>JALPQD010000003.1:13715528-14915528 GCA_023101885.1 Typhlomys cinereus
GCTGCTTCTGTATACAGAAAGGAAGGAGAAAGAACCAATGGGCAGTGGAAAGAGCCTGTCAGAATTAGTAGGTGAAGACGAAGCAAGCAAATTGAATTCTCTCTAATTAACAGCCTTATGTGCACCTAGGGATTGTGGGAACCCCATTTGTAGCTGGGCTGCTGGCCACCCTGAGGCAAGGCAAGGAGACACTGCTGACTTCTTCAGTGGGCAGCATCCACTCAGGCTCACTGGTACAGACTTGGGGCAATTATGGGATCATAGCATCCCTAGAATCCTGTTGTGAGATCCCAGAGACCTTCTTTAGCTCCTATGACAGGCCCAGCACAAGCAAGGTCATGTCTGGCCATCCATATGAAAAGGATAAAAGCAAGTCAAGACAAAAAAAATTCATTGCAGTACAGAGAAAAAGATTGAGGTCTTCAGTGGCTGGGATCATGTTGGGCTATTTGTGTAGCATCTGTTAGGTTCAAAGTAATCAGGCATTTGTGAAGTGTGATTCTTTCAAGACCAGTATTAATTCCATGGTGTGCTTAAGCAAGTCTCCTGTGTAACAAAAGAATAGATCACAACTTCCTGTAACTTCTTCCATATTTCTAGTGATATTTGATGCATGCATTGATCAAGGATATCTTGCTTTAGTAAGGTAATAAATTAAACAGACAGGTATGTTGACATATCGAAATGTCATTCCTGATACTGTTTTTAATGTGGTGTTTGCTTAAGAAGATGGAAACATATTTACCTTTGGGTTGTTTTGTTTTGTTTTGAGATCGACTCAAATTGGCAGGCCTCCTTCTAAGCCTGCCAGGAATTGAGATTGTGGGTGTGTCCCACAGCACCTCAATAAAGTCAGACTTTTTAAAAACCTATTCCCCAACTTGCAGACTGGAATCATGTAAGGACCTCTACTAACTAGATCTGATTCTTTCATGAAAATAAATGGTTTGAAGTTGAGTGTGGGTAGAACAATAATAGAATTTTAGTAAAATGAGCAAGAAATAATTCCATAGTGATCACTGAAGACTGTGAGAGTTCTCAGGCAGTCTGTCCACGGCTCACTGTAGGTTGTGTTCCCTGGCGCTCCCTGCGGTGGGGACTGTTGCACATCGCTTACACCTGTTCAGTCAGTAGCAAAGTGTCCTCATTCCTGAGAACACTAGCAAACAGACATAGCTAAGACATTCCAGAATCCTAAGACTAAAATCACATCGGCCACCTCTGCCATAGAGTAACACCCTGAAACACTTGACAGGTTTTCTCTTCGCTGAGATTCCCCAGAAAAGCTTTTCAGTCAGGGGGGGTGTCCCAAAGGTTTCCTGCTCCTGTGCTGTGTTGCTTGTTCTCAGCTCCCCCTCGACTTCCCCCCCAATCCCCCTCCACCACCACCCCCTCCCCCCGTCCCAGTGCATCCCAGGTTCTTAGTCACCTGTATTCAAATTAGTCTTTTTCCTGAGAAATAAATTAGAAAAATTTTATTTGTTTCTGTGACTTTTCCCTAGGTTAGTCATTGGGGGAGGGGGAAGTTGAATTTCTAGTATGTAATGTTTTTTTCATCCCCAAGAATATATATATAGCTGACCACAAAGAAAGTCTTAATTCTTGGGGTTTTTCCATCACATCTATTGTGTCCCCACATGCATACCCATGAGTAACCAGAGTGACATTTAAAGGTTACTGTGGATGACTCAGTGGGTAGAGCACTTATGGTGCACATGTGAACTGAGTTCTAATCTCCAGCACACATGTATGAAAATGTCAGGCATAGCCACATGTATCTGTGACCCCAGTGTTGGGGGGTACAGAGACAGGCATGTCCAAGGGCTTTCTGGCCATCCATTCTTAACAAAAATGGCAAATTTCCGGACAGTGAAACCTTGTGTTAAGGGAATAAGGCAAAAAAGAATAGAGGAAGGTACTGAATGCACTGCCAGGCTACACACGTGCACACGTGGGTGCTTGCACCCCCTGCACACATGCACATGTCACACACAGTAAAGAGAAAGAGGGTTGCAGCATTCTGTCAATACTGACTTTCTCTCCGGTCAGAGTCATCTTTAGCACTAACAGCAGATGTCATAATTTGTCATTTTGTGATACAGTCTTCAGATCAAGATAACAGTGTCTTATCTCATGAAGGATTTTAATACATAGGGAAAAACCATGATTTAGCACTTATAGAGGTTAATCATCACTCTTCTCGTTCATGTTCTCAATTTTTCCTTTTTCAATCAATTAGCATATTATTTCTAGAAATCCGAGCATGTGTGTGTGAAGGCCAGAGGATGGTCTCCGCTCTTCACTTCTCAGACATTATCCACTGGGTTTTCTGGGACAGAGTGCCTCCTTAATCTGAGCAAGTTCAATGGCTGACCCCAGCAGCCTCCTGTTCCCCCCTCGCAGCCCCTGGAGTACAAGGATGGGCCACCAAACCTGGTTATTCTCATGTGGGTTCTTAGAGTAAAACTCTCAGGACCTCATGCTTGCAGGATAAGCCTTTCACTGAACCATCCCCCTGGTCTTTAAAAATGTTTTTAATATAAAATATGTCTTTTTCTGCTCTATTTCTGCCCAGTTTCCTCTAAAGATAGTCTCTAAGTACAGAATCTGTTCTTCACTTCTGAAATAGATGTAAGTTTTTACACTCAGCTTTTATCATATAAATACTTACCTTGGGAGATATTTCTGAAGTTGTGCGTGAAGACCATTTTCACTTTTATAAGTTATGCAATTTCCCTAGCCAGCACCTATAGGTAGGTATTTCACTTTTCATCGGTATGGAGAGCTGTGTGCTCACACTGCCCTGTTTCATGCTTCCTGTCAGTGCTGCTGCAGTGACCCCTCGGCCACAAAGTGTCTAGGTTTCGGAGTATAACCCTGAGGTCCCACTGTCAGGGAGTTTGCTGCACACTGGGGAAGGAGCTAGCAAAGAGACGGGCAGGCAGGTGCAGGTAGCAGTGGTGGGGATGGCCAGGACTTGGAGTTTCGCTCAGTGGAAAGACAGATGTGGGCTTGATGAGTGGCCAGAGGGCCCAGCCTCACCCTCCAGCCTCACAGTCCCGGACATCCATTGAGTAGGAGGCACTGGGGCTTGTAGCCCAGGCATGAGGCCGCTGCTCCAGCTGTCCACCTGGGCAAAGGGTGAGGCTTCCAAATCTCCTTCCTGCTCACACCTAAGGCTGGTGTTTTTTATTTTTATTCTTATCGCCTGCCCTTTTTTCCCTCACAAAGGCGTCATTGACTTTTTCCTATTTAGTTGCCCTACATGGGAATACAATATGTGTCACATTGTGTACTGTGACCGTTGGGAGAGTCACAATTACAGATTTTAAGTGATTTTTTTTATTCTTTTGGAAACTTTATACATGTATATAATACTCTCCTTTCCTCCACTCTGTCATATCTCCCTCTTGCCCTTGCTAACCTTATTTCTTTCCTAGACTTTTTTTTTTTTTTTTTTGCACATGTATATGTGTACCTAATGAAGGCCCAAGGGTGACTTCAGGAATCGTCGTAGGTTATTCCACCACTATTTCTTTACTCTGAGGTTTCCCAGGCTCTGCCTTCCAAGCCAGAAGCCCACCACCATTTCTACCTGGCCTTTTTACGGGGGATCTGGAGATCTGAACTCAGGTCCTTCTGCTTGCAACACAAAGGTTTTAACTAAACCCTGAGGCATCTCCACAGCTTCTGTGCTTTTTTGTATCTTACTTTCCAATATCATTTTCCCAGACTGTCGCTGAGCAGACTCAGCCTGTAGCTGTCTGAGCTGCCAGCTGCCTCTGTGGGTGGTGAGAGTCACAGAATCGTCTGCCAGGAGTCTGTCCTTGAGCTAAGAAAGTAGTGCCGTCTGTGATTTCAGCCTTCTGGTGCTGGGCTCTAGGCACCTTTTCTAGGGAGGGCCCAGGAAGAGTGACGTACAAGTGGCAGGAAGCGCAGGGAGAAAGTAAGAGCCACAGGAGAACTCTTCTCTTCCTTAGCCCCTTCATGCCTTGTTCTTAGGTAGCATCCTTTGGCATTTTAAAAATAACTGTTTGCAGCACTCCTTCCATATCAGAGGTAAACCAGCACGGAGCACATACATTAACTCAGTACTTCCTTAGCTGCTAGCAGCTGAATAGTATCTTTCCCCCAACTCCTGCATTGCAAAGGAATCATCATAAGCCCTCCCTTGGCCTCTCACACTCTTGTCACAGCATCATGCACCATTGCTGTGTGGCTCCAAGTCGGTCTTCAGTGACGGGAGGACCAACCAAGAAATGAGCATATTTAATGGGGTGAAATTGCATCTTGAAGGAGGAAATCCAGCAAACTGTTCTATCCGTGCTCCAGCTCAGCAGATGCCTGCAGTTTTGGACCTCCCCATCCAAGCTGATTTCACTGGGATTGGGGTCTCACTTGCACACAAGGCTGTATTTCAAACCCTCCTTTAGCTCCTTTGCTGCTTTTCTCTCCAGCTAGGCCACAACTCCACCTCTTTCTCCTTTAGACTAGTCTGCACTGTGTTAAGGCCAAGGATTCTGAATTCAGACCACTGCCACAGGGAAGGAAAGAATCTCCCCAGTTCTAGGTTGTATTTGGAAAGATGCTGTCTTAGCTAGGTGTGGTGCATACCATGGAGCCTGTAACCCCAGCATGTGGGAGTCTCAGTCAGGAAGGTGTGAGTTCAAGGCCAGACTGAGAGATAACATGCCAGACCCTGTCTTAAAAAAACAGTAAGAAGTTCCCGTTCCCTGATGCTGCAACTGTGAGTGGAGCAGTCACGTCTTGTCCTCAGAGCACATGTTCTGTGCATTGCAGCGTAAATGATACTGTCAGATTCTGATGGGCTATAAGAAAGGAAGCTGAGAAGGCCATTTGTGTAGTTCCCTCCATTCAGGCAACTGAAGAAAATCAAATTCAAAGCTGCAGCTTTGGCAGAAGTGGCATTTCAAGTGCCAGATGAATGGCAAGTGGTTTCCCGTGCACACCGCCACAGCATTGTTTCACAGTGCACCTCTGGAGCTGAGCTGCAGTGTTCTCTTGCAGTTGTGGCATGCCACCTTCAGAGGCAAACGCACAGATTCAGTGAGGCAGCGCACACACACGAGGGGGCAGATTAATTGGTCTACAGGAGCACTGTCCTATGTGTATTCCCTTTTTTTTTTTTTTTTAAACCTCTCCCCCCTTCCTTTATTCCGATTTCAGCTCCAGGGTCTGAGCCACAATGTGATCTTCACCTTGGATTCCTTGCTGAAAGGAGACTTGAAGGGAGTCAAAGGAGTAAGTGTTGATAATTGTGATTTCCACCTGGATGGAGTTTTTCCTTTTCCGAGTACAGTGGCACTTATATTTGAAAGGCACTCTAAACGTGCTCAGATGAAAGCAAATGTTCTTGAAGATGACGATTGAAAAGGATGTACCACTTGACCTGGCAGCACAGACAGCACGGTTAGGTACTTTGAGGAAGATGAGCGGGAACCTCAGTGGGTGGGGAGAAGCTCTTCCTGCCCTTCTCCTGTGGGTCTCGGAACCTCTGGGTCTGCTTACTCGACAGAACCAGGAGCATGCTTCCTCACTCCTGTCATCAGTTCTCATGTATATTTAACATGCACCAAAATGAGTAAAATCATAAATATCTGTAATGGTTACTCTTTAATTATTGCTGTGAGAGAACACCCAAAGTCAAATAACTTAAGGAGAAAAGGAGATTTATTCACATTAGGATTCCAAAGGGGAGATACAGTCTTTCACGGTAGAGGTGACATGGCTGGCTGGCTGAAGCTGTGGGCAAGCTAAGTCACGGCAGACATCCAGTAGGCTAGTGACGGCTAAAGGCTGAATGATTCTTGAGAGTCTCTTTTCTCACTTTTCTGTTCTGTGGTTCCTTTTATCTGGTCCATTACTCGGAGGTTCCATGAGATCTAGGGAGATTCCAGTCTGATCTAGGGCTGATCTTTGTATTATCCAGATAATCTCTTCAGGTGGTCTCAGCTGATCTTAGTTAATGCCAGGTATAACACCCAGGATTAACTATCACAGTATCCTATACTTCAGAAAGTTTTTTTAAACTCAGTTTTTTTTCAGTGATTTTTGTTATCATTATTATTATTTCAAGCAAAAGTAAATAACAGTTTGGATTTTGTTTTCTAAGGACCTCAAGAAGCCATTTGATAAAGCCTGGAAAGATTATGAGACAAAGTTGTAAGTAGTATTTTGTTTTGCTTTTGTTTTCTTTGTTATAAGTTTTGAAAGAACAAGCAACTGGGAAAAGTCAGGCTCCCGTGTAAGGTCAAGTCCACAGTATGTTCTCTTTGAACTCAGGTATCTACTAACGATGGATTCTGCCTGCTTAAGAATTCTTGCCTCTTGAGTAATTATTAAGTCGTCAGAGCCTTTCATTAAAAGACAAGTAGAAACGTGGATTCATTTAAAAAGAAAACTGTTTTTGCATTACTAGGATTGAACCCAGGGCCTTGCACATGTCAGACAAACTGTATGTCCCTGAGCAAGGACTTTGTTTTTGAGTAAAAAGTACAAGAAGATCCCCAGATATTTTCTGCCAGATACAGTGTCACTTCCTTTTCTTTCTGCTGCTATGAGACAGTATTCACGTACCACTGAAGGGGAAGACTGGGAGATTCGTTTGACTTGCAGTTCCAGAGGGGAGATACATACAGTCCATTATGGTGGGGATCTCAGAGCAGGAGACATGGCTTGAAAGCAGAAGCTGGAAGGCAGATTCAGGTCATGCCAGTTATCATGAAGGCACAGAGAGCAAGAAGAAGCAGGGCTGGGCCACCAAACCTCAAGGTCTGTGCCTTCCTCCGGCAAGACTCCACCTCAACCTCCTAAAGGTGCCACAACTTCTCAAACATTAACACCAGCTAAGATGCAGACATTTGAGCCTGTGGGGGGCAGCACACCTTCAGACCATAATACACCTGCCCGTTGTCACCTTGCCCCAGTGTGGAACGTGGGTTGCAATAATGATCCACTCTTACTTAAGAATGTCTTTTGTAAAGAATGGACTCTGCTTTAATTTTGCAGTACAAAAATTGAGAAGGAGAAAAGAGAGCATGCAAAGCAGCACGGGATGATCCGCACGGAAATCACAGGAGCTGAGATTGCCGAGGAAATGGAGAAGGAGAGACGGCTCTTTCAGCTGCAGATGTGTGAAGTAAGGACCTTCCCATAGCCACCAGTCATCCTCTGCTAGTGAGCGGTGTGTGACTACAAGGCAGGCTGTGTTTGACTGCAGGAGGGACTGTTGGCTAAGGATTCTACTCTCCCTTTCTCTCCAAGCCCTTTGGGATCCGCCATTGCACTGTTGTCTCATGTTTTGAGCCTGGGTCCCTGTGGGGCTCTTTAAACCAAAACAGGATTCATTGGTGAGAACCTTCATGTTGCTTGTGAGTGATTGGGCAGGGCTGCAGGGAGAGGTAACAGTGGTGAGTATTAAAGGCTTAGAGCATGTGGGGGTTTTGTCTTGTTTTTTTGTTTTGTTTTTAGCATGGATCAAGTTTGAAAGTTTAAATGAAGTCATCCATTAAGAAAGCTTAAATTCGTGGGAAAACGCAATAAAAAGCATGTTGCCTTAAACTTAACAAAGTGGTTCTCAAACTAAAGTTCTGCCAAGATCCGGACTCCTTGACCCAGAGGCCCATTTTGTAGCTACTTTTGAGTAATGAGCATGCTTTTCAGTTCTGAGATTATAATAGAAAATAATTTGCTCAAATTTAAAACTTTCTTCTGAATTTTCTTTTCTTCTTAAAAGCCTTTGATTCCTTGCACCTTCATGAATTCTTATAAGTGAGCAAGAAGTACATGAAATCAGTAGATCTTGGTTAAGAAAACCAAAACTTGGACTGTTTCAGACAATCCCAAATTTCGTTGTGTTTTTAATAGATTTGTCTTTGAGTAGATTTTTTTTTCCTGATTCACCTTCTTGGTTTAAAGTTTTAGCATATTGTATGTGTCTGAAAGAGAAGGCCATTCTCCTTGGATGCTGGGGAGAACAGCTCATCTCTGAGGATTACATGACTTAGAAGTTTGAGACCCACTGCACTAGGGAGAAACAATCAGTTGTTGCAGGATGTTTTTTTGCTGTTTCTTTCCCATCTAGTAAACTAACTATGAGACCTTAGAAAGCAGTAACACTCCAATAAACTTGTTGCGCACACTGAAGTTGTGACAAATCAGCTTCCCTCGTGTGAAACTCACCTTGTTTCAAACTTCCTGGGTGCTGGGGAATGATGGTCCTTCCTGACCTTGTGACTCCAGAGCGCCCTCTAGAGTCACCAATATAAAATTCTGCTTTATTTCCACAGTATCTCATTAAAGTTAATGAAATTAAGACCAAAAAGGGTGTGGATCTGCTGCAGAATCTTATCAAGTATTACCACGCACAGTGCAAGTAAGTGGAATGTTTCTGTCATTATCAGCCCCCAAGCGCCCCTTTGTGTCCTTGGTTTTCTTCTCTTAATTTTTTCCTTCGTTTTCTATCTGAATAAAAAAATAAATCAGCAATAATATTGTTTTATTCCCTCAACATTTGATATAATTAGTAACTCAAAGTAGATACCTGATTACTCTGAAAAAGGTGTCTTCCTTGGAAAAGTTAATTAACCTTGACAACTGCAAAGCTTCTTTACAGATGTGTGAACCCTTGTACCTGGGAAGCCTCTGTTGACAGCCACACACACCCCATATGTTCCCAGCTGAGTTATTGGACAGTTTTCATCATCTACATTCAACGAATTAAGGACTTTGGCCCCAACATGCTAAGTTCTCTATGTGCAGTCTGTGGTCAAGGCGTTCAGTGCTGGGCGCTCACCATTTGTTTGCTTCCATTTTCCCTTTTTATTCTGTTTTGAGCCCTGGAACTGCATCTGTGTGTCTCCCTTGTGTTTGCTAGGTTCACTTTTCTGAGTTTTGGTGGGAGAGTCTTGTGTAAAAACATGCCACAGTGGTAGTCTGTATTAACTGGACAAGGGGGTTACTATAGAGAAGATAACGTGAATCTTTGTAGAGTGGTTCCAACAGCTCTCATATTTCCAAGTAAAATAAAATCTTAACAAAAGTGCAACCTGTCCTTCATTGCTTGTTCTTATTCTTGCAGTTTGCTTTAGTCTTGTTCTCCCTGATTAAAGATGGATTCTTTCATTTTGGCTTACTTAAATAATCATGTTCATTTTAGAAAAAAATTAAGAAGTCAAAGAGTCAACAACAATTTAAAACACCTCATAATCTCTCTGAAAAGATTACTAGATCTGTTATCTGCTTGGTTTAAAACCTGAAGACTATGCTGCAAGCAGGACACGCCTTGCTTGCTGTGGGAAAGTTTGCTTATCACAGGGCAGCTGTCCCATGGAATTTCCTGCAGTAGTGGAGTTGTGTGTTCCTTGCTGTCCACTCAAGGAGCAAACAGATGACGTAGTGTGGCTAGAATCTAAGTTCTTCAAAAAAAAATGATAGGGGATAAAACCAGAAGACAGAAGGTGCAAGTTCTTTAATTTTGCATAGAGAAACTTGCATTCTTTTAATGGGGTGGCAAAAATCTGAGTGTTAGAGGAGGATTTGAATGTGTTTCCCAATTATATAGCTAACCAAAGTGTTCTCTCCCTGCCCATCCTGGAAGACTTCCTAAAATAGTTCGTTTTAGAAAAGATTTAAGGATGTCAACTTTAAAGTATGTTGACACTCGTAGAGTCCATGTCCTCACCCTAAAGGGTGTAATCTGTAGGATATGTTACTGATACTTAGTGTATGTGTTAAGCTTAAAATACGGATCCCAGGTGTCCTCTCAAATTTGATTTACAGTTACTATAGTGTCCACAGTAATGTGGAACTGAGGTGGTCTTCCTCATTTGTGGGAAGTTCACAAGGTGGATGAAGTCTAGAGACATAATGTGCTTGGGAGAGGCATGGCTTGAGCAACACGGGATGGGGCAGGGGGATCCTAACAGCAGTGCAAACGTGTGTGACAGGTGAGACCCCCGGTGTGCACCCAAGACAGGAGCTGTGTACAATAGCTTCCTCTGAGCAGGGACTCAGCATAAAGCTGAGCTGGTCTGAACCCATCTCCTTATGGAGCTAGAGCAAGGCGCCCTCTTCTTCCATCTCCTGGTTCCTAGAATGCCTGGTTCCTGAGAATGATACAAATGAAATAACTGGAGAAATGTATGTGAGGCCCTTTTGGACGCACGGTATGGTTCCACGGTTGTTAGGTCTGGTCATCGCTAGGGGAGAGAACAAACCCTTATTTTTGTGCTATAGGATATAGGCTTCCTATCTCTTGGAGCATTGCTTTAAAATCCTGTATGTGCTCAGACATGTCAAGGGATCTGGAGTATCAGGGGCTGGCCCTCCTTGTATGTACCTCTGTTCAGCCTCATCTCCTACGACATCAAGCTGAAATTCACATATGCACATAATAACTGTGTCTCTCTCTCTCTGATTCAAACATAGCCCAACCACAGACATGATCTGTGTGGATGGGAGTATGCATTATGAAATCAGTGTTAGTACTGCAAGTGCAGTTTGCACTGACTGCCATCACCTGTCAGATGTCAAATAATGACCATAATTTGTTTCTTGGCACATTTTTATAAAATACTGAATTTAGTTTTATATTTGTTTCTGGGAAATCAAATTGAGACAAGTTTTCAGGTTTTATACTTGTATTCTTTTCTTGTATTGCTGATAAGTCATTGTTTTCTTTGTAGTTTCTTTCAAGATGGCTTGAAAACAGCTGATAAACTGAAGCAGTATATTGAAAAACTGGCGGCTGATTTATATAATGTAAGTTCCCTATGCAGTGCATGCATTTAAATTTGTGAAGGACACTTGTGGATTCTGTCTTAGAGGGTACTGAAGGAAGAAGAGGTTAAGTGATGTGTCTGTATACACCTCTAACAGTCAAGTCACTAGTATAAATAAGAAATGTCATCATTGGTCAAACACACCACAGTACCTTTGGGGCTGTGACTAACATAATCGTCTCTGTATATAGAGGTGTATGGCTGTCTTCAGCTTCTTTTGTATACTTTTTTGTGTATGTATGTGTGTGTATATATATATATATATATATAGTTTTTTTAATGTCTAGGTTGTGCTACTTGTTTTGTTTCTTTGAGACACGGTCTTGCTTTATAACCTAGTATGGCCTCAAACCCATAATTACCTGGACTCAAACCCATGATCATCTTGCATGAGCCTTTTGCATGCTGATTACATGCTTATACTACCCATCCAGTTAGTAGTCCCTTTCTTATAATAGCAAAAGGGAAACTTCTGAAGAAGAGAGAGAAAACAATGTATAATGGAGATGGAATATTGGTTGCCTCTATAATAGGCTGCAGTCACAGCACAATATTATACAATTGTAACTTACCTTCTCCCTACTTGTGTAGGGCATATAACTTTGTTGTTTCATTTTAAGATAGCTCATTGTATAGATGTGTGCATATACTCCAGAATGCAGGAAAATACAAATTAGTACTGGTCCCAAGCATTTAATCTGTACTCTCACTTAACTCTTACGAAACATAGGATTTTTTTTTCTAATTTTCTTTTAGTGGTAAACATGGCTCAATTAAATTTCAGGTGGATAAAACTGGGCAACAGCAGTCCCGTGCTCAGACCTCGGTCCACTGGGTTCTTGGTTGTTGCTGTAGTGTTCTCCTGGCCCACATAATCTACCAGAAACATACACTTTCAATAGTAGTTCTTAGCTCTGTTTTAGTAGAGAGGTTCAGAGTTCACTGGGTAGCCTACGTGTGTTTAATGAGAAAGCCTCATGCATGAATCACTAATTTCAAAACTCACCGGTACTTTCTTAGATATTCATTTAAAAAGGGAAGAAATATGGAAGATTTCATTGGAAATTTTTGAATTATTTGGTGTTACAATTTGGCTGAATTCAACTTTGTTTCTAAAAATGTAACTAACAGAAGTAAAATGTGTTTCAACAGATTAAACAGACCCAGGACGAGGAAAAGAAACAATTGACTGCACTCCGAGACTTAATCAAGTCCTCTCTGCAGCTTGATCAGAAAGAAGTAGGTGGCTTACATGTCCCCAGCAGGGCCAACAGTGTAAGTGAGGCTGCTTGTTTATGTTTCTTCATCTGTGGAACAGGCACATTGGTAGATTCCTTCCTGGAGGGGTGGGGAACAAATGAGCTCCAAGGTAGACCCAAAGAGGGGGAGGAAGGGAGAGCTGCCATAATGCCCCAGTAAAAACACTGTGTCCTTGCTTCCTTCTAAGTAAATACACCTGTGATCTACAATTTTATACTCCTGGATTTTTTTATGTTGTCTTTGAAAGGCTGAGTATACCCGTGATGCTCTGCTTCAGACCATCTCTGTTTCTAGACAGCCAGAGAGTGTCTTGTTTTGCTAGGAAATTAAGATTCATGTGGAAATTTTGCCTCAGACTTGGAAGAATTGAGATTGACCTTTAATATATGAATTGTATCCAGAGTCTACAATACATGGTGGATGGTAGATAGCTGCAGTTCTGCTCCTTAGTAGAAATGTGATTTGTTCGGATGCTAGTGTTTCACCGTTTGTTCCTGGCACCCATCCAGGTGTTGGCCTTCAGTCCGCTGTCAGAAGCTCGTTCTCCAGGACAGTAGTGAGCCGGGCGAACAGTCAGACTAAAGTGTTAGCATTGCTCTTGGAGCCTCATGGCCAGAGAGAAGCTCTGAAAAAAAGGTGAAAGTTCCCTGCTGTGTTCAGGGCCTGCCAACAGTTGATGGCAAGGGGGTGAAAAAATGATGAGTTTCCAAGACTAACATTCAGGCCTATTTATAAAGGGCATTAACATAATGCTAAGAAACATGGGCTTCGCACAGTTAAGAGTCAGACAACATCATTACATGGGGATTAAATTAAGTGCAGTGTTTAAATGCAGTGTTTAATGGTTGCTAAGACAAGATTTTATATTGCTTATTTCTTATATCTTGCAACAATGATGTTTCAGTTCCTTTACCTTTAATTGCTAAAATGCTAAAAGCATTCATAAGTCCTAAACAAAAACCAAAAAAGAAAACCTTTGCCGTTGACTCTTGATGGATTTCTTAATTGAACGACTGCAATTCCAACTTTTTTCCTTGCTGAAGGAAGTTTTTGTGCATGTTTTGGGTTTAATGAAGTGACAGAAGTCTGTAGCCCTTTAACCTTGCTCTATTGTACACTAGGCCTAATTCCCAGGAAGATCTGTTCCTCAGACTGAGACACAGATACACTGTGTTCTTGGCTGACACAAATTGTAGGAAAAGTGATCTGCTTGACTGACTTCTCAGGATCAGAGCCAGTGGAAGGGGGAAGAGTAGATTTTGTCGGAAGAAAATTGACTTTTACTTGTTGGTGTGCACTTAACCACTTCCTGTCTTTGTTTTGTTACCCTGAGTCACCTCCTTCCCATATATGGACATTTTGGTTTTTTAAAAAAAATAAAAGTAAAAGGCCCTCAGCCTTTTTTGCATAGGTAGCAGTGTATTTTACTCAGAGTAGCTGAAGAACAATGTAAAGAAAGTGTCTATGCTTTATTTTTAACTCCATCCCGCTTTGATGAGTGGGTTTTCACTGACACCTCCCATGTATTTTACAAGAAAAATTGACACTTTACAACATGCCTACCCCTCATCTCTCAGGTAATAATTTCAAGTAGCTTAGATGAAATACAAATCCACCAGAGAGTTCTTGCTGTAGTTTAGGTTAGACTGCAAACATCCAGCGAGTCATCCACTTGCTTACCAACCCCACTAGTTTCTAATGATTGGGCTCCTTTGACTGAACTTTAAGAAGGTTAGTTGTACACAGGATCTCTTGCCCAGCTTTTGGGGAGTTCATTCTTTACCTTGTCAAAATCAAATTAAGCCTTTATTATGTTTTGGAAAGTACTCCAGGAAATTAATTATCTTAACTTTTTATCATAGTCTAATCTCTCAAAAGTACTAACACAGAACTATTTTTAAGGCTATAAATATTCTATTTTCAGTAATATTATCCAGAAGCTATATTTAGAATAGACAGACTCATCCTTAAACTTCTACTTTTTTTGCTTGAGTTACTGGTAGTCTCTAAATTTCCCATCACAGTGTTTGCAAGTTTGATGGACTCGCGTTGCTCCTCTCCTTCCTTCTCAGTGTGCTTGGTACTCAGAAATCCATTCAGTCCAATTAAACAAAAGGAGTTCTTTTCCTGCCATCCATACCTTACGTTTTAAACTTAAAGCTCACAACATAGAGTATTGGTTTTAAGTTGATACGGGAAATGCACTAAACGAATGTGTGTTGCTTGCATTAAAAAAAATTGTTCTCAGTAGAACAATTCAAATGTCAATATGATTTCAAATAAGAGGTGACAGAAAATTAACAGAGTAGAGCGTTCTTTGTGCTGGGCAGCATTAAATGTCCCACAAGTTTTAAGTTCATTAATTTCTGCTACACATTTTTGCCCATATTGCTTTTGAATGTGCATTTTTCTTTCCTGAATACATGGCTGATTTGTGCTATTCTATCATAGAATTCAGGGCCTATTTTATTTCTTTAGTTCTATGTATGTCTTAAATCATGATTGGTGCTGACAATTTTTCAGTATCTACTTTCTCTAAAGAAAAAAAGAAGGGGCTGGAGAGATGGCTCAGCGGTTAAGCCTCTGCCTTGCAGGCAGAAGGTCCTGAGTTCGGATCCTAGACCCCACATATAGACGCCCGGCGGAAGCGGGGGCGACCTGCATTTCCCGGGGCAGAGTAAACAAGGAGGAGGTGGAGATGGTCCATGGTGGTTCCCGAATTCGTCCGTGGTTCTACACACATACATACACACGCACACACACGCATACACGCACAATTGAATAAATAATAAATAATAAAATGAATTTAAAAAAAGAAGTCTTTTAGTTCAGCAATAATATTCAATTGAATAAGCTGAATGTCCATTCTGAAGTGTACTAATAATGATTGATATCCCTTTGATAATCCTAGAAACCCCCTGAATGGGTGGTGGTAGCGGGCTTCCTTCCCTTCTTGCTGTGTGGACAGGTGTTTGAGAACAGAGCACTGTAGAACAGCCTTATACAGGTGCATCGTCCTAGCGATTTTCTTCTGTTGTTAATGTGAATTGTATCACCTGACACAGTAGTAGTTGACCTAAAAGGATCCTGAATGTCAAGTCATCCTATCCTTGAACTAGCTGGGCACAAGGCATCAGGAAGTGACCAGGGACTGATGTAGCTCCTTTCCTCAGTGTCATTGCAATTCCTGTGTTCCCTGTGAACTGGATTGATTTGCTGGTAAACTCTCTTTGAGGGCTGCAGAGATGATTCAGTGGGTAAAATGCACCCTGTATAAGCATGAGGTCCTGAGTTCAAATCCCTAGCACCCACTTACAAAACCAGTCATGACAGCATGTAATCCAAGTCAAATGGTAATGAGATTTGCTGGGCAGCTAGTGTAGCCGATCATGTCCAGGTTCACTGAGAAACCCTGTCTCAAAAAGTGAAGCGTGGTCCAGAGAGGTGGATGGCTCATGAGTTAAGACGCTGCCCTGAAAGCAGAAGGACCTGAGTTTGGATCCTGGACCCCACAAAAAAGACACCAGGTAGAAGTGGTGGCAGCCTGCACTTCCAGCTCTAGAAGGCAGAGTCTGGGAAATCCCAGATCAAAGCAAAAATGAGGTAGAAGCAATCCAGGATTGTGTTTCCACAGGCACACACAAATAAAGGGAGAGGTGAGGAAGACATCTGGCATTAACCTCAGCCCCCCCCCCCAGGCGTGGGTGTATGTGCATGTACCTGTACACATGCAGAGTTCTTTTTAATAAGAACACTATTCCAACTATTGGGTCTTATCATTAATTTTGAGTTTCAATGAAGCATCAGTTCCCTGTGCTCACAATTGAGATTCGTTAGTGTTAATCTGATAAAGAACATACCTCATCTCCTTTCATTCACGTACACATGGCCTAAAACAAACCTTGATATATGCAAGGATATTTTACTCTTCCATCACTCAGAGACTATCATGATTATAAAGTGAATGTATCTGATATATCTCTGTAATGATATTTTTGTGCATATAATATAAATTACTTGAATTATAAGTGATAAAGTTTTCAACAAAATTAACTGTGTTTTCAAATATTGTGCCTTTTTTCTCTGTTGCTTTGCCCTTCCTGATCGAAGTCTAGGAGAGTAAGTTGCTACTTGTCTGGAGAATGTATTGTCTCGTGCGTCTGGCTGGAGACCTGTGTTCTCATGCTGTCCTTGGTAGCTGTGGTTAGGAGACAGTGGGTGTTACTGTGAGGTCTAGCTGGGCTGGCCCTGTGGCCCTCTTCATTACACCATCTATGTTGTATATTCCATGTGCATGCACTAGAATCATGTTTTTTATACCAAAAGTGTGGCAGATATACTGTGCAGAGCACTAGACTGAAAAAAGTTTCCCAATGCCTCTTTTAGATTCTGGAATGCTGAGAAAGTGTGTGCCAAGTAAGCTTCCCTCCTCTGAAACCCAGATTCATAATGTATCCAAATCCCCCAAATAGTTTTCATCTCAGTATTCCAAAAGTTTCAGATTTCACTTTTTTTAATAACAGGTGTTGAGTGCAGTTACATCATTAGATTATATGCTAATTCTAATGCTCCATGCAGGAAGCAGCTTCTTTTTATGAGGATTCCTCTGGTTGAGCAGGAATTAGTAAAAACATAAAGGGACCAGCGGTGCGTCCCTCAGGAAGCACCTTCAGCTTCTCTCTGCCTCTTGCTTCCTCCATTAGCCGCCGCTGACAGTGTTCAGGTCATAGGCTGTCTGGGGTATTTGAACCGAGTTTAAAGCAGAGCTAGGATCACAACTAGATGAAAGACTCCGACCCCAGGCTCTGCAAAGCACTTGCTCTGTGACTCTGGGCAGTGCTTGTGTGCCCTGTCACCTCTGCTAAAATCAGAGTGAGAAAGTGTCCGGTGGGTTCTTGTGCTGGCTTGTGGGCAGAGTCCCCAGCGTTTTCTAGTGTGTGATTCTTTTTTCCAGGATTCACAGAGCCGGCAAGGCGGGTACAGCATGCACCAGCTCCAGGGCAACAAGGAATATGGCAGTGAAAAGAAGGGGTACCTGCTAAAGAAAAGTGATGGGTATGTATGAGCTGCCCCAGCCCATTGTGTGGCCACTGTCTACCGGGTGCTTGCCACTACAGGCTTCTACTTGAATTTGGTTTTCTAATGAGTCCCATAGGAGAATTGGGACTCATTACGTATGTGATGCCTACTTGAAGTGTTCCTGGAGTTTCACTAGCACACAGCACCCTGGCCAGCCTTCCTGTTGTACCTCCTGTGCCATTTCCTTCCCTGTGCCTGCCTTGCTCACACCATTCTGTTGCTTGATCAGATGGTTCTATTTCACAGTAAACTGGGAAAACCTTTGAGTCTCTGAATTCATTGTCATCCTTTTTAAAAAGAAAGTTGTTCGTTTTCTGTCTGCTTGCAGACAGAGCCCTTGGGCTCGTTTAAGGAATCTACAATTTTGCTTTACTGAAATTGAAAGTGTTTAATCTTACAAATGCCTGGGATTGGGCTGGGAAGATGACCTAGGGGTTAAAGCCTTCACTTCACAGGCAGAAGGACCTAAGTTTGGATTCCCAGATTCCATCTAAAAATGCCTGGCGGATAGGGCAGCAGCCTGCAAGTCTAGCCTGAAAAGTAGAGCCTAGGATGCCCCAGAGCAAAGCAATAGCAGATAGATCAATCCTGGATGAGTCCTGATGTTGGACCTCCACAGGTGCACACACTTCAAGTAACCTCTGGTTACCCGCAAATGCAGAAAAGTGTGAGAGCACAATTTTTTGCCCATCCTTTTCATGCATCCACTGAGAAACCGGGAATCTTCTGTTCTTCAAGGCTTCAGTGCTAAAGAAAGTCCTGTTCTTACTCAGGCTAAATTGTAGCCCAAGCCATGAAGAGATCAGTGAGTCCCATGTGTCTTTCAGAAAGCGCCAGCCTAGACCCCATTCTTTTATTTGTCTGTGTGCAGCACAGTTAGCTTTCAGGAAAGTGTTATCCTACTACTCATGTAAGTGTTCTTTTGTGGTCCACAGTATACTATCACTTACCTTTTGCAGCCAAATATTATTAATAAACAATCCCTTTTTATGATTTTTCACCCCAAGCCACAATGATTTTCTTATAATTGACTCTCTATTTCTAAGTAATTAACATTACATGCCAAAGGAAGATCAACAATCTGTTCCTGTGTCCCCAAAATCACCCCAAGACCACTCGCTGTGTGCCTGCCACATTGCCTCCACCTTCTCATCTTCCTCATCTTGGCACACTGCTAAACAGATTAATGTGAGAGCAAACAGATGAAAAGTGTAATAGCCCAGCTCAGCATCAGGTGCTTCTCCGTCATATTTCAGCGAGGCTACCACCACTGTGGTACGTGGTACATTGGTATTGATGACCTAAACCGCTACAAATTTCACCTAGATCTCCCCTCCTTTTGGTCTGTTCTTCACACTCCCCACAGCAAAAAGTAATCAAAGTACATGAGCTTTACTGTTGTGCTACCTGCCCTCTACTGGCAGGAGGCGAGTCAGGAGGGCAGGGAACATGTGCAAAGCCACTTAGCTCTGCTGGCATGGTGACAAGTCATCCCACATCAAAACTGACTCTGGTTTAGTCACATAAGGCTACTTTGTGAGCAAAAGACTGTTGAAGTATCCCCAAGATGCGGTGTTACTGTCCCCACCTGTGCAAAGGCTGTCTGGAAGTGTCTCATTAGCCGTCACTCTTTGCCAGAGATGAGGGCTTTTGTGTTTTACTTTTATTTGCTTTATTAGCTGTTCAAGACACTGTGGGGTTTTGTTTTATGTTTCCTTAGTGCAATGAGTAAAAAAAGTTAATGAATACGGGTTTGACTCGATAAAATGAATGAAGCTACTAGGATTTGTTTCCTCAAAGTTGAACAGTTTGTTGTTCATCCAGAGAAGGATGATACTGGTTTTGGCTCAGCATGTGCAGAGTGTACTTCATGCATGTTGTATGCTCCTGTATGGTGACTGTAGTTGATTTATTCTTCTATTTAGAATTTAATTGTGCATAAGATACAGAAATTTCAGAAAGCTAATTACATTAACCAAATGCAGGTATGATTGACAAACGGTAACTGTAATGAACCGTTTCACTAGTAAGTACTTGCAGAAGAAAGTGCGTGACTGGTTGTAATTTAAGGAGTTTGTAAATTCCCCCTGAGGAGACTCCCATGCTGAGCATCATATGTTCAGTTTGCAGCTGTTGGGATGCGTCAGATTCTCACTTCCTGTCTGCGAGGCCTGCTTTGGAACAAACTGCTTCTACTAGTTACATGCACAAGATGGTACTATCTGAATTTATTTCTAACTTCCTTTGTTTCAGGTTTCTCACTGGACAAAAGAAATACCGTTCTATGGGTTGGGGAAAACTTGGGAGGTCTTTTCTGATACGTTCATTTCCATAGCAACAGCGAGCCACATTCTCTGCTCACCTGGGGCATCTTTAATCTTGGTTCTGTAGGACATCGGCAGTGTCTGTGTGCACAGCTGCCCTTATGCATTCTGCTCCCTGTACTTCGGGCTTCATGAGAGGTTGTTGAAATAAATTGTTTCCTTTCCCATCCTTGGGCGCCTCAGATCACATGTCAGTAGGTGTCACAGCCACTCATGAATGGCAAGGCCAAAGTTTCCTTTTAATCAAGAGAGGCTTACTTTGTGGGAACTCTGACAGCCCTAAAAGGAAGGTATGTGAACCTCCAAAGATAGGGTGCAGTCCTGCCCCTTGGACCCTCAGCTCGTCTCTCTTCATGAGGCAGCCTCTAGTCTCCACATGGCAGATGTCTTAACTTTTTTTAATCTGTCAGTTACAGAAACAGTACATTAACAGAGTCTTGTGAAAATTCACAGATGTGATTAAGAACCCATTTGCAGTGCACTCTGATAACAGTTTTGGACCCCCTCCCTTAAAAGTATGCTCCTGTATGGTGACTGTAGTTAATTTATTTAGAATTTAATTGTTCATATTTTCCATTTCACTATCAAAGATTGTTCTGTGGTGAGGATCTTTGTGCATGCCTACTGAATTTCCTTTTGCCTGGGATAATGAAGGGCAATCAGATTCTTATGTGTGGGGTGCTTTGGGAAGGAAGTTGGGTTTTGTTCTTGGGTAACTTTCCACAGTTACTGTTCTGCATCTCTCTGTATGTGGGAGCTCCCCACAGTGAATCTGTCGACTCTTTCCCCAGGATCCGGAAAGTGTGGCAGCGGAGGAAGTGTGCCGTCAAGAACTGGGATCCTCACCATCTCGCATGCAACTGTAAGTATACCTGTGAGCTCACCTATGGTTTCTCCCCAGTTCTCATGTTTCCTGGGTCCCTGAACTACACAGAACAGATATGCTGTAGCCAGCACCGAAACACTGTGTCAGGAGCTCTGCTTGGACAACTTCAGCCACATCACTTAGGTTATTTCTTCACAAAACATTGGCTTATATCTTGTTCTATGGTGGTCTCAATTGTTAAGAGTCTCCAACCAAAATCTTTTTTTTTCCTCTGTCACCTTTAATCTGATGTAGTGTTTGGTTTTATCATCTTCTTGAGTATGTTGTTCTAAAAATGCTTGGGCTTCTGAAGTATACAGACAAAAAAGAGTGCTTGAAAAAATATCACTAGAAACAAGCTGCATATAAACCTAACCCGGTCCTGGTGGCCAGAATACAGTAAAGCAGTGAAACTACCAAAAGCATCTTTTTCTTTCTCACTGATAGAAGTACCATAATGGGAAATGCATCACTTGAAAGCAAGATGGCAAAGTTTATACCGAGAGTCCTTAGCAGTGTGTGTGCAGTTTGACCTAACAGTGTCAGCATGAAGAAGTGCTTTGTACCAAATAATGACTTAACAACCTAGGACAAGCAGTTGACTGTGAATAGGATAGTCGCAGTGAGAGATGGGTGCTAATCATTTAGCAGTTCATCCCTCACTACTGAGGACTGAAAGAAGCATGGCCACCTACGTCGGTCCATGAGCTAGTTTGCATCCTGACCTTCACTTCACAGACCAAGAAAGAAAGAGTTATAATTTGACTGTTAACCAGCAGAGTGGAAAACTGAAGCTTGGGTCCATGTGACTTAGTCCCCTGTCCTTTCGGATCTTGCCGTGGGCCCATCTTGTCATCAGCCCCAAACACAGACTCTGACACAGAAGACTTAGTGCACACTGTGGCTGACTCCTTCCTGGGAGATGATTACAAGCATCTTACATTCTGTCCTTTGTGGGGCCTGAGCAGTTATGTTGTCTCTGCTTTGGTACCTTAGAACTACTGAGAGTTTCAGAGGTTCTCCTCCGACCAGCCAGCCACGATTTGTTTCTCACCCCTCCCCCCATTTTCAATCCCCTATTTTCATGTCTCTTTTAATTGAGTTTTCTGTTTGGGGGGGGAATTGAGTTTTTTGAGTCCTACTGAGTTTAAGACTGCTTGCATGACAATGAGTAGGAAGTTATTACTGAAATGTGGACAACTTAACAGTGGCTACACCGCTGAAGAAAATTGTTCCCCTCCCCTGGCAACCATTGACTGCCAGCAGCTTCTCAGGGAAGAGTGTGCCTCATGAGCTCATCTTAAGCTGTGAGTTCTGAGTGCTGCAGCCCTTTCATCTCCCCATGGTTTTGGTTCTCACATTCTTTTCTTCTCCCTCCTTCATGATTACCCCTAGAGGGGATAACATAGATATCCCATTTAGGACTAAGCACTTAGCAGTCAACTCATTCTCAGTAGTTTGACTGGTTGTGTCTCTGCAATAATGTTACCTGCTACACAGAGAAGCTTCTTTGACCAAGGCAGAAAACACTATAATCTATAATCTATGAATATAAACATAAGCATTTAGAAGGCATTTTGAAACATGGCCATTTAGCAAAATAGAAGTTGAAGGTTCCCTGCTGGGGCTTATGAACTATCTCCTCAGTCATGCACTGTTGTCCAGACTTACTGTACCAGGCATGATCCCCTCTCGTGGCAAGCCTCAGATGCATTCAGAAAGTGGTTGGTGCTAACATAGCGGTCATACCACTACTGCATCTTAAGGCACATCTTGCCCGGCTGCTTCGTATTTAGCTCACAGATCCACAGCTGTGTGAGACTGTTGATAATCACTCCATCAGCATCCTACATAGCACCTTCCAGTGCTGCGAAAGCCAGGTACCAGAGAAAGCCTCCAACCTAATTCCAGCTTATTGCTGGATTGCACTGCAATGTGTATGGTTATTTCATCGGTAGGGTTTTATCATGTAGTTGTGCTGGGCACAATTACAGCTAAAATTTTCAATAGCAAACCATTTATAACCAGCCACCACCCACCAGACTGGCAGTACTGAAGTCTGACAAGCTGCCCATGGTGAGGGCAGGATGAGTTCCTCCCCTCATAGGACACCCTCTCACGCCTACTTGCCTCTGGCTTCCTCACACTTGGCTGCTGTCAACTACATGATTTCTTTCTTAATCACATTCTGAGCCTTAACACTGTATTGCATAGAATTTGAATTCCTGAAACTGTAATTTATAGAGGCTGGAGGTAAAGAGTAGGGATCACATCTTGCTCTTCCTTGAGGTCCTAGTACCTAATACTTGGCCTGACATACAGTCAGTATTCGGTGAATTTAGTTATGCTCAGTGCAAGCATTGTTTTTCTCTTTGACACAGTCTCACAACAGCCCCTGCTATATGCACCATCTTGCTTCACACTGGCTGGGATTGTTTGTGAGTATTGCCACATCTGGTTCCGTGAATGCGCTTAAACTGTATTTTGTAGATGAGGGTCAGAGAGTCGAAACCCTATCAGGACCTGGACGTGTATGAACAGCTGGCTCCTTTTCCAACTCGGCTCTTTTTAGTTTGGTTTTTTTTAATATGTACTTTTTGTCACATGCAGGCCTTCAGGTGCCAACTTGTTACTTGGTCCTTAAGTTTTTGTGAATAATCATCGTTGGAATGAAACTGTTCACCTGATTGAGTCTCCATAGGGTCTTAGGATAGAAGACAGTAGGACTAAGAGGAAAGGAGATAAGGAGTCTTGTGGTCTTGAAGGTACCACAAAGATTCTAGGAGGTCTCTGTGTCTGAAGAAATGATCTATGGTTTTCCTCCATCAATAATATAACCTTAATACACCCAAAAGTCTATCAAAGTTTGGGGCTACACTCAGAAAGTTCCACACTCCAGTGAACTAGAGTAGGTGGATCCTCTGTAGAGGATGTGCATGTCCACTACTTGGAGGCAGATGGGTTTCAACTGAGGTTGATGAATAGCATCCTTGGCATGGGATGATTGCTTCATGTTGGAGCACGTAAGAGACAAGGAAAGATAGTTCACTGCCCCCAAATGTGCATTTAACTCTTAATTGTGTTTTGACTTCTCTGTGTTAAAATATGGTTGTGATTTTTATCTGCCATTTCGTGTTGAAAATTTGGAAAAGGGATTGCTTAGTTGCGTTGCTGCTGCTGTAAAATACCTGAGCTAAGCAGTTTGGGGGAGAAAGTGTCTTTCCAGGTTACAGTCTGTGGTAACGAGCCAAAGGCACTGGTCAAAGCACATCCACGTCAAGAGCAGAAAGCTTGCCTGCTTTCACTTCATGCATTCTCGGGTCCGCTGTGTAGGAAATGACCCCAAAGCAGTCAAGACAGTCCCAAGTCTATCTGGAGACCTGCCTCCTAGGTGTCAGGTGGACATTCCAGCCATCCCCATGGTCCGTACGGTTTCATGGAGCCTGATAGCAGTAAGCAGTAGCAATAGCAGGCCTTGCATGGCAGCAGCTGCAGGGCGGCTGCAGTGTCCAGCAGCCTGGAGCTGGACTTGCTGAGTTAATTCTGCCTCTGACACTAGATTCCTCGCAGCAATTTCCTGTTCATATAAATAGGAACAATTAGTAGTGCCTGGTTCTCATAATCAATGGACTCATTTAATCTTAACATAGGTAGTACAAAGATTAAATGAGTCCATTGATTATGAGTAATTAGAGCAAGATTTGGAGCCTGTTTAGTGCTTGATAAATGTCAGCTATTGCTATTGCTGCTGTTCTATCTTCCTTAATGTGTCATTATCTCTCTCCATATTAAGCTTGGTTTGGTGGAATTGTTTTTTTGTTTTGTTGGTGCTCCTCCCTTTGCACCTCAGCATACTTCAAAAACCAGTTTGGAGAACATTTGAGAAACTTAATTTCTGCCTCTTAGGGGTTAGCATCAGCTCTGCCCCTCCAGGTCATTTCACTAGCGGAAGAATCCGACATCTCCTTGTCCTTAGGCTCTTGGCATCAATGGACGTTTCCCCATGCTGTCGCTCCTTTCCACACACTGCATTTAATGGCTTGTTTTTGTTATTGGCAATGTGACATCCTCAGATTGCTCTCACTCCCCTCTACTTCTCTTTGTCCCCATTGTCACTGGGGAAAGAGAACGTTTGTCTTCATAGGTTGGAAGGTACCATTGTGAAGGGTACAAACTTTGGCACCTGTCAGACCCAGGCTAGAACCTGAGCAAGGTGTGGAACTCAAATAGGTTATGTAATCTTTTGGAGCCTTCTTTTTCTCGATACATAGTTTGCTGTTTAAAATAGTTTTGTTGATTATTTCTAGCTAGGCACTGGGTTGGATACTGCATGCAGTGGTAATACAGTGGCCCCTGCACTTGTGGAGTTTGGAGTAACCATGGTAAAGGACTATGGAAGAAGCAGGCAGGATGCTGGGGTGGAAGATGAAGACATCCCGCTTCAGCTCACACTGAAGCTGGATGAGCGGCCATCCCAGTGGGTGGGAGAAATGGGTCTAAGTGCTGGGTCTAGACACCATGTTAATTTCAAGCAGTGTAGTGTGGAGTTTGGAGGTTTATGGGAGACTTCTTGGAAAACTGGGGAAGTATATCTTCTGGATACAGAAATCCGTGTTAACAAAAGGCTGGGGTCAGAGGTAACTGAGACTTAATATTACTTGTTTAGTATTTTTACTTGTCATTCGGGGAGGGAACAGCGTGCATGTCACTTCCAGGAAAGTCCAGTCAGCTTGTAGGAATCAGTTTTCTCCTTCCACCATGAGAGTTCCAGGGATTGACCTGAGGCTTTTAGGCTCGGGCGGCAATTCCATTTCCTCCTGAGCTGTCTCAGCGACCCGATACTTTAATTTCCTATTTGTGCTGCTTCCCTCATGATTGCAGGTGCTTCTCTTATGTCCTGTCCACCTACAGGAGTCCTTATTGCTTTTCCTTGACTCATTCAGCCAGTTTCACCTGCCTCCCTTTTTCTTTTATACTAAGTATGAGAATTGACAGGTATGAATCGATTTCACAATGTTAGGTCTGCAGACCTGGCCTTGGGCCTTCTTCACAGTAAGGAGAGTGAAGGCCACAGTCATGCAGCACTGTCAGTGTTACTTGTGCGTGAGAAATAAACAGTTTGCCAACTTAGCATCACTGTGGAATATCTTTGTAGACATTGATATTTATAAAAGACAAGTTTTTAAACCCTATAGATTCTTTCTAATCATGCTTAGCAGGGATCCTTACTGTTTCGAATCCTGTTGTGTAGAGTCTTCTATTCATTGTTCGAATCCCAAGATTGCATATTAGCATCTATATTGTTTATCAGAGACAGAAACTCTTATCACAACTTGGATCAGATAAACCAGTACAAAGGATCAGAAGAAACTGATTGAAATGAGCTAGTGCTTCTCAGCCTTGGCAGTTCATGATGTTCTGTCCCTTTGGGGAACTACTGAGCCCCTTTCTAGTCTGTGCCAGTGTTACAAACCTGAGAGGTGACTTGAAGTTTAGCCTGGGGACGTGTGTCAGTTGTCAGGGTTACAAGTAAACTTGGAAACCTCAGTGGGAAACATAATGATCACTTCTTAGTGAAGCAGAGCCATTCGGTGGAGTGATGAAAGAGTTTGTTTCTGAACACCAGGCCCAGCAGCTACTTCATCTAAAGCGCCCCCGTGGTTACATTGAGCTGTCCCGGGGTGAACAAGTGGGACTTTCTTATTTTGAGGAGCTCCAGAATCAGGGTTGACCAAGCTGTTCCTGCATGCGTTTCTGCTTTCTTGGCCAAGGGTACCGTGTCAGAGAAATGCTGCCTGCCCCACCTCTCTTTCCTGGACCCAGTTCAGGCATTCCCTAGTTTAGCCGTTTTCTCCAATCAGAAACTTGCTTTTAGCAAGAGAGGAAAATGAACACGTAACTGTGATAACCTGTTGCACATATCGTATTAACAGTGAAGGCTGGGCCTTTAGGCATGGTTGTGAACAATGGTTCGGTTAAGGCAAACCCTGTTGATGTGGGACGACCCAGCCCGTAGTAAGTAGAGTCAGCATGTGGGCAGATGGGTAAGATAAAGCCCACTAGTTCAATGTTCTGGCATCGCAGGCAGACTGAAAAGTAAGAGATTATGCTCCTCTCTCTGCTCTTGTGTGATTTGGTGTGCCAGTCTCTCACTCCTGGTTTTGATGAGAACTGTCCTGCCATGCTGATGAACTTCAACCAAGAATCGTAAGCGAGAATAAACCCCGTGTTCCTCTAAGTCGTTTTGGTCTCGTATTCATTTAGTGGCAGGGAAATGAAACGGACACATCTGTTAATACTGTAAGTTGAAGTAGTTTACAAAGTAATACATACCAGTTGAACCAGTGTTTAACATTTTAGAAAAGCAGGCACCACACACACACCCCAAAGACTTGTTAAAATCTGCATCACAGAAGGAACTAGTAAGGTTCAGTTTCTTCTTTGCAGGTCTCCTGTTTTTTTTTTTTTAAGCAACTTGTTGTTTTAACAAAGAGTGAAATCTGTAAAAGGAGGACAGAGGCACACAATCATCTGTCTTGACAGGCAGCTGTAATCAGAATAGGATTCTTGCTTGTTCTCTCAGGTCTGCGTGGTCGCTGCTCTGAAGAGCTTCCCTGGAGTATGGGTGCCTTCCCCCACGGCACTGTGCTCTTCGCTTTCTACTTAGTTGCCACTAGCCTTTCTCTTGTGGAGGAGAGCTGTGTGGGCACAGGGAGCTGCCCACAGATCCCGGTGGCCGGCCGGCCTGTCCAGGCGCCTGCGCATGAAGCCGAGGAGAACAGCTCTGAGCACGGGAGTACACCTTACAGAAAGATCTCCTGAACGTCCCTTGACCCCTCTGCCTCCATTCTAGTGAGCGGGTAGAGAGGTGTGTGTGAGGTGCCTGCTTGACATCCGAGGTATCTGCAAGGTGCCTGACAGCCGGTGGTGAAAGAATCTCAACGAAGTGAAGCGGGCGGCAGCGACAAAGGCCAGCAGGGAACAGCGGGGCATAAGGGGAAGACTGGGCCAGGCTCCACCTTCAAGGACACTTTGACAGGACCTAGAAAGAAAGGTGCAGGGGTACGGGCAACAGGAGGGGCTATGGACAAGGACCTGGGGATGGTGTTTAGAGGTCAGGAACAAAGTACATTCTTCATGCAGAATGGAGTAGGGACCCGGGGCAGCAAAGCTTCCCGGCTAGTTCTTTGTCTGTCTTGTGCTGACACAATCCCAAGGCATTTCCTGAACTGTCCCACCATGATGCAGCCCACGGCAAGTCACTTAGCCTTTGATTTTAGTCTGCTAGGACATTATGTCTTCTTTAATCAATATACCTATAATTTAGGTCTTAATGTCAAGAAAATGCTTTGAAATTTTGGAAGTTACACTGGCATCTATAATCACTATTATTACCATAGTAATTTTCAAGCTTTTGATAGCTCCTTCTTTAACTTTTGCTAACATACACACACACACACACACACACACACACACACACACACACACCTTTCTCTTGTTCTTGGGCTCTGCATTGGCTGTTTTAGTTGCTTAGCCATAAGTTGTGCTCTTGCTCCTGAAGTCGTATTGGAGGCAGAAGATCACTTGGTCCTGAAGCCCAGCCAGGGAAGGGCTCTATGTAAGCAGGATGTGCCGTGTCACATGATACTCATGTTTTCATGTTAGAAGTAAACTTGACAAACTTCTGAGGAAATAGCATGCATCATCCCTAATAAAGCTGTGGGTCAGGCACATGGTGAACTGTGTGGAAACCTTGTGGAGAGTGTCTAGCAGATACTCAAATGAACAAGCGCCGTTTAAGCTGGGTGGACGCACTTCATGCTGAGCTATTGCTCTTAAGAGTTCGCATTTACCGATTGCTGTAGCCTGTGATAAGGAACAGGTCAACACTAGATATGGAGAGAATAACTACTTCATTAACTGACTTTCAAATGTGAATAAGGTCTAGGAATTCTTAAATCTTCAGAAACATATTAACATACTTAGTCCTGAGCATTGGTTATAGGGGTTTTGTTGTTAATTGTTGTTTTAATCTTGAAACCTCTCATTATGCGTAATCAACTTAAGCTTGACAAGTTCTTCCTTGTGTCCATCCCCAATCATTTTCCCTAATTTGAATGTTTCATGTGAGGGAAAAGGGAACAGCTGCCCAGCTTCCCTGTAATATTCTTAGTGTTCTACAGATGGGGGTTAGGTCACCCCAGCCTTCCTCCTCTGGACTGAGTAATGCCTATAACCCATCTTCAAAGATTCCATCCCCCCCTCCCCAGTCATCTCAAGCTCCTTCAGCGTTCTGCATCCTTCTTTAAACGTGGATGCCAAGCGGAACAGAATATTCCAAGACTCGCCATTAGCTGTGGTCCCTTCCCTTGCACCCTTCCAGGTTGTCATGTGTCACAGTAGCTCCTTTGGGAAAACAGCAATGTGAGCAAACAACCCGGGTGTGTACCAAGAAGCACGTACAGCCACATGCCCTGTGCCTCTAATCCTGGGTTCAGCAGGAGGTTCTGATGGGTTCAGCAGGAAGTTCTGGTGGGTTCAGCAAGAAGTTCTGGAGCACAAGAGATCATTCCCAGCTCTGCTCCCCCTGAGCAGAGAGAGCTCCTGTGCTTGTCTTAAGCCAGCTCCCGCTCAGTGATGGCAAAGTCCCTGGGGATCTCACTTCCTCTCCCCTCACAGCATGCTCTGGAACAGCTAGATTGAGATAAGTTTTGTGTTTAATCTTGGAATCACAGAGGGACGAAGATCCTTAAAGATGAGCACATTCAGCTAATGAAGAGAAATTTGTTTTCCAATGCCTGCTGTTTAGGAGCAATGGCAGCGTGTCATTGATGCCATGTTGTGTGGAGCACCACGTGACTCACAAGTCCCCTCCTAGTTTCCCCAGGGAATGGCAATGGAACATTTTTGAGGTCCTGATTGACAAATGAGGCAGGCATGCAGGTCCGACCAGAAAATTGTGTTTCTTCCGCTTCTGCTGCTTCTTAGTGGTAACACAACCCACCCCACCTGTGGTTCATTCTCCATGGGGTTTGCAAGAAGCCGGGGTTCTGGGTCAGTGTAGGAGGGCCAGAGTGATTGTGTATTGAGATATGTTTAAGTTATCATATAGATGTCCATGAAGTTTGCTTTCAAGTGGTATAAAAGTTATGCTTTTACTCCTTTTCAAATATTGAGGCTTTTTAGGCAGTGCTTCACAGGTGATGTTTATACTTCTGAGGAACTAGTGTTTTGCATTGCAACCAAAATATGTGAATGCCTGGGTTATCAGGTAGGCATTAAGGATAATTAGTCACTCAGGTCATTCTGAGTAAATGAAATACAGCTCAGCTTTATTTCATTGTAAGTTACAGGTGCAAAAGGACCAGCTGAGTACTTGAATAGGTGTAGGTTCCAGAAGGTGTATTTCCGTGGACTGCCAATATTCATCACTCTAAGTGAGATGCATTGTTACTGGATTTATTCAGATTATGGACAATTAAGAGGTATTGAATAAGACAACTAATGTTTTTCTTTCCTAATGAGAGAGTCTTAATGCTAATGGCGTCTATAAGACTTTGCCTACCAGCTTATATTTGAGAGGAGAAATTTACAGATGTTTCCTTGCATAAAATTTGAACTTCTTTTCTTTCCTAAAAATGTATTGTGTCTGATTAGGCATTCTGAATTATGAGGGATGGCAGTGCCCCCCCTAACTTCTCTGCTTCCTTTAGTCCAACAGGCAGCCTGCAAAGCTGAACCTTCTCACCTGCCAGGTGAAACCAAATGCCGAGGACAAGAAGTCTTTCGACCTGATCTCACGTGAGTCCTGTTTTTAAGTCCCACTGTGTTCCCTGGGTTCTGGCATGGGCAGCAGCAGCTTTTCTAAATAGGGTTTCTCAGAGTCACCCTCCCAACAGCTTTGTATATTCTTGTACGAGCAGTGCTAGGACCCCCAGGACCCCTTTGTTTGCTTCTTGCTTGTTTGACAGACAATCTCACTTGGTTCACAAGCAATCCTCTTATCTCAGCCTCTCAGGCAACTGTGCCTGTAGTCGTGCCCCCTGTGCCCACATGCCCAAGGTACACCTCTTGCTTGGAGAGAGCCTAGCACTCATCTGTCTATATTAGAATGTACAGTAGATGAGGTTTGTATGTGGGAGTCGTCTAATGTCCAACCATAAACATTCAGCTTTAGCCCCTGAAGAGACTGTCTTTGTATATTTCTCTCCTAGATTGTAAAGACACAGCTTTGGGTATGAAACATTTTGTTAAGGTTGTAGTTGATTCTTCTGTGCACTTATGATACAGAAGCACATTTCTTCCACTTCCTTTACTTCTCACAGTGAAGCACAACCCAGGCAGATGGTTCATTCTTTGTTCTACTCATGTAGGCTATACCCCACCTGTCTCACCATGTAACAGTTTGCTCTGCTCCTGTGTCGAGAGAGCATAACCAGCTCTCCCGACCTGCAGCCTGCATTCTCACAGTGTGCCACATTGGGGGAGGGAACATTGTGCCCCCTGCCTGCACTTGTTAGCCCACACTGCAGCTGAGGAGGTCCCCTTCTTCTAAAGGACAGCAAGACCCAGCTGGGCTGTAGGGAGAGAATATGCCCACCATATGCATGGCCTCATCCCCAGCACTTCAAAAGCAAAGCAACCTAAAGAGAAAAGAGGACTCATGAGTGACGCTTTCCATTATCCTGAATTCTGCAGCTCTACCCCAAAGCCCGGCAATGCAGGTTGACAGCCAGCATGCAGCTGTGTGGAAGCCCAGACACACGTCCTCTCTTCAAGTTGTCTTGATGCTCGTGAAACAGAATCCTGGCGAGGCTCTCCAGGTGGAGGCCGTGTCTGCCATAGCGTCTCTGCTGTTCAGATTCCCTGTTAGTTCCATAATCAGATCTCTTTCGGATTGTTGGTAGCAAAGAAAAGTAAACTGGGAATTGCCAGCGAGGGCTGACTAGTGGGATGAACCTAATAGGAAATTCTGGATATGATTAGCTATCCTGTCTCAAAAGAATTAGGTAGAATGACTATGGATGAGTCCTGGTATCACCTCAGCTATAGAAAGTGAATACACTGCGCAATGAGCCGCATACACACAAATACACGTGAGAAAATAATAACTATCAGTTAGCAAGCATATAAATGTAGCAGATCCGGCAGGATTACAGTCCAGCTCCTGGGCAGTGTGCAGGACTGCCTTGAAGATGGGTTCTCAGAGGGGACAGAAGAGCCTCCTTTCTGAAAAGGAGACCTGACATGTGCCAGCTTGCCACCAACATCTTGCTAAATCCAGTAGGGCTACATCTCACTGTCTAACTCTCTGATTCAAAAGAGGTACCCCAGCTAGACGCCATGCGTGCCTGCAGTCCCAGCAGTAGGAGGCTGAGGCAAGAGGTAAGGAAGTTCAGGGCTACCCTGTGCTACATTACTTCACTGTCAGAGAAGGAAAAAGTTTAGCATTTGCATGATCCTTGTGTTTTTATTCACATGCTTCACACCTAAGAAAACTGCTAGATCAAATTGCTAAGCTACTAAACTTACCAGTGTGAACATAGCAAGTTCCTAAATTGCTGGTTTAACCATGTGGGTTTCGTTTTTGCAGGAGCCTTAAAGCTGCATCTGCAGGTGCTATGCTTTCTGGGGCTTCACTTTAATTCCATTTTATTTTATTTTATTTTATTTTGTATTTTAGATAATAGGACATACCACTTTCAGGCAGAAGATGAGCAGGATTACGTAGCGTAAGTACTTTTAAGATGATGGTGAAGTGATTTAAGATGTAAAATCAGTATTAAAGCTACTGTGGCCTGCCATACTTCCAGCTCTTGGGATTACACTCTTGGTCCCATCTGCTCTGCCACTGCATATCCACACCCCTTGGGTTGTTGCTGCCCCTCTCTGCTCTCCACTCCATGCTCCTCCAGCTCACGTCCACTCACGGCCCTCTGGAGACTGAGGGCTGCAGCCTGCTCCACCTTCACTGTGACTTTGCCCTTGGGTTTGCTTGGCATTTGGGCTCAGATGCTTGGGATTCTGGATGCTACGGATGCTTGCGGGGTCTATAGTTGTTCTCAGGAGAGGAACAGAGGAGGCTGGCCCTGAAGGAAGAGTACCTGTAAAGCCCTCTTGCTGGGTGGGCGCCGCAGTGAAAGAAACTCTGCAGGGAGACAGCCAGGCTGGGTTCACCTGCTGACTCCATCCTCTTTCCCTTTCCTTGCAGCCTAGGATGCACAGCAGTTGTAACTATGGTAACTAAGCCACTTAGCTTGCTGTGAAAGCATTCAGTTCAATCACTTTGGAGATGTCATATTCTTATTTCTCAAATACTCGGGGTTGTTTGGATTGAGTTTTCTTAACTCAAGCAAGCCACAGAGTCCATTGATACTCATTCACCTCTCTCTCTCTCTCTCTCTCTCTCTCCTCCTCCTCCTCTCACACACACACACATTCTCTTACCTGAAGCAATTCATTTTTCCCCATCTGAAACAAACATGAAAGAAAAAAGTAGAGAGAGAAAATAAGACACAAGAAATGGAAGAGCAACACCGACCTGACAGTTCATCATTCTGAGTAGTTAGTGACCAGTGCACCACTGCCTCAAGCTGCAGAGCACTGGACTGATGCTAACTAGGCCCTTCCCTCAGGAAGAGGTGGGCACTGTGACTTGGTGTGGGCTCCAAGCATAAGCACAGTAGAGGGTTCTTACGCTGGAGGAACACAGACTCCAGGAACACATTCTTGGGGTCTTTGTGGTGTGTACTGTTGGTGCACATATATGTTCAGGTAAGCATGCCCGTGAACACATGCAGACACCAAAAGAGGCCTTTAGGTATCCTGCTCTATCACTCTCCATCTTACTCCCTTGGGACATGGTCTTTCACTGAGCATGCCATCTGAGCTCGGTTAGGTAGACTGCAAACTCCCAGAATCCACTGGTCCCTGACACACACACCCCAAGGTAGACAGCCATGCCCAGCTTTTACATGGGTGCCAGGAACCTGAACTCAGGTCCTCATGCTTGTGCAAGTGTTGACATGGCATAGGGCTGACCTACTGGAGAGTGACTAGGAGTGAGATGAGTAGAGAGATTTAGGAGAGAAGGGTGATATTGAGCAAGGTCACTGTGTGCTTTGTGTACCTGGTGTCTTTGCAAACCTCGCCTCCCTGTGACATTGACAGGGACACTGAGCATGTAGTTACAGTTCCGGAAAGTGGGCATTTACTCACTCAGAATCCCAAAACCACCTTTGAGCATTTCTTTCCCTTCAGTCTTCCACTCTTTACTCAGAGTCTTAAATGGAGGGCAGACGGTTTGTGTGCAGCTGTCTTGTTGCTTCGCTTCTGCCTCAGATCCAGACCTGTGTCTCTTACTTGTAGGTCTTACAGCCAGTTAGTTCCACCCTGGCTTTAGATGCCCTATTTCTGCCTGAAGTATGTAGTGCTCCTGCTAACAGGCCTACTTGGTCCATCCTGAAGTCTTACTTTGTGCTGACTAGGAAGGAAATACTGCATGTCTCAGGGAGCATCAGTGCATTTCCTCCTGGTCTACTGCAGAGCAGCATCTCAGTGCTTCCCTGTATCTATCCCGGGAATACTGTCCTTCACTGTTCTCTCCCAGGAAGGGGCAGGAATAGCAGAGGCTCATTTGCAGGATGGCTCCTCACTAGTTCAGTGTCCTCTCCAGTAGTTTGGTCTTCCCATTCTAAGCAGCTACATTTACTTGCAAGACTTCCTGACTGATGGTAAAGTAAGGAACTGCCTAGTTTAGCCATAGTTTATTTTTATATGTAAAACCAAAATGATTTTTAAAGTATGAAAATATGATTCTGCATTATATGGGTTTTACACTTTTGGATATGCCTGTTAATTTTAAGAGTTATAAAATTTTGTTATGACCTGAGATATTGTTATAGAGTGCTTGCCCAGCACATAAAGCCCTAAGTCTAATCCCCAGTGCCTTGTGAAGTCAGTATCCTAACACCTGGAAGGCAGGGGCAGAAGGATTGGAAGTTCATCCTGTGCTACACTTGAGACCAGCCTGGGATGCATGAGTCTACACCCCCCTCCCAAAAAAAAAAAAAAATCCCATAGAGCTGTAGAGATCGCTCAGGGGTTAAGACTCTGCCTCACAAGCAGAAAGTCCTGAGTTCAGGTCCCAGGTTCCACCTGGTAGACGGAGCCTGGGAAATTCCAGAGTGAACAAGGAAGTAGAAGCAATCCAGGATGATTCCTGACGTCATCCTTGGTCCTCCACAGGGACACACAGTGCCCTCTGATACACACCGAATGGATGGATGGATGGACGGATGACAGGGCTTTCCAAAAAAAAATTCCCAAAATTAGTTAGCTTTAATTCTTGATCCTTCTAACATGACCATTTCATTCTGCTGGATTTGAATTACTTTCTCTGGAAAAGTAGTTGTTTTTGAAATACATATTTTGATTAACATTTTTCTTTAATCATGAACCCAGAGTAAAGAAGCAAGGGAACTCTGAAAGCACAGGTTTTTCTCCCAGTCTGACACACCTTAGGTCCTTGGGCAGAGCACAGAACTTTGCTGTCTTCATCATCCTGAGGCGTTTTGGTAATATAGAGGTCTTAGAGGATTCAGTAGGAAGGGAGGGAGGAAGGAGAAAAGCAGTCACATTAGGTAGTGGATATTATGGATGTTTAAAAGACTTCATAAAAGAATTCTGTAGCAGGCTCAGTGACAAAATGTAGTCATTAGTCATGTTGAAATAGGTTTCTTGAATTGTTTTTTAACAATCGATAGTTTCTAACTTGAGATGAAATAATAGAACAAATACTATGTCATTTAGAATCTATCAGATGCCCCACCCCACTGCTAGGTTGATGCTCAGTGTCAGATCTCAGTAGGAAAGTGAAGCTGGCAGATGTTTCTCAAAACTAGCTGAAGATGAGCACCACCTGGTGTCCAAAGTGTGACTTGCACTCACAATCCCACCATCCCAGTTTGTGTCCATCATTCATTCAAAATGTTTTGTGGATGGTCCTTTGCTCCGAACCTCTGTATTATTCAAGAGCAAACCATAGCTATCCGTTCACTGGATAAAAAACAAAATGTTTGAGGGCCAGTGAGATGGCTTAGCAGGTAAAGGTGCCTGTGCAAACCTGGCGTCCTGAGTTTGATCCCCAATAGGAGAGAAGAATTCAGCAGATCTCTTCTGTTCAGCCCTTCGCTGCCACACCCTGCCCTGCCCTCACCAGCGCCAGCACCCACATGACGTCCTCGATCACACTGGCCTGTGTGCTCCCACCTGCTGCCGCACCTCTTACTGCATGTAGTTTTCCATTCTTCAATATACGAGTGTTTTCCTTTGGTTCAGTTTAGTTTGGGCTTTCTGTGATACTCAGGGTTGATCCAGGCCTCACAGGTGCTGAGCACAACCCCAAGCCCATTCTTTATCTCGAATTTTCTTCTAGTTCAGTTTTTTTTCACTTTTGTCCTCCTCGTTGCTATTTTGGGAAGTGGAATTCTCTTCTGAAGGTTATTGATAAAAATAATTTTTTTCCGGTGGAGGCTAAAGCATAGATAGGCGTGCCTTCTGAAGGCTTCCTTTTCCTGGTGTTTTGACCACAGGTGGATATCAGTATTGACAAACAGCAAGGAGGAGGCCCTGACCATGGCTTTCCGTGGTGAGCAAAGCACAGGCGAGAACAGCCTGGAAGATCTAACGAAAGCCATTATTGAGGATGTCCAGCGGCTCCCTGGGAACGACGTCTGCTGTGACTGCGGCTCATCCGGTACACGCTATCCACCCCGTACTCAGCTAACCCACTCTGCACCCCGTACTCAGCGTCCAGGGAGTCTGAGGCAAACAATTCCCAGCTGAATGTTCTCACGCCCAGGCTGCTCTTCCCTATTCTCTGCCTAGAGAGCCTCTCCTCTGATCTCCAAGAGGTCACTATGGCCACGCCCCTTCCCTGAGCACACACCTGAGCATTGTTAGAACAGAGCAGTGTGCACCACTGCTGGCTGGAATGGTGTAATGCTGAGAGCTGTACTGTTGCGAACAGCATGCTCTTACTGAAAATAGAGAAACAGACCTCCTGCTGTAAATGTCCAGTGACATCTCTCTGTGGACCATTCCAGCACAGCTTAATCCTCCCCAGTCTCTACCGGAGAAGCATCATCTTCCTCACATTGGTTTTTAGATAGCAAGGCTTTGGCAGTAGCTCTTGCTTACAAATGTGGCCCCTGCACTTAGGGTTATGCTGGTGTTTTTTGCTTCTATTATCACACTGAACCCTCACAGATGTGAGCAAGATCCTGATTGCCTCACCTTACAGATGAGGATATTAGAACTCCAAGAGGTTAAATATATTTGCTTGAGATTGAGATAAAAATGTGGTGGTTTGGTTTTTCCTGAGGCTTGAACTCAGGATTTGTTTATGCCCGTAAATGCTACGACTCAGCCACATCCCAACCCAGCCTGGTGTGCAGTTCCCCAAAGCATCGCATTATGCATAGCGCTTGACTCGAGTTTAGACTGCACTGTGTGCATTGCCTTAAGCACCCCCAAGAGAAGTCGAGGTCATTTGCAGAGGTTGTTATAGTGATTGATGGAGCCAAGGAATATTGACCAACAGCAATGCGGGCAGAACCCTGACATTTCTAGTGACATAGACAATTGTTCCCACTGTTTGGGCAACTTCACAGATTGTAGGAAAGGCAGAGGGCCAGGACAGAGGCTCAATGTTCACTGCTGACACACAAAGGAGCCCGTGAAGAAGACACACCAAGAAGGGTGGGTCAGAGTTTCTTGAAGCCTCATGCCATCCCCTGTTGCAGAGTTTAGCAGACCTTCAGCTTCTACTTGTGAGCAGTGAGCTGTGAGCTGTGGAGGAACCTGAAAGTGTTCCATTGGGTCTCCTGGAGAAATCTTAAGCAGTTATTTGGGTTTTTTTGTTTTTGTTTTTTCACAAAGGTAGAGGGCTTGATTTTGATTTTTAATTCACCTTTCAAAGGAAACAGCCCCTAGGCTAGACTGCACACACTCATCTTTCATTGAACTTTCTTTTTTGGGTGGTTTACCTGTTTGAGAGAGGAGGGAGGTAAGGAAAGAGTAAGGGGGTGGGGGGAGGGATGTGCTTGCCCTGGTGCACGGGAGAAGCCTCAGGCGGCTTCCAGATCAGCGCTGTTTCCACTTGTGGACTTCTAGGACACAAACTCAGATCAGCAGGTTTGTGGGCAGGCATGTTGCCACCCTCCCTTGTCACAGTTTGTAACATGATTTTACTAACCGTGAGTTTGCTCAGTAGTTGACCCACTGCAGAATATCTCATATTTTCTTAAATCTTTTCCACAGAACCCACGTGGCTTTCAACCAACTTGGGTATTTTGACCTGTATAGAATGTTCCGGAATCCATAGGGAAATGGGAGTTCATATTTCTCGAATTCAGTCTTTGGAACTAGACAAATTAGGAACTTCTGAACTCTTGGTAAGTCTTGACTTGTATTTTCAAGAAAAGTTTAATCTTACTGCCTCAGATTTATTTACCATAGTATTGTTTTTGTGTTTCTGCTGAGTATAGAGAATTCTTATTATTAAACTCAGTAGGCTTACTTATTTAAACAGTTAACTGTCGTGAAACATAATAATGCTTATTTCTATTTCCTCTTTGAAGGAAGGGTAGTTCATGCTAAAAATGGCTAGTATCTTTAAGACAGGTTTGTTCAAAGCTGCTTTCTTGAGGAATTGGTTTTAATTCACTGTGTTAGCAATTAGAGCACTTGTTTATAATAGTGGTTTATGCTAAAAGTAATGATTGAATAGTAGTTTTGCCAGTTTAATTTTTACTGCTGCATATTTGTAAAAGTATAAGCAAATCAGGAATGACCTGCACATCCACTGAACAAATGGTCTTATGTTTTCTGAGCCTTTTCATTTAGAAACTCTGAGGTCATACTGCTTGTGTTACTGCACAGGGTTATGGGCAGAGGGCTCAGGCCTATGCCTCTAACACATTTTCCTTCAGTACAGAAACAGTCTCATGCCATATCCATAAGTGGTAGATATGAAATCCAGTTTGATGTCAGAAATTAATCACTTGGTGTGTAATAAACTCAAGATTTTTCGACCCAAAGACCTGGTTGCTGGACTGTTTCTCTAACTTTGCACCAATCCAGACAAAAGGCCCTTCAGGATAGGTTTCCTTGGAAAGTTCCTGAAGCCAGAGCAAAACACTTTCTGGGTCCTTGTCTAGCTGCCCACACCATTTTCATCTGTACAAACAGGAAGAATCCTGCTTCCTGATCTGCCTGCTTGAGGGCAGTTGGCTTAGTGGGGAAGTTGCACTCACTAGGAGATTGAACAGCATCAAGCGCCGCCCGCCGCGCAGTCTCATCGGAGTGTTCAGGGTCGGCGCCTGTTCTCCACTTGAGCCTGGCAGAAGGCTGAGAGCAGTGGTTGGCTTCTCTTCTCTTGCGCATTTATCACACCTTATTTTCTCCTTAGCCTGATACCACTAGGAGTCAACTTTGGAAATGAAGCATGATTTACCTATTTCCTGCTCTCAAAAGTTCAATGCCTAGAATATAATGGATGTTCCACAAATCTTTTTCCCAGTTGAGTGAATTATTTGTGCACTGAGGGAAATGAAGGGAATACATAAACAGCAATCTCTAAAACAAGTAGCAAGAACTCCTGACTTGTTTGTAATGAAGCACTTACTGTATTCGTTTTGTTTGTTACAGCTGGCCAAGAATGTAGGAAACAATAGTTTTAATGATATTATGGAAGCAAATTTACCTAGCCCCTCACCGAAACCAACCCCTTCAAGCGATATGTAAGTATTTCTGATCTCTTGAATACCATTGTGTAATGTTTTTCTATCCTTCCTCCAAACTGCCCCCAAACAAAAACCCTAATGGTTACAATGTTTCCATTATTAGGATAAAGCATGAGAAGATGTTTTGACATATATTTCTGGAACATACAAGATTGTTCTCCCAGCACCTTCCCTTGGGTGGTTGGAGCTGAGCAGCTGCTCTGTCTACATGGGGACAGATATCACTCTTGGTCAGGTGCTGGGGGACATGAGATCCACAAAGGCAATGGGAGAGTCCTGTCAGGCTGCCAAAGAGCTCACTCAGCAATTCTGGGGAAGACATTCTCTCTGATATGTTTTCAGTGGGAATACAAAATGGTGCATTAACAAAAATCAAATTAACTTATTAACTCTTGAAATTTCAGCCATCTCACTTTTTTTCTATTCTATGATAGAAAAAGATTAGAAGACAAAAACTTACAGTACAGCCAAACAGAATGCTATGCAAACATGAAGAATGAGTTCTCGTGTATTCTAATTTGAAGAGAACTTTAGGAATACAAAGCAAGGTGCAGACCACTGTACTAAATCCTGCCTTTGCAGAAGGGAGAAGATGGGCCATAGGGAAAAGTAGGTGTACCCCCCCCAACATAGATTGTCTGTCAGACTCAGAAACTAGATTGTATTGACTATCTACCTGACCTAGGAGGTAGGCGTTGGCACTCACCTGGTATTCTGTAGTTTAAAGATGCTCCTGCAATGAGAGATTTTGCTTTTGCTTTGATTATGTAATTGGTGTAAGAAGACCCAGCCCATTGATGGTGGCAACTGTATAAAAATGGAGAGAACAGCTAAGTATTAGCCAGCAAGCAGGTGTGCTGCAAATGAAAAGTATCCAGCTGTGTAAAGCTGTTGCACTGTGACTCGCCACTAGGGATAGACTGTAAGAAACCCTGCCTCCCCTGCATTCCTTGAGTCTGAATGTTTTGTTTTGCAAGGTTATGTAATGAAACTAACAAATTTGCATAGGCATATTTGTTAATTAGGCATTATTGTGACAAACTTTTTTTTTGGAGGGGAACCTGTATGCATGTGTGTATCAAAGGGCAATTGTGGCTCTGTGGAGAACAAGGCGACTTCAGGAGTCATTCTGAATTGCTTCTACCTCCTTTTTGCTTAGCTGTGGGATTTCCCAGGCTCCACCCACCAGGGCCCAAAGTACATTAACTGCCTTTTCTGCCTGGCATTTTTACATGGGACCTGGGATCCAAATTCAGGTCCTTCTACTTGCGAGACGGTCTTAACTCTTGAGCCATCTCGCCAGTCCTATAATGGCAAACTTTCTGAGGAAAACAGGTTAGAGGAAAGATACCAGGTTCTTGCCCATAGTCAGCTCTCTACATTGCTATGGCCCAGGCAGCACGGCAGCTGGGAGTGAGAAGTAAAGTGCTTCTTACAGCAGGCAGAAAACTGGGGGTGGGGGGGCGAGGACAAGGCATCCAGAGAAACACACCGGTGGTCCACTTGCTCCAGCCTTTCCCCACCTTCTGATAGTCCAGCCATGAGTCATCGATGAATTTACAGGATGATGGAATTTCTGTTCTCCATGAGCCATCAATAATATGCTACTGAGAATAGCATCACCAGGTAGAAACCTAAGTCTTCAGCAGTGAGCCTGTGGGAGAAATTTCATATCCAAACACTATATATTTATTTGAATTTGTATTTATTTACTCATGTAAAATCAAAGGAGGAAATTAATAATAAAGTTCATAGTCTGGGATAGAAAGGGCAAGAAGCTTAATAGTTTTGGGTCCTACTTTTATTTTTGAGCCATGTAAATATGTCAATCAAAGTTTAATGACTGCCAACAAGATTGTTAAGTGGATAAGGTGCCCACCAACAGACTTAGTAACCCGAGTTCAGTCCCAGAAATACACATAGGAAAACTACACATAGGAAGGAAATAACTGACCAGTTCACCAAAGCATGCACATTTTTGTCTCTTTTTAAACCAAATATTAAAAATACATAATCCTCTCATAAATAAAAGAATAAAATGCTAAGGAATGTTCAGCCCTGTAAGCTTACTACACAGGATGCTGAAGGAGGAGGATCACTTGGAGTCCAATGGTGAGGCCACCGTGTAAAATTGTCCCAATAAAACAGAAGATAACCAAATACAATTCTGTTCATGTGTGCCCCATTAGAAGGCGAGGAGAGGTGAGGAAGAGCATGGTGCAGGAAAAGGGGTGCTCACCTGTAATCACGAACCCTGACTGCTGAGCCAAGGGGATGTGGAGCCAGGCTCTGGCCCCTCCTGGACAGTCTCCCCCATAGGTGACAGAAGTGACTGCCAGGCCTCTTTACTGTTCTTGGTTGCGATTTAGTGGGTCTCTTAGCTGCTGTTCTCAATCTGTGCTTGGGAGGTGGGCTTAATCCCAGAGCACCGCTGTAGCTGAGGTCACAGAGAAGCACCCGGCCTCCCAGACCTGAGGCAGGTGCCCAGCATTCGGTCTTGCCTGTCGGGGGAGGCAGCTGGGTCTTATCCGTGGCCTTCCATGGGGGAAGGGATGGGGCTTTAATAACCATATTTCTGAGCCTCTGTTTTCCTACCTGGTATGGGGGCTAGATTTGAAGACTAAAACCTTTTCATAAAGCACTGAAAACTTGGTTTTTGAGAACTTCTTAACCATGTTTTATTTGTGTGCTTCTATGTATCTGGAGTTTCAAAGTTGGTGTGTGAGAGAAATCGGCTGTGCTCTGTGTCTGCCTGTATTGACTTGGTCTAAAACCTCATTTGTGTTTTGAGAGGAGCACATGTTAATTAAAATAGAATAGAAGACAGTGTGATGCTTTCACGGAAAGTAGAAGTTCCTTGCTCGATGCTTTGTTTCAGGACTGCACGGAAGGAGTATATCACAGCCAAGTATGTGGACCACAGGTTCTCGAGGAAGACCTGCTCCTCCTCCTCGGCGAAGCTGAATGAGTTGCTTGAGGCCATCAGATCCAGGGATTTGCTTGCACTGATCCAAGTCTATGCAGAGGGCGTGGAGCTCATGGAGCCTCTGCTGGAACCCGGGCAGGTGAGGAGGCCTCATTGCTGGGGCTCAGCAACAGCAGCACAGAAGCAGGCAGATTGCTACAAGTTCGGGGCCAGCCTGGGCTACCTAAGTGAGACTCTTTCTCAAGATAAATAAAAAAGAAGAAATCAGTGCCTGTGAGCAGCCGTGCTCTTCTCACACAGGTCATGATTCTTGTGTGTTAAACTTCAAGCCTTTGAGACTCGGATGCTCTCGTGGCCTTGGTGCCGGGTGTTGGTGAGCACCAAGGGTCAGCAGCACATGACTGTCACATTTATGTCTCCCCTTCCCTTCTCAGGAGCCCGGGGAGACAGCCCTTCATCTGGCCGTCAGGACGGCAGACCAGACATCTCTCCATTTGGTTGATTTCCTTGTACAGAACTGGTATGGCTTTTGTTGTCTCTTGGAAGTGAACTGGATATGACTCACTGTCTAACACAAATCAGTCCTGTCAGGGCCCAACACCAGCACTCAGTAAGTTCTCTGGGAAAGGCCCACCAGGATTTAAGGCTTTGCAGGCTACACAGGCTCACTTGCAGCTGTTTACCTCTCCCACAGCAGCAGTCCATAGCAACATGCAAATGAATGAGTGTGGCCAATAAAACTTTTTGCAGTCACGATGTGGACCACATGGTATACAATGAGTGTAACACACACTTGACACCTCAGGTCAGCGAGATCGTTAGTGTCGTTGTTAAGTTTACTATCAAGTCGACTGAGGGACGCACTGAGTAGCGTGGTGCTGAACACAGCAGGGTTGTTCCTGCTGGATTCTACCTACTCTGTTCTGCAAGCAGCAGACTCAGAGGAGCCGAGCTTATCCGGAGAAAGCGGTCAAATAAGGAAGCTGAGCTCTTAGGAAAAGTGTGTGATCTCAACCAAACCTGGACCGAGATCAGCCTGTCCCGCAGAGGGGACTGCTTCACAGCTGAGAGCCGGGGCCCATGGCTCGAGAGGGCTCCTGTGCTCAGATGGCCTCTCCATCATACCCTAGAAAATGGGCTCCCTGTCCTCTGTGCCTTGCAGTTGTCATCTGTAGAGCTGTAACGCCACCTCATCAGGTGAGTGTGGAGGCGAAGGAGGCGCTGCGTAACAACTCAGAGTAGGGCTGGGAGATGGCACAGGGGTTGAAACCTTTGCCTCTGAAGCAAAAGGACCTGAGTTCCAGTCTTCCAGATACCGCATAATCCCACATACAAATGCTGGGCCAAAATGGAGGCAGCTGCGATTTTGGCCCTGGAAGGTGAAGTCTTGGAACCTCTGGAGCAGAGTAACAAGGAGATAGAATCCAGGATGGTTCCCAGTGTCACCTTTGGGCCTTCACAGGCATGTACACTCAAATGCCCTCTTACACACATGTACACCTACATGTACAGCATAACACATAAATGCAAAAAATGCTGAGAGAGACTGTCCAATGGTAGGCACTCAATTCACACTATTACTGTCAATATGTTGCTTTTAGATGTAGCTATGTATGTTACACACATCATAATCTTTCCTGGTTATAAAATCTTACATTTTAGTCATTAACGTACATGGCTATTAAGTTGGACTTAGTGGCAAATTCTGTTGTCCCAGCTACTTAGGGGATGAGCAAGAGAATCACAAGTTCAAGGCCAGCCTGGGCTTTGTAGGGCCAAGTTTGATCCTGCCTGAGAAACACAGGTTATAGGGGCTCCAGCTCAGTTGGGAGAATGCAGGTACGTGACATGAGATTTAATCCTCAGTACTGGAGAAGAGCAGAAGCCAGGTGTGATAGGACATGCTTATAATGCCAACACTTGCAAGATAGAGGCAGGAGAATCAGGAGTTCAAGACCATCCTCAGTTGTATAGTGAGTTCAAAGCCAATGTGGGCTATTTGAGACACAAGACACCATCTCAGAAAGAAAGGAAGGAAGAAAGGGAAAGAAAGAAAAGAAAAGGTTACCACATTTTTCTGTTTATCTACACTTTCCGACATGTCCATTGCCCACAGTTCAACCATGGTTTATCATATATTTGAGCTTTCATTACAGTGTAATTCTACTTTATTCTGCTAATTTCTTGCCAAGCCTCCTTTACAGTCTGGCCATAGATATGTATGTAAAGTGTTGGGTATAACTGTACAGGAAAAAGCGTAGTAAGCCTAGGGCTTGGCACTCTTCGCATATAGGAACTGTTAAGTGTAGCCGTGCAGGAGAAAGCATCAAAAGCTCAGTGCTACTGGTACCTCGGGCAACTGCAGAACTTAAGGTGATAGGGAACCTACTGTCACACATAGTTTTGTTTTCTAATAACACTGTAATTTTTCAGTGGGAGCCTGGATAAGCAGACATCCCTGGGAAACACAGTTCTTCACTACTGCAGCATGTATGGCAAGCCCGAGTGTCTGAAGCTGCTGCTGAGGAGCAAGCCCACTGTGGACATAGGTAAGAGTGTGATTACTCAGTCGTGCCGCATCAGCCCGAGACGTGCATGTTGCATCATATTCGATGATTTGCCTTTTGAAGTTGTATCCTGGGTAGTAATGAAAGTCTATTTTCCCACTGTTTCAGTTAACCAAAATGGAGAAACTGCCTTGGACATAGCAAAGAGACTAAAAGCTACCCAGTGCGAAGATCTGGTATGCACAAATGGAGGATATATTTATGAGACATTAGTGCCTTTAAAATGCCGTAAGAGATTGGAATAGGGACTAAAAGAAGCAATTTCGTTTTTCTTACCATTGGCTGAAGACATTGAGATAAGCACTAAGCTGCTCATGAAAAGGTGGCAGCTTGGGGGTCTTGTCACGCACATGTCTTCCGAGTATAGTTTGGCACAGAAGCTGAAAGGCCTTTGAAAGGATCACTTATGTGTGATTGTAGGTTGGGGTCAAGCTTTTGATTTGCTGCTTGGAAAGTGCCATCCAGAGACTGGGCACAAAAACAATTGTACCCAGACGTAAGGAAGGACTGTATTTGTTGACGGTTGTGAGGGATGGGGGCAACTACTCTGTTTGGAGAGGAATGTGCATGTAGCACAGAGGTAAGGGTCAAAGGTTACTGGGTACATGGAAGAAGGGGGTTTACAGGGAAAGCAGCCAGACTGACAAATTATTAGAAGAGCAGGCATCCATACCCCAAACTAAGTCGAGTCCTGGGTTATAAACAGGGTGTTGCCTGCCTCACCCACATCGGTCATGTAACCATCCAGCTCCTGCAGTCACAGTCAGAATTGTGTCCACAGGGCCTCTGTCACTGTTGTTTGGAACCAGGAGTGAGTTGGGCCTTCCTCAGTGTTGGTGCAATGGTGGAGGTTGGGACATTTCTCTTAAGTGCTGCGTACTTGCTGTTCTTCCAGCTTTCCCAGGCTAAATCTGGAAAGTTCAACCCACATGTCCACGTAGAATATGAGTGGAATCTTCGACAGGAAGAGATGGATGAAAGCGATGATGATCTGGATGACAAAGTGAGTGACGGCTGCCTCAGTCCTGTGCCCTTCCCAGATCTCTGTACTGTGTGCGCGAGCGCCACTCTTTATGGAGCTGGTGCTTTGGGCCTTACAGGTTGATGTGCTTAGTCTCTGATCACTGCTAACATCAGACCCAGCCAGGTTCTCCAGTGCAGCAGGATGAATAGAGTGTGAGACAGATACTCCTTTGAAGGAACTGGCTCGTGTGACGGGGGGATGGCAGGGCTGGCAAATCCCAGCAGGAGTGAATGTGGTAGAGCTGAGGCTGAAGGTGGTCACACACCTAATTTCTGGTTCTCCAAGAACCCTCGATCTTTTGTTTCCTCCAAGTGATTGCATGAGGCCTACTCACATCTTGCTGGGCAGTTCAAAACCTGATTCAAATGGTAATCATATCTAAAATACATAAATCACACACTCAGAAAGAATTTGTAAGTATATATTTACTGAAGCCTGTAGGACACGATTATTGTCATCAGAGAAACTTATACAGAGACTTGGCATCATGTCTGAACTCAGCTTGATTTAAACCTGGTTTCCGAGACTTGGATTTGTAGCTCGTAACTAGCTGTGAAAGTTCATTCATGAGTTCATCTCATGCATGCCACACATTGTTAGTGCCAGACAGAACAGAGGGAATGTTTAGATTACACAGTTCCAAAGGTACCCACCACGTCTACAGGAGAAAAAGGAGAATTCAGTGTGAAGACTGTTGGAAGTTTGGGGATTCCGAGTGGTCAGAAAGCTGAGCTGCAGCACAACTCTGACCAGCCCTGCAGATCCCAAGATCGTAGCACAGGCAATGACGTCTGCAGCCAATGGGAAGTGTCCAAGCAAAAATGGGGAAAGAATACCATCCATACAAGAAGGGAGAACAGCCTGGGCCTCAGCTGGAGGTCATGGGGAAATCCTGGTGTCTGAGGAATGGGGAGAAGCCTCCTACAGAGTCCAGGAAGCCAGGTCAGGCGGGCTCTTACCCAAACCTTCAGAAGTCAGCACAGTTGTTATCAGAAGAGCCAAGGTTTTCTACCAGCTCTGAAGTGTGGGCAGCAGGTAGAGGGGGAAGCGAGCCAGGCCCATTCCAGGGACCAGTGGTTCAGGGGTGCCAGTGAACACCTCACTAGGAGTGGGCTGGAGGCCCCTTCTGAGGTTTCCTTGCAGGGGATGGGGGGGGACATATGACATGCGGTTACTAACCTAGATGTTGCCGACCAGCACAAGTGATGCACCAGAGACATCCCACTGGCAACTGAATAATCATGTGCGGTCTCAAGACTTAAGAGTCTGGTTTGCGGCTCTGTGGCATAAATGGAGGTAGCACCTCAGCCACAGTGCAGAAGGGGTGAAGGTGAGGAACTGCGGCCGTAAGAGGTTGAGCAGGGAGGACCTTACGTAGCACGTTATGGATAGGGGAGATGCTGTTCAAATAAAGTATCGATGTCCTTCATGTCAGGGAGGCTTTGCCGAAGGCTGAACCTGAAGCCACATCCACCAATCCCTAAGCAATACTCAGGTGTGGTTTGGTAATAAGGGAGCAGCCAGTGCCCATCATGGCTTCCAGCTTTACTGCTGTAATGCTCTGGTCCTGGCTGACCGTGCATGGCACCGAGGGCCATAGGAACGATCCCCAAAGCCGCCCATCGGGGTCCTCTGGACTCTTCAAGGACAGTCTGGTGTCACTGTTGTTTCTCTGCAGCCCAGCCCCATCAAGAAGGAGCGCTCGCCAAGACCCCAGAGCTTCTGCCACTCTTCCAGCATCTCGCCCCAGGACAAGCTGGCACTGCCAGGATTCAGCACTCCACGAGAAAAGCAGCGGCTCTCCTATGGGGCCTTCACCAACCAGGTCTTTGTTTCCACGAGCACAGATTCACCTACGTCACCCACCACAGAGGCCCCCCCTCTGCCACCTAGGAATGCTGGGAAAGGTATGAACTTGACAAGGGCCTGTGTCTTCATCCTCAAGGACACTAGGCTGTTATTCAAGAGTGGTGTGTGTTGTCAGGACAATTCAAAATAAGGACCTTGCCATTTGCCAGACATCAGCACCAGAACAGGTGGTTTTGTGGGCATTCATCACCGGCTACTTGCATTAAGTCTTGTGAGTTGCATGATTTTGTGCCCATTTTCTAGAAACAGAAACTAAGGCCAGAAGGAAACAGTGACTCTCATAGTTTCACACAGCTGGTAATTGCCAAGTGATGGGTTTGGGATTCATTCTGAGGGCCATGTGGTTCTAGCACCTGTGTTCTTTGTAATATGGGTCAATTTTGCTTCTTTGAAAGGTTAGATTCTCTCTGTTCTGAGATTCCTATCTGTAAAAGAGCCTGCTGTCAAAGCATGGAATGTAGTTTAGTTGGTAGAGTTCTTGCCTAGGGTTCATGAGGCCCTGGGATTGATTCTCTAGTACTACATAAAACTGTGCATGGTTGGGGCTGGAGAGAGGGTTCAAGGGTTAAGCCTCTGTCTGTAAGGCATAAGGATCTGAGTTCGGATCCCAGATCCCATGTAAAAATGCCATGTTGAAAATGTGATGGCTTGCACTTCCAGCCCTGGAAGACTTAGTCTGGGAAATCCCAGAGCAAAGCAAATAGGAAAGTAGAGCAATCCAGAATGATTCCCTAAGTCACCCTTGTGCCTCACAGGCACACCCAGTGATGCACACAAACATAATACATGCACATGCGTGTACAAAAATTAAAAAAACAGTGATGGTGTTGGTACACACCTCTACTCCAAGTGTTCAGGTGGTCACAACAGGAGAGTCAGCTCAAGGTCATTCATAGCTACATAGAGTTTGAAGCCAGCTTGACTTACAGAAGAACTTGCCTCAAAAAAAAAAAAAAGCTATTGTCACAGAAACAGTTAAGAGGAGCTTACCAAGCGCCTCTTGTCCCAAAGTCTACTATTCAGGTAAGTGCTGCAGCTACTGGTATTTTGGAGATGAGGGACTGGAGCTCAGAGACAAGTAACTGGTTCTTACTTGGGATTCTAAGTCAGGTTCCTGTATGACCAAAACCCACAGTCCTGTGCTCTGGGACGGAGTGTTTCTCCTGACACAGCCTGGGGAGGATGTGTGTCTGGAAGCGAATCGTGCTGTGTGTTGTCAAATAGCTGACCATGGGCCAGTGGTCAACATTCTGTACTGTGGCCACAGAACACTAGTCCAGTGTCCTCCCTCCAGAGCACCCACTTAGAAAGTCCAGTCCATGTGTCCTCACTCATGGCGGGACAAGTCAAGGCACAGATGTGCCAGCCTCAAAGGTTATTCTTACAGTAGAGCCGACAGGTTCCCAAAACTAGCTTTAGCCAGCAAATCCAAATGCAAAATCCTCCCAGTGTACCCATCACCCAGCACAGGTTCCCAACGTCTCTTGGCGCACAATGGTAGGCCTATCTGAGTCACACTGGTACTGACTTCTGGCAAATGGGAGCTTTATTCAAAACAGTGTGTGTTTTTTCCCACTGCTTATTCTCCATTGAAATCTTGTTGTAAATGGGAGCTGTGTTCTTAGCGAGACCTCAGATGGCCTTATAAATGATAACATAATAAAGTTAGAGTCAGGCTTTGCCATACACAGTTCTTATCAAAGATAAGCCAGCAGCCCTAAGAGCAATAGCACATGTAGGCCATGGGCTTAGCAGACCTGCAGTACTTCTGACCATGTACACAGTCCAATAAAACATGCTTTTTGAAACCACTAACATATCGAGCTGTGCTCCCCTCTGCGAAACTGCTCCCTAGCAGGTCATTCATCTAACAAGGGAAGCAGACCAAATGAAACAATGCTCTGACTGAGCACCGGTATGCATAGTGTGTCTCCACAGGCGTAGCCTGCACCAGCTCCTTGAGACTGGACACACTGACACTGGAGTCAGGGGTCGCCTCACTCCCTTCTCCCACCTTCCTTGGAAAATTTCTCTTACAGAGACAGAGAGCCCCTCTGGCTCGATGCAGGCATCTCTCCTGCCTTGAATAAGTTCTAACTAGCTCTTCACCAAAGACCCAGAAGACATAAGTACTTAGTAATTCAGCTGCTGAAACAGAAGCTTGGAGACTTGGCTATGGCAACCATGGTTAACTAGGATAGGTTGCCATCCCTCCCCTTTGCAAATAAAGCTCATTCTTGAAAATAGAAAGCTCTCTCCTTGCCTGAAAATGTTCCCCCTGGCCATCCACAGTGAAACTTCACATGTCAAGAGATGTAGGCTGCCTGCTGCTTGCTGTGATGGCTACAAGTCACTGACCCGTGGTCATCCTGGCCAGCTGGGCTCGCGTGGTCTTGCATGTCAAAGCTGGTGGTGCTGAGAATGGAGTTCTTGGAAGCCACTGTTGCAGGTGTAGAGATGGCACTGTGTAGAGATGCTTGTTTTGGGGCTCCGGCAGTCTCCACCTCTTTCTGCTAACTGCTAGCACAGTCTGCTTGAGGACACAGCCGGGAAAACTGCGGGCCCTGTCTGCACGTGAGTTATCCCCACAGATGTCAGTTGAGGTGTGTCGCGATAAAGTCTCCTGTGACAGAAGCTCATGAGAAGTCCCCACAGAGAAGTGCAGAAGGCAGCAGCTGGACGAATTCTTCAGAGCCCAGTTCAGGGGTGGTTTCAAAAATCTCCAGCTGCCTCATCAAAATTCAGGGAAGTTTGACCTAAATCACCATCAGGCAAAGCCCTCTTGTGCTTGAGCAGACTATTCAGAGCCCCAAATTCCCCACCCCAAAGGCTCAGACACAGTGCGCTGCCTCACTCTCTGAGAAGAGAGGCTTAGAGAGAGCAAGAGAAGCTACAGGATTGAACGTGCAGATGTTTCTCACTCACGATCAGCAGCTCCTATGCCCCTCGATGCTTGCCAACACTTGCCAGTCTAGATTAAAATGCCATCACAGAGCTGGGGTTTGTTTAGAGAGAAGAGGAGGCTAAAGGAGTGCACTGCTTGCACTGTTGCCTAGATAAGGACACTGAGCCTTAGAAAAGTTGAGGGGCTTCTTCAGGTCACAGGATGCTGAAGTACAAGTGATTTAAATGGCTTCATGTCCAGACCAGAGTTTCAGTTCCTTTGGCTTGTTGCGTTGGATGGTATATCTGTCTGGCCTACCTCTTGGGGTGTCATCAGTGTACATTGAGACTGTATAAAGAAAACATTTGTGAAAATGCAAAATCCTGCACTGCCCCAAGAACTGGGGGTGTTAGGCTGTGACTATAGCTGTTTCTAGAGGACAGGAATGTGGAGAACGGCCCATCCCACAGAAAAAGTGTTTGAAGACACACATTGTCTGCCTGGGATCTGATTTAACCATGTTTTAAATGAATGGTAAGCTTTAGAACTGTAAATTCATACCTTCTGTATATTAATGCCAAAAAACCTGTATCTGAGTGGAATTCTGACCTCACATGAGATCGTGCAGGTTAAATGTCAAGTGTGTTGCCTCAGCAACCATCATCCTCTTGTGCTCCGTTGGGCATGTGCTTTCTGACCTTGGAGCCTCTCTAAGAAGGGAGTCTTTCCGTTGTTGGGGACCCATCTGCTGAGTTAACAGGTTCTCCACAGAAACCCAGTAATGTATATGTGCCTTCACTGAAAAGAAATATTGAAGTAACTGACTGATACATCTTGAAGAGTGCCATGTTAAGAACTAAATTTAAGCTTTTAGAAATGGAAACATGGGATGTGCTCATCGCAGTCCTTTCTCATTCTCTCTCTCATAACACCTGGCCTGCAAGGCATTGTTGGCTGGTGTGTGAGAACGGTGCGCACTTGCCCTGCCTTTCCAACTTGTGCTCTGGAGTCAGACTCCGCCTTGGTCTGATGAAGTGACACACGGCAGCACCATGCCTGGCATTCCGAGAGCCACCATAGGTGCTGTGAATGAAGGTCACTCGCCCTTTAGGTGACAAGGCTAAATGTCCTCGTTCATCCCAGAGTGCAGCCTGAGTGTAAGGAACAATTCAAGACAGCTCCGTCTCTTCTGTCCAGATGACAGCCACCTGGGCAGCCATGAGTCTTGGGAAGCCAGGAGTCTTTGCTCCTGCCCACAAGAGCCTGGGATTCCTCCACTAGAAAGCCAGTCCTGCCTTGTGGGTGTAACACCCTACATGTAGCATTTCCTACTGAATTTCACTGTCTACACTGGAAACAGTGAAATGCACCGTCAGGCCAGTAGGGGGTGCTACAGGAGGAGCCAAGACTAAAGCCTACCTAGGTCTTCATTGTACCCTGTTGTGGTTAAACTGAACTTCTAAGAGAGGGCTACGAATAAGCTGTGCCGGCACTCACAGTGCAGAGAGTTCATCTGTGTCAGAAGTTGAACACTGAAGTGGCAGTAAGCGTCGGTGAAAGCATGTCCCAACAATATGCAGTCAAGCCACAGAGAGAGCGTGTAAGATTCAGTCGGGTGTGACAGTCATTTGCTGAAAATCCATGTGAGCGTTGGCACCAGGTCTGCCAGTCAGCTGTGTTTCTTTGTGCACACCTGCTCTTCTGAGAGGCCCATGACAGAGGACAGCCAGAGACAGTGGCAGGGAGAGGGGTTCTCAGCATGCAGCCATGACCTGGCACAAGGTCGGACCCTACTGAGAAATTCAGACAAGCCTGTCAGAGTATTGATCAGAGATGGACGGCTTCGCAGTTTCCCAGGCTTTTCATCCTATGGGAGAGCAGCCATTGGGTGGCTTGGTGATACAGGCCCCAGGCTGTTGTCCTCGAATCCACTGGGTTTGTTGTCATGCTTAATTTTCTCTTCTGGTCTTCTGTAAACACCATGTGCATAGCACCTGAAGGCCAAGAAGGTTGAGAACTTTGTCCTCATCAGGGGCCACTGAGTCAGACTCTCCAAGAAGTCACCTGACCTCCAGGGTGTGTAGGAGGAAGGCCAGGAAGTCTTGGCTTTATCAATTGCATTTGGGATGTCCGAGTAACAAGCTAACTGTGCCCCTTCCTAGTGAAGAGATCTGCTGCAGGGTGTGGTGAGTGCAGAGAGTAATATTGGGTGCTGGTCTTGAGCATCACTAAGAGTAATTTCTACGTGTTCCTCACCACAAATAAGTGGAAAGTATGTGAGGTAATGCATGTTACTTAGCTCAGCTGACTACTCCACAATATATACATGTTCTAAGACAATATATTGTGTTTGATAAATATAGACAATATTTTTCAATTAAAAACAAAAAGCTATTTGGAAATAAAGATTTTTTAAAAAAACTTCATATTGTCTAGGATCGTGTAGATAAAACTTAGTCATTCTCCTGTATGTCATGTTAGAGTTGGTATATCACAGGTCCACAGACTAATATTTCAAAAACTGTCAATACAATTCTTCAGGTTTTTTCAATGAAATTTTTAAAGTGTGCTTTTATTTGGTCTCCTAAGCAGAAGGACTGGTTTTCTGTTTCACTAAAAATCAGATGCACAGGACGTTGGAGATGCCGTCTCCTGGCTCACACCGAGTCAGTTCCGATGTCCTGTGAGTGCCCCAGAGCCCCAGGCACGAGTACTGGGAGAAAGGCTTTGCCTTTCCCTGCGCACAGGCAGGGAAGGAAGAGAACAGTCACTTGCCATGGCTACATGTGAGCCGACTTGGAAGATGAAGGCGAGGGAAGAAATGTCCAAGCAACAGAGGCCTTGCTGCTGTTCAGAAACGGATTGCCGTCGGGCCTGGGCTCAGCCTTGAGTCATGTCAGGATTCTGCCTGCGTGTAGCCTTGAGAGGTTGCTATTATGCTGCAATGTGAATACAGGACCCACACAACTAAGAGAAAAGTGTATTTATTCTTGTCTTATCATTTTCTCAGTTAGTCCGTTAGCATGGCAGCGTTCATATCTCCAGTATCAGGAGCCGGAACTGGCCCTGTTAACACACTGACAGGAAGCGCCAAGAGAGGCATACTTACTGGCTTGCCATTTTGCCAAAATAGCAGAACAGCTCTCTTACCCACCTGCCCAGGAGTGGTCCTGCCTCTGGGCTGGGTCTTTCAGTGTCAGTTAATAAAGCTTGCTCAGGCTTGGCTTTAATTCTTCATAGGTGTACCTAAAAGTTCAGTTCGCAACTCCAAGTTGACAAGTGTCTGCTGTTCCCTGAACTCTGTTAAGATGCATTCTGCTTGATGACTGAGCGACTCTTGCTTGTGATTGTTCGTGAAGTCACATGTGCATGGTACACCTCTGCTCAGCATGCAACTCCATTAACATTTCCCTTCGGTAGTTTTTGATGCGAGGCAGATTTGGAACCTGATCCTGGAACTTTTCAGATGCACTGCACCAGAAGGTCTCCAGGTGGCGACAGAGCTGAGATGCTCGCAAAGCTCGCTTTTGGCTATTGTCTATTATGCATTTGTTTCTAAGAGGAAAGTCACACTTCCTGATACTGAGCATTGTTGTTATTTTCCTCATGGACCAAGTTCAGGAAATGCCCTGGATCTCAGGAGCTGGCAGACTGATGGCTCCAGTGGCACCTTCCCCATCCCTGTCGCCTGCCTTGCTCCAGATCGCTACCTCTGTCTGTAACTTTGGTCACAAGCTCACCTCGTGGATGCACAGTAAAGAACAGTACTGCGTCACTTCACAAGATCAAATTGAAAGTAGAAAGGACAAGGCTACACACAGACACATTTGAAACTTGTTTCCTCATTTCTTCTTCTCTGTTGGCGGAGTCAGTTGTTCATGTGCAGTAGTGTCACATGAAGCACCACGGCCTGGGTGGTTGGTCCACGTGCATCACTCTGAGGGGCAACTGCAGGGAGCACTTCATAATGCCTTAAAACAAACCCGGTTAACTGCCATTCAGACTTCAACACACTACATGGCTTAGGTCTAAAACAGGTCAGAATTGGAATGCATAACTTCTAGAATTCTCTTTTTTCTAGGTAATTGTAGCTCTGTCTTTGTAGGACTTTATTTACTAACAGAGAAGTGCTAGAGGGAGTCCTGCTACCTGAGTACTGTCAAGCTGTGTGCCACATGTTACCTACAGTGTCCCTTGATTTCAGCAGTGGGGCCTTTGTCTGACTTCTTATAATGATTCTAGTGAATCATTGGCTTAAAATGTGTGGGTTTGTTCTTTCCGCCATTGTAGCTTCAGTGGTGATCTGAATTCTTTATCATTCTGTGTTTGCTGGCATTTTATGGAGGTGTTTTACTTTTATTTTTGGTTTGTTTTTGTTTTGTTTTTTGTGATGAGATCTCATGTGTCATACATAGGCTGACCTCTAATTCTCAGCTTCCCAAGCATCTGGGGTTACAAGCTCTGCCACCATGTCTGACTTGACTAGCATTTTGTTCCTTAACAATGCATTCTTTTCTTTGTTGTAATTTTTTTAACAGTCTTTAAACCCTATTCGTAAGTTGTTGGATTGATGGCTTGGCACCTTCAGCCATTTGCTTTTGGCTTTCTTGTATTGTACCACATTTTGATGTGTGGAAGTAATTGCATAGTGGCTCTTCTGTGTCCGTGAGACTGGGATTAACCTTCCTGCCCCCCATTCAATTTCCTTTCTAGGTCCAACTGGCCCACCTTCAACACTCCCTCTAAGCACCTCTAGTGGCAGCTCCACCCTATCCAAGAAGAGGCCTCCTCCCCCACCACCCGGACACAAGAGAACCCTGTCTGACCCTCCCAGCCCACTACCTCATGGGCCCCCAAACAAAGGCGCAGTTCCTTGGGGTAAGTTATCCTAAAGTCAGGGCCAAAGCTGCCCAGGGCAGGTAGTGTGTGTGGGGGGTGCTCCACCAGGCATTGAACAGTTAGCACATTAGAAAAACAAGCCAAACTACACATGCTGGGTATAGACTAGAACACAATGTTTGAGACCATTACAAGCTATAATAGTAAGTACAGCATCCTTTAGTATTATCAAGGAATTGGTTACAGGACACATACACTAGATCTGCCAGATACACTTGTCCTTCATAGACAATAACATAGTATTTGCTGTAACCTGTAACGCACTTTAAGTCATGTAGTGTGGCATAAGCATTACATAGAAAAGATCTGATCATGCTCAATACAAGCAACTTTAACCAAATATTTTTGAGGTACAGCTATATAGTAACAGACACTGAGCATACCCTAAATTTGTCATAATGACTCTCTACAAGGTAGGAATTGTGGGTCCCACAGAAGAGAAGACAAAGACTCAGAAAATCAGAATAGTGGATTAGTGATGCTGCTTACTGGCAGAACACTTGCCTGGGCTCAGTCCCCAGTACCACCAAAAAAGAAAGATAAAAATTTAGCTCATTCTTTCTCAAAAGTGGGAATAGTTATCGCTAAAACAGAAATCAGATCCTAGATAATGTTCTTCATACCTTTAAATACTTCCTGTCAATCTTTGGCTAAATACACACTTCTCGTATCAAGGCCCACAGGCCCTGGGGGGGGGAGGACTGTCAGCTCTGTGCTGCCCCCTTGCCCTCTGGCCTGTCCCTGAACCCCTCAGCTCCCCACTCACACGTTTGCCTCCCCAACCAGGAGCTGATTTCCTTCCAAGCATTTCCAAGAGGCTCCTTGCATGTCTTGTTTCCCCTGCTAGAATGTGTGTTCTATGAAAGAAGCACCTTCATTTGTCTCGATCTTGGTCACCTGGAATTCTGCCTGGCACACATGGGTACTCGGGAATCGGGAGGCCTTACCACAGTCAGCTAGTTTCAGCCACTGAGTGATGTTACTACAAGGACAGATTCCGTCTCTAATGAAACCAGACTTAGCATCTTTCTTGCTAGCCTGCCAGCAGCACAAATATGCCCAGCAGGCCCACAGGATCCATCCACACTGGCACAGGTGAGGCCCACAGGATCCTGTCTACACTGGCAGAGTAGGCACAAGGATCCTGTCTACACTGGCACAAAGTAGGTCCACAGGATCTGGTCCCCAGTGGTCCAGACAAGCACTGCCGGCTGTGTGTGCTGTCTTGCTCCTTCCTGCAGTGAGCTGTATTGTGGCTTTTTTGTTCTGGATCTGTTTTTAAACTTGTGCTTAACTTAGTGATTGGTAATCGACTTAATGCTTTCAGAGGATTTCTTACTATCAAATGTTCAGAATTCTTTAAATTTTGAGTAAAAGCCAGCTTACACACTTAAGAATGGAACATATGATCCCACGCTACCACCCAGCAGCCCCGTGGCTGTGGCAAAGGTTTGTCATTTCTTGCTCGGTTGTCTTGTATATGTGGGTGCATGCACATGTGAAGGTTCGAGGTTGATATCAGGCTTTCTACCTGGCTGTCTTTTGAGGTGAAGTCTAATCAAACCCAGATCTTGGAACCTAAGGCCAATCCAACTAGCCTGCTTACTGTGAGAGTTCTCAGTCTACTGTCTGTGGTTATAATTACAGATGGGCCTATGTGTCTTCCCAGCATTCGTGTGGATCTAGGGTCACAGATGCTTGTTTGTCTGTTGGTGTGGCAAGTGCTTTAACCATTAATGCATTTCCCTCATCTTCATTCTTGTTTGCTGAAAACAGTTTTACTCTGTAGCCAAGTAAGCTTTGAACTCACAGCAATTCTTCTGCCTCAGCTTCTCAGTGTCAGCATTGTAGGCCTGGCTTTTAGCAAACATTCTTTAATTATTGAGTACTTGAATTTCTCCATCTGTCAAATAGGGACTAGGAATTGTATTTGATTCACAGTATAATTGACAGGAAGGTTAAGTAAAGCTCAGGACTCAAAAACACTTAGTAAACGCTAGCTGTTACTACTCTTACTCTATGCCTGGCATTTTGCTAGGTGGCTAACGAGTCCACTCTCACATGTGTCAGAAAACTCCACCTGTGTAACCCACACCACAAAACTGGTGTCTCACGACAGTCGACGCCTGCCCCTGTGACTTCAAGTCCTGCATCCCTCAGGGCTGTGCACCCACCTGGCTCTACAGGGAGAATCCACTCCTTGCACCTGTTCTAGTGGCTTCCTGTGCTCCCCATACAACTCCAGTCTCTGTTCTACAGCAGTTTGCCTCTCTCTTCAAGCTCCATTTGCCTGTCTTGGATGGCAGATGTGATGGGGTCTCCGTGAGTTTCTTGTGTCTCTTTATCTCAGAATCCTTCACCTAGTTACTTTAGCACAGATCTATTTCCTGGCATGGTCACAGTCACTGTTTCAAGCCTGGGGACTTGATATTTTTGTGGGGGTTTAGTTTACATTCTACGCAGAGACCAAGGACAACCTCAGGTGTTCCTGAGGAGACACTCACTTCGTTTTGGTTTTCCTTTAAGGGAGGGATGTTTGTTTGAGACAGCATCTCTCATCTCTCGATGGATGGCGTAGAGCTGACTTGTGTAGGCTAGACCAGCCTCAGGGATCCACCTCTCTTCATCTCCCCAGCACTTGGTATTGCAAGCACACTAGTGCACTCAGCTTTTATGTATGTTCTAGCTGTCAAACTTAGGTTACCACAGCAAATACTTTACCAGCTGAATAGCTTCCCAGCCTAGGAGTTGGTATCCTTAAGTGGCCTATCCTGGCTTTCCCCTCAGTGCCTGAAGACTCACATTCATTTCACAAATAAAATTCATTCATGATTCCACCCACCCCCAGGCCCGAACTTCTGCAGTGGTCCTTGTTCCATTATCCCTAAACAAGTCTCAGCCGTGTGACCCGCCTGCTTGATGGTATCCTCTTCCTTCTGGTCTGGTTTGTTTTTTTAATTTTGTTTGTTTGTTTGTTTGTTTGTTTGTTTGTTTGTTTGTTTGTTTGTTTGTTTTTGAGACAGGATCTCACTGTGTAGCCCAATCTGGCCTGGAACTTTCAGACCTTCCTCAGCCTTCCGAGTGCTAGGGTCTAAGTGTGCACCACCGCTTGTCGCACTCTGAAGCTTGTACAGAAGCTTCTCCCTTCACATTTTTCTTTTGGACTCTGAACCTTTAACAGTCCTCTCATTCACAGACAGCCATGACTGACAGGTCTGCTCCCCTGACTTAGGTACATACTGTGCGCTGTGCTGATTGAGACGGCTGCCATGAGGAGACCGAGAACATCACTTGCAAGGCTTCCCATAGGCCAGGGCCTTCCTGACAGCTGTCTGTTCTCTCTCAATCGGGGCTTTGTTCGTAACTTAGCTGAGCCTTTTGTCTGCACTGTCTACTTGAGAGGGAGAGCGCACATGCATCCACACTGCACACACAGCGGTCAGAGGACAACTTTGAGAAGGTGGTTCTCTCTTTCCATTCTCTCTTTCCATCCACTGAGCTATCTTGCCAGCCCTGACTTAGCTGGTTCTCGACTACAGAAGAGGACATACTGCTCCCTTGACTTTAAGGACACAGGCTAGAAAGGTTAGGGAACCCGTCCTGGCTCCTACAGCTGGTGTGTGGGGAGCTGGTGTGGCTGGGAGCTCCACGCTGCCTTCCGCTGACACCTCTAGGCTGGTAAAAGGAACCATCATGCCACAGAGGAGCAGAGGGTGAAGAAACCCTCCTTGGCCAGGATACCACAACTCTAACACAGCGCCCCATGGCTGCATCTCCTTGTCCAGACACTTTCCCTGCCTGCGGGAACTAATGATTGCAGTGCCCAGAATAGTCCAAGTCACGTGCCCATATTCCCACGAATGTGTTGAGTTCTGCCATCTGTCTCAGGAGACTGCTAAGGCTGGCTTTTGACAAGAAAGCAAAGGGGCAGTGGGCAGGTGCGATGTAGTGATGTTCATTAATTCTTCCCCTTTTAAATTAACCTACCTTAAAACACATGTATTTAAGTGATAAGCAAATGAGACTGTGAAAGAGTGAAGGGGCCACTAACTTTAGAATCCCCAGTTAAAGGGCACAAAGGCGTAGCAGGGAAAAGTACTTGCATGAAAACTTGGTGACCTGAGTCCGATCCCAGATCCCCCCCAGTGAAGAGAACTGAAATTTGTTCCCATGCACACACTTGCAGTCTTTCCCCTCTCAAAATATTTTAATAAGTATGTGTTGTGCAGGGATTCCCCAAGTGTGGGAGAGGACGAGGCAGACAAAAGCAGTCAGAGGCACAAAAGCATCTTTGGAGAATAGCAGCTCACACTGAGTGGCCAGAGTGAGATTAAGTGAGAACTCCGGACATCCTACCAGTGGGCACAGGTCTCTGCTCACCTGTGCAGCAGCAGAGAATGACCGTGGTAGGAATGGGGGCTTTGCCCACTGGTGCCAAATTCCCTTACACGGTTTTGGGTTAAGTCACTTGGGAGTATTTTCTACCTAGTAATGCAATTAGTGGAAGCAACAGCTCATTTATTCCAAATAGTTTGATCGTTGTGATTCCTTAAGCCTGGAAGTACAAGGTGGGTGTCCAGGATTTGGGTTCAGCTTTGGTGCTGGAGGGGTGTTTAACTTAAAGAAGATCACCCCTCGAAGGGTTTCATAAGAGATGCTGGCGATGTCCTGACTGCAAGGCTGTGTGTATGTGAGGACATGGGGGGTAATTGATTGCAGTGAAACAGTGGTCCAGCTGATGGTTTCTGAGGCTGGCAATTCCAGTTGAGCTTGTTGCTTCGTGCCTTGAAGCCCTGGGCTTAGAGAACATGTGCTTAGAGGTCCAGCCTCTCCTGTTGAGGAAGGTAGTGGGCCCAGAAGTGTTTCAAGCACAGGCCCTAGTATATTGTATCCAGTGCCGACGCTTAGCAGCTGCTTGCCTGGAGGGCATGGCAAGGAGTAGAGTCAGGCATAAAAGCATCATCTTCGGAGAATACCAGATCACCATGGGCTGATGACTTCTATAAACTAGAGGTGGTGATTCTGTTGTTTGTCATAAACATAATTACCTACATAATAAATACTCAATGTGTAGTAGGTGCTACTTGTGATACGTTGGGGTGCCTTCATAGATAGTGTTGAATATACACCTTTGGGAAGTCATAGGTGTATCTAGCTGTGGAACCTGCAAAAGCTATTCATGTTTGACTCGTCTCCTTTTAAGAGGAAATATGTAAAGTCCTCCTGCAGGGAGGAGGTGGCTGGTGATGGGAGCACTGCTGTCAGCCCTACTAGAATGGGGACTAGGCCATTCCTTTCTCATCTCTGGCGCCTGGGGCAAAGCTTGGTCCTGACTGTCTCCTGGCAGTGGTCACAGAAAAGCCACTCACTTGTAACCAGCCTCTGATGCCCACGCAGAACACTCCCGTCCTGAGTGCTTCTGGCTTTGCCACTGTGGCAATGGGTGCTCAACCTGTTCAGATGCCCTGAGTTTAGAACCCTCGCCTCTTCCTTTTCACAGCAATAAACCTGGGTGTGTCATTGCCAAGCATTGCACGGCTGCAGAGCCAGACTCTATAAACTGCAAGAGTAGGGACATTTTGCTTGCTTTTGTTCCTCTGCTTGGTATGTGTGCCCTGCGCGTAGTAGGTGGAGCATCAATGTTGATGTTGAGTGTGCGCCAACTGTGGGGTGACTGAGTTGACGGCTGCTCGCCAGGACTGTGCCCACATTTGTGAGTCTGGTGGCTGGGGCAGTGGTAGTGTGGCCCACCCTTCTGTGAACGCCATACCTCATGGGTCCTTTTGAACCCTTGGGGCATCCTGGAATCTAGAGGACTCCAGGGCTAGATGCTCAGCTCTTTGACATAGTCCTGGGCTAGCAGTGAGAGTAGCAGTCCCAAAGCACTGCTTGGTTTGGTTTTGTTTATTGCAGAACGTGCGTGCTGTGCTCGCCAAGGCATTGTAAGTGCCTCTCTGGTCCGTGGGGGATGCCAGGCTGTCTGCCAGAGTCTTTCTCTCATGTTCCTGCCTGAAGATGTAACTTTCGACTTCTGACATTTCTTGTAGGTAATGATGTGGGCCCATCATCTTCAAGTAAGACAGCGAACAAGTTTGAGGGGCTGTCTCAGCAGGCAAGGTAAGTCCCCCAGCCTTCCTCTCCTGTTGGGCTCATGGTTCCAGTGGACAAATGGTAGAATGGGCTTTAGCCACTTTCCCACACACAGCACTGGTTATATATATCACCTTGTCCTGGTGGTCACAACTGTCAAAATGATCCGTCTTCTGAGTATTGTTGCTGTTTGGATTTCTTGTTGTTTTGTGGGGGGAAGGGGGGTTGTTTGTCTTTTGTTTTTTGTTTTGGAAGAAAGACCTTACGCCTAGGCTGGCCCCAAAGGCAGGACAATCCTCCTTCCTCAGCCTCCGGAGAAGGAAGATTACAAGCAGCACCCAACATACCCAGCTCTGTTTTTAACCCTGTGATATTACAGAGAAAACTCGTGCCTGCACAGGCCTGTGTGTCTCTTCACATGGGCTCCTAGGATTGACTCTGGTCTCCAGGTTTGAGTGCAGTAGTACCCTTGCAAAAAGCTAGGGAAATCCAGTTTCTTTTTTTGTTACTTTTAAACCCAGAGATTTCAAACATAAAAATGCAACTCCTGGAGCTGGAGTGGTGGCTCAGGGATTAAGCCTCTGCCTTGCAGGCAGAAGGTCTTGAGTTCGGATCCTGGACCCCACTATAGACACTGGGTGGAAGCAGGGGCAGCCTGCATTTCTGGTCCTGGTAGGGCGGAGCCTGTGAATCCTGGGGCAGAGTAAACAAGGAGGAGGTGGAGGCAGTCCATGGTGGTTCCCAAATTCGCCCATGGTTCTACACACACACATACATACACACACACACACACACACACAATTGAATAAATAAAAAAAAATGCAGCTCTTCCCTGGTTCTGTTTGTAAGATGTTGTTGTTGTTGTTGTTAGAAGCAACTGGGAGTCTTCTCAGGACAGTGTAAACTTTCCTCTAAGGTACTGTTGAAGATTAGGATGCAGAGAACCCCTTTCTTCTAGAACTGCTTTCTTTACTTTCGCTCTCACCCCACAAGGTGGGCACAGGTGCCAAGGCCATCACAGCAGGTGAGCTGGAAGCTTGGGTGTTACATGGCGCTGCCGCAGCAGTGTCTACTATCCATCAGGTTACAGTTCAGTCTTCTAGAGAGAGGGGAGTGACACAAGATGCACATGAACTGCGGTAGTGAACTTGAGCCATTTGACATGGAGTTCCGAGCCTACCCCCTGCCTGTGTGTGGCGTGCATACACAGCACGCTTGCTGTGCTCTAGCCACAGTGGCCTCGTTCATTTTTCATGGGAAGGTGCCAAAACTCAATCACACACTGTGCTGACCCAGGGACCACCAATAAGACACTGTAGTGCCAGGAATGAATTTGGGCTTGGGGTGACCAGGAATGAATTTGGGTCATGCTCACACAAGCAATGGGTAGTCATGCCATTGAGAAGAACGCAATGGAGCCAAGCCTTCTCCCCTCACAATGGCTTCTCTGGAACAGGGTTGTCCCAGCCCTGGGGGTGAGAGGTTGGATGTCCAGAGAGCTGAGGAGAAGGCAGGCAGGCAGCAGACCCAGGACTTCTAGCAGCAGGACAGAAGAAGGGAACCCATGTCATGTCTCTTTGCACCCTTATTCTGCTGGGTAGTTAGCTGGTTGGCTTCTCTTTTCCTTTCTTTCCATTTTTCTTTTTTCTTTTTTAATTTCCTTTTAAATGCAGTTAGGGTAGAAAGAAGAAAGGGCAACCCAACTGTAGGATGGGGAAGGAGCCCAAGAGCAGAAATGGCTCCCACAGGCACAGTTTGGGCACTTGGCTACTCTTGCTCTCCAGACCCCCGGGGTTTCTGGGGGCCTCAGCGGATGGCTTCAGCCTCTGGTAAAAGGGAAGCAGCGGCTTCCAGCTAACAGATGGCTCATTTGACTATTCCGCAAGGTGCAGACTTCTGCTCCAGAGACTTGGGTTTCTTCCCCTATTCATTTGCATGCCCTGCAGAAGGAGGCCACAACCAGGCAAACCCCCAGGCCTGAGGACCAAGTTGGCTGCTGTTATAGAGGAAGAAATCAGGAGCCCCGGGACCTGTCATGTGACTGCTCACCTCTCACTGACCAGCTGGGGACCTCCTGCCCTAGCAGTGCTCCCGCTGCAGTTTCTTCATCCCATGGATGATGTCTGGCTTTGTGCGGTAGAGACGAGCTATTTCTGTGTACTGTGTGCGGAGCGTCAAGCGCTTTCATGCACAACTTTGGAATTAGCAGGTCGGGCTTCTCATTGACCAGAGCTGTATCGCCTCACCATTCCCTGTTTTGCTTCTGCCAGACCAACTGAAATACAAAAAGAAACTAATTTTTTGTTAAAGAAATTTTGACCCCCACCCATGCTTACCATAGAACCCATAATTAAATTCTTGAGTCATACAAAAAGCAAAAAGTAAAGTAAAGGTGGCTTGTTGGGAAGGAGGGTTTTAGTGGAAGAAGGAATGAGATGGGGGTTGTGGGGTGAAAACAACTACAATTCATTCTAGTCATATATGAATAAAAATTTTAAAAGATTCTTCAGGTAATTCTGTAAAGCCTTTAATCTGAGTCATAGACAACTCTTGATACATGTTCTAAATGACTGTCGTTTGTTTATTAGCACCAGTTCTGCAAAGACTGCCCTTGGCCCAAGAGTGCTTCCTAAACTACCTCAGAAAGGTAAGATTGCCCTTTCCTAGTCTGTGGAGCTAAAGAGACACTGCCCTTCCAGGAGATGGTGTCGTCTCTTTTGAGTCGGACCAGCATGTAGTAATCACCCCGTAAATTCATTCATTAAATGAAGACAATAAACTCAAAATCCGTTGGTCATAAACACTACTTTTCTGAAGACCTTTGCTGTGACCCCAGTTTAAAGATGTAAGCAGAGAGACTTAGGAGCTAGCTCTTCCACTCACAAGCCAGGTGACCTTGAACGAGCAACTTGTTCACCTCCTGATTGCTCACTTGTGAGGAGAGAATATCACCTCCTAAGCAAAGCTGCCTAAGGACGGGATGAGGTCACACTTCCCATGGCCCCTAGCGAGTGCAAGGCAAAGGTGTCTGTTCCCACCAGCATCCACCATGCAGAGCAGGGGCATTGCGCCCTAAGACGCACAGCCGAGCAGTGTCTCCAGACACTGCTGTTTTGCCAGTTGCCCCAGAAACCCTCACTACCCTTCTCTTCTGTAAAGCTGGTTTCAGCCTGTTTATGATAACACAGATGAGTGTGCGAAGGAAGCTCTGCTGCCTTGAGTCATGGGGCCTTCAGAAGCTCCTGCTGTCAATCCTGCCGACGCCTCAGGCCACAGGACCCGTGAGATGGGCTCAGAGGAGCTGCACTTACTCCAGATGTCAGTCAGTGTCTGCTGCAGCCCAGGGCTCTGCAGCCTCCCTTGAATAGAAGGCAGGCTTAGAGGCCAGTGTAGGGAAGTTGAGGTGAACCGCTCTCCAGCACTCTTACTGCAGAGTCCCCGGAGCTGTCCTGCTTACCTGGTCTCTTGAGTATTGGTTTCCACATTAACCATTGGATGACTCTGCCTCCGCCAACACTCAAACCACAGGAATTCACAGTTCCTGCTGGAACTCCTACCTGTGGCTACTGCCCCCTTTTTCTGTCCTTGTCCCTTCAACCTGAGTCCAGTGGCATTCACCCCCCTCGTGCACGGTTTTGCTGCTCGCTGCCCCTGTGGCTGGAGTGGCAGAGAACAGCCTACAGGAGCATTCGGATGCAGTTGCTTTCCTCAGGACCTCTTGCAGGTTCCGCTGCTGCCCTCTCATCCCCCACACGCCACCCTCCCAGCTGACCCTGCCTGCCCGTGGTGGTGTGTGGTCCTGAGACAGACCTGTCTCCCTAGCCCTCGGGCAGCTCCACTCCTGGGTCCTCGGAACCTGCAGCCAGCTCATACTCCGTCTACCCACAGTCTGTGAGGATGTTGTCATATTTGAAGTTTCCCACAGTAAACTTACATGAAAATTCAAAACATGAAACTACATAACAGGTTGAGTTCCCAGGAACTCAACCATCTTAACACGTGAGTTTCTCCCTGGTCCCGTTTTGTCTGTTTCCTTCCCCACCACTCCACATTGTTCTGCAACAAATCCCAGCAAACATGACATTTCATGCACATATGATCTAGTCACATTTTTAAAAATCACTTAAATATCTTTGGTTGTCTCACGATTTTTTTCAACATTATTGAGCAAGGATCAAAAATAAGGTGCATACATTATAGTTGATTGATCTAAGTAAGTTAATTGAACCAAAGCTCTTCTATTTGTAATATTTAATTATTATAGTAAAATTTCTGAGGCTGGGTAATTTCAAGTAAATGTTGATTTGGGTTCATAGTCTACCCACATTAGTCTCTTATGGATGTTATTATATTTAAAATTTCCCACAATAAATGTGCATGAAAATGCAAAAGAAATAAGATGTGGGGCTGGAGCATTGGCTCAGAGGTTAAGCCTCTGCCTTGCAGGCAGAAGGTCCTGAGTTCGGATCCTAGACCCCACATATAAACGCCAGGCGAAAGCTGGGGCGGCCTGCGTTTCTGGTCCTGGTAGGGCGGAGCCTGTGAATCCCGGGGCAGAGTAAACAAGGAGGAGGTGGAGGCATCCATGGTGGTTCCCGAATTCATCCGTGGTTCTACACTCACACACATATAAACACATGCTCACACACGCACACACATGCATACAGCACAATTGAATAAATAATAAAAAAAATTTAAAAAAAAAAAGAAAGAAATAAGATGTGTAACTCAGTGTGGAGGTGCAGGGTCCAGGGAATGCCTCTGTTTTGCGGGCAGTGTCCCAAGGAAGAGCAGGGCATCTTACAGCTGGACGTAGGATCGTGTGGCTGTGTTCTGTCATACAAGCCAGCAGAGCCCAGTCATAGGAGTGCCAGTTCCATAACTGTCTCACAACTGGGACTGCTTTAGGGACACTCCAGCCGTGAGTCAGCTGTGGAACCCGCAGCTTCTGCTGAAGAAACCGGTGTCTGTGTCCACGACTTTTGCAGCCCATACTTTGTGTTCGTGTCTGTTGCTTGCATGTGTCCCTCTGTCCTCTGGCTTCCTGTGGAGCAATAGGACACGGGCCTGACCTGCAGCCACTCATGCTCAGAGCCAAGTGCATCCATTCATCCGACCTCTCCAGGCCCTTCCGTGGTCAGCCTCAGACAAATCCTGCTCGACACCCCAGCTTTGGCCACACTAGGTTCCCCGCCCCAGGGTCACATGCTCCTTCGCCACCTCTGCTGTGCTCCCCTCACTGTCCTCAGGAGGTTGGGGTGCCACGGGGTGCACTTGTGACTTGCTTTTGGATGACATTTTATGATCATTACTGCAGGATAAGAACTTGTGTATTTGAGGTTGGAGTACCCTACACTTCCAATTTCTGTTCCTCTGTAAGTGGGTCACCCCAAGACTTCCCAGTCCCACTGCCGTCAGTGACAAATCACAGGTTGCCCAATTGCACACTTTAGGAGAGGAATCTGATTGGACTGGCCTCCGTTTTGAGCCAAACCTCATCAGCTGGAGCCAGGACCAGCTGCTGAGCAGGTTGCCCTGAACTTCATTTCCTTAACCAACGTGGCTGGGCAGGCTACTAGCCGTAGCCCCACAATGGCTGTTCACAGATGAATCTCGGGTGGCTCTGTGCGTCTAAGTCACTGTCCTTCCAGACTGTACTAGGTGCTTCGCCTCAGGGCACCTGAATCACAGGAATGATGGCGTTGCCCCTGTAAAAAGCTGCGGGCCCATCAGGTCCTGTCATAGACGGTGTCTTCCACAGGACAAGCCTTTGTAGTAACAATTTAGAGGGGAGGAAGCTGAGGTCCAGAGAGGCTATATAATTTAAATTAGGTCACACAGTAAGTGGTTGAGCTAGAATTACAGACGTGTCTACAACAGACTGTGGAGCTATCAAAGAGATTGTGGAGTTGCCAAAGCTATGGAGTGAAGTGAGAAGGAATTACCATAGAAGCCCCCCACACATTAAGTGAGGGAAACAGTTTCAACATTGTTATTCAGTGTGTGTCGTAGGATGCCTGTATGGATGTCACCAGCATGTACCAGTGCCTGATGTGGATGTGCAGCACAAGAGACTTCCCCTCAGGAATTTCAATGCTGTGACAAAGACGCCTGCTATAAAAACATTTGTAGGAAGATGGAGAGGCAGCTCAAGAAAACACACGACTGTTAGAATGGCCAGGTGGAGGTACTAGGAAAGGTTCTTCTCTACATATTTGCTTACAGGTTTTAGTTCTGTGTTGATGAGGTCATCTTGCTTGACAAATGAGCCACAGGGTCGCGAGCTGTGCTGTGGATGCTTCCCGGCTTCTGACTTGGCCAGGGTCTGCCCTGAGCTTGCCAGTTCCAGCACTTGTTTCCTCCGAAGGTGACGTGCCCCCTGCCCCTTCTACCTCAGGTGATCCGTGACCCTCTCTCTGTTTATTCTGACAGTGGCACTAAGGAAGACGGAAACGAGCCATCTCTCCCTAGACAAAGCCAACGTCCCACCTGAGTTGTTTCAAAAATCATCGCAGTTGGCAGACTTACCCCAAAAGCCACCGCCTGGAGACTTGCCCCCAAAGCCCACCGAACTGGCTCCTAAGCCCCAAGTTGGAGATTTGCCACCTAAGCCTGGAGAATTGCCCCCCAAACCCCAGCTGGGTGACCTGCCCCCCAAGCCCCAGCTCTCAGACTTACCTCCCAAACCTCACATGAAGGACCTGCCCCCCAAGCCACAGCTGGGAGACCTGCTGGCAAAGTCCCAGGCTAGCGACGTCTCTCCCAAGGTCCAGCCACCCTCAGAGACCGCACAGAAGTCACACCCAGGGGACCTTTCTCCAAACATGCAGGCCAGAGATACCATCCAGAAGCAAGCGTCTGAGGACTCCAATGACCTCACACCCACGCTGCCAGAGACGCCCGTGCCACTGCCCAGAAAAATCAACACGGTAGGTGGCACCATCTCTGGGCTCTGTCCGTGTTCCGCATTTCAAGCGGCTGGACGGCACGTGCTGTAACAGAACAGCAGCTCTTGCTGTTCTGGTTCAAGGGTCATGTGGGGTGGAGTCCTTGGCACGAGCAACAGATCTGTCGGGCTTTGGGGCACTGCCCAGCTAGCCCCAAGCTCATCTTCTCCCAGCCTGATGCGTAACAGAGGGCTAGTAAGATAGCAGGCTCGTGGATGGTTGTACAGTGGGCAGCGCGTGGTGGGCATAGAAATTCTTGTCACCACATCGTCCCAGGGGAACCAGAGACACCCTCCCCTAATCATCCCACCACTGTCATGGAAGCTGTCCCAATCAGTAATATGCTTGTTACTGTTTTAATGTAAAAAGAGTTTTTGTGGAATTGTGGTTCCCGAGGAAGGTGTAAACAGTCTGTTTACCCATACACACACACTCCCCCCCCCCCGTTCAGAACCTCAGTGCAGGTGATCCAAAGCACCTTCCACTCATGTTCCAGTTCCACCCTGTCACGTCTCACACAGAACTCCTAGACACCCCGGGAGGGGGAGAGTAGCAGGTCCTCCCAGAGATGGAGGTCATGTGTGAGCAGCTGCCCTGAGGCGTCCCTCGGCACTTCTCAGCACACCAGTGTTCTCTTTCCACGTGCAGAGTCATTAGTCATATTATGTCACTTAATCCTCGCCCTTACAGGTTAGCACGGGATGGCCTTCTGGATTAGTGTCAAAGGTGAGATCTTGCCACAGTTCCACCAGGCTTCTAATGTCCACAACACTTGAGACTCAGGGCCATACTAGGGGTAACTGAGGAAAGATGCCTGACCAGAGGCACTTAGGGTTTTTTTATGATTGCTAATCTTATGTTACCTGGTGTTCCTTAGAAGGTTCTGTCTCGATTTCCCTCTTCCTGTTTGTAGAGGTCTGGAAGGCCAGCTAGTAAAAATGCCTGTTGTCTTGGGACCAAGGCTGGTCCATCCAATCTCACCTCACACTCCCCCCCCCCCAAGTTTTACCAGTATATCCCAACCTGCTGGTTTGTATGGGGGAAAGGGTCCTAAGAAACATGTTCCTCCTGCACATTTCAGCATGCATAAGCTGTGTGCCTCTGCATTGTGCTTCCTGTGGACATTTTTAGCCTCTGCTGTCATTTGTGCAAGTAGATGCTGGAAGGAGGGCAGAGCACCCTGAGTGGGTTGGAGAAGCTGAACTGCTGGCCAAGTTGGTGGCCTTCTGCTGGCAGTTCCCTGCTGAAGCAACAGCTGGCATGTGGCCTAGACAGGCACAAGGGGCCCTGGGTACATGATCATGTCCTTCACCCTGACACTTACTGAGCCTCAGTTCGGTAAGGTTCACTGGCCTTGCCAGGAATGCTGCGCTCTCCTCTTCTCATCCTGTCCTCACTAAAACCTGAATTCCTCTCTCGAAGGGAAAAAATAAAGTGAGGCGAGTGAAGACCATTTACGACTGCCAGGCAGATAACGACGACGAGCTCACGTTCATCGAGGGGGAGGTGATCATCGTCACAGGGGAAGAGGACCAGGAGTGGTGGGTATGTACAGATGTCTGCCCTTTCCTTTGGCTCCCGTCACCGCATCCTGGGTAGATGCTGCGGGAGACGCCTCGTGAGGATCCACCCTTTGGGCATGCGCAGTTGCCCCTTCTATGACTGAACTTATGTGGAAAACATGAGGAGAATCAGTGTTCATGTCCACTTTCCACAGCGTGTCACAGAGCAGCCTTGAGTGGGGTACATGAAAAAGTCAGTGCAGTGGCTGGGCTCCACAGGTACTGCTCACACCCTCCTGGCTGTCAGGCCTCGCTGTGTGCACAGCCCTTGGGCCAGTCCTCAAGGGGTCTTTGTAAAGGGGAGCGTAGTGGCTTCACACAACATTAGAAGATTTAAAGCGTCCATGTACACATTCTTTGTTGCTCACGTCACAGCATGAGCATGAAATTCCTCCTTTTGGCATTCTGAGCTGCTGCAGTTCACGTCAGGGCCAGCAGCTACTCCCACAAACACAGTCAGCACCTGACCACATACACAATCACTGTGCGCTTTCTTCCTCCTGGCCAGCAAGCACACTAGGTTCTGCTTGAACTGAGGCGGTGGTTCCCACTGGGGGCACTTTGACACTCCAAGAGATCTTGGCACTGTGAAAGACAATTTGAGGGTCAGGACCTGGGAAAGACAGTGCTGTGGGCCTCTGAATAAAGCCAGGAAGCCACCAGCACCACATGTCTGTACTGAGGCTGAGAAAACCTACAGAATGTTCACTCTTGGTTCTGAACTGGGTGTGACCAAGGGCTTCAGCCTGTCCCAGTGTGTTCTTGCTAGAAGGGCAGCTTGGGACATACAGAGACGGGCTTTGAAGTCCCCTGCACATGTCAGTGTCCAATTCTGCAGGATGAAATCAAGCACATCCCTTTTATAAACCTGTCTCGTATACAAAAAGAAAGTGCAGCATTACTAATCCTACTTCTCGAAGACTTACAGAAACCAGTTGGCAGTGTATTAGTAGTTTATGTTCAGTCAGCAGTCATACTCACTTGCTAAGAAGCCAGTGACCCCAAGTGAGACCCCTGGGAGGAAAGGCGTGATTTCCAGGCTGACTGGTATCATGTGCCTGGGAGGTCTGTCGGCAGCATAGTAGAGATGCCGCATCCTAGCAGTGATCCCAACATGGATGCCGCTCAGCACACAGCAGCAGCTGAGGTGGCTGAGATGGGTAGACCAGTTCCTGCTGCTAAGCACTTCAGAGGAGGAACCCAGTACAAGTAGCACTGCAGTCCACCTTCCCTAGACCTTTGGCTTTGAAATCAGTAATATGAATCGCCTTTGTCAGCGATTCTACCTCTGGATCTTACGGAGCGCATGGTATATACAGCCTTACCGCTGAGATCAGGTGCTTGATCTTCACGTGAGATATTTTTTTCTTTTATTTATGAACTTGTGACCGTCAAGCCCTGTGTGTTGAGCCTGGGTGTCACCTAGATCTACAGGCAGATGCTAGACTGAGTTCTTAACCCAGAAAGCCCATAGGCTGCCTGCCACCCTCTGCCTGACCGCTCTTCTCTCTCTCTCTTTCTCTCTCTCTACAGATCGGGCACATTGAAGGACAGCCTGAGAGGAAGGGTGTCTTCCCAGTGTCCTTTGTTCACATCCTGTCCGACTAACAGAAAGCAGAGCCTTCAGATCATCCATGCCAGACCGCTGCCTCCATGTAACCCTGTGCACACGTGTATATAGCTACTGTTACAGAACAGACTCATGGAAGGGCCACTCAGGAGGGGAATATAGTATGTATTGTAAATATCCTGTGGTCTCCTGCCTTCACCAGTATTAGGGTAGCCTCGGGATCCGCTGCGCCTTACTGGTTTGCCAAAGCCATCCTTGGCATCTAGCACTTACATCTCTATGCTATTTTACAAGCAGAGGAAACAAAGTATAGGAACTGTGGCTTTGCAAATCTCCAGCAACTGTTGAAGGGCGTAGCACTGACTCCGTTCCTTGCAATGCAGTATTCTCAATGGTGTTACTAAAACCACAGCATGACAGGTGGGTTCTGCTCCCCAGGCAGAGCTAAGTCAGCCACATGGCAGACCAGCCTGTAGTTATCTCTGTATACAGTTTACAGCTACCAAAAACCTACTTGGGTATTTATTACAGCGAAGTGCTCAGTGAAATGTAAGTGTTTACCCATCCAGCAAATACTCACTGACACAAAACTTTGTGGCATTTTACAGTGCGCACAGCCTCATGCAAGTTTAGACAAGTGGATTTGTACTATCTTATGAGTGCCCGCCCCTGAGCTATTACCTCATTATGCAAAAGTAACATATCCTTCATGACTATTTTGACAAAAGTTTAAAACCACGTCTGATGAAGTTCAACTTTCAGGAACCAAGGACTGCCAGAAAATATTCGCCTCTACGTTATGCATGCATCTAGAAGCTTACCTGAATTCTGCCTTTTATAAAGGAATAAATAGTATGAATAAGTGAACTGTACATTTTTTTAAACTTGATTGCCATTAAAGCAGAAGTTATAAGGCTGTGGTGTTGGTTTCTAGTCACTCATCTGACCTCCTCCAGAATATGGATCCATGCACCGAGCTGTGGATTGACATCCTCATGTGCACCGAAACGTCTTCAGTGTCGGTTTCATTTTCTTAGTTTTGTTCTTTGGTTTTATATTTTTGAAAGATGATTCATGATGAGAAATTTTGAAGTCAGCCCTCCTGGGTTTTTCCAGTATAGCATCTAGGTGCTGAAGCCATGTTTTCCTTTTTCAAGTCTCTACCTTAAGCCGCAGTTACAGATCAGTTTTCCCATCTTAAGCTTTATCCACCAGACCTGTGCCCTTCAAGTCAATTCATAACCAAGTTTTGGAATGCTGCTATGAATTGCACTGTGAAAATGCTCTCTGCAATCTCTCTCTCTCTCTCTCTCTCTCTCTCTCACTCTCTCTCTCTCTCTCTCTCTTTCTCACTGGTTTGTTGCGTGTTACTGTTTGTCCCAGCTGGGCCTACCCAACCCTTTGGAGCATCATATTCTACCTTGTATGTCAGTCTGGATTTTGGAGCACACCAGTCATGCTACACGGTCAGTGGGGCTGTCTGGTTCCAAGGCCTGCGTGTTGTTCCCGTTTCCTATCTGCTTAAACTTCAATTCGGCCACAGCACAGAAGATTTCATATTTTCAAGCCGATAACCGTTGCATCCATTTCACAGAAGCACAATTCCCAGCGAAGCCCACAGGAAACGCCTCCCTCACCACCGCCATGCTTGGCAAATAGTGACCTAGTTATGCTCAAGGAATTTCGGAAACTTTCATGAGCCATGTAAGAACTCTTGCATGACAAACCTGCAGAGTAGAGTATCAGGTATTGGCAGAGTAATTTTAAGTAGCTGCATCATTCACACCTGATCACTTCTGTATCCCATGCAACGCCACCCACTGACTCCACGCCAGGCCGAGCAAGGGGTGCCAGTGCATGGTTGGCAGGGCCCAAAGCCAAGGTGCAGAAGCCGCAGCCATTTCAGGTTGCCCAGGTTACCCCAACTCTACTTCCCCACTCATTCACGCATTTTAGGTTGCGTGATGATTGCTTTGGGGGAGTCTATTTTCAGCTTACTTGAAAATAAACTGATCTTTAATCTATAAATCTCCCCACCCCCCAAAAAATTGTGTGGAGTCAGTGTGTTTTCCTCTTGATGCAGTAAATCACCAATGCCTTGTACATCCTTTCCTGGTTTGACTTGGTTTCCCATCAGGAATTTGAGTTGTGTCTCATTCATCGTACGTAGGAATCCTTTAGTGATCTTGTTGGACTTGAATCTGATCTTGTTTCTAAACCTGATAAGTCAGTGTCTGCATGTATTTTGTACATGACAGTATTTCAAGGTATAGAACCATCAAAACAGCAAATTAGTTCATTTCCCCCCACGAGGGAAAATGGTTCTACAAATAGTGTCTTACTTTATTATTGAACAGCAGCAACTATTTTTTTTTTATTGCCAGGAGCAAATCTCTTTAACTTTCCACATTGAATTCCGTCAAGCATAGTACACTTCATTTCACATGTATTTGATGTGACAATTTGTCAGTACTGTCTGTTAATTTCTACTTTTTTAATATTTAAGATTACTTTTAAATAAACATATTCTCAGTTGATCCCAAGCATCTGCAATCAGGCCGTTTTGTGAGTTGTCTGCTCTTCCAACTAGAGACAAGGCTTTGCTTTGGGGGAGGAGTGGGCAGCGTGAGTCACTGTCCCATGTGGTCGTCTGAGATCCACAGCAGTGTGATGCCTTCGTCTGAGGTCCACAGCAGTGTGATGCCTTCTGGGTCTCACACCTGAGTCCCACACCCCGTCCATCTGTTCCTGTGCAGCTTTCCTAAGGAGATGAAGGATGGTCACCCCAGATAAGGCACCAGCCACAAACCAAGGATATTATCCCACCCAAGTCTGGCAAATGAGTAAGTTTAACTGAGATGACAGGAGTGTCGGCAACTTCAAAGTTGCTGAGATTAGCCCTGCCAACTGTTAATCGCTTGTGTTCTGGGGGAGGAGTCTCATGAGCCCTTTCTTACTCCACCGAAGATTCTCCTTGGAAAAATTCACAGGCTGGGAAGCGGACAGGCCAGTGATGTTTATGGGCCCGGCTGTGAGAGATCGGCTAAAACACAAAGGCCAAAGACAGGTAGGGCCACCCCCAAAGGCACTGCTCTTCTGCAGCATCGCCCATCCCAACCCTGCCTTCTGCAACAAGGCCCAAACATGGGTGGTAGCTGATCTGTGCCAGGGCTGAGGTCTGTGGTGTTGTGTAGGAGGAACTTCTGTCTTCCCCATTACAGATGAGACACCTGCTCCAAGGTTAACTTTCTAGAAGTCAAACCATTGGTGAGCTGCATCAGGACCCATTGGCTCCTGTCACTGACCCTGCACTGCCTTTTCTGGAAAGACAGTGAGTCAGAGCTGGTCTGCTTCGACAACTTTCCACCCACTGGCGGTCAGCCACCAGAGAGGTGTAAACCATGTTCCTTTTTCCAGGAAGGGTCCCACAGGCAGTGCTGCATGCTTAGGTCGGTGCTGGTATCCTGGTGGGGGTCCAAAGGGACTGAAGAGACCACAGTGAGGATCTGTAAGCACTGCAGCCCGGGTACAACCGAAACAGCGGAAGAGAAAACAGGAATTAGAGCTGAGATAAACTATTTGCAATGTTTTACCATTTGCATTTGCAAAAGTCTTGCCACACAGTAAGCCCTGATGGGGAGATTCCAGAGACTAAAAGTAACTTGCAAAACCGCCAGATTATCAGAGAATTAAAGCATCACCTTGCAGATGAAAGCAAATTTGAGAGAAAATGGTGAGAAGTGCGGCAATACCAGAGTTGAACAACTGTGGGACACCTAGGAGAACTTTCTGGACTTGGAGATGCAGTCACAGGAGGGATGCAGGAATCCATATGTAAACTCAAAGCCCGTGGCTTCCTATGTACCACCAGCAACCCCACCACCACCTCCTCACTCTTGGACCACCATTCAGCCCCTGAAACCTGGAATTTCTCTCCTCAGAAGGGAAGATGTCCTAGAGCCAGGACCTAGCATTCAAGAATTCCTTCAGGGATGCAGAAGCCCTCCCCCTCTCCCCAGTCATAGCTGGACACTCAGGATTGAATTCTGCTGTTGCTGTAATCACAGCAAGGCAAGCAGGAAAGGCCAGACATGGGCACTTGGCAGATCCAGGTCCCCCAATGAGCTGGAACCAGCAAATGCATAAACGCACTTGAGAGGCCAGCGTACGCTGAAGCTCCCTGAGCTCCAAATTCCCTTCCATTCTCGCTGGGGTACAGGGGCTTGTGAGCTCCAAGTTGTCGAGCCGCTTATGTAACCATAGGCCTGCGTGCTCAGCTCTGAGAGGTCGTCACCTGTCAACTAAGGAGAGGCTCCTAGCCTCCTGTCCTGTTCTCGCTGGGGTACAGGGGCTTGTGAGCTCCAAGCTGTCGAGCCGCTTACGTAACCATAGGCCTGCGTGCTCAGCTCTGAGAGGTAGTCACCTGTCAACCAAGGGGAGGCTCCCAGCCTCCTGTCCTGCAATGTATCTTCTCCCCATAAGGCGGTTTCTAGGCTCAGCTGGACCAGCTGTGGCCTTTGGTTACTTGGGCCCGGGGGTTTATATCAGAAGCCTTAGGACTTCTGCTTTGTTTATGGGGTGAGGGTAGAGTGTGAGTTGCTTTGTTTGAGACTACATAGCCCCGATCAGTCCAGCTCTCTAAGTAGACCAAACTGGCCCTAAACTTTGAGATATTCCTACCACTATCTGCTGAGCTGTTGGCATAGCAGGAAGGCTTGGAGAGAGGCATTGAGATTAACACCTGCAAGGAGCCACTCTGCCACTGTTCAGCCGATAAAGGTTTTTGATACCAATCCTGATAAACCGTTTGATCTCCAGAAGTCACATTGTAGGAGAGAACCAGTTCTCAATGTTGTCCTCTGGCCTCCACATGCGTATCATAGCACATGCGTGCTGACACACACATTAAGTGCTTTTTAAAAAATAAAGGAGGCTGGAGAGATGGCTCAGGGGTTAAGACTCTGCCTGACAAGCAAAGGATCCTGAGTTTGGATCCCAGATCCCATGTGAAAACACCAAGCAGAAACGGAGGCATGCGCTTCTGGCCCTGGTGGGCAGAGTCTGGGAAATCCCAGAGTACGGCAACGAGGAGGTAGAAGCAATCCAGGATCATTCCCAAAATCACCCTCGGTCCTCCACAAGGACACACAGTGCCCTCTGACACACTCGCACGCACACGCACGCAGTGCACACTTACTTGTCTGTCTACCTGTCTGCACAGATTTTAGTTATTAAATTATTAAGGGAAAAGTCAGTTGGCAGAAAGACTGGAAACCTGTGCCTCCAGAACTCCGTGTGAGAGACAGCATAGCTGGGGAAGACCAGTGATCTCCAAATGCAGGGAAAGTGGTTTCCATATAAATGAATCCATGCCTTTGAGCCTTAGCCCTTCTCTAGCATTCTGGCTGCCTCCGGACTCCTAACTGTTCTCTTTCTTAATAGACTGTCCCATCTCTACCATCAACTGCGTGTCCTTGCTCCAGTTTTTTTGTTGTTGTTGTTGTTGTTCGAAGACACAATTCCCAGTGGGTGTCCTCATGTCTCCCACCCAAGCCTGTAGTGTTGGAATTAATGGAATGTGTCCCCCAAGCTTGGAACCTGAAAACCACAGGCTTGAGCCCCAATCTCTCCAAGCTTCCTTTGCTTCCTCTGCCTGTGTCAGAGACCAGTGTGCTTAGAACCACAGTACTGTAGGAAGGAAGAAATGCTATGTATGAAGGCCCGAGCCTGGTCTCACTCCAGTGTGAAGAAATCATCACCAGTGCCCACAACCACAAAATGATCAACACTTTCTTCCCCTTGCCCCCTGACAAGTTAGAAATTAGAGAAATGAACCTATATAGTGATCAGCACGCAGCATGACATCCATCTTTCTTATTTTTTATTTGTGTGTGTGTGTGGGTGTGTATCAGAGGGCACTGTGTTTCCCTGTGAAGGACCAAGAATAACTTCAGGAATCATCCTGGATTGCTTCTACTTCCTTTCTGCTTTGCTGTCATTTCCCAGGCTCCACCCATCAAGACTGAAAGTACAGTAGGGTCCTGTTTTTTGCCTGGCGTTTTTAAATGGGACCGGAATGTGAACTCAGGACCTTCTGTTTGTGAGGCAGAATCTTAACCCATGAGCCAGCTCTCCAGCCCGTGACACCTATCTTGACCGAGAGCCCCTACCAGAGTAAAAAGAGGATGTCGGGCTGGTCTCTTGCTACTGCGTAGCAGAGGTCTTGCCTGCAGCAGACCCAGCTGGGTGTCGTGGGATCCAACTTACTCTGGACGTAGCCCAGCTGAAGACAGCTGCAGGTCCCACGGAGGGCTCATCCCCTGTCCCCCAGCTCTTTCACAAGTCCAGGTGACATGCCCTGCACTCGCACTGGCTAGAAATCAGGGTTGGATGAATTCGCTGGAACAACTCATGGGAACTTGGGAAACACACTTCCAAGTTCCCAGATCATTGTAGAAGAATAAGATGGAGACAGGCAGGATGAGGCTTAAGACAAGAAGCAGTTCTCTAGGACAGGCCAGCTGACCACCCTCCAGACCTCCATGTGTTCAGTCTCCTGGAAGTTCTGTCCCTTTGGGGCTTTTGGAGGCAACATTACATGGGCAATTTGGTTCTATGTCGGTTCCTGAGGATCACACTGACCTCCAGTCTTTACCTTATGGCCACTCGAGACATGAGCTGAACAGTCCCAACCCTCTTGCCCTGCCTTGGTCTTTGTATGACTAGTCCTGTAAGCTAGCAGTCACCAGCCAGTTGCTAGCATACAGATGTTTGCCACTGAAAATTCCAAGGAAGTTCTAAGTCCTGTGCCAGGAAGGTGATGGGGGAGAGAGGCACTAACAACACATATTTGAGGTGCTGAGGGGAGTTTCATACCTGATCTCATTTCAGACGAGCCCTTCAGACCCCCAGGAAGATCAAAGCCAGGAAGCTCTGCTCACTGTGTACTGCCAGCCCCCCCCCCCAGAACCAGGCTACTGGACAGTAGATCGCTTCTGGTGCCCAGTGCACAGCAGAGACACAAAGAACACATTGTGTGGATGTGCAAGCAAGTTCCTGCCCAGCTGAAACCACCTCCAACGTCAGCAGGGTGAGCAGCACAAGCCCGTCATCCCAGCTGCTGGGGGCAACTCAGGCATGAAGATTTGAGTTCAAGACCAGCCTGAGCAACACAAACCCCTACCCCCTCTACCTTCATCCCTACCTCCAGAAACCCTTTGGTTAATTTACTAGACTCCTTTCATGGCTCTGCAATCCATGAAAACTCTGGAGATGAAGGACCCAAAGATGTGCCCAGGCTAGCTCACTCCAGCTAGTTCCATGATCTTAGCTTTGCTTAGCTACCCAAACACAAGAAGGTTCACTCTTGTCTGCACCAAAATGGAAGATTCCAGGTGATGACCAGCTTCTGAAGAGGTAGGAGAGAGACTGGGCAGAGAGCGGAGTGGGAGCACAGTGAGGTCACCTACCTATCCAGCTGAGCACACCCAAGACCATGGATTTCTCCATGAAGATGGGTACACATGCTGGCCAATCGCCTCAGGCTAGAATGTGATAATGGATGTAATGGTTAAAAACTCATGAGCTGGGCTGGAGAGGTGGCTCAGGGGTTAAGCCTCTGCCTTGCAGGCGAAAGGTCTTAAGTTCGGATCCCAGATCCCACGTATAGACGCCAGGCGGAAGCGGGGGCAGCCTGCGCTTCTGGTCCTGGTAGGGCGGAGCCAGTGAATCCCCGGGCAGTGTAAACAAGGAGGTGGAGGCGTCTATGGTGGTTCCCGAATTCATCTGTGGTTCTACACACACACAGACATACACACACACGTGTGCATGTGCACACATACATACACACACACGCACAAGTGAATAAATAATAATAAAAAATTAACTTCGCACTTCATTGCTGCAATAAAGACCTGACCCACACAAGGCAGAGGAAAGGGCAGGATGAGTTTGCTGTTTCATGATTCCTGTTACAGTTTATCATGGCAGGACAAGTCATACCACCAAGAGACGCGGGCACTGGTCACTATATCCAAGGTCATGCCAATCCGCCATCAATATTGACCAGCTCTCTCCCTCTTGGCCACCTGCCCAGGGAATGATGCTACCTACTATGAGGTGGGTAAGTCAAGACACTCGCCTGCAGGCTTGCCCAGAAGGTTGTCCTAACAGGGCAATTCCTAGGCTGAGCACCTAGTTGACAGCTGGCACTAGCCAGCATGCCACCTGCCCAGCAACAGCAGAATGAGCACATAAATTGGGGAATGATTGCACAAGCTTCCAAGGAAGAAGAACAAGCATTCAAATGCTAGGAAGATGTCTCAGTCAGTAGATGCCTGCCATATAAGCACAAAGGCTTGAACTCAGATCCCCAGAACCCATGTAAGTAGCTGGGGGCTGCAGGGTGGTGGCAGTATACTCCTGTAATCCTAGTGCTGGGGGAAGTGAAGACAGGAGATCTCTGAAGCTCACTGACTAGCCGACCTAGCCAAATTGGATGAGCTTCAGATTCAGTGAGAGAGCCTGTCTCTGAAAATAAAGAAGAGCAATTGAGGAAAGACACCTGTCCCACATGCACATATGTATACATCCACACTATTGGGTGTACCTCTCTCTCTCTCTCTCTCTCTCTCTCTCTCTCTCTCTCTCTCTCTCTCTCTCATGATCATTCTACAACCATATGTAACAGTATGGCAAATCTCACAGATGAAGCACAAGAAACCAGGCTCAAAAGAATTGACTTTGTAAGTCCACGTAATGCACTTTTTTGTGGTTACACGGCAGGTTGGGGTACCCACTAGAAGGCAAGCAAGGGAAGGCCTGGCGGATAAGGCCTGTTCTACTTTTCTGAATGCTGCTCACCAGCACTCTCAGGTTGAAGCTCTCCACTCCTTCCTTACACGTCCCCTTCTCCATGTACTGCTAGCTCTCTAAGCAACGCTTCATATGTCTTCAATCTAGATCTGGTGGTACACTGTGATCTAGGCATTCAGGTGACTCAGGCAGGAGGACCCTGGCTTCAAGGATAGCAAAGGCCACATAATGAGACTCCTCTCTCTCTCTCTCTCTCTCTCTCCATATATATATATATCCCCAAAATTAGAATTAACCTTTATGTGTAGTGTTTGCCAGTTCCTAGAATATCATTGTTTCTGACATAGATGCTTACAAGCTCCCAAAACCATGCTCTGAACACTAAGCCGGAAGAGGCATAAAGCCCTTCTCTGGGAAAGGAGAGAATGGGGCTGGGGGGAAGGAGAGGGCAAAGGGAGGAATATAGTTGAATTGCATTCAATGCACATGTTAAATGTCACAGTCCTCTCTGTTTTGTATAGTTAATATGTGCTCATGGAAAATACAAGTAAAGTCTATCGTCAAAAGTTGGCCGAGTTGGGGCTGGAGAGATGGCTCAGGGGTTGTGACTCTGTCTCACAAGCAGGAGGTTCTGAGTTCGGATCCCAGGTCCCACGTTAAAAAAGAAAAAAAAGTTGGCTGAGCTAGAGCTGCGCCAGACCAGGGGGCACCTCGGTCTGGGTGGGCTGAAGCCCTTCTTGCATGATTCCCACTTAGCATATGCACCCCAAATACCTACATTCCCTGGACAGCTGGAGCTTCTGAACCTCTCACCTCCACATCTCCAGGCCTGGGGTAGCAAGTGTGAGGCCCCCGCATCCGATTAATGTCATGCTGGGGACCAAAGCAAGGACTTCGTGCATGCCAGGCAAGCGCGGGCAACTCAACGACTGCAGCCTGACCTACGTGCTTAAAAATCACGACAGCTGTGCTGAGGGATTGCGTCATCCATGCACTGTGTAGTCTACCCATTTAGTGTATTTCAGTGACAGAATATCCACAAAGTTGTGCAAGTGTCAGTCATCACAACTGCGTCGAAAACACTTGCAGCACCCAGCAGAGACCATGGGTCCATTGACTGTCCCTGCAACTGTGGGTAATGATGAATCTACTAGAGAATTCTCATCGTACAATGTGTGTCTCCCAGACTGGCTTCCCTCATTGTCTTCAGGCTTATCCACCTTGCGCCATCTCATTTGTACTTTGCAAGCAGGTTCTTGTCATACCTTGTTGTGTAGGCTGACCATCCTCCTGCCTCTGCCTTCCTCCTGCCTCTGCCTTCCACCTGCCGGGATAATAAGTATGCACCCCCACATCCAGATTTCACATATTTTCTTTTAATTTTTTTATTTATGTGTTTGAGAGGAGAGAGAGCATGCTATAGCACACAGATGGAGTCAGAGAACAATTTCAGAAGTTGGTTCTGTCCTTCTCCCATGCGGACTTCCAGGATTCAAACTCAGGCCACTAGAGGTTTGAAAACAGGCGCTTTACTTGCTAGAGCTGTCTCATCAGCTCTTGTTTTATTTCTTTTCATTTTCTCAACCCTCCACTAAGGATCACTTGACTTGTTTCCACCTTTGGGGATTATTATGAACTATGCTGCTGTGAACATTTATGTATGCTTTTGCATTGACATTGGTCTTTATTTCTTGTACATGTGTGTACATATACACACATACGTACATGTGTGATTGTGTGCATGTGTGGTTACATGTGTATGCATACACACTGTATACATGCATGTGCATGTGATTATGTGTATGAGATTGTATGTGTGTGCATATGTGTGATTGTATATATGAGATGATTGTGTGTATGCCTGTATGTGTGTAACTGCATGTGTATGCATGCATGTGTGTATGTGTCTATGATTATTTGTATGTGAGGTTGCATGTGTGTGTGCATGTATGTGTGTGATGTATATATGATTGTGTGTGAGCATGTGTGTGTATGGTAAAATATGTGCTTATGTCTTTGTTTGCATGTGTGTGAGACTGCATGGACATTGATCTTCATTTTTCATACACGTGTGTATGTATATATAAATATGTGTATAAGTTTATACATATGTATGCACAAGTATGATTGCATATGTGTGTGATTGTGTAATGTGTGCATGTATGATTATATATGTGAGATTGTGATTTTGTATATGGTATGTTTGTGAGAGCTTTCATGTGTGTGTGTTTGCACACTGTGCATGCATGATTGCTGGGTCATGGGGTGGTTCTATCTGCAGCCTTCTGAGGACCTGTCAGGCTGTCTTCCAAAGTGCTGCCCCACAGTCTTCACCTCCAACAGCAGTGCATAAGGCTTCCCTTCCCTCTGCAACCCCCCCCCCGCCCACATTGACTTTCTATTTTTAATAGCAGCCATCTTAACAAGGACAAAGTGATCCCTCCTGAGAGTTTTGATTTGCATTTCCCCGAAGGCTTACAATGCAGAGCACGTTCATAGATCTTCTTTGAAGGAGAGGATTTTTAGGTCATTTTCAAATTATTTCTCTTTGAGCAGAAATAGTTATTTACATATTATTTGTTGATTGGGTGATTCTGTGTTTTTGAGACAGGGCTGTGTAGCCCAGGCTGGCTTTGAAGACACAGAGATCTGTCCGTCACAGCCTCCAAGACTGGTTTCCAGGCATGTGCTACTCCTGCTGTGAGGCAGCTATTCACACACATGTCCCTTCTCAGCCACATGCCTTGCAAGCGCCTCCACTGTTCTGTGTCTCCTTGGTCTGTTCTGAACCTGAGCTGAGTCCCTCTTCGAAAGTCAGACCTTCTACGCCACAAGCCCCAGAGCCTTCAGAGGCTGGGCACGTGAGCTGGACCGTAAGCGACGGCCTTCAGTTCTCTCCTGTAATACTGCTGCTTGGACTAACATAAGTCATGAGTGGAGGATTTTCCAATGAACCCAGGTTTGAGTGGCGTGATGGTTCATTTCCCATTGTTGTCACTCAGTACCTGAGCCAGGTCACTTAAAAAGACTAGATGTTTGGGGAGGGGGGGTGTCACAGTTTGGACCTGGGAAGTTCAAGTACATGAGTTCAGCATCTGCTCAGTATAAAGCAGGATCTTCTTCCCACATGTTGAAACACAGCTAGGAGGGGCGGGGGAGCTTTCTTTAAAATGCCACTGCCTCCATAACTCATTTGTTAATCCATGAATGGACAGCTCCATTCATGAGAACAGACTCCCCCCAAAGGTCCCACCTCCAAATACTAGTATGTGAATGTTAAGATTAAGTTTCGTGCATACAAACTTTTGGGGGTGGTGCTTAGTACTGTCCACCTAACACCCAGGAGACAGGTACACCACAGAGCAATTCTCAGATTAAGCTTGGCCTGTAAGGGATTGTCTTGATTGCATTGATCGGCGTGGGAAGACGCAGCCTAGGAGCAGGCAGCACCCCCATCTCCTGGACAGGTGTTTCGGGGCTGTATAACGGTGGGGAGGCTGAACTGCCAAGCATGCACACAGTGATTTGTTGCTCTCTGCTGTTGCTGTGGATGTGATCTGACCCACGGTTTCGACCTTTCACCTCTATAATTTCTTTGCAATGGACTGTACCCTGGGGTTGTGAGCCAATGAAATCTCTCTCCATTAAGGTGGCTCAAGCTAGGAATTCTGTTGCAACAACACATAATGAAACTAAAACAGGGAACACATTCAAGCCATAGCAAATGGGTATCTCCCCCTCAAAGCTGAACAAGCATGGGCAAATTGTCTGATCCCTCTGAGCCCTGGGTGGGCGCGGAAGCATCCACCCTGCTTGCAGGGGGCTGGGGGTGCCCTGAGGAGAAGGAGGTGGGCTAGCACTTCCAACCAGGCTCCTTCAGGGCCTGAGGCACAAGGAAGAGGAACTTTGAGAATGGTTTCATTTTTTATTTTTATCCTTTCAGCTCTGCCTCAGGCAGCGTGCCTGTGGCTCCCTCAAAGACTTGAGGAAGTCAAGTTCTGACCCTCCAGAACCCCACGCCCCCACTGGAGGCCAGGCTCCCTGAGCCCCCATCACCCCACCCAGGCCGCTCTGCCTCCTGACTTGGGAAGCACAGCTCTGGGTCATCAAGGTGGCAGACCCGGAGGGGAGGAGACATCCCCGGCTGCAAGGGAAAGACTGACTTGTGCTGGGGAGACGCTCCTCCTCCTCCATCCCCTCAGGAAAGGAAAATAAACGACACTTTGCTTTGGGATCAGCCGACAGCCAATCTGCCATTGGCACAAGAAACACATCTGTCTGTCTCTGACTTAATAGACAAGGAAAAGCATGACACCCCCTAGGGTCTTCTCCATCTAGTGACCCAGGGCAAAGAGTTGCATCAGGAGGGTAAGAAATAGAAACAGGCGGTTTATTAAGAAAGACTGAGCTGCCACCGAGCATGGAGCTGGGGGAGGGATGTGCGTGGGGCAGGAAGCTCACGACTTCCAGAGGTCATTCACGCCGCCCGAGCTTCTTTCCTGCTCTCTCATAGGAGCTCACTGCCCATGGGAGCCCAGGTGGGGAGGGGTTCCTGTGTTGTCCGCTGGCTTCTTCCCTCCATTACTCTTTTTTTTGTCTTCACTGAATACACTTTTATTAGATTATAATCAAAGTCAATAAGATTTAGGTATTAATGATGCATTTAAAAAGAAGTATATATATATACACACACATACACATATATTTAAGATTTCTTTTTTTCTCCCACATTTTATTTTTTCCTATTATACAAACTCAGTAGTACCCTGTCCTCTCCCTCCCCCCTCGATCCTGCTCTCTCCAGCCTTTCCTGCCCCTTAGCAACCTCTGCGGGCCATCCCAACCGTCCTTTGAAAGTGACATCCACACGTTCTGACTTACTGAAAGCAGCTTGTGGATGTGAAAGTCAAAGAAGGGTTGAGATGGAAATGGTCATCGCCGGAGTCCTGGTCACCCGCTGTTCCACTGGGTGTACAGGGGTCTCATGGCTCCAGTTCTCCCAGCTTGTTCGCCTCCCCTACTGTCTACTCTGTCTACTCTGGGCCCTCAATAGGAACCAGGGATGCCTGTCCATCCACTGGCCCCTTCCTGTGTCAGGCCAGAGTGAGTCTTCAGCTGATATCTTCCCATCGAGGGGCACCTTCAGCCCGGCTGTCTCCCAGCAGAATCAGAAAGAGCCAATCAGAGGGTCTCAAACATCAAATCCAGTTGGTTTCAGGTTGGCGGTGAGAGAAATAAGATCCTGGAAACAGGGAGTAAACGCATTGGTACAACGTCTACTTGCTACCTGGTGACCTGCGTTCAATTCCTGGAACTCCACATGGTGGAAAAAGAGAACCAACTTCTGAAAGCTGTCCTCCAGTCTCCATCTGTGTGCCTGTGTGCCGTAGCATGCATGCACATTCTCTCTCTCTCTCTCTCTCTGTCTTTCTCTCTTAAATAAATAAGCAAATAAAATATTTTAAAAATATAATCCTGAAAGCTTGCACACAGGGGGCTGAGGGAGAGGCTTGCCTAGAGCTCAGTATGAACGAGCTAGGCTAGCCTGTGCTACAGTCTAAAACTGTCTCAACAAAAGAAAGCAAAACCAGTTTTCAAATATAAGTCTGTTCATGTGTGCCCTATTAAAAAGCAGCCGGCAAGAGAAGGATACTGACTGGCTCACCTGCCAGGATCACCAACCCAGACTGCCGAGCCCGGCTCTGTGGGGCCCGGCCACAGCCACTCCTGTCCTGTGTGAGCTTGGGCAACTTAATCTCTCAAATTTTAGTGTCTGGAAGTGACCCCCGGAGAGCAGGGTTACCTGGCTCTGCCTGTGTCTCCCGTCCACACAGAAAGTCCCTGCTCCTCTGGAAGACGAGACTTCCTCTCCAGAGCCCCACTTGCTAGGTAGTCTCTTGCTGCTTGCCTGGCTATCAGCTGTGCATACATCACCAGCAAAGCCAGGCTGGGGGGGCTCCTTCTCCTTCTGAAGATACCCCAGCAGCTCCTGGGCAAGTTGGGCAGAGCTGCAGACTGCCGCGTGCCCACCCTGTCCTGGGACCTTCCAGCTCCTGTCTAGTACCTTCTCTGCTCTTGGTGAGACTGGCAGCCACTCAGAGGCTCTGGTGGGTGAACCCCTGACGATGGCTGCACCCAGGACCAGCCTGCTTGGTCCTAGTTGGATCCAAGCCAGAGAAGCAGAGTGAGCAGCCCAGGGCTGGCTAAGTCCTTCCTATTTGCCAGACTATATTCCAAACCTTCGCAACTCAGTGTCTCTTAGGAGCAGCGGCTTGGGGCAGATTGTTATGTTATTTTACGGATCAGCCCCAGGGGATTGGGGGTGTTTCAAATGAGGCATTGAGTCTCTTACAGTTTCTGGAGGTGTTGGTGGGGCTGTTTTTCCTGGATGCTTCGGGAAGAATTCATTCTGTTGCTTTTTCTAGCCCCCAAAAGCTGTCTGTGCCCGTGATGGGTGGTCCTTTCTTCTGCTAACAGGGCACTCCAACCTCTAGCTGCTCCACCACCTCTTCTCTGCTGAGAGCCTGGCGGTCCTGTCACCCCTTGACAAGGACCCCTGTGTTACGACAATTCTACCGGGCAACCCAGGGCAGTCACCCATGCATGGCAAGACCCTTCACCATTCCCAGCTCAACAGCGGGAGAATAGATGACGACCCTAGCCAGGACTGGCGGAAGTGATAGGAAGACAGCCTACGTGGCCGACACCTGGAACCACAGCCTTTCCCAGCTACCCTCTACCCCCCAGCCATCTCTCCTAGTGCCCCACAGCCCTTCTTTGGACACTAGCACCCATTCTTCCTCAGAAAGCCGTTCTTTCTGTTGACTAACATTTACCATCACCCGCTGCATGCCAGCCTGCTTTGTAACAAAAGGCTGAGAGTCCAGTCAGTGAAACAAATTGCAGAGGGTGCTTAGCAGACTGAATTCAGGGGGAAGCAAAAGTAATGACACGTCATTCTCTGGGCCACCCGTCAGAGGTGCCAGAAATGCCAAAGCACTGACTGCTGTGCCTACCCTTGAAAAATGTGAGGTCCCCAAGAATAATAAAACATTAACATGCTCGCACTTTTTAAAAAAGTGCATTCTGGTCATGCGCGGTGGGACACGGCCTATCATCCCAGCCTCTGAGCTCACCTGGGCTATATTCTACATGTGGAGGGCATCATTGCAGAAGACCAAGCAATGCTGAGGCATCAGCCAGGTTATCCTGTGCATGCTGGCTAGCTCTCAGAATGAATTAACTCATGTTTCAGTACACACTGTCCTAGGGACTGACAGTGAATCCCTGTCTCCTGGTATTAGGCTTCTTACGGAGGAAGCAGGGGGGAGATTGCTGCAGATACAAAGACTCCGGGGTTCTTCTCTCAGGGTTATGAGGGCCATGAACCATCCACCGTACAGGCTAGGTCTGTGTGTAACAATCGCAGGAAGTGGACTTGAGCAAAAAAGAATGTTGTCGAAGGACTGGAACACGGAGGGATCATTTCTGCTAGGTCTTCAGAACCCCATATTGTTGATTGATACTGGGGTTTGTTTTTTTTTTTTTAGCAAAGTTCCAACTTTGCTGGACCCACAAAGAATCAGTGTTTTTAGCTGAATGATTCACTTTCCTTCAAAGAAGAGGAACTTGAAGCCAGAGCAGTGACTTTTTCCCAAGGGTTATCTGTTGGAAAGAGTCAGTTGGTCATCCTGCAGCTCTCAGTACCTCTGATGCTCCTAGGATTGATTTCCCAGAGCACATCCTCCAGTGAAGACGTGATGTCTGGCCTTTCTCTGAGTACTCCATCCAGCCTTCGGCTCTTCCTCTCCCCAGGCAGAGAGAAGTCAGTGCAGAGACCCTCTGGTTATAACGGTACTGGTACTGTGAAAATGTCAAGGCCTGGACCAGGGTAGACAGCTCAGAGGTTAAAGCCTTTGACTCACAAGCAATAGGTCTTGAGTTCGAATCTTCAGATCCCATGTAAAAATGCCAAGTGGAAATGGCTGCGGCCTCTAGTTCTGATTCTGGAAGGCAGAGCCTAGAAAACCCCAGAGCAAAGCAATAAAGAGGTAGAGCAACCCAGGATGATTCCTGATGTCACCTTGGGCCTCCACAGCATACATGCGCGTGCACACACACACACACATGCACACGTACATACAAAATAATAAATAAATAAGAAAATGTCAAGAACTATGGTGGTTATTGGCCTCTCCAGGAATTATTTTCATTTTAATACTACATGAAATGAAAAACATTATTAATTTTTCTTTCCAGAAATTTCACTACTCTAGGCAGAACAGGGCTGAACTCAAGGATATGCAGAGGTGGAAGAGACTCGTTGACCACGGGGTGTCCAGACGACCCTAACCACGTGGCCAGGACTGACGGGAGCCACCACAGAAGCTTGGCCACAGGGTGCTGGGCAGGTTAGGGTTGTCTCCAGCAGGGAGTGGGGGGCAGGGGGAGGAGCTGGTGACTGTGGAGCTAGGAGCCAGAAGGACAAAGGGACTCTCAAATGCAGAGAGGGGGCTGGGCGAGGGGACCTCTGGGTCCTCGTTTAGCAAGCACTGTCTTTGCTGCCATCTGCCCACCACCCCAAAATGATACTTTCATAACTACCTGTTTGTTTGCTTGTTGAGACCAGGTTGCACTTGGTAGCCCTGACCGGCCTTCAACACACTGTGTAGACCAGGTGGCCTGGAACCTCTGCCATCATTGGCCTCTGCCTTTGGGGTGCTGGGGTAGCAGGTTATGCCACCGTGATGCCTGGCACATGGTTTTTACTTTGCTTTGTTCATTTCTCCCAGTTGCTTAAGGCTAGACTATGAATCCACTTCTTGTTATTCTTTCTCAGCTAAGAGTGCCCCCCACATCTACCTCTATTGGTGGCTGGTCTCCACCATCTGGGTTCTAAGCACAGTGGTTTGAGGGTTCCCCCAAGATGCAAGTGTTAGAAGAGCAGTCCCCCATGCAGCAGAAGAGGTCAGGCATGAGGACGCCCCATGGCGATGGTGTGGTGTTTAACAGGAAGCCACTGTCATAAGAGATGACAGTCTGGAAACTCTCTCCAGACATACTGGGACGGCCCAATCTCCAGCCCTGAACTGCAAGGAATACATTCTTTGAATTATTTTTTTCTTTTCTCCTCCTCCTCTTCCTCTTTTTTCTTCTCTTCCTCTTTCTTTTGTTTTTGCTTTTGTTTTTAAATTTTTTTTATTATTTATTCAATTGTGTGTGTGTGCGTATGTATGTGTATGTGTGTGCGTATGTATGTGTATGTGTGTCCTTCTGCCCGGGGATTCACAGGCTCCGCCCTACCAGGACCAGAAGCGCAGGCCGCCCCCGCTTCCACCTGGCGTCTATACGTGGGATCTGGGATCCGAACTCAGGACCTTCTGCCTGCAAGGCAGAGGCTTAACCCCTGAGCCACCTCTCCAGCCCTGCTTTTGTTTTTGAGGCAAACTCTCATATCACCCAGGCTGGCCTCAGACTCACCAAGTAACCATAGATGACTATGAATTTCTGATCCTTCTGCCTCTACTCCCCACGTGCTAAGCTTGCTTAGGGATATGAGCCTCTGCATCTGGTTTATGTCATGCTGGGAGGGGATCCCAGTGCTTCATGCATTTGTCTTTCTGTGTCTCAGATACCTCACTCAGTTTAATATTTTCCAGTTCTATCTACTTGCCAGTGAATTTTACAATTGTATTTTTCTTGATAGCTGAATAACATTCTGTTATACACAGGCTGCCAGGGGATAAAGCAATCAATAGTCTCTCCCAGCTATGAATGCTTCAGGCAGCAATAATAACTACTTTGAGAGGCAAACATTGGTACAATAATGGCATACAGGTTATTGGAGTAACCAATTACTTTCTGATTGGATTTAAGGCTCATTTTTCAGCAGGGAACTTAAATGCCTGCTATTATAAACCAAGCCAGATATCTGTGGGAGGAGAGACCATAGGGCCTAAGTGGGAGCAAATTACTAAATTTAACTGTAAATACTTTATAGCAAACTGCTATCTAAACACTTATCATTTTGCTCATAGTTTAGAGAAGCTTTCGGCATTTGATCAAGAAACATCCATTCGTGATGGAAGGTGTTTAATGCAGAGAGTAAGTGACTGAATTGCTTAGTTCTAAACAGGACATTGAAACCCCCCCCATCTCAAGACTCAAGGAACCTTAAGAAAGAGGGAGCGATAGGAATGTAAGAGTCTGGGAATCACCCTAGTTGCTCTAGTTGCTTATTGCTCTGCCTTGGGATTTTCCAGCCTCTGCCGTCCTGGGCCAGATATGTAGATTGCCTCCATTTCTGCCTAGTATTTTTTAAATTCTATTTATTTATTTTATATGTGCATGTGCATATGTGTGTATCAGAGGGCACTGTGTGTCCCTGTGCAAGACCAAGGGTGACTTCAGGAATCATCCTGGATTGCTTCTATCTCCTTCTTGCTTCACTCTGGGATTTCCCAGGCTCCTCCCACCATGGCAGGAAGTGCAGGCTGCTGCAGTTTCCACCTAGCTTTTTTTTTTAACATGGGACCTGGGATCCGAACTCAGGACCTTCTGTTTTCGGGACAGTCTTAAACCCTGAGCCATCTCCCTAGCCCATCATCTGCTTTTGAGATAGTGTCACACTCTTATTGGCCCCTGTGCCTCTGTGCTTCCTGCCTAAACTGCCATAAATTATTTGTGGACCCCCATTTTCCCGGAGAACTCCACACCCCAAAATCTTTAACCATGAGTACGGTAGTAGTAACAATGGTGACCATCCTCTGAGGTTCTTCATATATTCTCTTTCATTTAACGCCACCCCAACTGCGCTATTAGATATAGTTAGACACAGGTAGGTATTGACAATTGAGGCTCAGCTTGGGGCACATGTGTGAAGAATTGATAGTTAAGCAAGCCGTAAGCAAGCCTGCAGGGAGGATCTAAATGATGCGGGAAGATCTAGTCCATAGCAGGTGAGACCATTCGTTGGGCAGGTGGAAGAAGCTGTGGAGAAGTTTGGCATCCTTTGACACATTTAGACAGACTTGCTACTGAGTGAGATTTACCCCTCTCAGCAATCCCTATGGATAACCAGTATTATTTGGGCCCACCCCAATCTTTCCATTGGTTCCTGCTATTGGTATGAAGTCTCCTGTCAAGCTGGACTAAGTACTGTGACTATGAATGGTAAGAATAAATAAAAGTCACTTGCTTCCCTAAGCTGTTTGGTTATGAATGTATCAGGCAATATGCAGACAAAACTGGATCGCCAACCTAGTGAGGCCAATCACTCTTGCCCATTTCATAGACCAACAAGCTTCAGCATTAGCCAACCTGGGAGCATGTCCAGCTCCACTATGCAGTTGGTATGACTTTCAGCAGGTGCCCCCCCCATCTCCCAGGATGAGCATCTTCAGGAGTAACTCCAGGCAGGCACTTGGTCACCACTGCAGATGCTCAGAATTAAGACCTGTTTCACAAGTGGCTCTGCTCTTCTGGGTTCAAGCTCCTTTCCTGCTTCAAAGCTGAGGATCCCAGTTTCAAATCACTCAACCCCGCAAGGAGGGTATCAGTTTCCTTGATTCAGCACAGAAGTAATTGTACTCTAACAGTCTTATAGACTAACCCAGGGCTAGCAAGGGGGCTGGTGAGAAAAGATGAGGAAAGACTTGAACTCATGTTCTCCGTCTTCCTAGTAATTCTTTTCTTCTCTTGGGTCTAAATACCTCCTGAAACTGCTAGAGAGGAGTTCTGATCTCCTGCCCACCTTTTGGGTGTCTCTGTTTCCAAATAGACATGCACACGTCCTTGCTTGCTTTATCCCAGTGCAAGCTATTGTGGAGGAGTTACTGACACAGTTTCCTCAGAGGCCCCTGAGAACCACCTGGGACCCTTCCTCCCATGGCGTCCACCTCAGCGCTCTTTTCACTGGTTCAGGTTCAGGAGAGGCGCAAACTGTACCCTGTCAACCAACACCCAATATTATTTGGGCCCACTCCAACCCTTCCAGGACAGCTAGAGGTGGAGGGCGGGAAGCTGACAGAGAAGCTTTGGATGTCATCTTTTCAATGCCATGCTAAAGGTCAGGAGAAAGGCAACCATGCCCTCGCTGTTGGCAAGCAAAAACATGCTCATCACCATCCTGGACAAGGAAGAATGAGAGCTCCCCGCAACAGAAATTGCGATTTGAGTCAGGAGCTTTTTACCTGGGAGTCTCTGCACTCAGTTGTAAGTTTGGGGATGAACATGGAAAATAGCCCGCACCCCAGTTCAACTTCATGCATTTGTCTTCACGGCGCTCACAGCGCTGGGCCCTGCCGGTGTTTCTGTCTGGCTCCCTGCCCCTGCCTGGCAGAGGTTTTATCTTGTTCAGACCGTAACCTCAAGGCCCAGGGCAGCCCTGGCACGTCGCAGGCTCTCAGGAAGTATCCGCTGAAGGGACGAATGTTTATCTTACACATCTTTTCCGAACCCTCCAGGGAGTGGGTCGGGTAGGAGCTGTCACCAATCCCCAAGTTCAGGTGAGGAGGCAAAGGGGAACAGGACTAGTCCCCGGTTAGCCTGGAGGGCTGTGACCTTGGGGATCATCTCCTGTAAGTGCAGTTTCATCCCACACACAAGGAGGGTGAAAAGCGCCCCCCATCCCCCCTCAGCTCTGAACGACCGGCTGTGACTTGCCCAAGGTCACCCCGGCCTGGGGTCTCCGGCTTCTCGGCTGGCGAGCGCCGGAGCTGGGGTTCTGGGGTGGGGGCCGGCGCGGGGCGGTCCCGGGGCGCGGCGCGCTGACGCGGGGCCCCGCGATGCGGCGGGGACGGGGCGCGGGGGGGGGGGGAGGCGCGTCGCCAGCGTCCTCCTTTTGTGCAGCGCCGGCGGCTCGGCTTCGGGAAGGTAAACAGCGCTTCCTCTTCCTCCTCGTCGCGTCTCTTCCTTTTATAGTTATTTCTCGCCTGCCGATCGCCGATCGCCGAGGCTGCCGCTGTCGCCGCAGCTGCTGCCACCGCGCCGGGGCCGCTCGCGAACCTGTGGCGGTGACGTGAGACCCGCCAACCCGGAAACGGCGGCGGCGGCGGCACCCGAGGCTCCAGCGCTCCCGCCGCGCTCCTCACGCCCGCTCGCCGGGCCGCCCAGGTACGTGCCGGGCTCCGCGGGCGCCCCGGGGACCCGCTCTGCACCGCGCGAGGCGGGTGTGGGGCGCGCGCGCCACGGGTGCGGGAAGGGAGGGTGCGATCGGGCCGTGCGCCGCGGCGGGAGGAAACGGGGGGCCGCTGGGCGGGGGGCGGGGGTGTGGAGACGACGCCTGGGGTGGGCTGGGGGCAGCGGGGAGCCCCCGCGTGTCGTCGCCTGGATCCACCCAGCCGCGGGCAAGGGAGCTGGCCGGGGTGTCCTGCTCAGCAGGAGCGTTGTGCGCCCCTGGACCAGGGGGTGCTGGCATGACCATCTCCCTCCCCCCCTCTGGCACACCCCTCGTGCAGGTGAGGACTCAGAGGCCTGACCCTGGGTACCCGGGGCTACCCACCGGCTAACTTCATTAGAGCTTTGGAAGGCCGGTCGAGTGGAATTGAGGAACTAGAGGGGTGTACGGAATCTCTGGTGGCCCCCAGACTTCCTCCTGCGCTGACCCCCGCCTGTGTTTAAAGAGCACTTCCTCTTTATCTTTTCATTTTTTTTTTTAACTCAAATGGAAGTTCAGCGTTAAGAGGTGGATGTCTTTTCAGCCTGCGGAGCCTGCCTGGGGCTGTGCACACACGCAGTGTGGGGCTAGAAGGAACCTGTGTGTCCTTTGAACGTGTGCCTTGGTTGGTGGGGGGAGGGGGTGGTGGGTGGAGAAGAACCATGACTTCCCTAACCCCGTGTGTGTGTGTGGGGGGGCGCTGTCTGTGATCCCCACCCTGATGTGGGAAATGGAGGAGGGGTGAGGGAGGGATTGAGTGGGAAGGTGGCATAGCAGGGGAGTCACATGGATTTTTGCACCTATCTTTAATTCCTTTCTCTGCCGCTCACTAGCTTTGTGACCTTGGGCAAGTTGCTTACCTTCTCTGAGTGTGACTTTTGTTTGTAAAATGGGCTGCTTTGAGGTCCCACCCACTCGATATGGGCAGTATGGGTGATCCTCGCCTTAATGTCTGTAGCCCCTAGGAGGACCACCTGGAGCACAGAGAACTCTCCAGCGGTGTGAGATGGATAGACCAGGGTGAATTTTGAGAAGTGAGCCAGCATGGTTCCTCATTTTGGATTCCATGCCCTTTGCATCCATCCCATAATCCCCAGAGAGCCATATTTTGCCACCTGGGCTTCCTGAAAAGGGAATAGGGCTATTTTGGGTGAGATATTGACTCCCAGTGGAAAAGAGCTTCCACTCTGACTGTGAGATGCTCCCGTTCTTGGAGGGTGGCGTTGGGGGAGGCGTTTGCAAATAATAAGGAAGCATCATTTTGATTGCCATGGCCAGTTGACAGCTGAGGCGCTGCCAGGGCGACCAGCTGGGCTGGTTTCCCAGGCCCAGGGCTTCCTGTAACTGAGGAGGAGGAGGGTGGAAAGAGGGTGGTTTTCTCCTGTGGCCGGGCATGTGGAGCTGGTCAGCTGCCTGCTCTTCCTTCCTGGGAGGCATGTCGTAATCGCATGTCCTACACATGGGAGAGATGGTGTGCTCGTCTCTCTCTCTCTCTGTGTGTGTGTGTGTGTGTGTGTGTGTGTGTGTGGTTTTGAAGGAGGTTAGAAAAGGATCTTGGAAATGGTTTTAGGATAAAGGCCTAGGATGAGTTGCATGGTTTACTTGGGAAATTTTTCAAGAAATGCTGTTTTCTTTGACAATCATTCCTTGCCCTTTCCTTGCTCTTTAAGCCTTCTGTATACCTCTCTTAAGTCAGGGGAGTTTTTACTTCTGCCTCTAGGGCAGGAAGTGAATCTGAGAACTACTGTTAAATTTTTTTGTTTTTTTCATCGTGTGTGTGTGTGTGTGTGTGTGTGTGTGTGTGTGTGTGTGTGCGTGCGTGTTTGAGACAGGAACTCACTATGTAATGCTGGCTAGTCTAGAACATACAATGCATCCCAGGCTGGTCTTAAACTCATGTACGCCCTCCTTGCGTCTGCCTCCAGAAGGTGGTGCTTATAGGCGTGGGCCACCACAGCCAGCTGCCTGTTTGCTCAAAGAGGCAAGAGAGAGCACCGCTGTACAGTGACACACTGCAGTTCCAGTGTGTGCAATCCCGGCTGGGTGTCCTCTCCCCTCCCCCTCCTGCTTCCTGTGTGCTAAGAGATGCTGTTCCTGCTTTACTCAGTCTTAGAGAGAGGCCCAAGACCCTCAGCTAGTGAGAGGCAGACACAGGATCCTCATCTAAGTCTGTGGGCTGCAAAGCTGCTGTGGATTCTGGGAGCCCTGTTGTATTCTGAATGCCTTTGTGTGTCTGGCACCTGGCAGGGCGCCTGGCTTCCCTTGGGAAGAGGGTATATGCTTCTGACAGAATGAATTGCTCTCCCTGCATCCATTCTGGCTGCACCTCAAGGTCAGCACTCTGGCCTGTAAGCGACCTTGACGTTGTCCTCTGATGCTTTCTCTCAGAGTAGAGACGTGGAGTTCAGTCCCTCAGCAGCTCTTGCATCCATATCTAGATGCCATCACACATAGGAGGACTCCTGAGGTTGTGGCCTCAGCACTCAGTAGCACCATCATCTTGATTGGAGAGACCACCATTCATGTAGCTTTTTGGTGGTCTGGACTACTTGGCTGTCTTTAGCAAAACCGTTTGGGGCGGTGTTGTATAGGTGAAAGAATTTAAGCTGGATGTGGTGGTGCAATACTGGGGTAACTGAGGCAGGAGGATTAATGGATCAAGGCCAGCCTGGACTACATAGTGAGCCTCATCTAAAACAAGTAGACACCCCTAATAACACCAGAATATTGGCACACTCGTATGCTCGGCAAGCAAACTAAGGTTACTACTGTATCTCAGTACTGCTTTCCTTTCTACAAACAAGCAGAACAACCCCCTCGCCTGATTCTGGAGCAGGAGTGTGGGGTCCACACCCACACCTGCTTCCCTCTGACTGCTCACCTGTGCATGCACGAGCAAGTTTCCAGAGCTCTGCGGTATCCGTGTCTTCTTCCCTAAGATGGACAGACGGGGTCATAGGACTCTGTCATACAGCACAGTCTTGTGAGCGAAGCCCAGAGTATCTCTACTCATTCCAAGCACTGGAGCTTCTAGAGAGAAGGTGGGTGGGGGGTATGGAGGGAGATAGGTTGGTCCACTTCCCCAAGAATGGTTTATAAAGGTGGCTGAAGACAGAGTCAGTATGGTCTTAGAGAGAGATTTTTTTTTTACTCTTTCTACACATTCTCTCTTTCTCTCTCTCTCTCCCTCCCTTCCCCTCCCTGTCTTGTACAGCCTACCCTTCCTGTGCCTGTGACTTCAGTGTCTTATCTCTTATGACCTTTACATCCACTCCTTCCTGTTTTCAGCTGAGACTTGACTTCCCCATCAGCTTTGGTGGGGCTCCAGTGTTGAGTTGTTGGTGGGGTGGTGGGCCTCACAAGTTCAAGGACACGGCAGGTGAAGAGCAGTGCTTTTTCTCCCTCCTGTTGCCGGAGATACCCAGAGTGAGTGGGGCTCTAGACTTCTGGGGTTCCCATCCTGGCCCTGCTGCTGGTTATCTCTGTGACCTTGGGCAAGGTCCTTCTCTCTGGGGACCTTCTTCATCCGACATGTGCAGAGTCACAGTGGCTGCCTGGAGGAGCCATTGGGATCAATGCAGAGGATGATGGCAAGTCTCACAGCAGAGGGTACTGCACACAATAGGTACTCAGCAAATGTCTGTTGCAACCCCATCATTGGGCTTTTCCAGTCCAACCCCTGCTTTACCAGCCTGGATCACCCTGGGAAGCAGCTCCTGGTTGGCAGACTATTCCTAGAGGAAAACTGGAGCTGGCAAGCCCTGCCAATTGTTGACCGGCTGTCGTATGGGCTTCCACTGAATGGAAGATGATTCCCCCAGAGCTTGTCGGGAACACTCCATGGGGGAGTCATGGAGTTTACATTCTGTCCCATTGATTTTTTTTCCTTCTCATCGAAGGCTTACTAGCCACCATCTGCTCCTTGAACATCATGTTCGTAAATATATAAATAATCGAAGTTGACGAGGCAGCTCTCTGAAAGCAGGGTTGCTGAGAGCGATTTTTTAAAAATAAATTTTAGAGACAATCTGAAACCATTAAAGGAGTTGCAGGGTTTATTAAACATTGAAAGTGTGTTTTGGGAAGGGTCCCTGCTGGGTGAGGTGTGGCAAGAAGGAAACACACTTTGCAGTATGGACACAGGACGGGACACGGGAGTGGAGAAGGGGGGTCGTGGCCCACCCTCAGTTGGGTCAGGATTGTATCTCTCACAGGATGTCTCTATCTGTGGTCTGAATTTGGAATAGGGTGTACTTGGAGATTTCTATCCTGACCATGTGACACCTCTCACCATTCAAGAGTGAGGGGACAGGCTGTGGGGGTACAGGTCTGCATGTGAGGGACCAGGCAGGTTCTCAGGCAGTCAGGAAGTGGCACCGTGACACTGCGAAGCCCAGAGCCCCCAGTGCAGGCATTGGAGATGCAGGCTGATGGAGCAAGGAGCCGCCTGTTGTCTGCCCACAGTTATCTCCAAAGTGGGAGGGTCCAGGAGGAGGTGTGTGGGATGATACAGGGAGAGAGCGTGAGTGGACAGTAACTTCTGTGGAATCTGAATACGGCCAGAAGGCCCGAGCACGACCCTCAGTCCTACAGTGTCAGGCCGGAAGCATCCTCTAGCTCCTCTAAACAGAAACATCTGGAGCCCAGAGGTGAAAATCTTATTCGAGAGGAAGAATGAGGGGCAGGGCCCCGGCCTCTGGCCACCAGCCCTGGGTCCCCCACTGCCCTGCTGCATCTGCCTGACTGTGCCTGAGGATGTCTGGGGGCTTCAGTAGCAAGGGAGTACTGAGGTGCTGAGGCCGCAGGTCTTTCCCCATCTCCTCTGTCCTTGGGCTACAGACTTAAGGGAGGAAAAAAAGTACTGACTTTGAAGTCAGCACACGGTGTCAGCACCACCTTCCTCCTGCGCACCTGGTACCTGCACACCTCATCAGGATAAGACAGTTCAGAGTAAGGAGTGATGGTTGGGTAGCAGCATGGGGGAAATGTGTGTGTGGATAAGTGCGTGTCCCCACACATGCCACAGCACTTGTGTGGCAGGCAGAGGACAACTTTTAAGGGTCTGTTCTCTTTCCACCATGTGGATTCCAGGGATTAGACTCAGGTCACCAGGTCAGGCTTGTGTTGCAATCACCTTTCCCCACGGAGCCGTCTCGCTGACCCAAAAACAATGTCTTTACTCATCTCTTAGACGTCTTTCGCCACTGGCCCTGTCTGGCTGCTTTGAGCTCTCTGGAGTGTAAAGTCAACCCTCACTGAACGTATCAGTCCTGTGTGACCGTGGGCATTTCACATCACCTTGCTGAAGCAGAATTGTCCTTTATAAAGCTGGGCTAATGTCCCCTGGCTCCTGGTGACGTGCAGAAGATGTTTGAGGAGCACAGTACGTAAAGGTGTGCTGTGTAACCCCCAGGGAGGGTTCTCCATAAATACCCGAGTCTCAGGGCAGTGCCACAGAATGGATCGAGTTGTCCAGTAATTTTGATCCAGGCTGTCAAATCTACTTTTTTCAAGATGCATGCAGACTACTGAGGTGGCTCACGTCACAACGAATGTCCTGCAGGGTGGTCAGTGTCTTTGAGAGGAGACAGTATCCATGCAGCCAGGGTGTAGACCCTCTGACTGTGTGTGGAGTCTCTTGAGAGTTTCACAGCCTTCCTGATATCTCTGTGTCCATCTTCCAGCTTGCTGTGCCCTTTGGAAATGTCTTTGCGAGGCTGGGGTCTGTCATTCGAGTCCCTGGTTCACAGGGCCCAGGGCTGAACCCCAGAGAAGGGAGCATGGAGCTTAGGAGCATGGGTTAGGGTTAGGGTTAGGTTAGGAGCTTATTATCAAGGATGGTCTTGACTGTCAGTCACTGCACCAGCCTCGCTCAGAATCAGGGTAGGACTCAGAAGATGATATGGAAGTGAAAGTCTGGCGATTTCCTCCGCAGATGTCTGCTTTGCTGCCCTCAACTCTGGTTCTCTGTTCTGTTCCGCGCTGCTGGGGCGCTGGGGACCAGCTGGCGTGCACAAGAGCAAGCAGTCCATGAAGGAGCGCACACACCCAAGGGTGCGCTCGGTGCTTTCTGAAGTGTGCTTTACAGTCGTTCCTCAGCCCTCCCTCCTACCAGGTGCTTAGTTCATGATGGAGGTGCTCGAACCATCCTGCCCTTCAGCAAAGTAAGGGAGTGGTGGCTGCCTGCTCCGCCTGTGACTGCAGGAATGAGTGCGGTGGCCCCAGGTCACCCACAGCCAGATCCTTAGGAGTCTCAGGGAGCACCGCGGAGCTGGGCAGGGAGTACGGCCTTGTCTCCTGCTGACCAAGCATCGCTTCACCCAGGCAGATCTCTGAGTGAGGGAAGCGTGGTGGGGGAGAAGCGGACCTGGGTGTTGTAAGCGACATGCAACATGGGTAGGTAGGTATGTGTGGTGGCAGCTTTTGTCTGTCTGAAGTAATCATGGTAACCATGGCGGTCGGCATGTGGACAGTGCGCCTTTTGCATGGTCTATGTCTAACCTCATGGTCACACCTTTCAAAGCACCTCAAACATCACTAGAAAAGTGGTCCTCTTTGCTGGACCCTGCTGGGGAAGAAGAGCGTTCCCCTCCCAGGACCCCACCCCCGTCATCCCAGGGGACCAACCAACCATAGTCACCTTGGGGCAGCAGCTTCGGGCTTGTGGGAGGTCAGCAGGAAGCTAACCATAGGCGGCTGTGATGGTGTGATTTGTGGTGCATCGTTTCTCTGCTCATAGTAGGCACCCTGACAAGTACCCCTCAAAGACAGAAGGGGAAAAGAAGGGCTGTGGGAATCAAGTTTTATTGGAGGGGTGTTGAATCTGAATGGAAGATTGTAGTGTTTGGACAACACTGGTCATTTCAGACTCAAGATCAGAAGGGAGTATGGGGTGTGTGCACACTGTCCCCACCTTTTTCAATAAGGGACTTGTCTGTGTGTTTGTTCCTTAGTGTTCCATTCATCTGCTCATCCCTGGGAATGAAACCCAGGCTTTGTGTCTGTTAGTTAAGTGTCAGATCTGGAAGGCCATATCCCCAGCCCCTGAATATGAATATGAATTCCTGTTTTTTTCGTGTGTGTGTGTGTGTGTGTGTGTGTGTGTGTGTGTGTGTAAGAGGGCACTGTGTGTACCTGTGGAGGCCCAACAGTGACTTGGGGAATCATCCTGGATTGCTTCCTGGATCTTTCTTCCTCCTTATTGCTTTTCCCTGGGTTTTCCCAGGCTGCATCTTCCAGGGCTAGAAGTGCAGGCTACTGCCATTTCTATCTAGCATTTTTATGTGGGTTTGGTCCTTTTGCTTGGGAGGCAAAGGCTTTAACCCCTGAGCCATCTCCCCAGCCCCCAATCCTCTATTTTTAGTGTGTCCCAAAGGATCTCCAGATCATGGCTCTGTCACTTGTTTGGAGGAACACCCACCTGGACCATCCTGGAGGAGGAACAGTGGGTGTGACATAGTAAGACCCCCGGGATCTGGTCCTCTTCCCCAGCTGTTCTCAGGCCATGGCCCATACAGAATTCTCAAGCCCAGGGCTGGGGACCCGGAAGCAAAAGAGGAAGCATCTTCTTTGGGGAGGTGGCTGACTCCGGAGCCCCAGTGTGGGCTCAGCACAGCGGAACCTTGGCTTATCGTATTGGGGGGACTGATTCTTTGACCTTCCTCCACTGTCGCAGCCCTTTTACACAGGTAGCCAGGGCCCAGAGAGGTAATATGAGTTGTCTGAGGTCACACAGGAGTGTGAAAATCACCCCTCATGGGGAGAGCAAGGTCGGGGATGATGTAAGCCCTGCCCAGGGCCATGTAATCAGCATATGACCCAGAAGCAGGAGGGTTCTCTTAACTAGACAGTGAACTGCTGGGACCCACCCAAGCCACCAGCCTGGAGTTCTGGTTTCCGGTTCAGATCAGAGACAGACTGACCTTCTGCTAGTTTCAGACTTCCAAGGACCCCTCTACCCCCTACCCCCGACCCAGAGCACCCAAGGAACGGAGAGCTTTACTCTGTCAGCCCAGCCACCTTCATGGTGACAAGGATGGCCGACGTTCCATCACGCCCGTAAAGGGCAGCACACCACACGTGGGGCTGTGTGCAGAGCGCTGTGCAGTCGCACAAGGCCCGTGTGTACCAAGTGAACGGAAGTGCATGCTACCATCAAGAATGGCACCCAGGGCTGGGGAGGTGGCTCAGTGGGCAAAGGCAGCTTCCCTGGGAGTCTGCTGACCTGATTCTACCCTGGAGACCCTCATGGTGGCAGGGGAGAACCCAGAGGACCACCAAAAGTAACTTTCTGGTCTCCACGTGGTCACTGTGGCATGTGCACGCACACAGACCTGCATAGAGACGTGTGTACACACACACATGCCAGATAAAGAAGTAAATAAATGATTTTTAAAGAGAAATGTATATGGGTGGATGTCATGTACACAGCAAAGAAACATGTTTATGTTAATTAGTTCTTATTGACTATCTATTCATTTATTTTGGGGAGCTGGGACTAGAACCCAGGGCCTCTTGAATGTTGTGTAAGTGCTCTACCACTGTGCTGCTGTGACAGTCCAGGGTATTTATTTATTTGTTTGTTTATTTATTTATTTATTTTCCTGTATTGCTGACTGAACCAGGACCTCCACCACCAAATTAAATCCCCAACCCCTGTTTTTTGGGTGACAGGATCATGCAGCCCATGTTGGCCTCCAAATTATCTCTTAAATCCTTGGTCTTCCTGCCTCCCATTTCTCAAGAGCTAGGATTACAGTCCTCAGTGTGCCCCACTGTGCTTGGCTAATGCTGTCCTGAGGCTTTGAACCTAGGGCTCTGTGCATGCTAGGCAAGCAGTCCCTTCGCAGCTCATCCCCCCACCCCATGTTTACCCTTGCACACAGTTGACTCTGACTCAGGTATACAAGGATCCGATACCAGCATTGTAACACACTGAGGATGTTGTGTGTCGTGCTGCTGTGGGGAAGGGGGTGTGCATGGGTTTTGTGGGTCTCTGCCTGGTGTGACACAGAGGACCGGAGAGAGTGGCCTCTTTGTCATGCAGCATCTGATGTCCTGGGTTCATCAAAGGTGCCAGGGGGGTCCCTGGTGTTTGGTTCCTGTGTTCTTCCCCCCCACAATGAAGCTGTCTTCATTCCCAGTAGCTTCATTCCCAGTTGCCTAAGTGTAGGAAGTGGGGGCGGGCAGTGTCAGCTTTTGGCTTTCTCACCCACTTTCTCCCAGAAGAAAGGTGGCTTCCCTGGGCGTGACCTCCAAATGTCCTGGTTCTCTCCTCTCCCTGTGATAGGGAATGTGGTTAGAAAAGGCTTTTCCAGGTTAGATGATTGATCTGTGACTCTAGGCTTTGGACACTTAGAGAAACAACAAACTAACAAAAAGCAAGGAGCCAGGTCTTTTTTGCACCCCCTGAGCTCCATGGGTTTGAGGGAGGAGGAGGGATCTTTGAGTCCATCTTCTGGCTCTTTCTCCAGTGCCTGGTGGAGCTCCCTGGCAGCCAAGAAGAGATGAGGAGTGGCTGAGATCACCCATACTGAGGCACAGAGAATACATAGCAGGTGTTTCCTCTCCTGCCTTGGCAGTACTATGTATGGTGTCATTCGTGGGTCTTCTTACTAGTGCTGATGGTGTCTGCAGTCACCTCTGTGCACACCCACAGGACTGATTTCAAGAGCTAATGATCTTTACAATCACTGGTCTGGCCAACCACTTTTGAGAATCTCTCCTAAGGACACAATAAAAAGTACAAACAAAATATTGCTCAGAGTTATTCAACCCACCCTCTACAATAATAGCATGAGTTGGAGATGACCTGTATATTTGACAGTAACCAAACACTTACGTCACTTGTGCTGTAACCCCAAGGTGAGAATGGAGTGTGTCCACTGCCATTAGGAGCCAGAATAGTCGTGGCCAACAGAAAAAAGACTTGAGGGAAAATCAGCAACATGGCGCCAGAAGATGTGTAGGGGGAGGAACCCAAATGGATGTCTTTTTCTTTTTGTTTTTCACATTTTTAAAAACATTTTAAAGGAATTTTTTTATATACAGACAAAATGAGATTCTGTCTCTGCCTCCTCCCTCTCCCCTCCCACTGAGCTTTTCACATTTTTGCTCATGTAATTACATCCCTCTTGCCTCTCGTCCCCTCTTCCCTTTCTCCATTTTCATGCGATCTTTTTGAGGCTGGGCCTTTGGTTAAACCCAGAACTTGTTTATAGACTTAATCTAATTAGTCAGTTTGCTTTGCTGTGGGGATTCCCAGGTCCCAACTTCCAAGACTGGAATTATAAGCGACCATCACGCCCTCCTGGCGTGTTATATGGGATCTGGGCATTTGAACTCCAGTCCTTCTGCACAGGAGGCAAGTACTTTAGCCATGTAGCCACCGCCCCAACCCCCATAGCCTTTCTTCTTTCCTGTGACCCCTAGCATCTTACTATTTCCAGGGAAAGAAAGAAACGCAAGTTTAGATCACTTTATAAATGAGATATGGCAAAGTCAATCCATTGATAAACCTTATGCCCAGGTTTCCTAGCGCTAATGTAACGTAACATGAGAACAGGGTATTTGAAAAGATAGTGGACCATTGGGAAAATGATTGCCCCCAGGCCAGCCTGCCCAAATCTGTCCTGCTACCTATTCCATGAGAGAGGCCAAGAGGCTACAGAACATAAAGATTATTAAAGAATCAGGTCACTTCTTTCCAGTGAGCAGTCAGGAAGAGGCTGAAGGGGTGGAGAGACATCCCATACTGTAGCCGTCAGAGGTCAACATAGAAACTGTTTTGTGGGAAGAGTGGAGTGAGTGACAGCTACTGGCAAGTCACAGCAGAGGGTGTTCTGTCCGGGTGATGTCGTCACCAGGGCCAGAGAGGAAAGGAGCTTGGTCAGATGATGTGCCCTGCCGTGGAGGATCTCTAGACACTGTTCCTGCTCCTGACTGGGGACCTCTGGGGACAGAGGTGCTGGGCCGTGGTGTGCTTGTGGGCTGTGCAAGGGATGAATGCAGCCAGCTAAAGGTGCCGGTTCTGGTGAAGTCCCAGCTATGCTGTGACATTTAAAATGTCATCTCCCAGCTCTGCCGGTCATGCAGCCCCTCGCCATCTATGCCTGTGTGTCTTGGAGGGATTCTCACCCAAGTCTCCTCTGCCGCTTTGGATTTGTCTTTTTCACTTTTTAAAAAATTTTTTTTATTATTTGTTATTTATTCAATTGTGTGTGTTTGCATGTGTGTGCATGTGTGTATGTATGTGTGTGTGTGTATGTGTGTGTGTAGAACCACAGATGAATTTGGGAACCACCATGGACTCCTCCACCTCCTCCTTGTTTACTCTGCCCCGGGATTTACAGGCTCCGCCCTACCAGGACCAGAAACACAGGCCGCCCCGGGTTCTGCCCGGCGTCTATACGTGGGGTCTAGGATCTGAACTCAGGACCTTCTGCCTGCAAGGCAGAGGCTTAACCCCTGAGCCACCTCTCCAGCCCCTGTCTTTTTCACTTTTTAATGTGTCTATGTGCGTACAAGTGTTTGCACATATGTGGTTGCACATGTGTGGTGCATGTGCGTGTATAGAGACTGGAGGCGGGTGTTGGGAGTCTTCCTCTTGCTTTTCACCTTTTACTTTGAGGTAAGGGTTCCCAGTCAAACCCAGAGCTCACAGATGCAGCTGGTCTTGCTGCCAGCTCGCTGGGGGACTCCTCAGCTCTGCCTTCAGGAATTACAGCCAGGACAGCTTTTCTACAGGTTTCTGGAGATTTGAACTCTGGTCTTCTTACTTGTCTGGCAAGCATTTTACCCGCTGAGCCCTTCAGCCACTTTTGAAGAGAAGGCACAGAATATGCAGATTTAAAGGGGTCTAACGAATGAATGAGTGGATTATGTTTTTACTTTGGGTGGACAATTGAAATTGATGTTTTAAAAAATATTTGTCTCCCAAAATATTCTTTTGCTTCCTTTCTCCCTCTTTCTCTTCTTCCCTGTTTCTCTTTTTTTTTTCCCTTGTCATCATTTTGAGACAAGGTCTCTGTAGCCCAGGTTGACCTGGAATTCTCTATGTAGCTCAGGCTGGCCTAGAACTGTCTATCCTCCTGTCTCTGCCTCCTCAGTGTTGGAATTACAGGTGTGGGCCAATATACACCCCACACACCCCCACTTTCTTTCCTCTTTTTTTGGTCTTATTTTCTGTACTGGGAATAGAGCCTAGAGTTTTGCATGTGCCAAGCAAGACCCCTACCACTGAACCACAGCTCTGCCCATAGACTTATCATTTTTACATGTATGTGTGTGAGTTTCTGGAGACAAGCACCAAGGTTAGCTGTGTTCTCTGATGGACACTTGGCTGTAATGTGACTAGATTTGAAGCTACCCTGGGAGGCACACTTCTGGGTGTGGCTTTTGCAGCAGTTCTCAGAGGTGTAACTGAGGACGGAAGGCCCCTCCCTGAACGTGGGCAGCCCCTTCTAGTGGGTCTCCAAAGGCTGGAGAAGGGGAACGAGAGCTGAGCTCCGCGTTCATCTCTCCTGCCTCTTGACTGCAGATACAGCCTGACCACCTGCCTCGCGCTCCACCGCCATGCCTTCTCGGGCATGGCGGGCTGCAGCCTCGGCTTGCGAGGCAGCTGGACCTTCCTTTCCTCAGCTGCTTTGCTAGGACCCAGAAAGAGCAGCTGTTCCACCCACTGCCTCTCTGTCCCTTACTCTTCGGGTCTCTCCTGGCCTCAGGGGCTCCCTGCTGCTTGGAGAGGAAGCGATGTGTCAGACCTTCCTTCTCTGACTGTAGCTGGAAGAATGAAGAAACTCACCTCCAGCTGCCTGCTGCCCCCACCCCGGAGTCTCCAAGCTGACTCACTCCTACTCATCATTCTTAGAGGAAGATGAAGGACAGAATGGATAGAGCGCTGGGCCGGCACTTGGCAGCCTGTTCCATCCCCCTCCCCCAGTCTCGTAGGAGATTTCCTGGAACTCAGCCAACCCCGCAGGCCTGGGAAGCAGGTGAAGCCTCCAAGCCCAGATCAGTTACCTCCGGGTCAGTTCTCTCCACTTCCTGTTCGGGCACACAGGCCTCACTGCGCTCCGCTGGATGCCACCAGCTGCCATCTGTTCCTTGGTTCCGCATGTCAGGACCCTTGTCCCTGGGGGATACGGGTCCCGACATGTCCTTAGGAGGAGGGAGTGGAATATGTGTGGTACTCAGTCCCCTTGGGCACCAATCCCACTGACCATGTCCCAAGGCCCTGTCACCTTGCTTCCCCCCAACCCCCCATCCTGCCTGCAGTTCTCTCTACTCTCCAGGGAGGGCCTGCACCTCTCCTGGCTCCCGCTGTGTTTTCACACATGGACAAAGCCTCTGAGTGTGAATGATGGAGCTTCGCTCTAGGAAGAGGTGTCTATGAATAGATGTGCGGAGAGAACACAGATTGCCAAATTCCAGTGTCGTCAGCACTGAATGTAAGATGAGCTTCCCAGCCTCTGTTCTCAGTATTGACCAAACACTGAGCCCCAAACCCTGCAAAAAAACAGAAAGGAAGAGATTAGGAAGGAACAGAGGAGAAAGTCCAAATAGGGTCTAAAATAAAATGTAACGGGAACACCTTGCATCCAGATTTGGTGTGTATGTTTTAGCTTGCTTCAGTAAATGCCGCTAAGCCCGGCCTGTAGGCCAGGATCCCTGGAGGCCAGGATCCCTGGAGGCCATGCCGTAAGAGGGTTTGGAGAATGAGAACATGAATCTTTTCAGGAACTCACAGCTCAGAGAAGTTGAAAGATTCGCCCCAAGTTACACAGCTGCTCAGGGCCAAAGTTTGGACTTATTTTGTCAGTCCAGCTCTTGTTAAATTCCACTCGGGTTGATGAGGTGGCTCAGTGGGTAAAGGTGCTTGCAGCGCAAGCCTGGTGACCTGAGTTCAAACTCCAGAACCTGGGAAAAGGTCGATGGAGACAACCGACTCCACAAAGTTGTCCTCTAACCCTCCATGTGTACTGTGTCATGCCTGCAATGCACACGTACACACACAGAACACATGCATGCACACATATAGAGAACACACATGCACTTATACAGAGAACATACATACATGCACACATATAGAGAACACAAACAGAGAACACATATGCATAGAGATCACACATGCACAGAGAACACATGCACACACAGAGAACACATGCACACATACGGAGAACATACATGCACACATCCACATAGGGAACACACATGCATGCTTGTGCACACACACAGAACACATTCATGCACAAGGACACACACGCATACATCAACACACATACACATACATATACACATAGAACACATGCACATGTGCACACACGCAGAGCACACATGTACACACATGCACACACCCCAACTCTCTCTAAATAAATATTTAAAAATTACAAAAAAACAGAGGCTGGAGAGGTGGCTTAGGGGTTAAGCCTCTGCCTTGCAGGCGGAAGGTCCTGAGTTCGGATCCTAGACCCCACGTATAGACGCCGGGCAGAACCGGGGGCGGCCTGCGTTTCTGGTCCTAGTAGGGCGGAGCCTGTGAATCCCGGGGCAGAGTAAACAGGGAGGAGATGGAGGCGTCCATGGTGGTTCCCGAATTCGCCCGTGGTTCTACATGCACATACATACATGCACACACACGTATACACGCACAATTTAATAAATAATAAAAAATTTAAAAAAATAAAAAACAAAACAGAATTCACACAGATGTGTGCTACAGACCCGTGGAGAGTCTGAAAGTCAAGGTCAAAGGCACCACTTTAACAGAAGGCGTGTTCAAGGAGGTGATGGCAACTTTCCCTTTACTCTGAACTCTAACTCTGATGGAGTTCCTGCACTAGGAATTACCTGTTCTCAAGTGGCTGTCTCCCCTCTTCCTCCCTCCTTGCATGTTTAAGCATTTTCTCCTTTGAGTGACACCCTCGGGGTTTCCTCCAAAGGCCCCAGAAGCCACAGGGAACAATATTGTTTAGAAAGTTGGGGCCCCTGAAGGAGAAGTCCCAGCTGAATGGGGGCGTCTCTGTCCTCTGCTAGTGACCCCGGCCCTGCTGTTGTCCTCCACAGAAATGATCATCTACCAAGACCTGCTGGGCGCCAGGTGCTGTGATGCTGTACCCCAGAATAAATACTGTGTCCCTTGGTTGGGGTCTGGATGGGGTCCCACTCGAGACCTAGATGCACTCAGACTCAGTAACGGTTGGGCGTATCGAGAGGATGTTCTACAAGCCGACCTCAGTGTGGAAGTCTTTGCGTCCTTCTTTCCTCTTCTCAACTAAATCAAAGGCATGAGATCCTGCTTGGGGGCGAACCTGTACTGCAGAGGTGAATGTGCACTATGGGGTGATGCCTTCGCTCCAGGGTGAGCCTGCTTTCCAGGGTGGATCTCTGGTCCAAGGGTGAGCCAAGTCTGCATTCTGGGATTGAGTCTTATAACAGTTCATCTGCATTGTTGCTGATAAAATCACTGTCAAATGGCTTAAGGGGGGCCGGAGTGGTGGCTCAGGGGTTAAGCCTCTGGCTTGCAGGCAGAAGGTCCTGAGTTCGGATCCTAGACCCCATGTATAGATGATGGGCGGAAGCGGGGGGGGGCATTTCTGGTCCTGGTAGGGTGGAGCCTGTGAATCCCTGGGCAAAGTAAACGAGGAGGTGGAGGCAGTCCATGGTGGTTCCTGAATTCACCCGTGGTTCTACACACACACACACACACACACACACACACACACACACACGCACACGCACACGCACACACGCACGCACACTCACATACACACAGACACATGCACATACACATGCACAATTGAATGAATTTAAAAAAAGGCTTAAGGGAACAAGGGTTTATTTATTCTCTTACAATAGTCTGGTTACAGTTCTTAGTCTAGCTTGACAGGAGAGCTCATACCAACACCAGGGCCAAGGGAACTGGCCACACCATCTCCACATAACGGTTGAGAAAGGGACAATCCTTACTTGTAAGACCAGCATGTCTGGCCAAGTATACACAAGGATGCAAACTTCCTCAACCAACTCTCTGTATTTTATTTACCTGTCCAGGGCCGAGTTCCACCCACCATGGGTTGGGCCTTCCCCATCCACTAGACGATCTCCTGCAGGTTTGCTGTGGTCTTAACTACTAATTATCTGCAAATGTGTCCAAATCTCGAACCCTCAATCATCAAGTTGACACCTGTACCTAACCTTGACAAGTCTGTATTCCATGTTCTCTTGCTTCTCAGGAACAAACATGAACTGTGAGCTGTGCCTGGGGCTTGGGTTAGGTCACGGGTAGAGAAACAGTAGGAGACGAGTGCTGTTCACAGAGGGCCCAGTTTGCCAACTCAAGTCATTGTGGCTTCATGGCAGGTGCTGAAATGGTAAGCAATTGAAAGTACACAGAGCAATGCACTGTGCAGTCTTGTACAGTCTTGTATTCCTCCTCCTCCTCCTCCTCTTCCTCCTCCTCCTCTTTCTCTTTCTTCTTCTTTTTTGTTTTTGAAGATAGGAACTTATATATTCTAGGTCAGCCTTGAACTCACTATGAAGTTAAGGATGAACTTCTGATCCTCCGGGATTACAGGCAGAGTGCTCCCATGCTGGGAGTGATGCTTAGTGTGGCCAGCCGACAGAATTGGAGACAATCCTGCAGGCACACCTGTGAGAGATCTTGATCAGGTTAATTGATTAGATTAATGGAGGCATAATGGCACCTGACAGTGGGAGACACGCTCCCTGGGCGCACAAAGGAGAAAGCGAGCTGGTGTTCACGAGTCGTTCTCTGCCTCTTGACTGTGGAAGGGACGTGACCAGCCGACTCACACTCCAGCTGTCACGTCTTCTCTGTCATGATGCCCAGAGCTCTTGAACTGTGAGCCAAATCAAATGCTTCCTCTCTTCAGTTGCTTTTAAAAATTATTTATTTGAGAGAGGTGGAGGCCCCATGTGCTGCAGCATGCCTGCGAAGGTCAGAGGATGACTTTCAAAAGTCTGTTCTCTCCTTCCACCATGAAGGCTCTGGAGATGAAACATACTCAGGTCATAAGGTTTACCCACAGGCTCCTTGACCTGCTGAGCCATCTTGCCAGCCCTTAAGTTGCTTTTATCTGGGCTTTCTATGATAGCAACTGGAAAAGTAACTAACAGACGTGGTGGATGGTGCAATGGTTACTCTTAACTATTGCTGTAAGAGAGCACCCAAAGTCAAATAACTTAAGGAAGAAAAGGAAATTTATTCACCTTAAGATTCCCGAGGGGAGGGGCTGGAGAGGTGGCTCAGGGGTTAAGCCTCTGCCTTGCAGGTGGAAGGTCCTGAGTTCGGATCCCAGATCCCACGTATAGACGCCGGGCGGAAGCAGGGTCGGCCTGCACTTCTGGTCCTGGTAGGGCGGAGCCTGTGAATCCCGGGGCAGAAGGAGGTGGAGGCGTCCATGGTGGTTCCCGAATTCGTCCGTGGTTCTACACACATGCACAGACACACACACACACACACACACACACACATGCGTGCGCACACATACATATGCACAATTGAATAAATAATAATAATAATAATAATAATAAAAGATTTTCAAAAAAAGATTCCCGAGGTGAGATACAGTCTTTCACGGTGGAGGTGACATGGCTGGTGGCTGAAGCTGTAGGGAGACTAAGTCATGGCAGACATCCACGTGGCTGGAGCATTCCTGGGGAATCTCTCTTCTTTTTCCAGTCTTCTGTTCTGTGGTTCCTTTTATCTGGTCCACTACTGGGAGGTTCCAATGATATCTAGGGAGGTTCTGATTGGATCTGTAGCTGATCTTTATATTATCCAGATAATCTCTTCAAGTGGTCTCAGCTGATCATAGTTAATGCCAGGTGTGCCAAGTTGACACCCAGGATTAACTATCACAGATGCGGTACTAGGTATTGAACTTGGGTTTCTCGCATGCTAGGCGAGCACTCTGTCAGCTCTAGCAATTGTAGTCTCAGCAAACAAAGCAATGTCTAGGAATGGCAGATGCTCCAGTAGGACTCAGGGGCAGACAGTGGACTATGACTGAGTGTTTTGGTTTTATATTTCCCTTGCTATAATGAAACCTTGACCGAAACAATTTAGAGGAGCAAGGGGACTTTTATTCCAGTTTACATTTCAGATGACAGTCCCTTGTGACGAGAGAGTCCTCCAGCATCAGAAGCCCAGGGGCGACATCATACCCCCAGGAAGAGCTGAGGGAAGGGCAAGGACCAGAACATACCTTCCAGCTTGCCAGTCTGCCAAATTCCAGCCATTTCTCTGTCCATCTTATTCACCTTCCCTGGAGAATGACCCTACCCACTAAATGTCTAAGGCATGAGACATCCCACGTAGAATTAGATAATCTCCAGATAGTCTCCTACGGGCTTGTCTTAACTAAGTAATTCCTCATAGCTGTGTCAGTCTGAGATACTTGAAGCCAATTGCCACACTGAGTTACCTAGAGACTTTGTTCTTGGGCCACTATGCATCCGATTCAGGCTTGCACGCATATCAAGCAAACACTCTAGCGACTGAGCTGTATCCCCAGCTGTGTTTTATGTATTAAGCTGGATGTGGATGTGAAAGGTGGTGTTCTTATTCTTGATGTGAGTTTTGTGCATCTTATAAAAGAGCTGAAAGTAGAAGCTCGTAAACTCTGCCCATGAGGATATGCAGCCAGACATGGGTGATCCTCCTCTATGAGTTTCTAGCCACATTCAGGGCTTGCTAAAGTCACCCAGATTCTGCCTGGAGAACCAAAAACTCTACCTGGAGGAGAGATGGTGGAGCGCTTCCTATGAAAAGGGACTGTTGGAAGCCCACTAGGGAATACACGTCAGAGATGGGAATAGCAGGTGTGTGAGCAGGCAGGCGGTCAGGTACACAGTGACAGGTACGCACAGCTGGGTGGTCTTGGCTCTGGATCAGACCCTCAACTGTCAGCTTTGCTTGACCATCTACACTGGGAATGGCTGAGAAGCCCCAGGCTTACCTGGAAAGTGACTCAGGAGACTCTGCAGTCTGGTATTAGACCCCAGACAGTTACCAGAACGTTCTATGAGGACCCCGAGGGAGACTTACTCAACGAAGGTGGGCCAGCACAGAAGTGAGCCATTGCGGCTCTCAGAGCATTTTGACATTAAAGACCATCTGGGACAGTGTCGCCTGGCCATGGGCCGGGACTCCGAGACGGCAGAGCCCAGCACAGAGCTCTGGCAGGGCCCAGCGCGACCTCAGTGGCTTGGAGAATAATGTGTATTCAGATGAGTTTCTTTGAAAACACTGCAAAGCCAGGGGGAACCCCTTGGGAGCCAGATGAAAGGCATGATGGGGAATTTCACCAGTGTCCCATCAAAGGACTTGATTGTTTTCTGGTTCCTCTGCTTACCCTCCTATTGTCCTCCTTAATTGTGGAACTTGTTCATTAGGGTTTCATTAAGGCTGGCTCTGGGCGCCGCCCCTCCTCCAATCCCTCTGATGTTTGAGAAGCCACCCCCTTCCTTTGGGCATCTATCAGCCTCCTGGGCTTCTTGGCCATTCGCTCCAATTTGGACGAGACTTACATGTTCCAGAACAGAGGCTTGGAGTAAGGAGGAACCCAGGGCGTGAGACGCAACCGTTGCAAGCGGCCTCAGCTGGTGCTGGGGGTTCCTTTGTGGGGGGCTCACGGCCTTTAGAGATGGCATGATGGTGTGTGTTCTGGAAGGGGTTGGCCACAGCTTCTGGAACGCTCTATCTGATGTGTGTCAGGGTCCCGGCATGGGCTCTCCCTCTTCGGGTCGCCCCCACGGAGCCTGCACATCCATGGATGTGTTGGATGGTGCCCTCTGGGAGAGCATCTGGTGGCAGCTGGGGAGGGAGAAGAAGCCAGATCGCTGCCTCACTCTTCCAGCCCCGAACCATAGGGACTTCTTCCACATTTCCCACTGGGGAGCAATTAATTCTGTAATTCGATTTACGTTTGACCCGGGAAACGCCAACACACACACACACACACACACACACACACACACACACACACACACACACACACACGGGGCCATGCCTCTTGCAGACTGCATTTATTCACAGCCAAGAATGGGAAATTGAAAACTCTCCTGATTTTTATTGGCGGGGCCTTCCCCACATTTCATTTACTTTGCCTTAAACATGTTTTGTGGGTCTGCATTTATCGATCCTGAATAAACACAGATCCCAGACTTTAATTAAGCCAGCAGTGCCCAAAAGGGAGGCTGGCACTGGTTCTCATGCTATAGATATTGAGGCTGGAGGGAGAGTGATAAGACTCCCCTCACCCCACCCTGCCAGTGGAGAATCCAGTGGCCTGGGGGTGAAGTGTATGTGGTTTTTCTCTCCTAAGGAGCATATGCCTGTGTCAACTTCAGCTACATCTTGATTGAATCTTAAAGGTACCTATACTCCATGGATCTGTTCAATACAAGGACACGCCCCATTCTTTTTATATCGGTTATTTTTAAAGTACCTATTTTAAACATTGAATATCACCCTCAACCTCCCCCGCCTCCCCCCCCCCCTTTTTTTTTTGCTTGTTCCACTTCCTCTTGGTGTTCCTTGTTCCCCAGGATGGTTTTGCTTCTTTTATGTCCTATATGCATACATGACTTTTCGTGTCTGTATAAACTCATCAGGGTTGCAGATGTCACTCAGCTGATAGACCGTTTAACCTGTACAAGGTCCTGGGTGGACCTTCTGTCCCCCACCCCCCCAATCCTGGCACTACATGAACTGGCTGTGGTGGTCACTTAGGAAAGACTGATGATTCAAGATCATCTTCAGCTACATGTGGTGTTCCAAGCCAGCCTGGGCGACACGTGACTGTGTCCCAAAGAAGAAAATAAAATCTGGAACCTTGCAAACCTCTATCTTCCTGAGATTGACTTACTTCCCTTAAATGGTTATCTGGGACATACCCTTTAGGGACTAAGTCAAGAAGCCCCTCAGAGGACAGTATCTGTGTTCAGTGGGTTACTGAAGCAGAGCATATGCCAGGGGGCTTGAGGCTCATTTGCATATCATGCAAGTGAGCACCCAGCATTTCATCAATGCGAATTCATTTTTTTTTGTTTCATAGATTTTTTTTTTTTTTTTTTTTGTCGTGCTGTCCTTGAGTGCTCCCTGACACTGGGATTACTGGTATACCATCATTTTGTTTTTAATCACAGGCTGAATCTGAAAAGTATCATTTAAAAAGAAAATATCCTGTGGAGGCAACAGAATGCATTTTGTCCCCATCAATAAGTTGGCCTCAGGAAAGGAGATAGATCACTGTGATTCATCTGGAGGGACCGTCCGCTAATGGCTGGGCTGTGGAGTTGGTCTGCAGATTGAGATTAGAGTCGCAGCTGGTTTTACTGGCATTGACATCTTGGGCAAGATGCTCAGGCTCTGAGACACATTTCCTGTTCTGTAAGCTGAGGGGCTGAGAAAGGAACATTCTGGGCATGCACTCTCAGAGCCTCCTGCCCTGTGCCACAGGTTTCTATTCCCTGCGCTCTGCCCACTGTGAGCACGTCCCTACACCAGGCCCTGGAATGCAAAGGGTGAGGCAGATGAGTGGGTCTGTGCCATCCAAGCCAGAGTGCTTGGTGCACTGACATAGATGGTGGAGATTGAGTGCTGCAGCTTGGGGAGGCCCGGGTGCCGGTGGGCCTGGCCTGAGAGATCAAGGCAGTCTCGTAAGAGGAAGTGGCATCCGGCCAGTCAGACCCTCTGCAGAGCCTTAGAGAGGGTTAAGAACGAGGCAGAAGTTCTAAGAGGGAGGGCACGGGCTGGTGGCAGTACGATGTCTGTGGGGACAGAGCAGGAGTAGCATATGCCACCTGGTGTGAGGGCCCACCACTCTCAGGAGTCAGGGCCTGCTTCTTCTTCTTGAGTTCCTGCCCAGGGACGCAGACCACCCAAAACTTTACCTTTGTAGCCACTTAGCCTCCGCTGAGGCCACCCAGCCTTGGTCTTTGGTCACAGGGTCCCACAGCTGCCCAGGGAACTCACTGGAATATGATGTGAGCACAGAGCTTCCGTACAATCACCAATCACTGCCCCCTCCAAGGAAGCTGACTCCCCCATGCATGAATCTTGTGAAAATACTCTCTTGTCCGTGGGGCCCTGGCATTGCTGAGCTCTGCAGACAGTGAGGAGACCTAGAGGTTGTCCAGTTGTGAGCCTATGACAGGGTGCCAGTCTTAGTGGGGCATCCATGTCCTGCTGGGAGTCCATGGATGGATGCTGTCCTTAGCACACACCCAGTGTCCTGGCCTTGAATCCGTGAAACGCTGGAGGTCAGGGATAACAGATGGTTCTTGGAAACCCCAGTCCACAGGCACAGGGTCTCAGGTACCTGGATCTTGGGACTATTTGCAGCATGAATGAATGAATGAATGAACAAACGAACTGCAAATAATAACAAGTAAGTTGTCCAGGACGTGGCTAACTTTGACTGGCTTTGGGATCAGGGAAGGGGGAGTTTCTGGAAATGACCTTTTGCGACCACTGAGATGTTTCACAACAGCAGATACCTGAAAATTCTGCTTCATGCTTGGTCTCTGTGGTTAGAGGTGGAGAAACATTTCCCCTGTGTACCCTTGAGCAGTGTAGACCTGCAGAGACCTGCTCTTCTCTCCCTGGCATCTATCTTGGCCGCAGTTGCTGGGGCTCACGGGTCTGGGGTTCAGGGATCTATGCTCACCGACTTACGGTTTGAGAGGAGGGATTTGTATCTGCTGGACACTTTGTGTATTTTGGGATGCTCACCATCCTCTCTACTTCCTCCCCCATTCATGAATCTCGCAATCCCCCCCCCCCCGCAGGTAGTTGAGTGAGCCAAAACACACTCTCCCCTGCGGGGCCCTGGCACTGCTGAGCACTGTACACACAGGGGGAGACCTGGAGGGTGTCCAACTGTGAGTCCCTGATGGGGTGCTGATTGTGGCTGGCATCCACATCCTGGCCTCCAGTCCATGGGCGGGGTGCTGTCCTTAGCACACATCCAGTGTCCTGCCTTGAGTGGATGGAGAGAGTCCTGTAGGACATTCAGTGTCCTGGCTGCAAGTCCACTCAGGGGGTGCTGTCCTTTGCAGACCACATCCAGCGTCCTGGCCACGAGCCCATGAAAGGGGTGTTGTCCTTCAGAGACATTCAGTGTCTTGGCTATCAGTCCATCACAGGGTGCTGTCTCTAGAGAACATGTGGCGTCCTGGCCAGAAGCCCATGGAGGGGGCGTCCTCCTTAGGGGCATCCGTTGATCTGCCCACAAGCTTGTGAGGAGATGTTATCGCTAGTGGACACTCAATGTTCTTGCCTTGACGGTCCGCTTCTTCCGCCCACTCGCCCCTGCTCCTTTTCCTTGCCCCCAACTTTGACCACTTCCTGTTGTTTACACCTCAGGCTCCTGTTGTCCACACAGTGGAATCGACCTCTGCTATCTGCCAGCGGTAGCTCTGATTGGCGTATTCTTCAGCTTGCACAGGCAGGCATGTGGGGAGACTTGTTTTGGGGTTGCTGCAGAGGTCTGACCTTGGTAGGGCCCCCCTAAACCACCTGAACCAACTGCAGTCAGGTGCAGGCATGCGCTGGGCAGGTGGAGAAGGAGGAGGGAACGGACGAGAGAGAGAGAGAGACAGAGAGAGAGAGACAGAGAGAGACAGAGAGAGACAGAGAGAGTGGCAGGGCTGGTCGGGAAGGGGAGGCAGAAGCCTGTATGTTGGTGGGGAGGGGGCCACAGACTGGTCTGTCAATAGGAAGGCTTTGCCATTCGGTGCCCACACAGTTATACACAGTCCACAAGTGACTGGACGTGGCTGAGATCTCATAAAACTTTGTGTGCAGACCCAGGCCCAGGCCTGGCTTGGTCCACGCACTGTAGTTCTCCGACCCTGTGTACTGACCGGGCTGAGGAGATTGTACTCCACGTTGAGATTATGAGATTCTGGAAGGTGATAACATGAAACACTTCAAGACAGCTCAGCTAGAAGAGGGAAGGGGCTGGAGAGGTGGCTTAAGGGTTAAGCCTCTGCCTTGCAGGCAGAAGGTCCTGAGTTCGGATCCTAGATCCCATGTATAGATGCCAGGCGGAAGCGGGGGCAGCCTGTGTTTCCGGTCCTGGTAGGGCGGAGCCTGTGAATCCCGGGGCAGAATAAACAAGGAGGTGGAGGCGTCCATGGTGGTTCTCGAATTCGTCCATGGTTCTACACACACACACACACACACACACACACATACACACACAAGCACAATTGAATAAATAAAAAAAATTAAAAAAAATTAAAATAGTAAAAAAAAAAAAAAGAAGAAGAGGGAATGAGCGAAATGTAAAATCAAGATGACTGGGAACAGGGCAGACTTCGGGGTGCTTTGCCCTAAGCCGGGTTCATCTCTGGCTCTGCCCTCTGGGGTGAGCTTCATGTTTTAACTGCTGAGCCATCTTCCCAACTCCTTTATCCTGGATTCCTTTTTGCTCAGGCTGCCAGGAAGCTCAGGACCCCTGTTGGACCTAGTCACAGCGGCAATCTCCGGCCCTCGTACTCTGCCTGCTTTTCATCATTGCCGCTACCGACATATTTTTCTTCTGTTTATCATCCTCAGGAGTGCTTTCTTGTAAACTGTTTGGAATTTGTTTTGGAGAGAAGATATAAACAGTGATTTAAAAAAAAAAAAAAGAGGTGGAGGTAAGGCCGGCGGGTAGAAGCAGCATCCTGGAGTTCGTTCTGCCCCTTCACAGAGCCATGCTGGGAATTGCATGCTGTTGGCTTGGGCCAGGCTGGCTGTTCTCGGCCCCGGGGTTTTCAGCTGGGTCCTGGTCTCTGGCCCATAGCGCCATAATTGTCAGCCTGGTCCTGTGCAGCTTCCTGGATGCTTCTCCCAGGAGGCAGCAGCATGAAGTCGTTCTCAGACCCAATGGCTTGCCCCCCACTCTAACTCATTCTTCAGATTATTATTTCTGTGTTTGTACATGGGGGACATGTTTACAAGTGTGCACTTGAGTGTGTCTGCCTGCGGAAACCCCAGGATGACATCGGGAATCATCCCGAATTGCTCTTCCACTTTATTGCTCTGTCTTCCAGGGCCAGAATGATAGAGTGCTCTCATATCCATCTGGCATTTTTACATGAGATCTGGGAATCCGAACTCAGGTCCTTTCCCATGTGAGGCAAAGGCTTGAACCCACTGAGCCATCTCCCTAGCCCATCAACAGACTCTTTAGATGGGTCGCTCAACTCATCCCTTTGCCTCCCCAGGTCTGGTGGCTCCCATTTGAATAACAAGCCAGCCCCAAAGCTCTGCAGCTGCAGTCTGTGGCCCTTTGCAAGGGACTCCCCCTCTTTCCTTCTTCCTTCTCTGTCCCCTTCTCTGGCAACTTCCCCGCAGGTCACTTCTGGTTTTCTGTTTGTTTGTCTGCATTTTTGAGACAGGGCCTCATGTATCCCAGACTGGCTTCAAACTCACTTTATACCTGAGCTTGAACTTCTGCTCCTTCTGTCTCTACCTCCTGCGTGCTGGATCACAAGTGTGGGCCGTCGTGCCTGGTTCGTTTGGTGCTGGAGCACTCAGCTTTGTGCATGCCAGGCAAGCACTCTGCCAACTTCTGAGTCATAAGCTCCATCCATCCCTCCCCTTTAAATGGCATCTCACCCCAAGCCCTTCTGTGCACGAGTGTGAAAGATGTGCGGTTCCAGCATGTTTGGGAGTCTCTTTTTCCCATCTAGTGTGGTGACCACACTTGTCACTTTATGCCCCGGCGGCCTCCTAGAATCTGGCACTGGGAAAATTTCTTGGTTGGTTACATGTTGGATGAAGCTGGGTTGCCCATTCACTCACATGGTCAACATTTAAAAATATTATTTATGAGAGAGAGAGAGAGAATGTATGCACATGTAGAGGTCGGGGGACAATTCTTAGAAGTCAGTTCTCTCCTTCTACCGGGAGGGTGCTGAGTATTGAATTTGGGATTCAAGATTTGCACACATGCCTTTTACCATTGAGATATCTCACCACCAGTTCACAGCCAACACTGTTTGAGACTGTATTAAAGTGTCAGCTCAGCACTGGACCAGGACCTAGGGTTATTGTTTGCCATTCTGGAGTATTCTCCTCCCCAGCCCGATCTACCTTTAAAAGCCGTGTTGTGTTCTGTGGCTGCCTGAGCATGCACATATGTATAAATGTCACATATATTACATATCCTTTAGAACATTTCCTGTGTATCTACCATGTAATATTCATGAATCATCCATGTATATGTGCCATATATATTATATATAATTATATATCTATATAACAGCCTTTATGGAGCACTGACCACACACTTCAAATACAAACATACTTCTTTCTATGAAACTCTGAAGTGTAGAGAACAGGTATGTGAGGGACCTGGGTTGGTCACCGAGGAGATACAAGCTGGAGAAGCAGGTACCTGGCACTGTCCCTTCGGACGACACCACGGGAATGGAGGAGGAGGAGGAGTCCAGTGGAGCACGTGCTGTTTGATCATCTCCCCATCCTCCCTGGGTCATGTGATCTGGCTGCGACCTCACCCCAGTTGCTTGGTAGTGGCTGCTTATATTTCAATTTTTAGGTGTTTGCCAAAATCAGATTGTCTCTGGAATGGCTTATTTATTTATTTTTCTGAAGACTCAATGAGATGGAAATTTCAAGTTATTAAGAGACCTAGATGTATGTAGATCTAAAGTATCTTTTTCCCCCCTTTGATAATAGCTAGTGTTGGGATATGGGGTTCAGATCAGAGACAACTCAAAGCCTTTCCCTTCTCTCTCTCCTCTCCTCTCCCTCTCTGGCTCCTTTCCTCTCCCTCTTTCGCTCCTCTCCTTCCTCATCACAGCTGGATCTGGTCCTGTGGTCCTCCTGACAGGAGTTGTCCTCCTTGACCCTACTCCCTTCCCCCCTTCCACCTTACCTGTGTCTCCCCTTGTGCTGAAGCTTCTAGTCATTCACCCGCAGAATAGGCCCCTTCCTCCCATGGGATTTAGGTTCTGCCCCAATCCCAACTCTACCTGCTGGGCACCTTGATTTCAGCCCAGTGAGACCTATTCACTTCTTCCGACCCAGACTGCAAAGATGGTAAATGCGTGATGAAGATGGTGACTGTAGGGTGACCGGCCTCAGGAGCAGTAGGAAGCTATGTAAGGTGTATGTTCTGTCCATTCCAAGAGGCAATTCACTGTGTGTGTGTGTGTGTGTGTGTGTGTGTGTGTGTGTGTGTGTGCTGTAACTTCATGGGGGGGGGTGCATCACAGAGCTGTGAGATAGTTTAAGAGCATTTTCCTTACTTTGGGAAGACCTCTTGTGTCCATCTTTGCTGAAATCCTGTCCCTGCCCCTCTGCCAGCCCTAGATAACCATCATCTACTTTTGCTTCTATGTATTTATCTTTGGACTTCCATATTGTGTGTGTGTGTGTGTGTGTGTGTGTGTGTGTGTGTGTGTGTATGGAATCATAACGTACCATGAGTTCTTATGTTTGTCTTTTCTTAAATTATTATTATTTTTTAAATGCTTGAGACCTCTTCAGGTATGTAACAGACAGTGGCTGTGTGCTTTTCTGATCCTCCTGCCTCAGCTTCCCGAGTGCTGGGCTGAGGGGCCTGAGCCCCTGAGCCTGGCTATTTGCTCTTACCTGAGCGTGTTGCTGGGGTCCCTCCATGTGGCTGAGTTTTACCTGTAATGTGTGGTTGAAGCACTTGCTGTCGTGTCTTTAGTGGACAGGGTGTCCCCAGGGCCTGCGTGCCAGTGACCTGGGTGTGCTGTCTCTTTCCAGTCCTGTGGTGCAGGGGAGGGGAGAATCCAAACTTCAGGCTATTGCGCTCCCTCCTAGGGGCTGTTTCTTTTTTTTAATTTTTTTTTAATTTTTTTAATTTTTTTTTTTTATTATTATTATTATTTATTCAACTGTGTGTATGTGCGTGCGCATGTCTGTGTGTGTGTGTATGTGTGTGTCTGTGTATGTGTAGAACCACGGACGAATTTGCGAACCACCATGGACGCCTCCACCTCCTTCTGCCCCGGGATTCACAGGCTCCGCCCTACCAGGACCAGAAGCGCAGGCCGCCCCTGCTTCCGTCTGGCGTCTATACGTGGGATCTGGGATCCGAACTCGGGACCTTCCGCCTGCAAGGCGGAGGCTTAACCCCTGAGCCACCTCTCCAGCCCTAGGGGCTGTTTCTTAGGCCCGATCAGTGAGCTAAAGGATACGGAGAATAAATCCAAAGGGGAAGTTGAGGCCACCTTCATTGCACAACCCAGACTCTTATGGGTGTCAGAGCTGTTTACCAGTAAGGCAGAGGGTGTGAAGCCACAAGAGGCCTGAGGCCTGGAAGGTTCCAGTTGTTCTGCCAGTAAATAAAGACCTCATGTTCCCGAGGGTGAGGAACTGCAGCGTGAGACCTTCATATAGAACTGTTCTGTGGCATGCATTTTTAAGTCAGTGTGTATTAGTGTTGGGATTAAAACAAGTTGAATTGCAACCAGGAGGGGGAAGGACAGACCTGGAACTTCTGTGCCCTCCACTCCCACCCCCACCCCCGCCTGTGTGATGTGGGAGGTTTCGCTTCTTGGCTTCTCCTTTTTTCTCCTTCTGTGATCAGGAAGTTAAGAACTGAGAATGTAGCTCTGTTGGCAAAGTGCTTGGTTAACATGTATGAAGCCCTGGGTTTGAACCCAGGCACTGCGTAAACCAGGTGTGTTGGTGCACAGCCTAATCTCAGTGCTCATTGGCAGAGACAGGAGGATTAGAAAAGCAGGGTCATCCTTAGGTACTTAGCGGCTGGCCTGGCCTACTTGATACCCAGTCCAAAAAAGAGAGAGAAGAGGAAGGAGAGAGAGAGAGAGAGAAGAGAGAGAGAGAGAGAGAGAGAGAGAGAGAGAGAATTTGCATGACAAAGACTGATTTGAACCAGAGCCTTTTTCTTTATCCTTGTGAGGTGGATGTTGGAAACCTCCCCCCAGAGCCTCCCCCTACCCCCCTCATGGTGAGGGATAGCTTTAGGAGGCTCCATCAAGGCAGACTTTGGTCCTGAGAGAAACTTTGGGGCTTTGAACCAAGCGTGAAGATGTAGAACATGAATTATTGTCATCCTTGTCTCTAGCACATGTCACGAGTGGGAACTGTAAAAACCATTTTTCTTTCAGGAGACACGTGCGCAGGCCTAGAGGTGACAGGACTGCCTGTGATGCTTGTAGATGCCTAGGTCTGAACTGCAGGACTCAGGAAGAGATGCATACCTGCAGGACGTGTTCAAGGCCCTAGGGTCACCATCTGGCGGCAGCGCACAGCCTCTACAGGATTCTCATCATGAGAAAAGTGTCAGGATCTGGAGTCCTTATTGACAGACAGACCCTGGAACCTGGAGCTGCCTTCCTGGGGCCACCTAAAGGCCATAAGCAGGCCAGGGCAGGAAGTGGGGCCTGGTGGGAACAGCAGTCTGTCTGTCACCCACCGAATTTATCAGGCGCCTTTGTGGTTAAAGTACAATACCTAGACTCCAGCTAGCTGTCAATGATGGAAGCCCATGTTTGTAAGTTTAAAGAGAGAATTATCATGTTGAGTAATGACCCAGTGGGCGTGGCAGCTTGCTTCATGGGGGGAGGGGGGGTGCCTTCCACTTCCCCATCCAGCTTCCTCCAGTCTTCCTTTGGAGGAAGTCAGCAGCTTCAGGATGTAATGTTTTCATGTTGGCGGTTCAGACAGGGCCTCTAGGGGCCGTGGTTATCTAGTCACAGAAAGGCATGGGCTAGCAGTCAAGACAGTGCTATGCAAGACAGCCATGCACGGCAGTGCTGTGCTCTTTCTGTTCCTGACCTGGGAGATTTCTGTTGCAGCAGTAGCTAGAAGGAGGGAGAGAGACGCCACGGAATCCAAACCTGTCCTTGGGGCCGCTGCCAGTATAGACAACACTGGCCCTGCAGCCCACCCAGGGTTTGCATCATCTCTTTTGTTCAGTGTATCTACATATACGGGAAGCACATGCATGTGCATACACACATGAGAGGGAGGGAAGGAGGGGGAGAGAGAGACAGAGAGAGAGAGAGGAAAGAAATCACAGAGTGTTTTCTGGAAGCCTCCACCACCCCTGTCCACCTGTCCATAGTTCTTTTCTTGCTGGATGCTGGGGTGCTGAGCACGTGGTGGGTGCAGGTAGGGGGTTCTACACATGCTGCCTCTGTCCCAGCTGTCTGGAAGCCCACTAGTATTTCATTGCTGCTGGGCTGAACAGCCCAAAGTAGCACTTGCTGCTAGTTAGAAGGTGGGCCAGAGGAAGATGCAGCCCCTCAGGAGATTTCCGGGGGGTGTCAGGCAGGGCGGGCCTTCGATTGACCTTAGCGAAGGTCATTGGTATGGGCATGTGGCCTGGTCAGCATCCTCTGCCTTTTCTACTTAGGTCTCTGAAGGCCACACTGTCTTTTTCCCAAGCTTCCCCTCTTCCCCACTGCCACCCAGGAACAACACAGATTTATGGGCCTCAGAGAGCCAGCAAATATTTGATTTTAATTAAGGAATTCTTTAGTGGGGGATAAAAAGATTACTCTGTGGTTCTTATATCTGAACAGTGGGGGGGGGGGCTGTGAGGTGTCTCTGGCCACATTGCCACCAGGTGCACCCCACACCCGAGGAGAGAGCCAGGAGAGGAGCAGGCGTCAGCTGACCCAAAGGCTAAGAGGATGGGACAGGTGAGGTAAGGATGTGTGTCCAGCATGTAGGGCAGGAGATAAGGGTGTTCATTAGTGGACGGCAGGGAGTCGGCACCCCCGAAGCTTAGTTAACTCCCCACAGGTCAAACTGTAGGTGGGAAAATAGCAACTCTCACCTCAAAAGGGGATACCATCTAGTTTAATCCAGAGCCAGATCTGAGTGGTCCTGGCCCCAGGAACCCAGATTCAGGTTGTCCCAAATTCCACGCATTCTGCTGCCATAGCAGTTTCTTGAGATTTTATAGTTGCAGAACAAAGAACATCATAAATCAAAGCACTTTTCAAAATAAGTTGGTAGCAAATCAGGTAGGCAGGTTTACAAAAAGCGGGGAAGTATCTGGCACAAGCCTAAAATACTGTCTGAGGACATTCCTAGCCTTTTAGTTGGTGGAACCATCGAACATTCCCAAGGATTTACCCAACAGTCACAAACAAGTGGGAGGTCACATACAGAGGTGGGTAATGAATGACTGACTGTTAAGGGGCTAAAGGTGGTCTAAGATAATTTGACTTTGGGGGCTAGAGAGATGATTCAGGTGTTCAACCTCTGTCAGGAAAGCAGAAGAACCTGAGTTCGGATCCCAGGTAAAAATGCCAAGTGGAAAGGGTGGGAGGCCTGGTATTCCAGTCCTGGAAGGCAGAGCCTGGAAACCCCAGGACAAAGCAATGAGGAGGTAGTGCAATTTAGGACGATTCCCAAAGTCACCTTTGGTCCTCCACAGGCACACACAGTACCCTCTGATACACACACACACACACACACACACACACACACACACACACACGAAGGAGAAGGAGAAGAAAATAATTTATCTCTGGACTTGCAACATTCCAGACCTCTCCACATTGCTGAAGTAATCAGCTACTTTCCAGGAACTTAACGTTTGCAGACTGTACCTGAGAATATTAATGGACATTATAGAAAGGAACAATTCATAAGTTAAAATTACATAACACGATAAGAGTTCTCAGCTTCTCCTCTCTGGCCAGACATGTACACCCCTGTGTGTGCTGCCTGCCCCATGGAAGCTGAGACACAGAGAGAGAGAGGGAGACGGAGAGGGAGGGAGAGACAGAAAGAGGGAGAGAGATGGGTCATATCCACGTAACTTAGATTACAGTTACTGTTATAATTCTGTTATCAGTTATTATTGCTAATTTCTGATTTAAACTTTGTCATAAATATGCAGAGGAACAAACATAATATAAATAATGTATGCAGGAGTCCATTCTATCAGAAGTCTTTGCCATCCACTGGGGCTGTGGAGTTTATCCACTGTGGATTAGGGTTTGTGTGTGCATATGGCCCATGAGATCCTGCTGACACTTGGCATAGCACCAGTCTCCTCGCTTTAGTGATCTCACCTTTTAATCCATATCAAATCTTTAGTGGCAGATATTTACATGATAATTTTACAGAGGCGGAAACTCAGTCCAGAGAGGGTAAGAAATTTGTTCCAGGTCACCCAGCTCCTAAGTGGCAATTCATCCGGTTTCGGGGCTCTGTATCTGTGTTAAAACCCACCACTATCCATACATACAATGCTCGGAGGATTCTTTTGAAGTTAAGCAGGTTCTGATAAGTTAGAGACTTCCCTAGACTGTGAAAGGTGATTCTTTTCATAACGTTTACTGAATATGTTGACAATTCCATGTGTTTATTACCCATTCAAATTACTGTAATCCGTCCCACTCCAAACTCCCTCCCTCCCCTATTATATCCCCATTGCTCCCTAGGAGTTCCTTTCCCACATTCAGGTCTTTTTGTTCAGCATTGAGATGCTCTGTTCGACCAGGGTCCTCTAGAACTGTGCATTACAGCCTGGTGGGGTCCTCAGCGGGTACACAGTTGAAGGCAATGCCCGCCCCTCCCTCAGAATCTACCACTAGTTCTGCGGGAAGGGGTGGGGCCCAGAGACCCTCTCCAATCCAAGATTGATTATGGACAGGCCCAACTTGTGCAGACCCTGAAAGGTGGTATTTTTTATCCTGGCTGACTGGCAGAGCTGTGAGCTACAAGAAGGCAGTGGGCAGCGCCCTGGGGTGTGGAGAAGAGAATGAAGCTGGGGACGGCTCCTGTCCCCCCCTCCCCCTGCGTCCTGGCTTCATGTGGCCTGGGTGAGTCATGCCTTCCTTCTCAGCCAGATGAGGGTAGATACCACGAGAAAAGCATTGGCTATGGCTTCCCGAGTGCAAGGGCACGGACCACGGCTCCCGCCTCCGATGCTCAGGGTTAGACCCACTTGGATAGCTCAGCAAGCAGATCTCGGATCTTGGGGCCTGGAAGGTGGGAGAGAGGAAGCAGCTTGTGCCCAAGTCTGGCTTCAGATAGCCTAGCAGTCATCCGATGGCTTCCCTGAAGTCAACAGGGAAAGGAGGCAGTCCTAAATAGCTGCTTTCTGCCAAGGTCCTCCTCATCCCTGACATAGATGCCCCCCTCTGTCAGAGGTCCTCCTCATCCCTGACATAGATGCCCCCCTCTGTCAGAGGTCCTCCTCATCCCTGCCATAGATGCCCCCATCTGGCAGAGGTCCTCCTTCCTCATCTCTGCCATAGATGCCCCCTCTGTCAGAGTCTTCCTCAGTTCTGCAGAGCAGCATTCAGAGGGACCAGAGGCTCCAGCTGTTCAGCACCATCCCCAGGGAGCTTCTGCAAACCCCTCATTCCCAGTTCTGGGGCACCTGGACACAGCGTTTTTAGAATGCTCTGCGGGTGATTCAGATCAGCTCAGTGGTTGTTTTCTCCTGGGACCATCCCCCCCCCCCCCGCCCGCCCACCCGCTGCTTTCTGCCAGGGCCCTGGGCTCACTAAGGCCAGGAGAGATCCCCAGTGCGCAGCTGCTCCAAAAGGGATGAGGGCATCCTCTGCAGGCCCATGGGCCGGTGCACTGTCCCCTCCAGTCCCCATGCCCTGGCTGAGAAGCACATGCCACATGATTCCTTGCTCCGCACAGACCCAGAGCCTCCTGTGCTATCATTTCCAGGATCCCTGCTTGATTTTCCTTAGCAGGATATTTTTATGGCTTTATTTAGGTATATGCAATCGATGCACACACACTTCACATACTTAGCACATACATTTCGGCAAGTCTGGACCTGTTTATTACCTACACAGAGGTGGTAGTCTAGGTGCCTTGTGATGGACATAGTGACAAGATGAAGGTCAAGGTGTGGCAAGCTCAGGAAGACAGCTGTGACTAGCTAGAGGTAATCAGAATTTAAAATGAACAGGGATTTTAGAGATGTGATCAAAATGATGCTCACATGTTCACTTCTTTTAGATCAGAATCAAATTTTTTTTTACATTTTCATACAAATTTAGCTCAGCTGTATATGGAGATATTCTATTTCTGGAAGTTCTTCTATGGGCCAGCTCCTTTGCAAACACTGTCGAACATGTATTTAAAGAATGATGGATAATGAAATCAGTTTCTCTGAGAGGTCAAGTGTCCTGTTAGAAAATGGCCCAGTCAGGGCTGGATACAACTCTGCCTGACTCTCAGGCTCCTGCATGTATGCGGCGACTGGCCATTCAAGATGGCGGTTCCTTGTGTACGGACCAGAGTGGAGATGTTCTATGAGGTAGCCACATGGGATTATTTAGGCTGAAATAATTCAAATGAGAGAGAATTAAAATTTCCTCGGTCACGCCAGGCAGGGTTTCAGTGTTTATAGCTACATGATCATGTAGGGATGGGTCATTTCCATGGTGATGGGAAGTTCTACTGGCACCTCCGACCTTGAGCAGCATCTGTGTGCTTGGACAGGGCACCTGTGCATGGCAGGATGGGTTAGAGAAGGGCAGTCCTGAATGGGCTGTGGGATCCTGTTGGTGTCCACTGTTGAAGTGACCTGTCCTTCTCTCTGGGACTTAATACTGCCAAAGTAGAGAACTGTATTTCATGGTGATAGTTCAGGTTCTTTGTTGACTGTACAACTTCCATGCTGATGTTGCTGCTGTTCCCCCCAGGGCACAGAATGGGATGCGCTGTCCATCCCCTCCAAGCCCAGCAAAGTGGGCCAAGTAGATGACCAGACAGGTTAGGTCCAGTTGAGTAGTGCTTGCCCATCTAGGGGGCTGCTCCTGAAGGGGTACTCCTCCATTAAGGCACCAAATCTTTTTTTTTTTAACATTTTTTATTATTATTTCTGCTCATACAAACTTAATAGGTACACCGGTTCCCTCCCTCCCTCTTCCTCCCCCCAATCCCCCTGCTCCCCCTCCCCTCACCTCTCCCTCCTTATCCCCCAGTGCCTCCCCCCCAATCCCCGGAGAATCCTTTAATGTGCATGCCAGACTCTCCTCTGGGCCCTCCTCTCCGATGACGTACAGGGATCCAGTGGCATTTCCCTGAACCCTTTCCTGTGTTCCCCTTAAGCATAGGAACACTACTGTGGCTGTCAATCCCTTGCCTCCAAGGATCTTGGAAGGCACCAAATCTTGAGAGCTGTTTCCTTGCTAGGGCAGGAGGTGGGGCTTGGGGGGGGGACTAGGAAGTAGGAGGAGCTAAGCCAGGAAACATGTCAGTGAGCCCTGTTTGGTCCTGGGCCAGCTCTTCCTTTTATAACTTCTCACCTGTTACTCTGAAATAGTACATGATAGTCAATTCTCCATTAGTTCAGAAGCACTTCTTGCTGTCTTGTTCATCAAATCCTCAGTGTTAGTCCTTGACCCCATTTTCTAAAAGGCAGGAAACTCAGTCTGTTTCACAGGGTTAAGGTTTGACTAACATAATGTTGGGATTCTGGGGTGGCTGGTCTGTGTGTACCAATTGTTTTTCTTCCTTCTCTGTGCCCTTCCCACCTTCATGATACATTCATTAAGTCAAAGGTAAGTTGTACTAGATTCTTGAATAAGGCCTGTTATAAGGTCTAGGTGGTTGAGGCTAGTGATGTTCTGTTTGCCCAGCATGCATGAAACTTCGAGCTTAATCCTCAGTACCACAATCAAATGAAAGAGAGACCTCTTTAAAGTGAAAAATCATTATAATGTTTTCATTTTAAACAGATGATTCACTTAAGGTTTTGAAATATTTTGAACATTAATCAACGTGTAACATATCTAACGTATAGTTATCACTGCCCCCCCATATATATTTTCTTAGGCTTCAAGACAAATTTATTTATTTATTTATATATTTTTTTCCCAATCACACAAGCTTAATAGGTACCCTGGTCCCCTCCCTCCCTCCACCCCTTCCCAGACCTCCTTGTACCCTCCCCCCTTTTCCCCTTCCTTTCACTCCCTTCCCTCCCTTTCTCCCAGTGTCCCCTCTTCCCCCCTCCCATTCCCTGGAGCATCCTTTAGTGTGAATGCCAGACTTCTCTCTGAATCCTCCACTCTAATGAGGTGTAAGGACTCAGTGATATTGCCCAGAGCCCTTTCTTGGGCTCCCCTTTATTATGGGAACACTATTATGACTGTTGATCCCTTGTCTTTAAGGATCCTACTGCCTGTGATACATGCTAGACTTTGGGGAGTTGTTGACATATCAGTCATTGTGCAGGTCATGCAAAGCAAGACAAATTTATTATTTGGACCTAGAGTTACATTATTGCAGGCTCTTTAGAAACACTTTTATGCAAGCACTAAATCTGGAAACTTTGGAAATGCTTCTGTTACAGTCAGCCTGTGCCGAGAGACATGCTAGGCAAAATGTCGGTCATGTATTTCTACTTTTTTGTCATGCATCAGAATTTGATCCTGAGAAAGATTCCCAACTGGGAACAGGAGAGAAAGAAGTTAAAGGTAAATGATTCTTAAGAGACCCTTTTGCTGTGTGTTATCTTTGAACAAGAGCTGCCCAGTGTCCTGGCCCCACCTCCCCTGGTCCTGGGAGAGATGCGCATCTGTTCTCTTCTCATCCTCACAAAGGAGGCGCTTGTGTAAGGGACTTTCAATGAATGAGATTACAATGTCAGAGAATGTCATCCATGAGTGAGGGCATTCTCTCAGGCTATAATCCTTCAACTGTTAGCATAGCAAAACATTTGAAATGAACCCCGGGGGTTTCATTTTGAAAACAGGAATCAGAGAATTTTGATTGACTTATAATGGGTCCTAGAATCAGCTATGTTACTTTGGAAGAAATCCAGCATGTTTGTGGGATTCATATTTTGGTGGTAAACACACTAGGCAAAATGTCGGTTCTGTATTTCTACTTTTTTTGTCATGCATCAGAATTTGATCCTGAGAAAGATTCCCAACTGGGAACAGGAGAGAAAGAAGTTAAAGGTAAATGATCCTTAAGAGACCCTTTTGCTGTGTGTTATCTTTGTATTCTGTATATGGACATTATTGTATATGTGCTAATGTACATTTGCATTATAGAAAGTCAGTATGTATATGGATGTATTTAAATGTTATGTGCACACAGACCTTTCATCTTATAACCCTTCATATGTTAAGCACGTTCTTGGGATGTGGCACATCTCTGGGTGCACATGTGACAGTGACACCCCTGAAAGGTCTGTTGTCGTGTGAGGAGAAGAGCTGAAATGCCAATCGGTGCTGGTTGTGATGAGGAAATTCAGCAGCTGGGAAGTCCTTGGAAGCAGCCCCTGCCCCACACGTTAGCAGTTCTTCTGGCTCATGCACCTGCCTGGATCAAGGGACCCTTCAGGAAGGGCGCTCCACCTGTGTTCCTTCTCTGGGCTGCATCGTTGGCTCTCTGTGGCTCTGGAACATGATTCAGTGGATGGCACCTACAAGCATTTGGGCTCCATCTCTAGGAGATTCCCGGGAGATCTCTGACAGAGGAGACATTTAGATGATGCAGTTGTGCGAGTGTGTGTGTGTACGTGCTTGTGTGTACTCAGGCCAGAGATCAAAACTGGGATGTCTTTCTTTGTTTCTCTCCACTTTATTTTTTATGTTTTAAAAAGATTTATTTATTAATTTGTGTGTGTGTGTGTGTGTGTGTGTGTATCAGAGGACATTGTGTATCCCTGTGGAAGACCAAGGGTGACTTTGGGAATCATCCTGGATTGCTTCTACATCTTTTTTCTTTGCTCTGGGATTTCCCAGGCTTTGCTCACCGTGGCTGGAAATGCAGGCCACTGCCATTTCCACCTGGTGTTTATGCGTGGGTCCTGGAACCCGAACTTAGGACCTTCTGCTTGCGAGGCAGAGCCTTAACCCCTGAGCCAGCTCTCCAGCCCCCTCCACTTTGTTTCAAAACAGAGTTTGTCACTGAATTTGGAAGTCACCAATTTGATTAGATTGGTGGGCCAACAGTCCCTAGAGATCCCCCTGTTTCTACCCCTTCAGTAGTAGGATTAGAGAGTGCCTCGCCGCACGCACCCAGCGTTTCATGTGAGTGCCGGGGAACCAAACTCAGATCCTCGTGCTTGGGTGGCAAGCACTTCCCCGAGACTCTGACACGGCTTTTCCAGCAACAGGCAAAGCATGCAAGACAGATTGGAATCTCTTGAGTGAGGACCTCCCACCAACAGCTCCCACTAGTAATTTAGTGCTTGACTGGCCAGAATATTAACAGAAATTTGAGTTCGAATGACAAGTATTGATGTTCAGGTAACCTGAGTGTCTAGCACACTGATAATATCAACACGAAAATGAATACTTGCATGATTGCTAGTGCACATTGTCTACCTTGAAGAAAGTTATGAGTTTATTGAGAGTTTCATGACAGATGTGAGGGGCCCGTACACCGTGTCATATGATGAGGAGTCAGGTGCACGTGACAGGAGGTACAGGAGTTACCATTAACGTCCACAACTGTCCTCTTCATTTCCAACCGTCTTTCAGGCCAAATGTTAAGGCTGCCATTGTGATTCTACCCTGTGCAAATTCTTGTCACCCTAGATAAATGTTTGTCTAAGTCATAGTCAGTGTATGTTGTGGCAGCCAATTTGTTCCTCCCTGGGTCTGAGACCTTGCAGGGTGTGCCATGCCCTCCTCTTAGCCTGGAATAACAGAGGAAGTCCTTGGATTCTTACGGAGAGAGCCAAGCCACCGTTCCGTGTATGGTTCCCTTAGTATGGCAAAGAACATGTCGCAATTTTGTTTGACTGTGTATTTTTTTTTCCTTTTCTTTTTCAAATGTATCATGCGGTATGCATGTGTGTTGACACATGCTTTATGGGCACACATGGGGAAGGAAGGAGGGAAGGGAAAGAAATATGGAGAAGCTCAGACAAACTGTGGAAAGGTTAGCATTGTCTTTCCACAGAACCCTTACATGTGGGAACCCTTACATGTCTCTTCGACTGAACTCGTGGATGGAGTTCCTTCATTCAAAGGTCAGGGAGACATCTTGTAGTAACTTCATTTGGATGGAAATTGCATCTTTTGAAAGATAGATTTCTTTGGCTTCTCAGCCTGAGTCACCTTCAAGGGGAAACTGTAGCGAGAGATGGTTTCTGACTCCCTGCAATGTTACCATTTCTGGGTGACTCAGGACCTGCCCTGTGTTAACTCACACACAGCTTTGGTGGCTTGCCCCTTGAATGCATAGGCCGCTTACCTGTGTGGGGATGGCATTTGGTCTTTTTCCCATAAGGTTATAAGAGGAATTAATTTGGTTAAAAGATGCTTTTCATGTCAGCAAAGCATCCTTCACTGTCTTGTATTTTACTGTATATACAGTGTGAAGGACAATGCAGCTGAGTTTAGAGAAAAAACGCTCATGAATTCTGAATTAAGACAATTCTGGAGGCTCATGACAAGAAACTAATGTTTACTGTATAATTACTTCCTATTAACCACAGTTCTCGAGGGAAATTTTTACTAAATAAGATGATAAAGGGTTGCTAGAAATATTACACAACTCTTGGAACTGAACAGGATTATGGGTGTGTGTTTATAATCTTTTATTAATAGGGATAAAATCGCGGTCAAGAAAAAAATATGATAAACAAGCTGAGAAAATTTCGTGATGAATTCACAGAGGACAAGGAGTAATTATTTGAATTATATTTGCTTGTTTAATTAACATTTATTGTCTTCTGGGTAACAGGCACTGTTGGGTACTTTTACATCTGCTATTTTATTTAATTACAAAGAGTACTTTACTTGCGGATAAGATTTCCCAGGGGCTGTCATGGACTAATGAGTTCGCCTGCCTGGTGTCTCTCATTCCCAATTGTTCACCTGAGTACTTGCGGGGGACCATCTGTGATGGGTTCCATCTTCTGGGACTCTGTTTACCTGCACAGGGTGGGCACCCATCAGCTCTGTCTGACAAGACAATGAAGGACTTGAACTTTTCCTCAAAGTGCCATTGTTACAGACTGGGGCAGTGGAGTTTGGTGGCCCAAGTGTAGTAAGGTGGATGCTTGCCGCTTTGTTTCTTATTTAGTGGAGTGTGGAGAGTGTACAGGAATGACAGACGAAGCTTAAAAGTGGCAGCAGTGTCTCAGATCATAATTTCCAGGTGTGTGTACTTCATATCTTGGGTTCTATGTCTGTTGTGTTAATCAGAAGCATCGTGTTGGTGACTTGAATAATAAAAGGCTGTGCGCGTGCACGCGCGAGCGTGTGTGTATGTGCATGAATTCATGTCGTATATATGTCCATGCACATGCATATATGTGTGTATACCAGCTCGTGTTGTATGTGTGCACATATGTGTATGTGTTGTGTGTATGTGTGCATGAATTCGTGTGCATAAGCATATGTCTATGTGCATATGTGTTTTCTTGTGTAAGCAGTGTTCATGTATGTGGAGACTAGGGAGTAATTCTCTGTGTAGTTTCTTGGGACTTGTCCACCTTGATTTCAAGACAGAATCTCTCACAGGCTAGACTGACTGATCAGCCTGGGTCTCACAGTCCAGCACTGTGATTACAAATGTGCTCGGCTTTGCTTTCATTCATTTGCTTTTGGAAAGAAAAGAGACCATACATAAGAAACTCCTGGACTAAAAGTAATTCCTTTTAGCAAATTACATGCTATTTACAGAGTTCAGATCCATGACTAGGAGTTTCAAAGGATACAAAGAGTTGTAAGGAATTCTTTTGGTGGGAGGATCATGAGCAGAAATGTTTTCTCAAAACATGTGTCTGATGTTACAGTACAAATTGGTTCAGAGCAACATTAAAAGAAAAAAATGCAAGCGGTTTAAAAAGCTCAAAATTATCTTTAAAAATTTACAGACAGAACTTGCATGATATAAAAATGATCTATCCTTAAAAATATATCTGGTGTCTGAAAAATACCTGATCACTTTCATGGATGGACTGGCTTCACTGGAAACTTCCAGTCTTTCCTAGAACTCCCTAGGAATGGTGGAAGTATGGCGTGATGGTGCTGTTCAGTTAGGGAGCACATCTGGCTTGGCAACATTAAAGGTTTTCTCCAAAAGTCAGTGGTGTTTGTGGAAGGAGTTGCCCCGCCCCCCCCCTTTTTTTTTTTGACATTGCTTGTACCTTTGCTGGAGGCTTTGGGCAAGCCACATGGTTTCCCAGGCCTGGGAACAAATCAAGCTAAAAAGAGATGTTAGTTTTCAGATTTCAAGTTTCAGCTTCGATAGTGCTGGGGAGGAGCGGTGAGCTGCCTGTTGCCGGTCTCCCTGGCCAGAGCTGCTGTATAGTGGCTGGCCGTCCTGCAGACGAGGGACATGGCCTCACTTCTACAAGGCATTTCTGAAGATTTGTGATGCATGTCAGTAGCTGGGGACACTCGAGCAGTGTAGCGCTGCTTATTCCAGCATTTCTTAGAGAGGCCGGGGACTGAGTGAGAGGAGAGAGCAGATGAAGAGGCTGATAGGCTGGATAGTCCTAAATGCACGGTTTTGTGTGTGTGCATGCGTGTGCCTGTGTGCGTGCCTGCGTGTGTGTGTGTGTGTGTGTGTGTGTGTGTGTGTGTGTAAGAGGGCACTTGAGTGTATGCACCTGTGGAGGTCCAAGGGTGACAGAATCATCCTGAGTCTCTACCTCGAGTTGGCAGCAAGGGTGTTCCATCAGCTCTGGGGTCTCCCAGGCTCCACCATCCTGAAATACAGGCTGCTTCCATTTCCACTGGCATTTTTACATGGGATCTGGAGATTCAAATTCAGGTCCTTTTCCTTAGCTTTAACCCCTGAATCATCTCTCCAGCCCCTGAATGTGTGTTTTTAGAGAAGCAAGTGACAGATAGATGATACACCTTCCTGAGTCATTTCCCGGTCACAACCAAGAGGAGGAAAACAGGGACCCATGTGTGGTGGGTTGGAAGCCCTTCTGTGTCTTGGAGCAGACTCAGGTCTCCAACTCCCCTGAGAGTTGGTGCCTGGCTCTCAGAGGACTCATGTATTAAGACCGAAGACACCCCAGAGCTTGCCTGGCCCAGAGTGTTCCCTGGCCCCTCTTCCCACCTCTGGTGCTTGACCCAGTGACAGTCAAACCTGCTTGTATGGTTGACTCTGCTTAGTCACTCTCCAGCCTGCGGGCACCTGGGACGTGTCTTGTCCTTGGCCTCTAGGGAACCCTTCTGTGACCCCCATCACCTTTGACCTGCTAAGCTGATAGAACACCCTTACTCTGGCTGCCAACTCGACCCTTGCCTCTTGAGGCCATCAGTTGTACTCACCCTCTCCCTAGAATCATTCCACGAGCAACAGAGAAGTCCAGTGCCTGGCTCCCGCCATAGCTACTATACTTGGCACAGTGGGCCCATGGGGAAGTATATCCTCACTGTAACAACGGCCAAGTGATTTGCCCCAAGTCAGCTGACTGTGGAGCCTGCAGTGGGCTGCACGGGATTTAAATTGGTGTCTGTGCCGCAGTGCAGGTCTCTGCAGATATCTCAGATGGGAAAGGTGGTCACCCATTTCCAAGTGCCACCTTCCTTCTGCCATGGCCACACCCTGTGTCCTGGGTTTGTCTCTATGTGATGCAACTGTCAGCTTCCTTAACATTCTTTAGACACAAAGAAAGCCACGAGTTTCATGAGAGTAAGTTTGTGTGTTTTTTCTAGTTCTTAGGACTTTGTACAAGGCCTTAAGAAGCCTCCCATGTGACTTGCCCCCATTTTTTGTAAATCTGCTCCAGGAATCAGAGAGAAGGGGAATAGGTAGGGGGATTTGAGTGGTGAGTCTGTGCACGTGATTGTGTGTGTATATATGTGTGTGTGTTTGTGTATAGTACATATACACATGTGTAGCATATTCATAGTGCATGTTTGTGTGGTATGACACAGGTATATGTGTGGTATCTGTATACATGTGTATGTATGATGTGTATCTACTTTGTAATATACATGTTTGTGGTTAATGTGCTGTGTGGGGTGTATGAAGTATGTGTGTTGTATATGTGATATGTATGGTGTTTGCTCATTGTGTGTGTGGTAGGCATGTGTGAAACACATTTGAAGTATGTAGTATGGGTGTTATGTGCTATGCATAAGCATGCTGTGGATTATGTTGTGTGGTGTCTATGTGTGTTGGTATAATGTGTGATATGCATCTGTGTTGTGTACAGCAGGATGGTATACATCAATGCCTATATATGCTTTCATATTGTGTATATGTGGTGTCTGTTATACATATACAGCATATGATGTGCGTTGTGTGTATGATGTGTGCACCTGTATGCGCAGTGCGTGTATACATTTGACTTTGTGGCTTGGGCAGTCTGTCATTTAGAACTTCTTTTTCTCTGAGCATCCTGTGATGAGTTAGAAGGGGGACATTAGATCACACTCACTTGACAGACAACCATGATAAGAAATGCCAACAAAGGCAAGCTTCCAAAGCAGCCTGTGTGGCAGGATCAGCAGCTGATATGGTCTCCTGCGGCCGGAGGGCCCGGCCACACATGCGGCTAGAGAATAAAATCAAGCTGGTCAGTGGCTTCTGCTACTTTCAGAACCCAGTGAAAAGCCCACCGAAAACGCCGTCGCAGCTGAAGATTCGCTCAGGGTAAAGGCTGGCGCAGAGGGCGCGCCCTTGACTTCCGTCCCATTGCAATGCATATAGTCGCTTGGTCTCTGCCTCCATTTTCACTTGCATACTGGCAAATGCAATGCATCGTGTAACTCCGCTTCTCTGAAGCGCTTTGATTCATGGGTCTTGGTTGCTGTGAGATATTCTTGCAGGCAAAGAAGCTGGCATGGTACATATACTTGCTTTCCTTTCTCTGCAAAACTGAAACCTAAAACAGGAAATGATTCAGGGGAAGAATGGCTGAGATCAGTTAAAAGTCAAGTTGAACTGAACATTTCTCTGGGCCCAGGACTTCCGCTGCAGCCCTGAAGTCCAGCACCTTCTATCTCAGAGTTCGGTCTCCCACAGGCCAGCCTGGCTCCACTTCTGGAAGCACACAGAGAGTCCTGTGGTGGTGGAGTTTGGTTTGGGTCTTTGCTGTCACAGTGTGACCATCAGCACTTTCTCCAAATTGCCACTTTTTTATTTTGCAGTGCACGGGAGGGACTGTGTTGAGCACTGAGAGAAATATGGAAAAACCCTGCCACATGTTTCAACCTGTGGCCCACGAGCCTCATGCAGCTGAGGATAAGTGTGAATAATGTGGCCTAACATGAAATTATAGACTCACTTAAAGGATGAGAAGTTGTGTGTGTGTGTGTGTGTGTGTGTGTGTGTGTGTGTGTGTGTGTGTGTGTGAGGTCTTTGTTTTTGTAACTGGTTGGGAGCATAAACAATGGCAACATCATCAAAAGTTGACCCTCCTATATCTCTGCCCAAATCTTACTTGGAGCTAAAGAGATACAGTGTCTCTGAGTATGATTAAAAAGACAAAACCTAATGGCTAGGATTTACGGGAGACTTGTTCCAGTGACTCTTTCTGCTGCTGTGAGACAACACACAGACTCAAGCAACTTAAGGGAAGAAAGGGAGATTTATTTGGCTTATGGTTCCAGAGGGGAGGTACAGTCCATTATAGGCAAAGAAAGCATGGCGGGAGGTGGCCCAAGTCTCTGAAGCTGGAAGCCCACTCCCTGTGACCTGCCTTCCTCCAGCAAGACTCAAACTCCTCATGGTGGGGCAACCTTGCCAAACATTCACATCAGCTAAGACTGCAAACACATATGCCTGTGGCAGGAACAACTCACCTTCAAGCCATGGCAGGACTTGTGTGCTGAAGACAGTTGCAAGTTCCTTAATCCTCGCTGTGGCTCTTTTGCAGGAGAAGCACCTGAGACCTGGAGTTTGAGGCGTCTGTTCAAGGTCAGCAGGCTGGTAAGTCACAGAGTCACCAGCTGGTAAGCTCAGGATCCTGAGCTCGTGGCTTCTCACTCTGAAGCAACAACCAAGAGGGTGATGAGGGTGCAGAGGTGGACTTCAGTTCACCAGAAGCCCCTCAGCTCTGTGGGGATCGCAGCATGTGGGCATTATGTGCAGTCTGTGAAAACAGGTCTATTAAGTTAAATGACTATGGTTTGGAGGAAACATGATACTTCTAGGCATCCCTTCGTTAGCCACAATGATGGCACATATTTATGGGGTATTTACTCAGTATAGACATTGTACCTGTATCAACTACAAGTGGAAGTTCACAGGAGGGGAAGCATCTACCCTGATCAGTCCATCAATGTCGGAGTTTGTCTGTGTGTTGCCAATAAATTCATAAACTTATGGGAACGAGGGGGATTATTCTCTTGATTCTTGGTTACAGTTCCTTGTCCAACCTAGTGGGTGAACTTATATCAACTCCATGGCCCAAGGGAACTGGCCATACCATATTCATACATCCACAGGACCGCTGAGAGAGGGGCAAACTCACTTGCCAGATAGCATGTCTATCTAAATATAGCAATGAATACCAGCTTCCTGAATCAGCTTCTTCATCTTCTCCACCTGCCCAGGAAAAAAAAGTCCCATCCACCATAGGCTGGGTCCTCCCCCATCAATTAGACAGTCTGTTGCAGGCTTGCTCAGGACTTAGCTACTAATAATTTGCAAGTGGACTCAGAACTGGAGCCTTCAATTGTTGAGTTGACCACCTGTAGCTAACTACCACAGTCAGTAGTCACATCTGGCTTGGAAGTCAGTACTATTAACTTCTGTGATCTCATGACTCCTGAGTGTCCCCCATCTCCACTTTGAGCCTGGGTGACCCCTAGTTGGCAGGGCATTTCTGGGCCTCCTGGTCTCACCTCCCTCTTGGCGGCTGGCCAGCCTGTGGTCTTCACCAGAAATGGAAACTCGCAGCGGCCTCTGCTAAAGGCATGCTTTTAACTTTTATTCTAATGGAATTCTGCATCTGTAAAACACACAAATCTTAATCATGCAGCTGGATGCATTTTTAATGCCATACCTATCTAGACAAATAGTGTCCCCCAAATCAGGACACTCAATGTTTCCATCATTCTGGGAATTTCCCATCATGCCCCTTGGCACTTAGCATCTGCCCCGACTTTTCTGATTTTTATCATCATTGATTCATGCTTCTAACTTACCCAGATCCAAAATACTTGCTCAGCAAGTACTAGGTAAAAACTGTAAATGATCATGTCATCTCACTCAGCAGACATCTCTCTCAGAGTGCTTGTGAGGCGGAGGGCAGATCTGTTGTTCCTTCTGTTAGTCTTTGTCCTGTGGCCTCTTAGAATTTGAGCATCTTGTGCCACTGAGTGTTTGTCCGTATTTACAGATTTTAATTGTCATACAACATGGTCCCTAAGTCCATGCCAGCTCTTTCATATGCTGCCCAGCCTAAGAAACTCAGCCCCGTGCTAAAGGAGAGAATGGTTGTGCTGGACATCATAAGAGATGGCCCATCAGTCTCCAGTATGAGGCCTTGTGGGATTTTTTTTCAAGGGACTCTGGACTTTTCTCTGTTTTTATAGTACATGCTGACTTTAGATGCTAACCCAAAAGTAAGGTGCCAGGCAGAGCTGAAGCATGGGCACGTGTTTATGTTGGGTCTGGTGACCCAGAATTCTTTTCGGTAATGTAGTATGCGTAAGAAATTTATTGGAGTACTTCCTGGTAGAAGTGCGGAGTTGATAGGAATCTAAGTCTTGAATCTCAGGGAGCTTATAAGAAAGGGAAATAACACCAGTATCAAAAATCCAGTGAGAGGCGCTGGCAGGATAGCTCAGGAGGCAAGTGCCTGCTTGCAAACCTGAATTCCATCCCTGGAACCCATACTGTGGAAGGAGAGAACTAACTTCCAAAGTTTGTCCTCTGACTTCCACCCTGCCATGACAACATACATATTCATCTCTCTCTTTCTCAAATAAGTGAATAACTATTTTAAAAAAAATCAATGAGAGGGCTGGAGAGATGGCTCAGGAGTTAAAGCCTTTGTCTCACAAGCAGAAGGTGCTGAGTTCAGATCCCATATCCCATGTAAAAACAAAAATACTAGTTGGAAAAGGTGGCAGTCTGTATTTCCAGCCCTGGAAGTCAGAGCCTGGGATACTTCAGAGCAAAGCAAAGAGGAGGTAATGTAATCTAGGGAGATTCCCAAAGTCATTCTTAGGCCTCCTCAGATACACACAGTACTTTTTGATATGCACAGACACACACACAGAGACACATACATACATACAGATACCTACACACACACACACACACACACACACACACACACACACACACACACGCGTGCGCGTGCACACACAAATTCAGTGAGAAACATAGCCAGGGGCTGCCTATGAGTAGAAACTATTACCATTTGTGGGACTTTTGCAGCACAAAATTTCAGGGATGAGCTTTTAATGTCATGGCAACTCTAAACATGAGGTCTGCCTGAAGGTAGAACTGAGTACCCCAAAATCTTAAATGTCTGACTCCTTTATGAAAAGTGATAAGGAAAATTTTCTTGCTTGGAAGTTGACACTGTACATAGTTGTAGAATCTGTATTTTTATAGACTATGGACAATGAAGTCCTTCCACCTGAATATTTTGTATGAAAATTGTTCTAACCTCTACCACTGATATAAACTCACTTCTTACAGATTGTTCGACAGTATGATTGCAGTTAGCCTGCACTGTTGCCATTGAATTCATGACAAAACAGCTTAAGGGAACAAGGGATTTTATTTTCTCTTACGATTATCCAGCTATAATTCTTCGTCAAGCTTGACATGAGATTCTACACCTAAACCAGGGGCCAAGGAAACTGACCATACCATATCCATATAGCCACAGGATTTCTGAGAGAGGGACAATCCTTACTTGCCAGACCAGCATATCTGTACCAAAGGATGCCAACTTGCTTAACTAGTACTTTCTATGTTAATTCATCTGCCCAGGAACTAGTCCCACCCACCATGGGTTGGGTCTTCCCTATCAATCAGACAATCTCCTACAGGCTTGGTTGGGAGCCCAACTCAACTACTAATTCTTCAGAACTGTGCTCACAGCTCAGAGCCTTCCATTGCCAAGACACCAGTCTCTAACTATGCAAATGTCTACCTGACTGGACGCACACAGAAAGGACTATCATTACTGATCATTACTTGATAGTTAAAAATTGTGAAGTATAGGGCTGGAGAGGTGGCTCAGGGGTTAGGCCTCTGTCTTGCAGAAGCGGGGACAGCCTGCGTTTCTGGTCCTGGTAGGGCGGAGCCTGTGAATCCTTGGGCAGAGTAAACAAGGAGGAATTAGAGGCAGTCCATGGTGGTTCCCGAATTCACCCGTGGTTCTACACACACACACACATACACATGCGCACACACACACACACACACACACACACAATTGAATAAATTAAAAAAAAATTGTGAAGTATAGAAACAAACCACTCCAGATTATAATAAATATAACTTCTTTTTTTTAAATTTTTTTATTTTATTTATTCAACTGTGTGCATATGCATGTGTATGTGCGCGCGCGTGTATCTGTGTATGCATATGTATGTGTGCACGTGTGTCTGTGTATGTAGAACCACGGACGAATTCGCGAACCACCATGGACGCCTCCACCTCCTTCTGCCCGGGGATTCACAGGCTCCGCCCTACCAGGACCAGAAGCGCAGGCCGCCCCCGCTTCCGCCTGGCGTCTATACGTGGGAGCTGAGATCCGAACTCAGGACCTTCCGCCTGCAAGGCGGAGGCTTAACCCCTGAGCCACCTCTCCAGCCCCAATAAATATAACTTCTAAGTGAGAGTATTACATTGAATATTTAACCCTTCCTGAGGGACTATTAAGGATTAATGTTAGCGGTGGGAGAGAGGCTACTTTAGTGGTGCACCTATAAATGTAGTTACCATCTATGTCCCAGAAAGTGCTGAGGTTCATGCGAGTTCAAGCAAACCAACGGACCACGTATACAAAAGACATGAAAATAGAAAGCAGACGAGTTAGGAAGAAGAAGGTTTCCAGAGGGAGAGGGAATGAGGAAGGGATCAGATAACATGGAAGCTGTCAAAGAGTAAAAACAGAAGATCTTCTAGCTGCCCAGTAAGTGGGTGATAAATATTTGCTGATCCCATTTTTGAGATGTATGTACCTGTGTGTGTATGTGTGATACATTTTTAAAGTCATTTAGTAGAGGGAGTTTGGTGACAGTCTTAGAAGGGTTTTAGAAACCAAGATAGTGCAGCCTCTGCTTAGCCGGTCTAGGGATTCTAGGTTTCTCTAGCTTCCCTGCCACCTGTCACTAATCCTGACCTCTCCTTTGGGAGTATAAGGAAATATTCTGTCAGTGTCCATTGTTCCAACTACAAGATTGTTTGCTCTGTCTGGGAAGCCAAGGAGTTGAGTTTCTGGACCACGTGACTCCCAGATATGTTTAACAAGCAACAAAGGAGAAGAGTATGTGTCACGCTTCGTCCTTATTTTCGGATTTACTTGATCAGGTCCCCCCCTCTTCTGTCTAGGATGTCCCCATCTTTTTTTTTTTTTTTTGAGACTTTAACATTTTTTATTATCTCCGCTCATACAAACTTAATAGGTACACCGGTTCCCTCCCTCCCTCCTCCTCCCCCCACCCCTCTGCTCACCCTCCCCTCACTCCTCCTTCCCCACCCCCCAGTGCCTCCCCTCCCCCAATCCCTGGAGAATCCTTTAATGTGCATGCCTGACTGTCCTCTGGGTCCTCCTCTCCGATAACATACAAGGACCCAGCGGCATTTCCCTGAACCCTTTCCTGTGCTCCCCTTAAGCATAGGAACACTATTTTGGCTGTCAATCCCTTGTCCTCCAAGGATCTTGGTGCTTTTAGCAAATGCTAGACTTTGTGGGGACAATAGTGCGTTGGGACATTGCGCGGAGCATGTAGAGTCCAATTATGATTGCTTCGGCCCTAAACTTGTGTGGAGTATCTTGCATATCATTGCTCCTCCCATTCTTGTGCTCTTACAATCTTACCGCCCCCTCTTCCGTAAATTTCCCTGAGCTTCAGGATGGGGAGAGATTAGGCTGGCCTAGTTCTAGGTGGTTGATATAGAGTCTCTGAAGTTCTGGATTATGGTTTGTTGATTTTCTTTTGCGGTTTTGCTGCTACTGCAATGCCCTTCACTCCATCCTGATGGATATTGGATGTCACCCCCTGGCCAGAGATAAAAAACTGTTAAACTAGAGTCTTGTTATAAGAGTATATTCAAAGGTAGATGCAATAAAAGTAGGAAACCTCAGTGAGGGAGGGGTCAATCACCCATTTGCAAAATGGTTACTTATTATCTGCCAGACTATATGCCGCTCCCCTTCTGGTGAGATCACACCCCCTCAGTTGTAGATGATCAGGAATGAAAAATCTGTGAACTTAACCAGATGTTTCATTGCTTACTCGCAGTCCTTGATGGAGGCCTATTTTCTCTGCTGTTACATGGTCTCCTCTCTCCTTGCTTCTGGTGTGGCCTCCTACCCCATCCCGCCTGTTCAAACTCCTTGCAATTACTGTATTACAGAGATTTATCATCGAGTGTCTCTAGGTGGTCTGGGTGGGTTTGGTACTAGGAGCCACCTATTAGGGAATACAATCAGCACTTAATTTTCTGGGTCTGGGATACTTCACTTAATATAATTGTTTCTAATGACATCCATTTCCCGGCAAATTCCAGTACTTCATCATTTTTATGGCTGAGTAGTACTCCATTGTATAGATGTACCACAGTTTCCTTATCCACTCGTCAACTGTTGGACATTTGGGTTGATTCCATGACTTTGCTATTGTAAACAGTGCTGCTATGAACACGGTCGTGCTTGTGCTATCGAGGTGAACCTCTGCTGCATGGGGGGGTTATTCCCAAAAGTGGAATCGCAGGGTCATATGGCATTTCAAGCTTTAATTTCTTTAAGAATCTCCAGACGGCTCGCCAGAGTGGTTGTATGAGCCTGCACTCCCACCAGCAATGTAGAAGAGTTCCCCTCTCTCCACATCCTCTCCAGCATTTGGTGTTGTTTGTATTGTGGATTTTTGCCATCCTGACCTGGGTGAGATGATATCTCAGGGAAGTTTTGATTTGCATTTCTCTGATGGCTAAGGAAGTGGAGCATTTTCAGATATTTGTTAGACATTTTAATTTCATCCCTAGTAAAGTTTCTTTTAAGTTAGGATGTCCCCCATCTATGGCTCTAAAGACCCCAACTTATGCTTGCCAACAAAGAGCCATGTTTACAGCCTTCCTTAACAAAATCAATGCTCCCAAAGGAGTGATCATTGTTGTCATGATTGTTTTCCTTGTTTGGCCACATGTTTAACCCCCATTCATCTTAAAAGAACTGTTTTTGTTTGTTTGTTTGTTTGTTTTTTTGTGGGTGCGGCTGTGATTGGAGATATCAGCTTGAACCTAGGAATCAACAATCAATGACACAAACTTGGACCTGGGTATTACTCAGTAGTCCCGTTGAGAGGCGCTTCTCCCAAGTGACCATCCTTTGACCTTGGCACTTGGCGGAGCTCTGGAAGCGGTGTTTTGCGGGTTCACTTAGGGTGCCATGAAGCACGTTGCCTGTCGTTTGTTCGCTCTGCAAGCGGGGATGTGGCGGTTTTAGTTTACTGGAAGAGGAATGTGAATCAACAGTGTTATCCGACTCCCCCAGATACTTCTTCCTGGTGGGGCTGGGAAGATGGTTTCAGAGCTGTTGCCCCAGGAGACTTTTCCGGCTGCCCCTTCCTGTACTCATGTTGCACTGTGGAGAATTTGATGAGAGCGATTATCTTACTGGTTTTACATAATTGGAGTGGAGGGTGGCTATCTCCACATCACACTGAGGGTTTGGAAGGATGGCGTGGGTCACCATCCTTGGGTTGTAAGTGTCAACAGATGCCACTCACAGGACCTCTGGCTTGGCTCGTGAAGATATTTTCTGGTTCCTGGCTTAATGGGCCTCCATTGAAAGGGGACTTGACATTTTGTTGAAAGTCTAGAGATGCGTAGAGACTCTGAGACTGACATCGTTCCAAGTCTTAGAGTGTTCCCTCATTTCTCACTAAAGCCTGCAAGTTCTTCTTTGGATCAGTGATATAAGGCAGCTTTTAGCAGTTCCAGCAGGCTTTTAAGAAGGTCACCTTACCGCTAGTTCAGCAGCATCTTGGACTTGAGTCTCGCTGCCTGGGATTGGTCTTTCCTGGGTAGCACACACATCCCTGAACCAATTTCTGTCTCCAAGCAGATCTGGTGCCCTAATTAGCCTTTCTGGTCCAAATGCCTGCCTCTTAGGGAAGGTAGGATTCTCAAATCTTGGGGCCCAAAGACAGAGAATGAGGTAAGACAGTCATTCCCCAAGACAATCTGGGAACCATTCATGAATGGCAGGTAGGCAAGAGCAATGGATATCTGATATATAGTAGGTTTTTAATCAGTGTTTGCACAATGAATGAATTAACAGATGAATGAGCAAACTGAGGCCTCGCTGCTGATCTGAAAGCTGGTTATACAATACTTGGAGTGGATCTAACAGATGGCGCTCTTGCAGAGAGGAGGGATGATAGACAGTCTTGCAATCCAGTCATTAAATTAGCTGAAATATTTAACAAGAAATAGGAGACAGACAAGCCATATGATAACTGTGTCATGTCTGAAGGACATTTACAGAGCAGGTGTGGGGGGGGTGTTGGTCCATGACCTGGTTGCTGGACTCTTTCTTTTCACCTTTTAATATATATCCACTTTGTTTTGACTATAGAACATTAAAAAAGTGCATTAAAAAAGCAGAAAGAGATACTTACCTGGCAGGGGAGATACCATGATCATGAAGGTGGTTTTCCCAGGGTGAGGCTTATCCATTGCACTCCGGATGTGCTGACCCCTGCGATTTCCCCAAATGTGGGAAACTCGACTGCATAATTTGTGGTAGTGGGGGACTGCGTTCGCGCTCTCCCCTGTAAAAAAAAAAAAAAGCAGAAATATGAAAGCCCTCTAATTTTATCACCTGGCACTAATTTTGGCATGGCGTCTTCCAATATTTTTTTTTCTATAGTTATAGTTGAATAGGAAACTTATTTATCAACTTGGTTCTTTCAAAACAGGTTTGGCTTGAACCCATGTACTTGGGGTATAAGGCATACCCCACCACATCTGGCTCTTATTTAATCTTGATAATGTGTCTTTGCAGACAAGCTATTCATTAGTTTGGAGAATTTCAGAGACATGGGCACTGACGAGGGTCAGAGTTCAGTCTTGTTCTACCAGGCTCTGAATTCCTCTTTCATTTCTAGGTCCTTTTTTAGGTGCTACTTGCCCTGCCTGGCAAGACTGTTACAGTTCTTCTTTTTGTTGCAGTTTGTGGCTTACAGTTCCAGAGGGGATGATGTAGTCCATTATGGGGGAATTGCATGGCTGGAGGCAGAAGCAGGAGGCCGATTCCAGTCACCACAGCCATCAAGAAGGCAGAGAAAGCAAGAGCAAACTAAGAAGCAGAGCCAGGCTGCCAAACTCCTTGTGATGTGCCTTCCTTCTGGAAGGTTCCACCTCTGGAAGGTGTCATGACCTTCCCAAACATCAACACCAGCTAGGACGCAAGCACATGAGCCTGTGGGGGGACAACTCCCATTCAAACCACAACACAGTCTGTACCTCACATACATTAGAGTTTCAGTTAAGGTCTAGCCTGGGAATGTTAATTTCATCACCACCTGGGTATCTACCCACTCACTCACATCTGTCATGTATCCAAGAACGATTTCATTGAGTGCATTCTTGTGCTGGGATTAGACCAAGGAATGAGGCAAGTCCCTGCTTCTGGGGACTTTGCAGTGTATCTGAGTTCTGCCTCACTGTTAGCCCACCCTCTGGGAATGGGCAGAACTGTGATACAGCCAATCACATCAGTTCCACACTTCTGTTCTCTAAGCAACCAAGAGGCTGGGCAGCCTTGTTTCCTATGTGTACCCTGGCAAGTCACTGTTCCTCCTGGGAATGGGTATATGTGAGAGGGCAGAAGGCCTTTCCCTCTTCTCGCCCTCCCAGGGCTGGCTCTGCTGGGTGCTTGATGCTGTGTGCCTTCATTGTGTGCATAAGACGACCACAGTTTCTGTACCTCCGAGCAGAGCCCGTGGTGCGAGCATGATCAGCTATAGAACGGGAAGGAAATACTTGTCTCACAGGTGTGGCCTCCTCTGTGATTTAGGTGTGATTCCTTCATGCCAGGGAGATTGGCATTATCTCTTATTGTACAGGGCAGGATGTGGGGGCTTGGCTGCAGCCTTGATCTGAGCCCCAGGGTAGGATGCGGGGGGGGGGGGGTCTCATCTCCTGTGCTCCTCTGGCTTCTCTATTCCGAACCTACCTGAGGCCCAGGGACACCTGCCTGAGGCCAGAGGTGCGAAGCTGTTGTAGAAACTTATGGGCAAATTTCATTGCACTCACTCATTTGAAATAGTACTTGTGTGAAGGCCAGTATATAGAAAACATGTTAGGTTCTGGCATCCAGGGTGATCACGTTCTAGAGAACTTGAAATGTGAGTTAGATCACTGGCAATGTGCTGACATTTCTGTCCAGTACTTTGCTCAGTGCATCATTCTGCTTTGCACCTGGATGGATTAGGTAGGCTGCTCCTAGTCGCAAGCGACAACTTTCTGTTCAAAAGGGATAATTGCTAGAAGCAGTTAAGTGGCTCACATAAGCCAAAAGTGGAGAGGTAAGATCCGTTTCAGGCACACTTAGATCACACTGCTGTTGCTTCATTGCTTTGTGATTTTCTGCACTGTGTGCTTCTGTCTCCTGACTTCATTTTGAGATTCACATCCTTTATAGTAGTAGAAAGAAAAGAGCCATTAGGCAGAGTTTCTAAGCTTCCTTCTGATTGGATCATCTCAGGACGTGCATCCATTTCTCAAACTAACCATGGTAGCAGAGAAGAGCTGGTAGCATTGATTGGCTTAGATCATTCAGGGCCCACCTTTGGAACTGAGGGTGGCTTTTCAGGGCTCCTTGATGCAGAGTGGATGGAACAGATGTCACCAAGGGAGGCAGCAACAATCTGAGTAGTCACCGTGCTGGGACTGAAGTACAAAGACGAGTCATAAACTCAGTCAGCTAGCAAATGGACATTAGGGCATTAACGCTTAAATTTTTGTTATATTTGTCATTTTTCTCATTGTGTGTGTGTGTGCGTGTGTGTGTGTGTGTGTGTGTGCACTCGAGCATATGGAAGTCAGAAGACAGCTTGCAGGAGTTAATTCTCTTCCTCCACCGTGCGAGTTCTGGAAAATCAAATACACGTCTTCAGGCTGACCTATCTCCCTGGCTCATGAACACTTCTTTTTTTCATATTTTTTAATTTATTTATTTTTCTCCAATCATACAAAGTCAATAAGTACCCCGGTCCTTTCCTTCCCTCTACCCTTCCCCAATCCCCCTTGTACCTTCCCCCTTCCCCTTCCTTTTACCTCCCTCTCTCTCCCTCTCCTAATGTCTCCCCCTTTCCCCCTCCCATCCTCTGGAGCATCCCCCTGTGTGAACTACAAACTTCCCTCTGAGTCCTCCACTCCATTGAGGTGTAAAAGGACTCAGTGGCATAACCCCAGAGGGCCCCCTTCCTCCCTGGGCTCCCCTTTTGTGTGGAAACACTATTATGACTGTTAATCCTTTGTCTCTAAGGATCCTAGTGCCTGTGATCCATGCTAGACTTTGGGGGGTTGTCAACACATCAGTCATTGTGCAGGTCATACAAAGTCTGACTATGGCTACTGCCATAGTGGAGTATCTTGCGTATCATTGCTCCTCCCCATCTTTAGGCTCTTACAATCTTGCCGCCCCCTCTTCCGCAGTTTCCCTGAGCTTTAGGATGGGGAGAGACTTGCAGGGTCTTTGGTGTTCTGAACTATGGTTTTTGTTGTTTTTCAGTTTTGTTGTTCCTGCACTGCCTTGGCTCCATTTTGGTTGGTATTGGAGGTCACCTCCTAACCGAAGATAAAAAGGCTGTTTGAATGAAGATCTTACTATAAGAGGAGATTCAAAGGTAGATGGAACAGAAGTAGGAGTAGGAGACTGCAGTGGGGGGGGGGTCAGTGTCTCATTTTCAGAATGGTTACCATCTCTCTGCCAGTCCCTATACCCTCCCTGATTGGTGAGATTAAACTTCCTCAGTCGCGAGTGCCTAGAAAGGAAAGTGAGAATGAGCTTCATTAGATGTCTCGCTACTTACTTGCAATACTTGGTGGTGACCTATTTTCTCTATTGAAGCATGATCCCCTCTCTCCTTATTTCTGGGGGGGGGGGTCCTCCTTCCCCTTCCCTCCTGTTTGTAATCTTTGCAATTACTGTAGGTGTTAGAGATTTATCTTTGAATTTTAAGTGGGTTTGGTACTAGGATCCACCTATTAGGGAGTACATATGGCACTTAATTTTCTGTGTCTGGGATACTTCACTCAATATAATTGTTTCTAATTCCATCCATTTCCTGGCAAATTTCATTAACTCATCTTTTATGATGGCTGAGTAGTATTCCATTATATAAATGTACCACATTTTCCTTATCCACTTGTCAACTGTTGGACATTTGGGTTGATTCCACGACTTTGCTATTGTAAATAGTGCTGCTATGAACATGGTTGTGCTTGTGTCATTGTAATGAATTTTTGCTTTATGGGGGATTATTCCCAGAAGTGGTATAACAGGGTCATATGGCATTTTGGTTTTTAACTTTTTAAAAAATCGCCAGACTGATCGCCAGAATGGTTGTATAAGCCTGCATTCAAGGAGAGTTCCCTTCTCTCCACATCCTCTCCAGCATTTGGTGTTGTTCGTATTGTGGATTTTTGCCATCCTGACCGGGGTGAGATATTATATCAGGGAGGTTTTGATTTGCATTTCCTTGATGGCTAAGGATGTGGAACATTTTTTAAGATATTTGTCATGAACACTTCTTGAATGCTCAGCGTTTTACACATGTTCACAGTGAGTTCTCGTAACTGTCCCTGTAACGTAGACAGTTGCTTCCATTTTACAGATGAGGAAGTGGGGAAAGTTGGTTAATGCAGGAGGTTACATCCAGGGAGGTCAGCCAAATGTGGCTGAGGTTGTGTGCATCCCACTTTGTTCCCCGCCCCTTATGACTCTGCTACAATAAACAGGGCTTTGGGGATGGGGACTGCTTTCATTTCAAGCTTTTATTAAGGGATCCTGCTTGCCTTTTTTCTTTAGCCAACCATAGAGGGAGAGGAAAACTTCTTTCCCAGGTTCAGGGAAGTAACAGATAATTGAAGGAGCCCCTGGGAAAAGCAGAGCCTTGTCAGCTCACAATGGCTTAGAAGAGATGGTAACACCAGATAGTTTTACAAAATATTTTTGACTGTTCTGCTTGTGGCTGCTGTTGCTTTTAAAGTAATAGAGTGACTATTATGTAATCTATTCAATGCTTCCTTCCCTTGCACCCAAGTTAACCTGTGCCTTCAAATGCAGCATACCTTTTCATGCTGGCAAAGAGTTTACACAAAGCAAGTGGGATTCCTAAATTAAAGTGCCAAAATCAGCTTGCAAACAAGCTGGGTTTTCTGGCTCTCTCCAGACACTACGAAGTTGGAACATCCCATAGGGCAGGAAGATGAATTGCCGAAATCATTCGTGTGCTGGGGCAGAATGTTTGTTGCTCATGTTGTGCCTGTGTCCAGCATGCATGACCTGCATTTCACCACCTAGATCACACGTTGACAAGTCTCCTTTCTCATGTCTACCTCATAGACAACTTTATCCCGGGAGAAATGAAGCAGAATTGGTGAGATCCAAATAGTGACTGGTGACCAGTAGGCAAATAAGGGTTTTCGGTTTGCATACTGTACTTCTCCAGTTCTTGTGACTCTGTCTGCTTTTCCCTAGATTACAACTGATGATAATTTTCCTGTCTGGATCTTCATTAAACTGACTCCTGGGTTCTGAGTTGTGGATAGAGAAAGGAGCAAGCATCGCCTTCATTAGCATTAGCCTTCTCTAGCTTTCTTTCAGCCCTGCTTCCCTCCTGTCCATTCACATCAGTAAAATTTTGGCATTCTGATATACTCTGAGCATAGCAAACTTTTTCAACCATACTAATTAAAACATGAAGCAAATGTTATAAAATTGGAAACATGCATGAGAATAAAAGACTTAAGCTAAAATTTCAGTGTTTTTCTTTTTTTTCCCCCCAACAGGGGATTCTTGTCCAAAACCTGAGTACCTATCTTGATCATGTCTTGGGTTTGATACTCTTTAGTTACAAAGTGGATTACAGAGCATTTGGACAATTTGATCACAGGATTATAGAGAATCATTGGTTAAAAGTATGGTGGTTACAGACAAAGAGGGCCAGGAAGAAGACTGATATGCAACGAGTAATCACAGCAGCAGATAAAAGGACCTAGAGAGAGATCATAATTAAAGGTTCCTCCTGGTCTCTTTCAGGGTGACTGTGAAGCAAGATAAGACGTTGAAGCTTTTTCTTTTTTATACTTTTAAAAAATTCTTTTAGTGTTTCATGCATGATATTTAGACACCTTACCCCCTAATCCCATCCATCCCATCCCCCCCTCTTTTCCCCAATACATCCCTTCTTTTCTGCTGGTTTCCCTTCTGTGTCCGTGTCTTTTCACACGTGTGGCTCACTAATCTCATCTGGGTTGCCTCTGATGGCATGTGTCTGAGTACTTGCTGCAACATGAATCCCATAGCAGTGGTTATACTAGTGAGGAAATCATCTTTCCTCCCCTACATAACCATCAACCCTCATATGTCCTCCCAAGGAGGCGTTGGGCTCCTTGAGATCTTTCTCCTTCTTTTTTTTTTATTAATACATTTTTTATTATTATTTCAGCTCATACAAACTCTTTAGGTACACCAGTTCCCTCCCTCCCTCCTCCTCCCCCCGTACCCCCTGCTCCTCCTCCTCACCCCCCTTCCTTCCCATCCCCCAGTGCCTCCCGCCCCAATTCCCAGAGAGTCCTTTCTTGTGCATGCCTGATTTTCCTCTGGGCCCTCCTCTCCGATGACGTACAAGGACCCAGTGGCCTTTCCCTGAACCCTTTCCCGTGTTCCCCTTAGGTATAGGAACACTGCTGTGGCTGCCAATCCCTTGCCTCCAAGGATCTTGGTGCCTTTAGCAGATGCTAGACTTTGTGGGGTTAATAGTGTGTTGGACAATGCGCAGGGCATGTAAAGTCCAATTATGATTACTTCAGCCCTAACTTGTATGGAGTATCTTACATATCATTGCTCCTCCCATCCTTTTGCTCTTACACTCTTACCGCCCCCTCTTCCGCAAATTTCCCTGAGCTTCAGGATGGGGAGAGATTAAGCTGGCCTAGTTCTAGGTGGTTGATATAGAGTCTCTGAAGTTCTGGATTGTGGTTTGTTGGTTTTCTTTTGCAGTTTTGCTGCTCCTGCAATGCCCTTCACTCCATCCTGGTGGACATTGTATGTTACCCCCTGACCAGAGACAAAAAGTTGTTAAACTAGAGTCTTGTGATAAAAGCACATTCAAAGGTAGATGTAATAAAAGTAGGAAACCACAGTGAGGGAGGGGTCTATCACCAATTTGCACAACGGTTACTTTTTATCTGCCAGACTATATGCTCTCCTCTTCTGGTGAGATCATACTCCCTCAGTAGTAAATGATCAGGAACAAAAGTCTGTGAACTTAATCAGATGTCTCATTACTTATTTGAGTCCTTGATGGCGGCCTATTTTCTCTGCTGTAACATGGTCCCTTCTCTCCTTGTTTCTGGTGTGGCCCTCCTACCCCATCCCTCCTGTTCATAATCCTTGCAATTACTGTCTCTAAGTGGGCTGGGTGGGTTTGGCACTAGGAGCCACCTATTAGGGAGTACATACGGCGCTTAATTTTCTGGGTCTGGGATACTTCACTTAATATAATTGTTTCTAATGACATCCATTTCCCGGCAAATTCCAGTAATTCATCATTTTCGATGGCTGAGTAGTACTCCATTGTATAGATGTATCACAGTTTCCTTATCCACTCGTCAACTGTTGGACATTTGGGCTGATTCCATGACTTTGCTATTGTAAACAGTGCTGCTATGAACATGGTTGTGCTTGTGCTATCGAGGTGAACCTCTGCTGTATGGGGGGTTATTCCCAAAAGTGGAATCGCAGGGTCATATGGCATTTCAATCTTTAATTTCTTTAAGAATCTCCTGACGGCTCGCCAGAGTGGCTGTATGAGCCTGCATTCCCACCAGCAATGTAGGAGAGTTCCCCTCTCTCCACATCCTCTCCAACATTTGTTGTTATTTGTATTGTGGATTTTTGCCATCCTGACCGGGGTGAGATGATATCTCAGGGAAGTTTTGATTTGCATTTCCCTGATGGCTAAGGAAGTGGAGCATTTTTTCAGATATTTGTTAGACATTTTAATTTCATCCCTGGTAAAGTTTCTAAGTTCCAGGGCCCCTTTTTTAATTGGGCCATTGGTTTCCTTGGTGTGTAGTTTTCTAAGTTCTTTGTGCACTCTGGACAGCAGAGTTCTATCAGATGTGTGGTTAGTGAAGATTTTCTCCCATTCTGTGGGTTGTCTTTGAGCTGGTGTTACAATCTCTTTATCTGAACAGAAGCTCTTTAATTTCACAAGATCCCAACTGTTGAGAGTTGGTAGCAGTGACTGTGCCATTGGATGTCTGTTTAGGAACTGTTGGCCTAGCTCAATCAGCTCGAGGGAGTTCCTTGTCCTTTCAACTATGGTTTTTATAGTCTCTGGCCTTATATCAAGGTCCTTGATCCATTTGGAATTAAGTCTTGTACATGGTGACAAGTATGGGTCCAGCTTTAATCTTCTGCATGTGGAGATCCAGTTTTGCCAGCACCATTTGTTGAAGATGCTGTTCTTTTTCCATTGGATTTTTTGGGCCCCTTTGTCAAAGACCAAATGGCTGTAATTTTGTGGGCTTATATCTGGGTCTTCAATCCTTATCCATTGATCTGTGTGTCTATTTTGGAGCCAGTACTAGGCTGTCTTTATAACTATGGATTTGTAGTATAGACTTAGGTTTGGTATGGTAATACCTCCAGCTGTGTTTTTGGTACTCAGGATTGTCTTTGCTATCCTGGGTCTTTTGTGCCTCCATATGAACTTTGAGATTGTTTGGTCAACTTCTTCGAAGAATTGCTTTGGGATTTTGATTGGTATAGTATTGAATCTGTATATTGCCTTTGGTAGGATGGTCATTTTTACGATGTTGATTCTGCCAATCCAGGAACAAGGGAGGTCTTTCCACCTTCTGGTGTCTTCTGCTATTTCTTTCTTTAGGGTTTTAAAGTTTTCATTGTAAAGGTCTTTTACCTCCTTGGTTAGGTTTATACCAAGGTATTTCATTTTTTTAGGGGCTATAGTAAATGGGATTGTTTCTCTCAAGGCTTTTTCACTTCTTTCATTTTGGGCATATAGGAGGGCCTCTGATTTTTGCACATTTATTTTGTATCCTGCCACCCTGCTGAACTTCTCAATTAGTTCCAGAAGCTTCCTGGTGGAGTTTTTGGGATCCCTCAGGTATAAGATCATGTCATCTGCAAATAGGGATAGCTTGACTTCTTCCTTGCCGATTTGAATCCCTCTTATGTCCCTTTCTTGTCTTATGGCTTCAGCTAAGACTTCAAGTACAATATTGAATAGAAGTGGTGAGAGTGGACAGCCTTGTCTAGTTCCTGATCGAAGTGGGAATGCTTCCAATTGTTCCCCATTGAGCATAATCCTTGCTGTGGGCTTGTTGTATACAGCTTTTATTATGTTGATAAAGATTCCTTCCATTCCTACTGTCTCTAGTGTTTTGATCATAAAAGGCTGTTGGATCTTGTCAAAAGCTTTTTCTGCATCTATCGAGAGTATCATGTGGTCTTGGACTTTGGACTGGTTTACATGATGAATTACATTTATTGATTTGCGTATGTTGAACGAACCTTGTGTGCCGGGGATGAAGCCTACTTGGTCCCCGTGAATGATCTTTTTAATATGTTTTTGAATCCGATTTGCTAAGACTTTGTTGAGAATCTTTGCGTCTGTGTTCATCAGAGAGATTGGCCTATAGTTTTCTTTTTTAGTGAATCTTTATTAGGTTTTGGGATTAAAACGATATTAGCTTCATAGAAGGAATTTGGTAGTGTTCCTTCCTTTGCTATTTGATGGAACAGTTTAAGGAGTATTGGTGTTATTAACTCCTTGAATGTCTGGTAGAACTCTGTGCTGAATCCATCTGGTCCAGGACATTTTTTGGTGGGAAGATTCGAGATTACTTCCTCAATTTCCTTATATGTTATAGGACTATTTAAATAATTCACAACTTCCTGATTCAATTTAGGTAAGTTGTGTTTACTTAGAAATTCACCCATCTCTTTTGTGTTGTCAAACTTCACAGAGTATAAGTTTTTGAAATATGATGTTATAATTCTCTGGATTTCTTGGGTATCAGTAGTGATAACTCCATGTTCATTTCTGATTTTGTTAATTTGGGTTTTCTCTCTCCTGCTTTTGGTTAGTTTAGCTAGGGGTGTATCAATCTTATTGATTTTTTCAAAGAATCAGCTTTTTGACTGGTTGATTTTTTTCTATCATTTTCTTAATCTCGATTTCAGATATTTCTCCCCTTATTTTGCTAATCTCCTCTCTTCTACTACTTTTGGGATCAGATTGCTCTAGTTTCTCTAAAGCTTTAAGCTGCATTGTTAAGTTGTTTATTTCTGATGTTTCCATTTTTTTGATGTAGGCATTAAGAGCTATGAACTTACCTCTTAGAACAGCTTTCATTGTGTCCCAGAGATTTTGGTAGGTTGTATTTTCGTTATCATTCACTTTCAGGAAATCTTGAATTTCCTTTTTAATTTCTTCCTGAATCCAGTTCTCATTCAGCATCATATTGTTAAGTTTCCAGGAGTTAGTGTATTTTCTCTTGTTTGTTGTGTTGTGGATGTCCAGCTTTAGGCCATGGTGGTCTGACAGGGCACAGGTTAGAATTTCAAGTTTTTTGTACATGTGTAGATTCGTTTTGTGGCCCAGTATGTGATCTATTTTGGAGAAAGTTCCGTGTGCTGCTGAGAAAAATGTGTATTCTTTGGTGCGTGGGTGAAAAGTTTGATAGAGATCTGTAAGGTCCATTTCTTTAAGGGTTTGATTAAGGTCCAAAGTGTCTCTATTAAGCTTTTAACCTGTTGATCTATCCCATGTTGAGAGGGCGGTGTTGAAGTCCCCAAGAATTATCGTTTGGGGGTTGATTTCTTGCTTTAGACGCTGTAGGGTTTTCTTAATGAATGTGGAGGGGCCCGTATTGGGTGAATATATGTTCAGTGTTGTGAAGTCTTCCTGGTGAATTGTACCTGTGACTAAAATGTAGTATCCATCCGTGTCTCTTATAATTTTCTTTGGTTTGAAGTCCACTTTGTCTGATAGCATAATGGCTACCCCTGCCTGTTTTCTGCTTCCATTTGCTTGTAGAATTGTTGACCAGCCTTTTATTTTTAGAGCGTACCTATCTTTTGTGGTGAGATGTGTTTCCTGCAGGCAGCAGATTGATGGATTGTGATTTTTAATCCAAGTTTGTAATCTGTGTCTCTTGATCGGTGAGTTAATTCCATTAACATTTAGTGTTATAATGGTGAAACTATTTTTGATTCCAGACATTTATTATGTTTAGTAGTTTTTATAAGTATATTGCTTCACTTTTAATGGTGTTATACTTGCCTTCTGCTCTCCTGGATATGCCTGTTTTTTTCTTCACGCTTGAGTATCATTTCTAGCATTTTTTGAAGGCCTGGTTTGGTGGACATGTATCCCTTCAAGTTGTCTTTGTGCTGGAAGATTTTTCTTTCTCCCTCGATCATGACTGATAGTTTTGCAGGGTAAATCAGCCTAGGTTGAAATTTTTGCTCATTCAATACTTGAAGTATGTCTCTCCAAGCTCTTCTTGCTTTTACTGTTTCCATTGAGAAGTCATTTGTTATTTCAATAGGTTTACCTTTAAAAGTGACTTGTTTTTCTCCCTTGAAGCTCTCAGCACCAGTTCTTTATCTTGAATGTGGAGTGTTTTGACTATTATTTGCTGTGGCGAGCTTCTGTTTTGGTCATATCTGTTTCGGGTGCAGAATGCCTTTTGTATATGGATGGGCCTGTCTTTTTTTAGATGAGGAAAGTTTTCCTTGATGATCGTTTGAAAAATTTCCTCAGGGGTGGTATTTTGAGATTCTTGCTCTGGTATTCCATGAATATGCATGTTGGGCTTCTTCAGGGTGTCCCACATCTCCTGGATATTTCTCTCAAGCATCTTTTTGGGTTTAACAATCTCTTCCATTGAGCTGGTTAATACCCCCACTTTATCTTCAAGATCTGAAATTCTGTTTTCTGCTTCATTAGTTCTGTTGGTAAGACTCTCTGTGGAGTTCTGGGTTGAAGATAACTTGTCTTTTAGCTCAGTTTTAAACTCTGCTTGAGTCTGCTTTAACTGCTCTATGCCAGTTTTTGATTCTTGCACTGTTTTTCTCAACTCCTCCATGTGTCTGTTGTGTTCCTCCTCAAAGCGATTGATTTGATTATTTAATTCCTCCCGGATTTCCTCTTTCATAGTATTGAACATGGTAATGATCATATTTTGAAGGTCATTATCCTGGGTCAGGCTTTCTTGGCCATTTTCCATGGGTTTGTTCTGGTTGGAGTCTAACATTATGGAATTAATTCCTTCAGTGGGAGATTTGTTTACTTGAGTGTTGTTTCTCATGGATTTGCACTTAGACTTTGGCATTGTCGTTTAAGGAGTTCTTTCTCCTTCTGTGGTGAAATGTTTACAGGACAAATTGTACTCAGGTCTTGCAGAAAGAAATATGCATAAATATAGTGATTTATGGATGCAACAACTCTGTCGTGTCCAGAAGACTTGGCTGCATTCTTTTCCCCCTTCAGGCTCTTACAGTCTTACAATTGCCTCTTTGTTGATGCCCTCTGAGCCTTGGTTGGGTGGCAATTTAGATGTCATTTTGGGCTGAGAAATTCAAAGTCATCGTTTATTTTCTACACTTTAGCTAGCTTTGATTTTCTTTAATAAACACCTCCCATTGCAAAAGGAAGCTTCTAGTTGAGTGCTCCTCCAAACTATGAGTATAATAACAGATGTTTAAAAGGCAGTTGAATATAATATAGTTAACCTTAATAGCATGCACCTCCCATTCCCTATGATTTATATCCTCTTCTTTCATAGGTTCTTGTTCTGATATGCAGTACCAGGAATGGGATCCCTCCTGAAAAGTAGACCTTAAATCCAGTCGGAAAGCTTTTGGTTACCTCTTGACATTCATGCCACTGTTGCACCAGATGGTCGCCTATTACCAGGGTGGTTGTTATCACCACTTGCAGCTTTCATAAATCAATGAGACTATTGATTGATTTTTCTGTCCCAGCAGTTTACATTATACTTTCTGATACTATGAAAGCTGTCTAGAAAGGGAGGAAGTTTCCAGACCCGTTTCAACTGGTGGTTTTTTTTTTTCCTTATCCATTTCCTGTAATCAATGTGTATTGCATCTTTACCAATAGTTCTTAATTGTCAGTATCTGGAAGACAAGCAGTTGCAAAAGTTTGTACTATTTGGAGAGGGGGGAATACTTGAGACCTCTCTAACAAGCAAATTATTGGAAAGTATCACATACCTGGTACTTGGAATAATATTTAATTTCCTATGAGTTCTAGTTGGAGTTTCATAAGGTATTTTTCATTTTGCTTCATTTTCCTCTTTTTATGTTCCCCTGTATAAAGTATGTGTGTTTCACTGTTTTTAAAACAAAAATTTTTAATACAGTAATAATTAACAGAAGGTTTCTATCTTACAACCTTAGTGCTACTTTTTATTGCAAGGTTCATTTACTGTGACCCCAGAGAGTGGTCTTGATGGTTGTCATTAAGGGTGATATTTACCACAGCAGAACATAGCTCACTGTAATTGATTCCTCTCAGAGAGAGAACAAAATTCACACGGACTCCATCATGTGGCTGTGTGTACATGCAAATCAAAATGTGTGAATCCTGCTGCTTCTCTGACAGTGGTTCCCATACATGTCCTTAGATCGGAATTGCCTGGTGATCCATTACAGCTGAAAATCTAAGACATCACATAAGTGATGGGGTGGGACGCACACAAGCACAAGTTGCTTGTGTGTGAGTACATGTTTGTGTGCACTTGTGTTCATGGGTATGTAGAGGCCAGAGACAGATCTTAGGTATCGTGTGTCAGGTGCCATCCACCTTGTTTTTTGAGACAGGGTCTCCCACTTGGCCTGGAACTTACCGATAAAGCTATCCTGAGTGGCCAGTGAGCCCCAGAGAGCTGCCTGGCTTTGCACTGGGATTGCAAATGTGTGTCACCACTGTTGGCTTTAAGAACAATTATTTATTTATTTATTCATGTCTGTTTGTTTAGTGTGTGGGGGGGGCATTGTGTGTCTCTGTGGAGGACGAAGGGTGACTGTGGGAATCATCCTGGATTGCTTCTACCTCCTTTTTACTTCACTCTGGGATTTTCCTAGACTCCACCCATCAGAACTGGAAGTGTAGGCTGCCACCGTTTCTGCCTGGAGGTTTTTACATGACACCTGGGATCTCAACTCAGGATCTTCTGCTTGCAGAGCAGATTCTTAACCCCTGAGCTATCTCTCCAGCCTTATTTATTTATCTTTTAATGTAGATGCTGGAGATCGAACTAAGATCTTTCATGCTTGCCCTGTGAGTGCTTCTCTCATGAAGTTATCTCCCCAGCCTGCATTAGAAGTTTTGAAGCTCTTCAAGTGATTCCAATTTGTAAGAAAGTTCTGGAACCACTGTTATATGGCAGCTGAAATCTCATTATTAAACAAGGAGTAGGGATCATGGTAGCTCCAACGATGGGAGCCTCAGGATCGTTTACCAGCTACAGTGTGCCGAGTGTTTCACCTACATTCTCACTCTGATGCTCATCACGCTGTGCAGGACCAGATCTCTGGGAGGTTGGAGAAAGGGGGGGGTCATATCTTCCACCTGTTGTGAGTAGAGTTGACTGAGATGATCAGGTGAGAGCAAAAACAGGAAGCAGCTGGGCTTATTTGGTTTGTCCAGAGAGACCACTGTGGTCATCCTGCCTGACACTGAGGGGTCTTTTCTTCCCACAATATAACCTATCACATTCTATTTGATAGCAGTTATCCTTTTAATAACCACAACAGATTTGGGAGTCAATATTGAAAAGCATATTTTGCAAAGTGATCCACTGAGGATGAGTTTATTTTGTCTTGTGGCTTAGAAAGAGGAAAGAGTAGAGTGAACCAGGCTATTAATCTTGCGTTGGTTGGTTCATCCGTGAAAACCGATCTGGATGAGTCTGAAGGAACCAGGGTAAATAAATTAATAAAACATTACCTCGTCTTTTCCTATTACTTTTCTCAATGGAGCGCATGGTGCTGCACAAAACTTTATACCACCAGTGTGTTGGACACCTCCCAGAGGAGGTCATGGCATAAAGAGGGTTGTGGGTTAAGGTCAGAAGAGGAGCCTTGATGCACACACAGGCGTTCAGCTGGGTGGTGGGAGGAAGTTAAGGAAGGCCAACAGCTTGGGTAAAGCCACAGTGCCAGTCAGAGGGGTGCCACACCTATTGGTAATGGTACTTACAGGAGCTCACACCCAGTTTTGTGTTACCACCAAAAGGCACCACTTCCCACCTCCACGGAGACTGGACAATTCCACCACCTTGGCATCAGATCCTCTTGCGTTTTTCTTCATGTGACAAACACATCTCCTAACGTTTTTTCAACAATGGAAGACACTTGTGTGCTATGAAGGGCTAGATGGCAATTTCATTGCTTTTTACTCTGAAAATTCATGCTGGATCACGCAGCGAAGAATGCACAAATTATCAGTAGAGATTTATATATTTTTTTAAAAATTATTGTGTGTGTGTGTGTGTGTGTGTGTGTGTGTGTGTGTGTACTTGAGACTGTGTTTGTGCACACATGAAGGTCAAGGATAACTTCTGTGGAGTAAGTTCTACCCTTCCACCTTTAAATAACTTCAGGGGACTAAACTCAGGTCACCAGGTTGGAAAGTGCTTTATCTGCCAAGTCATCTTACTGACCCCAGTAGAGATTTTTTTTTTAAACAGGACTCTGTTGATGCTTTGGTGCGTCAGACTGACCTTTGGAAATGGTGGGCCACTGACCAGGGAGATGTGAATCCCTGTGATCTTCACTCTGCCTAGATCCCAGGTGTGGGGGCTCCACTCTGTTCCTGAGCAACCCTCTCTGGGACTCTAGAATCCCTGAGCCCTCTGCGTGTACAGATGTAAAACATTGGATTGAAGGCGAATTCCAAGGAGCTTTTCACTTCTATGGTAACATTCTGTGGTTCATTCCAAACTCTGATATAGGCATGTGTAGTCAGGTGGCCTACTGGATGGAAATGCTGAATAAATACAGAAATGAACAGAACGGATCTTTGCGTCCATGGGTTGAGACAAGGTTGGTGCTTTGGCGAGGTACCATTTCCCTCTTTGCCTTCGCTCAGTGTTACAATTAGGGAATGGGGAAGGGATGTGCTCTCTTGATATCTGTGTTCCGACACAAAGCCTGCACCAGGATTTTAGGGTGGAAGCTAGCTAAACCAGCTAAGCTTCTTCTTCACCTTAGATCATACTAAGGGTGTAGTGGTAGTTCCTCCTTCTCCTCTTCTTCCTTCTCTTCTTCATTTTCCTCCTCTTCTAACCTTATGTAGTAGTTTTCCTACTCCAGCTTAAAGAAAGTAACTGTCAGGACCAAGTTCATTCACACTTTCAAAGCTCATGTTTATCCTATCCCATCGTTCTGTTTAAAGTCCTGTGTTTCAAATACTATGTTACATAGCTAGTGACTTAGTCATTTAGGCTACACGTGAGGCCGTGCGAGTCTCAGCTCTGTGCTTCTTAGTTGAGTTGTCAAATGCATCAAGGTTGGATTAAAACCTGGGACTGGGCTAATGCAGGACTGCAGCTGCATCCTTGGTGGGCTGCAGCCGCACACTGGTTACATACTTTGTGTCAGTACATGCCGGGATGGTTTCTTGCTCTGGGAGTGCAGGGGTAGCCGAACAGTTTGGCCTTTGCTTGCATGGAGCTTCCTATGTTCTAGAAATTCTCAGATACCCATGTAGTCAAATCACAGTGGAGGTGACATTTGCTGTAAACAAGCAGCGTGGGCCTCCGGAGAACTCACGGCGGGACATCTGACCTGGTTTGCTCAGAGTGACAAATTGCTGGACATGAGGAAAAGCCCAGATGGGCATGTGGGGGCTGGAAGTGTGAAGGGCAGCATGTGGTCCCCAGTGCAAGGACAGACCGGAGGAAACAGTCAAGATCCAGCTGGCAAATAGTGTGAGTCCCCGGCTTTGAGGAAGCACAGGATGGACCTTCTCTAGGGCATCTCCCTGCCCCTCCCTGCCTTGGACTCCCAGAGCTGAAAAGAACAATTCCTGCTTTTCAGCTTCATCTATATGGTGGGTTTGTCAGTCGTGTAAGATAGCGTGCCCTTTTATCCTGGGAAGTGTGTGTATGTATGTGTGGAGGGGTGTGTGTGTGTGTGGGAAGAGTGCTTCCTGCCCTCTGTGCTGTCTCCCTTGCAGTATCTGACATCTGACACAGCCTGGCAAGCAGGTGGATTGTCTCATGACGTATCTCCTACACATCACTTTGCCTTGGGCTGTGGGTCCTCACATCACTGCATCTCCTGCATTTGATCCAAACGCATCCTGGGACAGCGAGGACGAGAGCCGCGGCAACCGCCAGGGCTTGTTTCTATATCGATTCTTCAAAGCTTTGTTTGATAGGGGTGGTGGGTGCAGGAAATTCTGTGCACCTGGGGATAATTTAATCGATCTTAACTTGTAATTAAACGTCGGAGGCAGCTTGATGTTGCAGTTTGCCTGATGTTGCTGATGAATTCATGAACAAACAGCTTGTGGTTCTCCATGACAGTTCATAGTCCAGTTTGGCGGGACAGTTCATACGTACCATCACTGGGAGCTGAGGGAAGTGGCCACACCATAGCCACAGGGATTGCTGAGAGAGGGGCAAACCTCACTGGCCAGATAGCAAGACTGCAAAAGTATGCTGATGAATGCCAGCTTAATGAACCAAGTTCCTCCATCTTCTCCTCCTCCACAGGAAATGCTCCCACCCACCTTAGGCTGGGTCTTCCACATCGGTTAGAGCGTCTTCCACAGGCTTGCTCAGGGCTTGCCTCAACTGCCAGCTCTTCACAGATGTGCCCCGAGTTCAGCCTTCAATTGACAGGTTGACACCTTTATAGCTAACTAGCGCACTTAGCTTTTCTTTATTGGCATGTTACTGTGTTTCTTTTCTTCCGTTGCAGTCCCGCTTCTATGAATAGATTTCAAGCCAGGAACCATCTCTGCTCTTCAGTCCGTCCTGCCCTGCCTTCTGTTCTCTATCTAGTTCTGTCTCTCCTTTGGCCACATCTACATTTATCCTGTCTAACCTCTTCCCATTTCCTTTCAAACAGCAGAATTGTTGAAGACATTAAAGGAAGAAAAGAATAGCATTTCATCTTTTCTCTCAAACTGTCACTGAATTTTAACCTCTGTGATCCTTTCTACCATTTTCCCATGGGTGAATGTTTTACTTTTGAGTAACATTCTCTTATGCAAACAGTTTTGCACTTTTCTGTTCTGATTTAATATCCATATTTTTTTTTGAGACAAGAGCTCACATAGCCCAGGATGGCCTTGAACTTGCTGTGTAGCCAGGGGTGACCTTGACCTCCTGATCCTTCTGCCCCCTACCTCCCAAGTGCTGGGATTACAGGTATCACTGAGCCTCTAGCTAATAACAATAAATTTTGAATCAACTGAGCTCCTACAGTGTGTCATGAATTGTCTTAGCAGCTGAAAACACATCAAAGAACAAACCAGACTTAGCCCCTGGTGTCTTGGAGTTAGGTTTAATTTATGGATAGAGGAGATATATACTGTACATGCTTTATTGGGAAGTGTTAACTTGTGCAAAAGACAGTAGGGCTGAAGTAGAGTGGGAACACTGTTATAACATTTGTAAAATATTTTCTCATGTCTCTGCCACCTTCCATTTGCTTAACAGCCTTATGATCCTTAATATTGTAGATTATAATTAGGACTATAAGTGGGGAGAGAATTTGTGAGTCACTGCAAAACAACAACAAACAACAACCTTTACTCTACAATGAGGAAGCAGATTCAGAGAAAAGAAAGGTTTGCTTAAGACCTGATATCCCATGGGTTTGGAGAGATGGCTTAGGGGTTAAGCCTCTGACTCACAAGCAGAAGGACTTGAGTTTAGATTCTATGTAAAAATGAGTAAAAATGCCCATGACCTGCACTTCTGACCTTGGAAGGCAGAGCCTGGGAAACCCCAGAGTGAAGTAAAAAGGATATAGAACAATCTGGGATGATTCCTGAAGTCACCTTTAGAAGTCCACAGGCACACAACACAGAAGCACACACACACAACACAGAAGCACACAACACAGAAGCACACACACACACACACACACACACACACTAAAAAAAAAAAAACAAAAACCTGCTCTCCCTGACTAGCAGAACAGATGCTTGTAAATCTGAGTTAAATGGTTTTCATTCATTTTAAAGGTAATTTTTTTTAGAACCTTACCATATTGTTTCTTTACTATGGGAATTTTTTCTGGATTTTATTGTAAATAATGCTACAATAAGCAGCTCTATATGAATACCATCTCAAAGAAGTATCAACTTTATTAATAATGAAAAATAACAGGAAAAGTTAATATGGGACTGGAGCGATGGCTCAGCATATAAGATGCTTATAGCCAAGCAAAAGGACCAGAGTTCAGATTCCCAGAACCTATGTGAAAGCTGGGCAGCCATTGTAATCAAAAGCTTTGGGACCTGGATGCAGGGGATTCCCAGGGTAAGTGGATTATCTAGATTAATTGATTGGTGAGTTCTGGTTTGAGTCACCTGATTCAGTGAATAAAGTGGAGAGTGATGAGGAAGACACCTGATTTCACCTTTGGGCCTCCATACACATGTAGCACATGTACACATGCATGTATGTGAGCACGCTTGCACGCATGTGGCCATGAATGTATGCAAAATTTAAAAAAGTGTTCCATGTATTAAGCACATACACTTGCCACGTGTTGTGGTAAGTGCTTCTGATAGCGAGTATATTTTTGTTCCTCTCTTTGCAGATAAAAATATTAAGGGATTCTCATTTAGGCCCGGCTGTGCCCAGAAATGACTCTAAGCTTCTGTCAAGTTTGAACATGAAAGGAGCAGTCGGAAATACTCAGCTGTATTAGTCACATATGTGTCTCCTGGGTGTGACAAAATGCCTAGCTAAGCGGCTTCGGGAAAGAAGGGGCTACTTTGGTTCATAGTCTGAGGGTATATCATCAAGGTGTGGAAATCAGGAAGTACTTGAGGTCACACTGTGCCCACGGTCAGAAAACAGAGAAAGGCAAGACTGGTGCTCAGCGCACTTGCTCCTGTTCATTCATTGCTGGGCCCCACCCACAATCAGGGTGGGTCTCCCTGGAGTCTCCCTTCAGACTTTTCTGAAAATATCCTCATAGATACCATCCAGGCATGCGTTTCTATGGTGACTCTAAATTCCATCGGGTTGACAGTGAAGATTAACCATTATTCTATCCTAACAAGTAACATTCATTTAAGAGTTTGTCAAGTATTTCAGCCCTCCCAAGTGTTAACTGTATGCAATGGATATTTGTAGGTTTTAATGGCCAAAGACAGTTTGAATATTGACATTTTCATACGTTTCTGTTAAATTGGTCAGTCATCGAAATAACACAGGCAACTGTTGGTGCCAAGCAGTGAGTAGTATAGTATTTTCAATGGAGCTTAGTTACTATGGGATTTAGTTAATGTTTGCAGAATAGAAAGAGAAGAACGGGGGCTGGCTTGTGGGAGTCCAGAAATTGCTCAGACCTGGGGTGGATTCCTGCTGCTATGTCCTAGTAACTTTTTCTTTTTTTTAACTTTCCTGAAGGTACTTGAGGTCTGTCTCTCAGTTTCTGGAAGGCTTGCATTGTGAATAGGTAGAAATTGTGTTATGGAAAACCAGCAGAAACAGTTGACCTGAGGGTATTAATGGTGGTAGCTCCTTCTGTCATATTTCAAACCAGTTTGTATTCTCTTTTAAATGTAATGTTCATATCACACACACACACACACACACACACACACACACACACACACACACACACATACACACACACGTCTTTTAAAAATGGCCCTGATAAATGGGGACCCTGGCTTTCATTAGGTATTTTTTTATATTTTATTTTATTTTATCATTTTTGCCTGGTGTACTTTATTTTTTAAAAAAGAAATTTATGTGGGATAAAAAAAGAAATTCTACATTTCTTATGAGGGATCTGAATTCAGGACCTTTGGCTTGCTGGGCAAAGACTTTAATCCCTGAGCATCCGTGCCTCCAAGTCCTAGAGATTCTTTTTAAGCTCTCTATGGAAGCCGCCATTTTGTAAGGTGTGCGGAGCAGTGGAGATTGACCTCTGCTTGGGCTTTGGGCTCATGGAGAACTAAAGCTCAGAAAGGATTGGCCCACCCAAGCATTCTTTCCATGGCTCTGGTGCCATCCCCAACTTTATGTCATGTCACCCCCTCCTTTACATGACCTCCTCCCTTTCTGTGTCCTGCTGGTGTGGACATGTGATTGTCAAGTGCCAGGTGGGTGGAGTGGCACTGCAGGAGCTGTTCGTTGGACAGGGCACATCCCCAGCATGGTGCATGGAGTCTCCCTGAAGCCAGCATGTGAGCAAATGGTGCTTTGGAGATTTGCACTACAAACTGCTTGCCACATCCCACACCCCTGTGCCAGCTCATCTCTCCTGGGAAAAACCTTGCCTTGGGGTAGGGCTGGAGAGGAAGAAGGGAAGGTGTGTCCCGAAAGTCTCTCTTTGTCAAATTAAAATCTTGGCGCGCCACCAAGCTCCTCATTCTTGTCGTCTGCATCAGCTGCGGATTTCCAGTTTGAACTCTAAGGTGCTGGCCTCATGTCATCAGGCTTCAGCTTTTCTGCAAACACTTCTGCTTCTCTAGTTGCCAGTGGGGAAGCTAATAACACCAGGTGGCGAATGGGCAGTGGGGGCGACATCTCAAATGCAGAGTGGAGACAATACAAACAGAGAGAGAAAACGGGAAGTGTCAAGACAGGAGGATTGCTGTAAAATATTCCACCTTTTCTGATGTGAAGGAAAGCACCCCTTTAACTTAACTCAATTCAACTGCTTGTATACATCATGGCATAAATATGTAGCTGAGCATTATAAATTGCTTAGATATGCTTCTGGTAAAAATATGTTATCTTTATCTAGATACACAAAGACATTTGGAAGGTGATTCACATGCCGTAGGTGGTTGGATCATGAATGTTTATCTTTTTTGCTTTATGCTTACAGTGTTTTCAAACTATGTTGCAGTCAATGTGTCTTACATGTATCAGGATAGAGGAAAGTATAGAGGCCTAAGACGCCACTATTTACTGCCTGTGCCCTCCTATCAGTCAGTGTGTATATGTATGAGGGTCTTTAAGAGCTGACTTCCATGGCAAGGATTACTGTGGTTATGACAGCCCCAGTTTCACAGTGCTAAAGTTTTTATTTTTATTTATTTTAATTTTTGATTATTATTTATTCAATTGTGTGTGTGTGTGTGTGTGTGTGTGTGTGTGTGTGTGTGTGTGTGTGTAGAACCACGGACAAATTTGGGAACCACCATGGACCACTTCCACCTCCTCCTTGTTTACTCTGCCCGGGGATTCACAGGCTCCGCCCTACCAGGACCAGAAACGCAGGCTGCCCCTGCTTCTGCCCCGGGTGTATACATGGAGTCTAGGATCCGAACTCAGGACCTTCCACCTGCAAGGCAGAGGCTTAACCCCTGAGCTACCTCTCCAGTCCCTAAAGTTTTTATTTTTAAATTTTATTTGTTTTGTATGTGAGTGAGTGTGTGTGTATGTGTGTGTGTGTGTGTGTGTGTGTGTGTGTGTGTGTGTGTATGTGTGTGTATTAGACCAAGGGTGACTTCAGGAATCATCCTGGATTACTTCTATCTACCTCCTTCTTGCTTCTCTCTGGGATTTCCCAGGCTCCGCTCATTTCCCAGGTTCCGCTCTCCAGGGTGGGAAGTGCAAGCCGCTCTCCGATCCATGTGGGACCTGCGATTCGAAATCAGGGCTTTCTGCTCTTGAGGCAGAGTCTTAACCCCTGAGCCATCTCTCCAGCCCACAATGCCAATGTTTTTAAGTCAAAAGATATTTAAAAATAAATTACAGTTTGGGAAAGGCAAATTGTTTGGAGGTGCTACAGGCTGAAAGAAGGAATGTGGGTGTTTATGGAAGGGTGATGGGGAGGAGTCTATATCGAGGTGCAAAGTTAAGACAGGCATAGGAAGAGAAGGTGTCCTTGGGGTTCCGAGAAGCCAGGGATGATGCAGGGGAGGAGTTGGGAGTGGGGGGTAGGAAAGAAGAAATGAGACTCAACTGCCGTCCTGGGTGAGAAATGGGTTCCATTTGGGAGCGTAGCAGAGGCTCATAAATAGATCTTTGTTGGCCCAGGGATATCTTTCTGGATCCTGGGGCTGAGGGTTGGTTAAGGTTTTGCTAAATGACAGGAAGGTGTTGGGTTCTATTGGTCGACTTCATTCTTTGGCGCTTTTCAAGCAGCCACTCTGATGGCAGTTTTCAGTGTGACTTGAGCTTTCAGATCCAAAGTTCCTTCCCCTGTGCTTTCTGACACTCATGAATTCTTCATGGATGCTCTACCCATAAGGCAGTGGAGGAGTCTTAGCCATTCTTTTGGAACCTGTGGTCTTGAGAATTCTCTTGTTCGTTCACTCATGGAAAAGGAAGGCAGAAGTTCTCCACACCACCCCTGAATGCTAGATTGGGGAGGAAGAGTAGATGAGGGAGAGCTGTTCTGGGGTGCTTGCAATCCTACATGTGCCTTTGAGCTGAGGGGAAGCAGTTATGTGGGCAACGTCGACTGAGAACCGTAAAAACAGTCTGTGACTCATGGAACTTTGGTTATCACGGATATTTATTTATTTATATTTTAAAATATTTATTTATTCATTCGTTCACTTATTTATTTATTTATTTATTTAGCGTGTGTATCAGAGGGCACATGGAACATTATGGATTGCTTCTACCTCCTTCTTGCTTGGGTCTTGGATTTCTCTGGCTCCACCTACCAGGGCTAGGCGCACAGGCCATTACCCTCCAAAAATGGCAGCTGGGATCCGAACTCAGGACCTTATGCTTTCGAGACAAGAGTCTTAACCCCTTAGCCATCTCACCAGCCCATCACTGATATTTAAAAGAGAAAGCAGAGATGACTGTCAAAGCAGCAACATTGATAGTGACTGGCCTCTGGGGTCTGACAAGAGTTTCATGACGTTCTTAGAAAGTAGGTAGATGATTATCCTCAGTTTTTCAGGGAGAGAACAGGAGTTTAGTGAGATGGAGGGAGTGTCGTCTCCAGCATGCGCATCCTTGTCCTCATAGGATGCCTTGGAAATTCGGGGCACAGTAGTGAGAATGGAGAACTAACCGGGTGGGAACTGAGAGAGACACAGATGGCTCAGCCTCCTCTGTGCCCAGTTCAGACAGTTCCAAACTGCAAGTGAGTTCTTGGAGCCCTGTTGTGGGGAAGCAGAGGTTGCAAGGAGTTGAATAACTTGGGTAAATTGCAGAGCAGGTTTTGAATGCTGACCAGGCTACTCTCAACGCTTTGAGGTGGTTTTGGTTCGGCTGTTATCTGTGCTTCCCAAGAATGCATTGTGGGATGGATGGATGGATGGGAGAGGTAGGATAGGAGAAGTAGCTGCTGTGGAGAATTAGACATCAGGATCTCTGTGGAAGAGAGGTTCTTTCTCAGAGCTCTGCAGCTTCTACACACAGTTGCTCAACCCTCTCTTGGGAGTATTGCAACTTTCTGGTCCTTAGGCCACAGTTAGGCCAAAGCCAGCTTAATAGCTGTCTTTCCTGGCTTCGTTTATCCCTTACAAAATGCCCAGAGCTGAGCAAGACTAGGGTAAACCAGGCATGTGGACCTTTAGCCATCGAAGGAAACAGCTATTACAACACATTGAAATCGTCTCCAGCGCTTACATGAGAAATACAGCTGTGTAGAAATATGAGAAAGGGTTGGGAAATAGTCACACACATTTGAACGTGCCATCAAAGGCCGTGGGCAGTTGACATGGATAAGTGGGGGAGGAAAGGGGTGAAACCACAGGCGGGTAAGAAGGATCTGATGGCTGCACCCCAAAAGAAGATGTGACTTTGGGAACCATGGATTGCTCCACTTCCTTTTTTGCTTGGTTCTGGGGTTGCAGAGGCCACTGCCATTTCCACCATTTCTGCGTGGTGTTTTTATGTGGAACCTGGGATCTGAACTCAGGTCCTTCTGTTTGCAATGTAGAGGCTTAACCCCTGAGCCTTCTTCCAACTCCAGCTCTGGTTTCCTTTTTTACTCTAGGTTCAACCAGTCACACAGTCCTGTAAATTCTACCTGAATATCTTAATTCTGGTGCTCATTCTTCACTGGTTACCGACTTCCTTGCCCAGGGTATTTTTTGGGGAGGGGAGGCGGATGGGAGAGTAACATCACCAGACCTTGGACATGATGTGTGAGTTCTTTGCTGCTCACATCCAAGTTCCAGACCTTTATACCCCTCATGGGCCCCTCTGGAGCCTCTCAGCTGGTCTACTGCCCTCTCTTTTCTCTCCCACTGTGGTGGATAGCTGTCCAAATGATCTTCATAAGAAAGTGTATTCGATTCTGTTTCTCTCTTGGTTACAAGCGTCCGCTGACTTGTGATTGGGTTCAAGTTCAAATGCCTCGGCACAGCAGCGGAGATCCTTTGCAGTCTCTCTCCTTCCCCCACCCATCTTACTTTCTTACCTCAGTGTATCTCACAGTGCTGTCCCTCTTGTGCCTGCCTTGCATCTACTTTTCTTGTTCCCTTTCCATCTCTTCAAGACCAACTCAAGGGACCCCATCTCCGCAAAGCCTTCCCACCTTCCTGTGGGAAATAATTACAAGGTTATAGTCCTTGCTCCCTCTAAACTCCCAGAGCTCTCAGAGCAGGGACCTGCCTTTTCTTCCTAGACTCCGACATAGCATCCAGGATATCAGAGAGAGGTGGGTGGGGGCAGGCTGAGGGAAAGAAGGAGTGGTAGAACCATTTATTTATTATGATGTTTCAAAATGGATTTAATAACAAAAATTCAAAGAAAAGAGCATTTCAAGAAAGCAACTGGAAGGCCGGTGAGGTAAGTCAGTGGGTAAAGGCAAACCTGGTGCCCTGGGTTTGATCCCTGAAAGCCCAACATGGTGGAATGAGAGAAATGACTTCTGGAAGTTGTCCTCCATTTCTCTTTCCCTCTCTCTAAAATAAGTAAATATTAAAAAAAAAATAAAGCAGCAGGGTATTTTGAAATTTAAGACAGTAAAGATGGGCTGGAAAAGTGGCTCAGCAGATAAAGTACTTACCATGCAAGCATGAAGACCTGAGTTCAAAACCTCAGACCCCATAGAAGAGGGAAATGGTTGTGCTCACCTTTCATCCCAATGCCATGGTGGGATGGGCAAGGAAGGTCACTGGTTGCCAGCCTTGCTACAGATTCAGTGAGGGAATCTTTCAGAAAGGAATAAAGCAGTGAGTGATAGAACACCCACCATCTTCCTCCTCTGCTTTCTGCATGCAGAGAGAGAGAAACAGAGAGAGAATATGCAAAAATAAAAACAACAACAAAGAAAGTAGATTGAGGCGGTGCAGTGTAAATGGAGAGCAGACAGATTGCTGAGTCGACAGTTTGGGTTGGAGCCCCGCATCTGTCACATACAGCCCCGCATTCCTCATTTATCAAGCGGACATGAAAACAGTGCCATATGGGATGTCTATGAAAAGCAAAGGAGGAAATGTAAGTCAAGGGCTGGGTAGAATGCTTGGCATGGCTGAAGATTTCAGAAATGCTAGGGAGCTGCAGTGACTTCAGTGTCACTCACTGGCCTTTCCTCCTGGGTAAAAGCTTCCTCTGTCCTTCTGCTTGTTTTTGTGATCCAAAACTTCTTAGGCTTTGGCCTAGGCTGAGATGGGATTATTCGCGGGCAGAAAGAAGGGCGGGAGAAGCAATTCAGCATTTCTTGGAGGGGCTCATTTCCTGAGCCAGATGTCCACATGGGAAAACCCCTCACCTAGACCAGAAGTGGATCCTAGCTGTGGAGAACTGCTTGTGGGAGGGGCATGGCATGTTCTGCAGGGGACTCCTCTGCTTCACACTTAGGACTCAGTAGATTCTCTTCCTTGCTGGAGTGTCAGCTCCTCGGGGAACACAACTCCCCAGAGATAACATGAGGGCCATGGGCGAAGAATGTTGGCTGCCAGATTTCTGCTCATACAGAAAGCTGACAGTTGCAGTGATGAGCTCCCCCCAAGTGGAGAGAGTTAAGCTAAGCTAGATGCCCAGGTGCTGAGAATACTGTGAGAGAGATTTCTGCTCTTGGTGTGTGATCCATCTCTCAGAACTTCTGAGGTCAGGCACATAAGGATGGTGGACATGCACAGACCAGTGAATGCCCATGTGTCTGTCTGGCAAATGGGCCCGCCTTCTTGAAATGCAGGGAGAATTCTGTGAGTAAATCACCAACTCCTTCAGTTTCATTGAAATTGATGAAAATTATAGTAGATGTACTATTGATTCCCAAGTCCTCCTGAAGGTCTGAAGCCTAAGACTTACTGTGTTGCTTGAAAAAGACTCCCCATGACCTGCCTCACACCCTTTGATGCATTGCTGTGCTGTTTTACATACCATTATGTCTACATATAGTTCAACAGGCAAAGTCAGGGGAAGGCTGTCTTCAGTGTTGGGGGCCAGGGCCGGTTTATGGGCCATAGACAGCAAAGTCTGTGGTTCTGGAGTAGTGTTGGAATACAGGGAGGAGTTGTGAATGATTAGGGTTTCATAGATATTTTCCTCTGCTTCACAAATCTGATGACATATGTTTGTGTTCAGAGATATATATTATTCTGTAAAGGAAAGTGGTATTTTTATGGGATTTCAGTTGGGCCTCAACTCAAAAATATTCATGAACCATTTGCCCGCTGTATGTTTGTGCTCTGCCCCATCTGTAGGACAAGTAACGGTTAATCTTTTACATACACCTTTAGTGCTAATAAAAAAAAATCTGCGAAGTTTACAACAGGATTCGTATGAGGTGGTATTAATAGTTGAGAAGAGATGAAATCGGCTGTTTTTTGTATGTAGGAATTGGGAAGGGAGAATTTATTTTCCAAGAGTGGCAGGGGGAGTCCTCTGCCACATCCAAATTCTTGGCCCACTCCACTTTTGTGGAGTTAGCCCTAGAAACAAGGTTCTGATTTATCTGAAAGTGCTGTGCGCGGCCAACCACGATCTCAAGTGAGGTCTGATTTCCGTTCTCACACTGATCATTTAACGTCTCCTCCGGGCGTTTCCGCGATATGATCTCAGGTAACTACGGTGCAGCGCCTGGCTCCGGGGAACCAGCGGCCCAGCGCTGGTGCCCGCCTCAGGTAACGCGAGGGTGGCTGGGCACCTGGCCCCAGGAGGCGAGGCAGGCTGCCAAGAGCCTGGCCACTCAGGTGCAAGAATGTGACGCCTCTCCAGGGTGCGTCCCCGGATCTTGCAGCCCTTGATCGGCAAGGGTCCCGCTGCAGTTCTTCGCCTTTCCGAGCGTGCCATCCCTGAACCTTCTTTCAGGTGCACAAAGAGAACCCCCCAAACCATTCCCAAGCAGTGTCCAAGGACAAGGTGCTGGCCCTTTAAGAGAGGGCGGGGTCCTGAGAGGCATGGCCGCGCCCCCTGGACCTCCGCGCCGCGGACCACCTGTCTCCGGCTCGCCCCTCCCCTTTCCGGAGGGGCGGGGGAGGAGGGGCGAGGGCGAGGTTTACCTTGCGGGGCGGGCGCGCGGCGCATGCGCACAGCCGGACAGGTCCGCGGCGCGCTCACTTCCTGGCACACCCCCTCCCCCCGCGCCGTTACCCTGTACATCCGGGTCACTCGCCCTCCCCGCCCGCCGCCGCCGCCGCCTGGCTCGTCGCGGCTCCGCCACAGGGGCAGGTGCGGAGGGGCTCCCGGTCCGGCCGCCGCCGCCGCTGCCCCGCTCGGGGCCCGGGGCTCCCCCTAGCGCCGCTGAGGAGCCGCCGCCGCGGCTGGAGGACGGCGGAGGAGCGGCGCCCAGCGCCGGGAGGCTCGGGGGACGGTGAGTAGCGCTTGCGTCCGGCCGTGTCGCCGCCGCCTCGCGCCCTGCGCCCGCCCCGCTCCGCGGACCCCGTGCGGCCCGGGAGGGAGGGGCGGCCGCCCGTGCTTCCTCGTGCCCGGCGCGGTGGGCCCGGCGGGGCCCAGCCCTGCGCCGCTCGCTTCCTCCCGGCCCGCGGCCCGGCCGCCCGGAGCTCATTCATTCGGATCCTCTTTTCTTCCGCCCCGGCAGCTCCTGCGCGTGCTCGCCGGCCGCGCCGGGTCCCGGCTCCCCGCCGCTCGGGACCTGGGTCTCCGGTGCTGGGATCCACTTCCCCGCCGGGTTCCACCCCTCCTTCCCGATCCACACCCCCTCCCCGGATCCACACCTCCTCTTCGGATTTACTCCCCCTCTTCGGATCCACACCCCCTCCTCGGGTCCACACCTCCTCCCTGTCCCCTCCCCCGCACGGGATCCATATCTTCTTGGATCCACGCCCCCACCCCGAATCCACACCCTCTCTTGAGATCGCACACCCCTTCCCCGGGTCCACTCGCTCTCTTCGGATCCACACCTCCTCCCCCGCCCATTCCTGCTCCTCTGATCTTCACCTCTTCTTGGGATCCCCTTCTTCTTGCATCCACACCCCCTTTTCGGAGCCACACTCCTGCTCGGATCCACTCTCCTTCTCGGATCCACTCTCCTAGGATCCACTCGCCCCCGAGCCCCAGCCCTTCCAGCGGTGGGAGTTAGACCGCCCGCAACCTTTGGGCTTTCACCTGTGTGGATCAACCTTTCAACTTGGCCCGACCTTTTACTTCCCGGCGTTTTAAAGTCCAAATTCTCCTAGGGTGTGGTCTTAGTGTGTTTCCAAAAAACAGCTTGTACTCTCATAACCCAAATGCATGACTGCCAAATTCGCGTGAAGTGGCACTTAGCTGTGTGTGTGTGTGTATGTGTGTGTGTGAGAGAGAGTTTTTACTGCATGACAACTTCCACTCCCTCATTTGATGTATTAATTTTCTTAGACTGTAAAGTCTGGGAGAAAAATGATTGTTCTCACTAGTTCCTTGACTAATTCGCAACATTTCCTGTTAGTACTGTATGTCGAGGGGACATACTTTCTCTGTGTTCAGATTTTTTTGGGACCACCCCACCAATCCCCATACTTCCCCATGTACAGACTACCAGAACACTCAGCATCACAAAATGCCATTTTTAGGCCTAGAGAAAGGGTTCTGAGACTTGTTCACACTTTTTATCCTCTCCTGTAGTTGTTTTTGAGTGTGACACTTTTTAAATGCTACCACAGAAATGTTCCCAACTAATTGTATGTCCCTTGGGTGCTGCGGTTTGCCAGACTTTTGAGGTTCCATGGAATCGACCTTTCAGTCACTTGAGTGTTGGTGCTGCTTTGCACGCTCCTTTAAGATCAACATGTCTCAAGAAATACCCTTTGATTCTCACACTTCTTTAATTGTGATTAATAATAGAAGCAGGAGTCTGTGTCTAGAGTGACTTGGTAATCTGAGCTTGTTCAGTAGCTTGTTTGTAAAGCATTGCAGTTAACTGAAACTGCTGAATCGTGTCCATAAAGTGCTATGATAGCCCTTCCCCTGAGACTCATAGTTGAACATAACAAACTCCAAGGTTCTTAGTTCTAAACACATGCCGCTGGATGCGATTGTTGTAAATACAGATAGCATTTTCTTTTCATAATTTCTATTTGACAGCTCGAGACAAGTATCCATTGAGTTTTTCACCCCATATTGTCTTCTTTCCCCCTCCTCTTCTACTGCTGAAAGTCTCCTAACCCATCAGTTCCCTCCTGCTTTAAGTCTGCATGTGTGTGAGACCCATGACAGCAGGTTTCTAATATTCCTTTTTTTCTCTCCCATGAAGACAGGTTTTTTAAAGTACTTCTCCCACACCCCAGTTTTTAATTTGTTTTAAGTTTTGGATAGCCATTTCAGCAGTTCACCTCTAATGCATAGTCAGGATTACAGCTTTGCTAGATAATTTCAAAAATTCTTTAAACTTTGATACTGATGTATTAAATACTGCTTGAAACATTTGTTTCATAAAATGCAGGTGGTTATATAGTTTAAGCTGTAGGTTATATGTAACCGTCTACAGGCTAGATTTTTTTTTCCCCCTAAGAAAGTGGCTGATTGATCAAAGAAAAGTGATTAATCAGTTGACTCTGGTTGCCCCAGCAAAAATAATCATTTCATATACTGAGTAAACCTCAACGAGGGCAGTTTACATATTTATGATTTTTTGGTAGGTTACAAGAGATACTTATAATTTAATAGAACCTAAAAAAATGTTTCTCTGAATTTATGGTTTTCTATCATTGTTTAAGTAAAATGACTATAGTATTTGTAAGTATTTGTATTGCAGGTCACATTCCTCTTATTAGTTTTGATTTCTTCTTTCCTGTTACCTCATCAGGATTTAGCACAGTTTCTGCCTGATACAGAAGAGATACACTGTTAATGTTTGGGACTGTTGAGTAAATGCAAAGTTAAAAGAATCTCAGGCTATGACAGCATTTTGTAACTATGTGACAAGAATTTTAGAGAAAGAGTGGACTGCTCTGAAATGCAGGACCTCGAGTATCTTGCATGGCTTGAAGACCTGCAATTCAATGATTTTGAGGTTGTTAGAAGAAAAAGAATAGACTTGCTATTTTGTTAGGTTTGGTTCACAGAATGCGTTTGTTTGCTTTGAATGGATATTTGATGTATGTATCTTGTCAGCACTCATGAACAATAGTCAATTCAGAGAATATTTTGTGCATCTGAACTTTGTAAAAGTCATCATATAAATGTGTGGTCTTGTGAGCATATTACACAATTATGATCTATCTGATAAACTAATTTTTCAAAGAATTTTCTTTTTATGTAGCAGAAATGGAAGACACAATCCAATTTATTATTATTTTGGTAGTTGTGCTGATGATGTTAATGATAGCTTCTCAAGCCAGTTCTCCAAGACATGGTTTAGACCAAACAAATTGGAAATAGAAGACAAGAAGACAAGGACACCAGTATGTTTTACCAGCCTTGCAACATTGTTGTGATAAAAAATGTTTTAAAGGCGTGGTTTTGCTCTGCAGCTTAGACTTACCTTGCACTTGAATCGTTCTTGACCTTCTGCCTCAGCCTCCCAGTGCTGGGATTGCTCACGGTGGTGCTTTTGTATTCATTTCATTCAGTAGGACAGGGAGGCCTGAATAGAAGTTCTTTTATTTCTGGCCGATATATAGCGCATGAGAGGGCATTGGGAGGATAAACAAGGTATTGCAGTGAGTAAAACATTTGTAGTCCTCATAAGGCAGCTAGAAAAGAATGGACAGCAGGACTGAAAGGACAGTCTAACGTGGGTGCTCAGTCTTATCTGGAGTCAAGCTGAAGACCCTCATGTTTAATGTCATCCAAGCTGAGCCCTGAAGAATGGACAGTCAAAGGAAGGTAAGGAAAAGGGGAGGCCTCACAGACAACCAACACTGGCTGTATGTAGAATGTCAGAGGACCAGGAATGGTTGATCTAGCTGTAAGACCGCCTGCCAGAGTCACACAGCAGTTCTGTTCGGGTTTGGACTGAAGGCAGTAGGAAAGCTGTTACTGAGTTTTATTGTGAGAGAGGAACACTTTTCTGGTGCCTGGCAGTGTGGCTCAGGAAGGGGCGCTTACATGTACAGCAGGAAATCTTGCAGGCCATCTCCAGTTTGGGAGTGGGGAGTAGAAAAAAGACTGCTTATTTTTTTTTCAATTAAAAAATTCATTTTGGTTTTGAGCCAGCATGGCCTCACACTTACTGTGTGACCAATGCTGGCTTCCACTTTGGACCCTCCTACCTCAGGCTTCTGGGTGCTGGGATTACTCGCATGCATTACCACATTGGTTCTATTCTGCCTGTTTTTAGAGAACAGACTGAAGGTGAAGTTAAGATTGGCTGAGACAAGTTAAGCAGCTGTTGCTAACAATTCAGGAAAGAAAATGATCTGTGATGTTCAAGTTAAAGATTTGGTGACTAAATAAGTGCTTGTGGTCATAAAGTATGGAATACCTAAGTGACACTTTTCCCATAAAGTTGTGGTGGTGCCTGGGTCCAAGGCTAAGCCAGGTGTTTTCAAATATGCATCTTTCCCATGATTGCAGGGTTGTTCACTGCATGAGCTGACCTAGCATAAAATAATATTATACGGGGGACAAAGGAGTTCTCTGTGGAGCCCAGAAGGAAGTCAATAGCCGGTTTCAAAAGAGCACTGTCCAAACCCTTAGCTGGAAAGGTCTCTCTTTGCCAGCAGCTCAGTGAGTAAAATCATGAGGCTCAACGGCCATAAGGATCACAGGGTCCCAAAAGTAGCCCTTTTCTGTAAATACTCCTTATTGATTGGAAGAACCTTCTCAGTCTCCCAAGTGTTGGAACAACAGGTGTGAGTCACCATGCTCAACTGTAAGCAAGTATTTTAAGATATTATTTGCAAAGCCAAGTTAGTGATTATTAAATATATTAATTGCATATATTTTGAGTTACTACATCCTTACTGTTATGTGACATTAAAAATTTTTGTACCGACTTGTTTTCAGAAGTACAGAAGACATCAACACCATACATTTGAATTAAAGTGTCCATGAATTTAGCCATTTAAAAGTCAAATCTAGTTGTTGTCAGAGCCAGTTCAGAATTGGTAAGTCAGTAAAAGTAGGTGCCTCAAAATGAAGGATCGAAGCATGTGCATCCTTCTCTTGATGACTGGACTCGATTTATTGAAACATGACACATTTAAAGCCTTTCTTTGTATTGTTAAACAGTGTGTAAGAAGCAAGTCAAAAAATGTTTCCTGGGTAGATACCCTTTCAACTGGGTGTGCCAGTGTTCCACTTGGTATATGCCATGCTGACAACTGGTCAGTATTCTGTCTTTGATATGTAGTACTGACCTGTGTCAAGGTTACTTAATGTATTAAATATGTTTCTCTTAAGTTTTTGTTGTAATGGATGATCATTGATTGTTCTTTATATATCGCTTTAAAATTGTATATGCTTTAAATGAAATTTAATTTTTAAAAACTAGTCTTATTTTTTAAATAATTTAAAATCTGTGCTTTTAAATAATTTTTTAAAAAGTAAATACTTCGAAGTTATTCCCAGTTGAGGTGTATAAACAGAATGTTTTGTGAAGTCCTTAAGGTCCCTTCAAAAGGAACTTGTTTGAGTTTGATAGGAGAAAAATGAAACATTTTTAAAAGAAGTATAACTGATTTAAATATATTGTAAACAAACTATCCTAATTGGAGACTAACAGATTCCCTAAGACTATTTGTCCTGGAAGTTTTTCACTTGGGTCATAACTGCATTCAACAGTGTGGGTGATACACACTTTGAATCTAGCACTCGGGGGCCTGAGGCAACAGGAATGGATGCCATAGTCCAAGCTGCAGTAATTGATGAAAACCCTCTGACTTCCCTACTCCATCTCAGGCCCTTAGAAATACTCTGTGAAAAAGTAGAAAGTAGAAAATCATGTGTAATGCTGATAATAAAGATAAAGGGTATGTGTATAATTTTGGTATGTCAGTTTAATCTGAAATAGTTTTCTTGTACCATTAAGTACTTCCTTTAGTATACAGAATTGTGTGCTCACTTTTCAAAATCCCTTTAAAGACAGTTTTATTGAGGTGTTCTTTGTATTTGGATTGCGTATCTTCTCATTGAGCTTTAAGAGCTTTTATATTCTGGATTCAAGCCCTTTATCAGATACATTATTTCCCAAATGTGTTTTCTCTCTGTGTGACTTGTCTTTCTTTTCTTGGTATTATGTGTGTGTGTGTGTGTGTGTGTGTGTGTGTGCGCGCGCATGCGAAAGAGAGAGAGTACAAGAGGTCATAGAACAACTTTCCGAAGTCAGTTCTCTCTTTCCATCTCATGAGTTCTGGAAATAAGGCTTCAAACTCATTTGTCAGGTTTGCACACACTTTTACCCACTGAGCAATCTTGCAGGTCCAGTACTGTGTTTTGCAAAGGTGTTTTGGCATCTTGTCGATGATGAGTTGATTGAGATGAGTGGTTTTATTATTGAACTGTGATGCTTTGTTTCATTGATCTGGGTACCACATGACTTGGTGACTGCCTTTTTTCTTCCTTTTGTGTGTATGTGTCTGTGCAGGTAAGTGCACTTGTGTGTAGTCTGGAAGTTGATACCACATACTTGCCTCAGTAGCTCTTCCCCTTATTTTTTGAGACAAGGTCTCACTAAACCTGGAGCTTACCTATTTGACTCGACTGATTACCTAGCAAGTTTCAGGGTTTATCCTGATTCCACCGCCCCAGTGCTTGGATTACAGGTATGCAGTCATGCCTGGCTATGGCCTTAATTTTGTGTAGGTTCTGGAATTACAGGCATACACTCACGTCTGCTGTGGCCTGACTTTTGCATAGGTTCTAGAATCATAGGCATGTAATCATGCCCAGTTTTTGTCTGCTTTTGTGTAGGTTTTGGAGTTACAAACTCAGTAAACTGAATCATCTCCTCATTTTCAATGACCATAGCTTTTCTTTCTTTCCCGTGTGTGTGTGTGTGTGTGTGTGTGTGTGTGTGTGTGTGTGTGTGTGTGTGTGTTGCGTGTTGCAGTTCACCTGCATGGTTTCTGCTAAATGACCATCAAGCAGCTTAAGGGAATAAGGGGTTTGTCATAGTTAAGCACAGGTGTCAACCTGACAGTTAAGGGTTTGAGCTCTGAGCATCTTTGTAGGGAATTAGTGGTTGAGTTAGGTCCAGAGCAAACCTGCAGGAGATTGTCTAGCTGATGAGGAAGTACTATCCTATGGTGGATGGGATAAGGCCTTCAACAGATGAATAAAATACTGAGAGCCGGTTGAGGAAGTTGGCATCCTTATGTACACTTGGCCAGACATGTTGGTTCGTCAAGTAAGGATTGTCTCTCTCTTAGCATTATGTAATTGGTGCTGTGGCAAGTTCCCTAGGCCCTGGTGTTGGTTCATGCTCTGCCATCAAGCTTGGACTGAGAACTGTAACCAGGAATTGTAAGAGAAAAGGAATCCCTTGTTCCCTTAAGCCATTTGATGGTCATTTATCAACAACCATGCAGGCAAACTGCAACAAAATATGTTTTCTTACTGATAATCTGGTTACAGTCTATAGTCCAGCTTGACTGGAGAGCATGCGCCAACACCAGGGCTGAGAGAGGAATGATCCTTACCTGCCAGATCAGCATGTCTAGCCAAGTATACACAAGGATGCCAACTCTCTCAGCCCAGCTCTCTATTTTATTCCATAGCCTAATCCCACCCACCTGGTCCTTCCCCATCAGCCAGACAATCTCCTTTAGGTTTGCTCTGGACTTAACCCAACCACTAATTCTCCACAAATGCGTCCAGAGCTCAAAACCCTCAACTGTCAAGTTGACACCTATGCTTAACTATTTACCTGTATATGGATGGGGGAACGACTGTGAGTGTGTGTACACGTGGAAGCCTGAAGATAGCATCAGAAATCATTTTGTTACTTTTTTAAAAATTTTTTTATTATTATTATTATTTATTCAACTGTGTGCATATGCGTGTGTATGTGTGTGCGTGTGCGTGTGTGTGTGTGTGTGTGTGTGTGTGTGTCTGTGTATGTGTAGAACCACGGACGAATTCGTGAACCACCATGGACGCCTCCACCTCCTTCTGCCCCGGGATTCACAGGCTCCGCCCTACCAGGACCAGAAGCGCAGGCTGCCCCCAGCTTCCGCCTGGCGTCTATACGTGGGATCTGGGATCTGAACTTAGGACCTATCCGCTTGCAAGGCGGAAGCTTAACCCCTGAGCCACCTCTCCAGCCCATTTTGTTACTCTTACTTATTCTTTTGAGCCTGATTTTCGGAACGCAGAGCTTGGCTATCGGGCTATCTGGCTAGTCTGCTTGCCTTGGGAATTCCCAGGCTCCTCCTTATAGGTTGGAATTACAGATGAACCACCACACTCACCATTGTTTTACATGAGATCAGGGATCCTTTTGTGCTTCTGTAACACATGTTTTAACCACTGCCCTATCTACTTAGCAGCTACTGTAGCTTTGCATGCCACATATAACAGTGGCATACAAAACAATAGTCTCATCCCCCTCTTCCTCCTCCTCTTTTTTGTTTTTGTGAACCTGGTGATTGAACCTAGGGCCTCACTCATTCTCTTGCACTCTACCATTAGGTTACTTCTCATCTTCAGACTTTGAATTTAATTGTTTTCTTTTTTAAATTCCCAGATTAGCCTTGAACTTGTGATTTCCTGTATCAGGTCCATGGTAATTGGGATTGAAAGCTTGCAGTGCCAGGCATATCAGTAACTTTCTTGTTGAAATATACGTTCATATTTAGTTCAAAATTGAAATTGTATAGAAGCCGAAATTTCCATTAGATCATCACTGGGCAAACAAATGTCCAGATATTTGTACACACATACTCATGACATGTGAATACACACATGAGCCCTTTGCATTTGTACATAGTCACATTATTTGTCCACATTCATTGTTCTTTTTTTAAATTTTTTTATTATTTATTCAAATTGTGCGCGCGCGCGCTGTGTGTGTGTGTGTGTGTGTGTGTGTGTGTGTGTGTGTGTGTGTGTAGAACCATGGGCGAACTCGGAAACCGCCATGGACGCCTCCACCTCCTCCTTGTTTACTCTGCCCCGGGATTCACAGGCTCCGCCCTACCAGGACCAGAAGCGCAGGCTGCTCCCGCTTCTGCCCGGTGTCTATAGTGGGGTCTAGGATCCGAACTCAGGACCTTCTGCCTGCAAGGCAGAGGCTTAACCCCTGAGCCACCACTCCAGCCCCCACATTCATTGTTCTTGTATATTTTTTCTAGTGAATAAGTTTGTTGTCAGTCTTAGAACTGATTTTTTTTTTCCTTCAGGTACTTTTTTAACTTCTGTGAGATTTTTACATGCATAACTTTTGAGATCGAAGTGCCTTTGGACTAAGAACTATGAATGTCTTTCTTGGTAGTGTGTTTAAGTGGATTTTACTTCTTTTATCCATTTTTTTAAGAGTTAAAAAAAATTTACAAACAAAATGATTTGTGGTCCCTGCCTCTTTCCACCCTCCCTCCTCTCTTCCTATCTTCTCCCTTCTCTAAACCCTTTTGTGCTCATGCATCTGCTTGTGTGGATCATAGGGCTCCCTTCAGCTTATCTGTACTAGTAAAGGACCAGGCCTCTCTAGCAGTGTAAGTGGTCCGTCAATAGGTAAACTTTTATTTTTGGAAAGATGACTTTAAAATAAATTTTCACATTTTCACTTCATGCATGGATAACAAATCAAGTATGAAACTTTAACAAAATATAATCCCCAAGGTCCCTTTGCAAGCAGAAACTTCCATAAATCTGCTCTTAAGTATTGCTGATTTATTTATTCTGCATGCCCATGTGTTTTGTGTGTGTGTGTATGTATCAGAGAGTCTGTGTGTGTCTATGAAGGTCCAAGAGTGACTTCTTTAATCATCCTGGATTGCTTCAGCCTTCTTTTTGTTTTCACTAGGCTCCACCCACTAGGGCCAGAAGTGCAGGCTGCCTTCTTTTCCCACTGAGATCTTTGAGTGGGACCTGGGACCTGGAATCCGAACTCAGGACCTTCTGTTCCTGAGGCAGAGCCATTGCTCCAGCCTTGCTCTTAAATGTTGTATAAACATTTTAGCATTGGTACCAATAAGTTTTGGGCAAGAAAATAGGTATGTGATGATGAGTTTTATTTGTAAGAGCATGTTCTTTACAGTGCTAATAAAAGAACAACCATCTTCAATCCTGTATACTGTGAAGTGATCCTATAGCCATGATGGAAGCCTGAACTGTGCTCAGCAGCTGGGGGAGCTGGGACTGGAACTCTGATACCTTCTTATCTGCCAGGGAAGATCTAACTCCTTATCAGAAACTCCCCTGACATTTAATGTTTTTCTTATGGAAGGATTTGGTATGATAAAAACAAGATATAAAGTCATCTTTAGAGATAATGACAATTGTAAAAGGCTGTATAAGTTATTCTTAATATAAAAAACAAGTGCTCCCTTTGGCAACACATATACTAAAATTGGAACAATACAGAGAAGATTAGCACGGCCCCTGTGCAAGGATGACACACAAATTTGTGGAGAATTCCATATATATATATATATATATATATATATATATATATATACACACATACATACATACATACGTACATACATATACACACACATACTTTATGAAGTCTTGGGTTATGGGGATTACAAAAGTAGGTGAAATCTCCTTCAGATTAAGAATGGGGTAGAAGGGAAGAAGTTTGCCCAGGGATATGCCCACTGGTACATTGTTATTAACAGGAATCAGGTAGGACTAACCGAACCATAAGTACATGCAAGGACCTGAGAGTGGACAGGACATAAGTGGGGGAAAAGGAGGCTGGAAATGACGGTTGGTTGGGGTAATTAGGGTGAATTGATATGAATACATCCATAAAGCCCTAAAAGAATATAAGTACAAAGAAAGAAGAATAAATAGATGAGATTAGGAAAGGCTACCATGGCTTTGTTAGAAACTTTGCATTTGAAAAAGACATGATTAAAATAGTTGGGAAACTGGACTGCTTAATGAAATAAAGGAAGTCTTTTTATGCCGAATATTTACTTTAAATTTTATTAAGGATCAAATACAGAGCCTTGTGCATGATGAATAGACTTCTACACTCACTTGCATTCTTGGCCCTGAACACTATTTTAAAAGTTTAAACCTAAGTTTTTTCCCACGATTATTTATATGAAGTGAAATTTTACCAGTATTTATTTTTGGTGGGATTGCAGATTTTTGTTGTTTTATGGAAATTTAGAAAATATGAGATGTTATTCAAGGAATTGCTAACATGAAACACTTTGATTTTCAGTTTGACCTCCGTGTTAGTAGCTTGCATCTTTCTCAAGTAAGTTATAAGATGTCTTTCAGGCCTTATGAAGGAAAAGCAGAAGTGCTGAGTGTGTGTGGCTTTGTTGGTACCTTGCCTGCTGGACCAAGTATGAGAACCTAATTTGGTTTCCAAGCACCTATGTAAAAGGCTAAAGCACAGTAGTGGGACATATCTGTAACCCCAGACTGTGGTTCCTGGGAACTTATTGGCTAGCTAGCCCAGTTAAATTGATGAGCTCTAGGTTCAGAAAATAAGATGGAGAGTGATCAAGGAAGACATTCCAGCCACATGCACATGTGGACATACCATAGGAACACACATGTAATGTTACACATGCACATGTGGACATGCCCACAGGAACACACACATAACAATACACATAAGCATACACTGTAATACTAGTCAGAAAATGGATTTATGGCTTCTAATACCTACCCTACTTGTTGATATAAAAATATTCGGAAAGTTGGAAATTAGGAACTTCCAGGGAACACTTCCAGAATCACCTTAAGCATTTTTGGGCTAGCAAGGTGGACAGAGAGGGGGAGACCATGATCCTATGCTACTGAACAGGACTAACCTGTAGCCATCTGAACCAGAGGGTTAGGAAATAAAACTTCAGTGGAATTTCTGACAACTCTGTCGAAGATCAGTTTCTAAATGCATTTTTTTAAATTAAAAGATCAAAATCACAGAGCGTTTAAATGAAAGTTCAAGGACATTATAGTCACAGAGTAATTTTAAAGAACAGTGGCACAGTTGTCTTTGAGATTACATATCACCCTTCTGCTTTTTAAATGTAACATTTACAAATTTTTTTCTAATAAAGCTGTCAACAATGACGAGTTTTTGGAAGAACGTGCTCGTTGAGGCATTTAGTTGTGGGTAGCATGGCATTGTTGTGGGGCCAGGCGATAAGTCTGGAGTCATCTCAAACCCTGTAGATGCACTGATGAAAGGTAAATAAACCAACTTTTGACATTTACTTATTTCCTTATTAAAAAAAGGAACATCCCCTGTTTTGAAATGATTTATATAGCCTCATGTGTACAAAGGAAGTAATATAAATTACTATCTTCATTTTTAAAAAGTTGTGTCTATTTTATAGTGATTTTTTCATTAGTTCACTAGTTTTTTTAAATTTCTTGCACTTTGAGTTTTATACGTGAATGCAGTAATTTATATTTTCACACCTTAATTCCCAATCACTCCCTTCCTCTGTTCTCATTGCAGTCCTTCCCTGTCAGTCTTCCTCCTTTCAAGTTTGACCCACTGAGTTTCATCTGTATTACCTTTGATGGTATGTCCCTGAACACTTGCTGCAGCATGAATCGTGAATCCCCATCCCATCCAGCATTAATCCTGAACAGTCTCTTAGGGAGACATAGAGCCTCTTTTGTTCTTTCTCCTTTTTTGCTGAAATATTGAAAGGCTACATGTGCAGGTCTTGTGAAGGTACACATAGCTGCAGTAAGTTCATGTGTGCAACAGCCTTATCATGTCCAGCAGAAACTGTCTGAACACACCTGTCAGGCTTTGTGTTATTCTGAGCTTCAGGGGTAGGCATGGCTTCCGTGTCCTGTTCAGAACCAAGCAATCTGCAGTTACTTGTCTCCATTTCCCCAATCCTTGTTGTCCTTTATTGTGTTTCCCTTTGTGAATATTTTGCCTTTTTTTTTTTGTAATCCCAGTGCTCCATATGCTGAAGCAGCAAGCTTGCCCTAAATTTGAATCCAGCCTGGAATACATAGTAAGTTCTAGGCCTGGGTACATAGTGAGCCCTCATTTCAGAACAAAAACAAAATCAAAGAAAGGAAAGTGTAGTGGCTCTTCTCAATTGCTATAAGGTAACACTCAGCAACCAGCTTAGGGAAGAAGGGGGTTACCATTCCAAAGGGGTGACATAGTCCTTCATGGCAGGAAAGGCCTGGAGGGGGCAAAAGCTAGAGATAATTCAGGACCTGTCCAACAGAAGGATCAGCACACTATCAGAACAGACTGCTCAGAAGCAGGCACTAGCCACCCTCAAGGCCCATCCCTGCAACAGCATCCCAGGAAGGTTCCATCTCCTGAAGGTGCCACGACTTTCCAAATATTAGCAGTAGGTAAGAATGTGAGCACGTGAGTCTAGGTGGACAATTCACATTCAGGCCAAGACAAAAACAAAAAACCATGAGAGGGCCAAGAGTCACAAATGAGTGTGTTATTAAGAATGGAATAGTACTGGTCTGTGCAGACAAAAGGTTTCAAACAGGATTTTGTGTTATTTGTGGCCCCAATATCAATGGCTTGTTAATCAGCAATCCTTGTTTGTTATAGTGAACACATGGTTTTCAGAAGGAATGAAAAGAGTTCATAGAGGAACACTTTTAAAATCCAGGACAGATATGTTTTCACATTCTTAAGATGTGTGATGTGTCTTTTGGAAAGTTTCTTTTTATTTTTGAGATTTTTATATATAATTATTTCACCCTGTGGGCTCTGGGGATTGGGTTCAAGTTGCCAGATCTTCAGTGCCTTTACTAACTGAGTTATGTCGCTGATCCCCTTTTTACATTTTTTTAAAAAGTTATTTATTTGGCATACAAGGTGTGCGCCTATGCATGCATACGCTGCATGGCACCTGTTGAGACCAGAGGGCAGTGGCTCTTAACTTTTTACCATGTGGCTTCATGTGTTGAACTCAGTGGGAGCCGTCTTTACCCCCTGTGCCATCTGACTGACTCAGGAAATTTTTAGTTCTTCTCTTGATTGGTATTTAAAAAATGATCCTGCTTTTTCAAGGATGTCCTAGTTATTTAATATTCAAATTTTATTCTTTGAAACTTGCAGTTTTTGTTTTGATGATCTAGATACTTTGCATACTTTTAAAATTCTTTAAATTCTTTAAATTCTTTTTTCCTAGTTTTATAAGCATATCGAGTAATTATTCCTGTCCCACTCCTTTCACCCTCCCTCTTTTCTCTCCTTCCCTTCCTCCTTAGGTACTTCTTATATGTTGCAGTAACTGATTTCTTCCATGTTTGATTTCTGAGCTTTTTATTGTCTGATTGATATCTTGGTTGCATTTGTAATAGTTTTCAATAGGGAAATTATAATGAACCTTCTGTTTGAATTTTTTTTTAAAGGAAATGACAGTGATTTTTATGTTTGAAATCCCACTTTTTGGTACTGAAGATTAAATTCAGGATTTACAAAATTCTTGCAGTTCTCCTGGATCATTGGCTACTTGCTGGATACTTTGCATGGACAGGGAATTGTTGGAGTAGTTTCAGGTAGCCACAGAGTTGGTTGGAAGGCCAGAAGCACAGGAGACAGAGCAGCAGGAGACTGTAGGCTGTGTTGCTGGCTGCTCATGCCACTCTGGCCAGGCCTCTGGCCTTCTTAGGATCTGCTAGTCTGTGGGTCATTCTGTCAAGGCTTGGTGGCTCTAGGTGAACCCCAAGTTTTGGTGTCATCCACTTTCTTCTTTTATTCCGACATGGGACCTCTGTTCTTTTTACAGTCCCAACACCTGTCCTTCCAACTGGGCAGATGGTTCTATAGAGGATGTTTGTATTTTTAAGTGTTTCTTTAGAGAGTTAGGTCAGTGCACTGCATAGGTTCATGGTGAATAGTTTGTATTGCATCTCAACAGGAGACTTGTTACAGTTTCAGTGAGACTAAATTTGATTTCTCAAGATAGATCTGCAGGTCCATCTCTTGTTAATAGGTGTCATTTTGTGGTAATACTTCAGATCATGTGAATATCTTTTATTATATTTTTTAGTGTGTATGTTTGCGTGAATGTGTGCATGCGCTTGTGTGTATGTGTGTATGTATAGAAGGCACTGTATGTCCCTGTGAAGGACCAAGGATGACTTTGGAATCATTCTGGATTGCTTCTATTTCCTTTTTGCTTCATTCTGGGATTTTGCAGGCTCTGCCCACTGGAGCCAGAAGTATAGGTCTCGGCTTTTTGTGCCTGGTGTTTTTATATGGGACCTGGGGTCTGAACTCAGGAGCCTTCTGCTTGTGAGGCAGAGTCTTAAATCCCAAGTCATTTCTTCAGCCCAGATCATGTGAATGTCTATGAATAACCTTTACGTAGGCATTTAGTATGGGAGAGGGCAGTCACTCTGGAAAAAACGGCTGTTAATGTTTATCTGAATAGTAGCTATTGATTATCACCCTGAAGTTACGGAGTACAAGCTTTAATTTTAATACAGAAAAGACAAGTAAGTAGTTCATCGTCATAAATTTCAATCCTAAAAAGAAGTTGATTTAAATATTAACAGTTATATGGGGTATGTGCTTGTAGAGTGTGCCCACTCTGTGTGGAGGCCCTAAGGTGAAGTCAGGTGTGTTCTTCGCTGGTTCTCCAGTTTTACTATTACGCTCTCTCACTTGAACCCAGAGCTCAGCAGTTGGTAAGGCCAGTCAGCCAGCTTTACCTGGGGCTTCTGGCTTTGCCTTCTGAGTGCCAGAATTCTAGTCAGCCAGCACACCTGTCCAGTTTTTATGCGGGTTCTAGGGGTGTGAACGCTACTCCTCAGGGTTGTGGGATGAGTGCTTTATCCACTGAACCATCCCTATGGCCCCAAATATCAATGGCTTGTTAATCAGCAATCCTTATCTTTTCCTCATTCTATATTTAGTTCTCCATTACTCCACAGTTCTTCTCAGTGGCTACCAACTAATTTTTTGAGATAGATCACCCTGCTCTTGTATGGCTCTGAACTTCAGTTCTCCGGCCCCCAGTGTCAGTAGTCCTGGCATTATGTATGTACACCTCTGTGCCTAACTAGAAAATTATGTAACTATATTTGTAAGTTTCTCCTTATTGATTGTCAGATTCAGGTATTTTAAGGTCACCTTAGCTATCTAATAAGTAGAAATAACAGAAGGGCAAATAAATTAAGCCTCAAGCATGCACAGCCAATGAGCTAGTTAATTGTTGGAAAAATTAGTATGGTTTTGTATCTATCTTTGGAACAAGGAAACTCCATTGTAAGATTGAATGCCAGATGCCTCATTCTCAGATTAACAAAGACTTCTAAATTTGAATTTTTTTATTACATACTTCTTTGTTAACAATAGGAAGGATAGTGTTTAAAATTCTTTTTTGGAGGAAATTTTGGAGATGATATTTTTCTTTTACAATGTAGCAGGTATGACAGTGCAAAACATTTAAAAATGATTTCGCCAAAGTTGAAGTTGTGATTAATGTCTGTGTAGTTAGTGCCAGTGTTGTTAATAGGCAAAGCAAGTGCAGATATCGCTTGCTTAATTTTCTCTGTCATTCTTCTTCAGGCATGATTAAATCACTCGCTCATCTATTTTACCACATCAATTGACCCACAGAACTCTAGGATAGCAGTTTACTTAATTTCACTGTATTGTAGTCACTTGCTTATGTGTCATTTTATAGACAGTGCACACCTCCAGGACAGGTCCTTCATTACTTGCATTTGCTACATCACCTTTCATGTAGCATCTGGCCTATTGTAGAGCCTGTATTATTGATCTTTGATTAAATTTGAGCACTTTTTTTTTGGTTATATGACTAAGCATTTTTATTAAAAGCCTGAAAAAATCTTGTTTTGATTATTATCAAGACGGGCAGCAATCAATATATTATAATATACAGAATTTCTGTAAAGTGATACTCTTGTGGAATCCCCGCGGGCCAGCCGGGGAAAGGAGGAGGAAAGTCAGCAGGGACCTCGGGGCTCAAGGCCAGTGGCTCGGAGTCACCACACAGACTCTGGGAGTCAGGTGAGAAGCGAGCCTAGCTTGGCAGACTAGTTTATTTAAGGAAGTATTTGAGCTTATATAGGGTCAGGGGTCCAATCAGGTGTTGCCACCTCTCCACTGGGGGTGGGGGGGACACCCACCAATCATTTATCTGTTCACTAGGTGTCCATTGCAGAGGCAGGGTAGATGGCTGCTTCCCATTGGTTGTTCATCCCTCCACCTGTATGGTTCCTCTCCTGGGACATGTCCAGGGCTTGTTGGTACTTGTTAGGGCTTTGTCTGTAACAGACCTTCTGGATTGGGAGCCCTGGCTAGTGCCTCCCTGAATCAATAGTGCCACAGTACTCTACTTACTGTGACAGTTGAAGTCTGTTGAATGACCTGTAAGGTCATTGTGGATACTTCAGAGTTTTATTTAAGGTTCTTTATTGCATAAGTTTTTTTTTTTAATTTTTTAATTTATTATTTATTCAATTGTGCGAGTGTGTGTGTGTGTGTGCATGCGCGTATGTATGGATGTGTGTGCATATGCGCGTATGTATGTATGTGTGTGCGTGTAGAACCGCGGACGAATTTGGGAACCACCATGGACGTCTTGCTCCGGGATTCACAGGCTCCGCCCTACCAGGACCAGAAGTGCAGGCCGCCCCCCCCCCCCCCCCCCCGCTTCCACCTGGCGTCTATACGTGGGATCTGGGATCCGAACTCAGAACCTTCCACCTGCAAGGCAGAGGCTTGCAGCCACCCCTGAGCCACCTCTCCAGCCCTATTGCATAAGTTTTTTAACAAGAGACTTTATATGTTTGACAGAGTTTTGTCAGTTGTCTGATATGTATGTTTTGATCTCTTCCATCTTATTTTCCAAATAATCTTTTTAGCAGAATGATCAGTTTTTTGAAAGACTTAACCATAGAAAAGTTGCATGTATTCTAGTCTTTTCTTGTATTTTCTTGTTCACTTGTTTAGCATATATACACTGGAGAATGAAATGCATCAGAATTATGCTTAGTACGGGGGAGTGCAATAGTAATAAACAGGCTGTGATTGACAATGTCTGTCATCAGAAAAGAACTGCTTTGATGAGTGAAGTGTTACCTTCAAGGGTCCATTGGATAGATCTTCACCCACACCTGGAATATTCTCTTTTTAGGCACTGTCCTCTTCTCAGAATTTCTGTTGTAATTATAGTCCATCAATTTGCTGTTGACAGATTATTGTGGAGTTGTTACTTTTTATCTATGCAAGTACTGTTTTCACAGGAAATCATTAGCCTTCTTCAGGATAAAGGTCATTTTGTTTCTTTCAGTTTTGCTTTTGAGACCGGTCCTCATAAAGTGCAGGCTGTTTCAAAGGTTGGCTTTGAACCCTCCTTCTGTGCCCCCCCCCCAATTATGAGGGTGTATCACCGTACCCAATAGGGTGTCAAGATTCTTTTTTTTTTTTTAAATCTCAACCACTGATAGACACAGTAAAGATTATAGTAATGATTATTGAATTGAGGACCACAGGCACCCCAACATTTTGATTCTACTTCTAGGTCATCGGATGGTGAAAATAGGACCTGTGCAGGGGGTGCTGCGACAGGTAGAGCCAGAAGGGGAGGGATAATGTGCTGTGCCCGTGCTTCGAGTTTCAACAATCTTAACGAGTAGACTCATCTTCCTTCTTAAAAGCAGATTTACTTCATGGGATTTATTGTTGTTTTCTCTTTGTAACCTTTTAGAAATGTAGGAATCATGCTTAGTGTGCAGATAGAATGAAAACAAGGCTGTAGAGTTAGGTCTGATTTTTGTTATGGCTTGCAGACTTGTTTTAGGGAGACAAAACTATTTATCTGAGGTTGTTTAATTTTCATGAAAGTGTTTTCTAATGTGAGGTTGGAAAATGCTGGCAGTGTGTGAGAAATACTGTGTGACACTAAATGTTTAAAAAAATTTTGTGCATATGTGTGTGCATGAATGTGGGCATGTGTATGCCATAGTGTGTGTGTGGAGGTCAGAGGACAACTTTTGGGAGTTGGTTCTTCCTTTTCACCGTGTGAGTTCTGGGAATCAAGCTTAGATCAGCAGTTTTGTGTGTTAAGTTCTTTTACCTGGCTGAGCCATTTCACCAACCCTTGTGTGTTACCTTTTTTCATAAAAAAACTTTATTTTGTGTGTGTGTGTATGTGTGTGTGTATCAGAGGGTGCTGTATGTTCCTATGGAGAATCAAAGATGATTTTGAGAATCATCCTGGATTTTTTTCTACCTCCTTTTTGCTTTCCTCTGAGATTACTTAGGCCCCACCCACTAGGGCAGGAATGATAGGCCTGTGCTCCTTTGTGCCTGGCACTTTCACATGGGACCTGGAATCTGAATTTAGGACTTTCTGCTTTCGAGGCAAAGTCTTGACCTCTGAGCTATCTCTGGAAGACAAATACTTATGGTCATGTGGTAGAGTCTGCTGTGGCAGGTCTTTGACTTGTATAGTTAAAAATGTGTGGTGGTCAGTGTTGTCCTTGTAGTGGTGGGTGTGTTACAGTGATGGGTGTGTTACCAGTCTGGTTTTGATCTAGAAGTCCTCTTGCCTCAGTTTCCCCAGTGCTGATTATAGGCATGTGCAGGCATGCTTGGCAAGCTGAGTTTCCTAGAGGAAGTTTCATTTCGTACAAATCCTCTTTAACAGATACATCAGATATACAAGTTTTTATTTAATAAATTACTCAGTTTGAATTCCCTGTGATGTTCTGTGATAATCCTGGTAGCTGGAAGGATCTCAATTCCTGTGGTGGGTTTCTGTGTACAAGGCACTTTCAAATAATGTGGGTAGTGAGTTGAAAGAGATGAGCCCTGAAGCAGTGACACCCAGAGGAGAGACAACTACAGAAGCCTCCTGACTTGAGTCAGCTTAGCGCTCCGGGAAGTGGTGCAGTAGACAGAGGAGAGGGCTTCTAGTATGTGTGGGCAGGAATGACAACTGTTGTCTGATCTGGTTGGAGTGTACCCAAAGTTCTTGAGATCAGAGTTCATCTCTTATCTCTGTGTTTTTAACTTAGCATAGTGTCTGCATAGTGGTAGGTGTTTGTTGAGTTTTTTGGTTGTAATCGTGACAATGCATTGGATGCTTACTTTGTGTTTTTTTTTTCCCCCTAGATCTAAACATATATTCTTCCTGAGTCTCATATAATATTTACTGTAGTATTGCAGGGAAACTGTTAACTCCATTTTCCATATCAGGAAATCTGCTCATTAGCTGTGTGACCCTGGGTTGCAGGTAGCAGCTCTCAGAAGTAGAAGTCCAACTGGGGTGTGTATGGTTGAGTTGAGAGTGGTGGAGTAAGCACTTGCCTAGGCTGCCCAAAGTCCTGGGTTTGAGCCCCAGGACTGTGAGGAATTCAGTTTCTAGGCTAAACTTTTTCTGCCTTCATATTATACTGCCTTTCTCTGTCATAACACACTTTAAGTACTAAATATTGAGTAGGATACAAAAGATTTGAAAAATAGTCTTTGGGAGCCTGCTGGGAATAGGACTTCTGAGGGGCAAATGTGTCAAGAAGGCTGTCTTGGATAAAGGGAGCACACGACCTTTAAGTGAGGGTGCTTATGCCAAGATGAAACTGAATTCCATTTGTGCAAAAAGTGTACACAAATTAAAACAAAACAAAACAGTACAGAGACTCCTGGTGGTAATGGAAACAAAGCCAGAGTAACTTGGGAGCAGTAACTTGGGCTCATGGACCAGTGGCTTGGCTTGATGCTGGATGGATTCCAGAACGAACTTCCTAATAAGCCATACATGGGACATCAAGTCCATGCTGTGTTCTACTCCTTCAGATTTAAGCTTACAAGAAGTAAATAAACTTAAGTGGAAATTAAATGAAAGGATTTATGCTCTTGAAAAAAATATCAAATTTTATGTTTCCCAGGAATTTCGCTTGCTATTTGAATGTGAATGTCCTCCAGGTTCATGTTTTTGAGCATTGGCCCTCCGATTGGTGGAACTCTTAGTGGAGGTTGTAAGAAACCTTTAGGAGGAATACTGGATGTCTGTCTTTAAGGTTTGTAGATCTTACAATAGATCTCTTTTGATCTATTCTGTGAGCTCTGTGTGCTAAGTAAGATGTGATAACCCACTTGGCAATGAGTGGAGTCACTGTTACTACCATGTGTTCCCCACCATCACTGATTGCACCCTGTGAAACTGTGCGCCAAAGTGAATTTTCCCACCCTTCAGTTGCTTCTGTTAGGTATTTTTGTTACAGTGAAAAATAACTAATGTATGACTAAGATGAAGTACATTAGCAACAGTGCCCCACTAGATGAAATTGCTTTAGAATTGCAGAGATTGCATTCTCGTAGTGGAATACTAGAGAAAGGCCTATTAAAGGTAGGAATAGCTTTAAACTCAACTTTTAAGGGTAAGGACATTTTTTTAGAAGGAAGAACAGAGTTCATTATCAGAAGGAAATGGATTTGAAGATTTGGAATGAACATTAGGTTATCAGATGCGCTGCTCAGACCTCTGTCAGGATTTGTGTTAGGAGTAAAGTCTGTAACCAGATTGAGGATTTCTAAATATGCCACTTTGGGAATGTGTCCTGCAAGTTGTTGGAAGCCATTAGACACTTTCCAGTAAGGTAAAATTAGTCTCTTGTAGTTCCTGAATAATACCACCGGCACAGCTGTTTGTGTAATGGAGGAGAGAATTACAAGTAGGTTAAAAGCTTAAAGATTATCCAGTAGTTAGGAATGAGAGAACTAGGAGAATGTGTGAACTAGGGAAATGGCAGTAAGAATTTAGGAGAAATGGAAAGCAGTGTTGAAGAATGCTTAAATAGAAGAGTTGAATTTCAGGAGAAAGTAGAATGAAGAATTTCCATTTTAGTAAGACTACTTAAATTTAATTGAGTTTTGTCTTTCACGTTTGTGAAATAGAGCTCTGGTGTACAGTATGCTTTCAAAATCTTGTTTTCAGCTCTAAAATTCTTTAACTTTGGGGCTGAAGAGATGGGTAATGGAGTTGCTTTACAAGCAGAAGGATCACCAGATCTCACATAAAAGTGCCAGGTGGAAATTGTGATGGTTTGTACTTCCAGCTCTGGAAAGCAGAGCCTGGGAAACTCCAGAGTAAAGCAAAAAGGAAGCAGAGCAATTTAGGATGATTCTCAGTGTTATTCTTGGGCCTCCATAGGCACACATGGAGCCCTCTTACACACACACACACACACACACACACACACACACACACACACGGACTCAACTCAGTGTGTCTTCAGTTCTAAAGCTCTGAGATTATGGTTTTCATATGATACTTTAAATATTTCATCTAAGTTCATGTTATCATAATTATTAATAAAATTTATCAAACTAATGAAATAAGGGTTGACATTATAGGAAAAGTGGATGTTAGGTACCAGGTATATTTCCATGGAAGAGTAGGAGTGCTTCCTTTTCAGAGCTTCTAGAGGAAATGGAGATTCTTAGGGACAACCACTAGAATTTAGGCAAATTAGCAGAATTTGGTCCACAGATCATTTTTAAAAAATGACTTGTCATGATGTTTCATTGATGGACAGCAATGTGAAGCACAGAATTTGATGAGATCCACGATAGGTAATTGCCCCATGAAACTATCATTATAATCAAGATAATGAGCAGAGCTTTTAGCCCCTAAAATTTTCCTCCTGTCTCTTTGAATTTGGTCTGCCTTGTCTCTAGACCTCAAACAGCCACCTATTTTCTGTTCTTATAAGGTTAGTTTGCATTTCTTAGGATCATAAGTAGAGAGCTTAAAATGTGTACTTTGATATTTTGCTCTTTTTACTGAGCAAGATTTTGAGATTTATGCTTGTTGTGAGGTGTTGTCAGTAATTTTTTTATTTTAATTATTAAGTCATTTTCCAAAATATGACTATATCATAATTTGTTGATGAACAATTGGGTGTTTCCAGGTTGGAGTTGTTACTCTACAAGCAGAATTAGAATATGATTGTTTGTGTGAACATGCACTTTCAGTTTTCTGGGTAAATGGCCATGTAGAACATGTAGAAATGACCATGTAGAACATGGTAGATATTTAAACTTTTATTATTATTATTTATTCAATTGTGCGTGTGTGCATATGTATGTGCGCGCGCATGTGTGTATGTGTGTGTGTAGAACCACGGACGAATCAGGAACCACCATGGATGCCTCCACCTCCTTCTGCCCAGGGATTCACAGGCTCTGCCCTACCAGGACCAGAAGCGCAGGCCGCCCCCACTTCCGCCTGGCATCTATAGGTGGGATCTGGGATCCGAACTCAGGACCTTCTGCCTGAAAGGCAGAGGCTTAATCCCTGAGCCACCTCTCCAGCCCCGATATGTATTTAAACTTTTAAAACTGCCAGACTTTTAGAAGCTGATTTTTCATTTCTTCAAGCATATAGGAATTCTTGTTTTTCTATCTTTTAAGATTAGTTGTGTTAAATTGTTTTATTTTATTTGATTTATTTTCGAGACATGGTCTTGTTATGTAGCCCAGACTGACCTTGAGCTCAGTGTCCTGCCTCAGACTCTGTAAGGTTGGCTTTAAGCCATTTAGAATATTCTGATTGTGTATTATTCTAGTGACCAGTAATGCGTAGTTACTTATTTGTGATCTATTTATGTTTGATGAATTGTTTGTTGAAATCTTTTTGCCATCTTTAAATTGAATTTCTTTTTGTAAACTCTTGTAATGTTTTTTTTTTTGTTTGTTTTGTTTTGTTTTGTGTGTGTGTTTGTGTGTGTAGAAGAGGGCAGGTGTGTACATGTGGGGGCTTAAGGGTGAATTTGGGAATTGCCCTTGGTTGCTCTACCCCTCTTTACTTTGCTCTGGAGTTTCCCAGGCTCTGTTCACCAGGACCAGAAGTACAGGCTGCTGTCATTTCTGCCTGGCTTTTTACATAGGATTCAGGATCCTAACTGAGGACCTTCTACTTGCAAGTCAGAGGCTTGAGCTGGAGTCATCTCGCTAGCTCTTTTGTAAGGTGTTTCCCCCCCCCCCCAATAAGTCCTTGCTTATGCTGTAGATGATACAAGTACAAATGCAAATATTCTTTAACTTTTTTTTTGTCAAAATACAAAGACCATCATTGTTGGTTATAAGTACATGGGGAAAATAGACAAAATAATAAAATTATAGTATAATTCAAGCATTGAAAATTGAAAGTGTCTTATTTGTTACTAAAAGGGGTTGGGAAGATAGCTCAGTGGGTAAAGTATTTGCTACACAAGCATGAGAATCTCAATTCAGATTCCCAATATCAGCACTTTTTAAGTTATCATTTTCATAGCTTAAAAAAAAATCACATGCGTGTTTCTGAAGTTGTAGCTTTTACCTTACTGGATGGAGGTAAAGGAATTTTATTGTAATGCTTAACTTTGAAAGTCTCTAGGTTATAGAATTTATCTGGCACCTAGATTATGCAATTTTATATTTATGACTTGATCTTTTTTTAAAGAGTGAATAGAAGTGTTTTATTAGGCCTTTTTTCTCTTGTAACTAGACAATTCAATTTTCCCATGTTTTCATGCAGGCGACACTGATTGTGATGTATAAAAGTGGCCTGATAATCTATATATTTCTGGGTAACTCTTGATCCTTTGAGAAGGAAGGTTTGTCTTGGGATGCCTCTCTCAATGCAAAAAAAAAAAAAAATCAAGAAAATGTATTCATTCCATTGGTAGTAGCATTGATCCGATAGGAAGAAAACGTATGTGATTAGGTTTTGAACATAAAGAATTCCAGTTCACAAGCTAGCATGCATGATTTACAATGACGAGTAATAAATTGTAGACAAAATGAAGTTGTAGAGCAGAAGTGTGAGATTGATAATTCAGGAGCCAAATCCAGTCTTCAGAGTATTTCATGTAGTTTATTGAGTGTTGCTAAAGCGTCATTAGTTAGTGACAATCAAAACGTGTTTTATATGAATATCTAACACTGGTTTCTTAGCCTTGAATGTTAAAAGCAGTGGTTTGTTTCAAGAAAACTAAGCCTGTGGCTGTCTGCCCTCATTAGCACTTGTCATCCTCAGGTGGTTCTGGTCAGCTCATCTGCCTCAACTTTGCTGCCTATGCTCTGCGTCCTCCTGAGTGCAGACATTATCGATGTTGCACTGCGATGAAGCTGCATCTTTGTTCCTGATTTACTAGGATGTGATGGGTAAAGATCTTCGTTAGTGAGAATTTGAGTGAGGAAAGGTTAGTGGAAGAGGTATCCAAGGTTTTCAACTTGAGCACATAGGACAGTGTTGTCACGTGAAACAAGGGAGGCTACATGTAGAACACATTTGGGGAATGAAGATGAAGGAATTAAGTTTTGTGTGTGTCATTGAAATCCATTGGCTAGTGCAGTGACTGTGTGAAGATGGCTTTGTGATCTCTAGCTGATAAATAAAGCTGTGAGGCCAGATGAAATGAAGGTAGCAAAGGATCTGAGTCCTGGAACCTTCAGGAGTTTGAAGAGATGGGAGGGAGATCAAGAAAGGAGATTGAGAAGGCCCTCTGTGAGCATTGCGGGATGACAAGAAAGAAGCAGAGTCCAAGACAGACTTTCCTGCAGATCTGTTACTATTTGGAATCTATTAGTAAGAAATGGGAATAGAAAGGATACAGGAAAGAAAGTCCATTCAAAGATGCATTATTGATCTGGTCACTCCTGTACATGAGTGCTTGATCTTGAAGAAGTCTTAGAAGACAAGAACACTGCCATAGAAGGGGAGTAAAGGAGGATTTAGCCCATCCATTTGCCATTTGTCAGAGATTGCCTACAGTTTAGTGTGCTTACGCTTCTAAGTTTGTCTGTGCATCTAGATATGAAGAGTTTTATAGGCATCTTATATAATAAGTCCCACAACAGTCAGCTACAGAGAGTAAGGCCAAGAGTAGGAGTTGCCTCCATTGGAAAGTGGGAGGTGGCACAAAAGGTCCATTAGATGCTAGCTACAGCTTCACCATAGACAGATAAGGACAGTTAGTAGAACAGCGTTTATCTACTTTTTAAAATTTTCCTTCCCTGGAGCATTTTAACAGGCTTTTTCCTAGTTAGTGCTCACCTTCTTCCCCAGGGATCCAGTGGTTTCAGCCTTTTTATGACTGCAGCTGCTACACTGCTCAGATGCACTAGATTCTTGGTATAGTCTCTCTTGTCCCCATTGTATAGTGACATTCATGGGTCCTTATGTTGATAGGATCAGTTTACAGCCCACTTCCTCCTTCTCACTTCTACTCATGGTAACTCCTTTAGTTTGCTGATCGTGGTAAGGAGTCCAGAATAACCAGGCAATAGTTACTGCTTCAGAATTCTCTTGAACTCTTCTGTGTCTCCTGGCAGAAGCCCACTCCTCTCCTCCCTCAAGTCAAAATGTCTGATCCAGGGAAATCTAAACTTTGCTGTTTCTGCTTCTGTCTCTTGACTAATTTTATTTTTATTTTTATATTTTTTGTTTGATGCTTTCATACATAAATACAATGAATTTATGTGTTTTTAATCCCTTTACCTCTCTCATTTCATACTTTGTACTTTCTAGCCAGTCTTCTCCTACTTTCATGTCTTTTCACATGTGTGGCCCTCTGGGTTTCATCTGGGATGTCTTTGCTGGCAAATTTTTGCCTCATTTTTTAAAATATCAGTCAGACTACCTGTAGAAAACAGTATAAGATGATTTGCTGTCTTAGAAGAAAAGATGTTATCTAATACTATGGACATTGTGAAATCTTGAGTTGTAAAATAATCAAGTAAGGGAAATTTTGCACATAAAATGACTAATGAGGTTAGTCTGATACTTCTCTATGGAGTTATACTGATTTCCTTATAGTGGCTGGAGTTGTTCTTCATGTGCATGTGTGCGCACGTGTGTGTATATATCAGAGGGCACCTGAGTGTGTGCCTGTGGAGGCCCAAGAATGACACTAGGGATCACTCTGGATTACTTACTCTACCTCCTTATTGTTTTGCTCTGAGATTTCCTTGACTTTGCCCTCCAGAGTCAGAATTACAGGCTATCTCCGTTTCTACCCAGGAGTTTTACATGGGATTTGGGGATCTAAACTAAGGTCCATCCTTTTGCGTATGAGGCAAAAACTTTAACCCCTGAGCCATCTCCCCAGTCCTTGTTGTTGCTCTTAGTTATATAATAAACTCATTCTGAAGATTTTATTTTACTTTGAAGTAGTAAAACCAATCCTGAGAAGACTTGGGTTTACTTTAGTTTGGCCAGATATGCCTCTAGTAAATAATGAGTTATCATGGAATAAGGATGTTGGATCTAGTGTAAAGCTGGCATTTAATACATTAACACTAAGTAAATTTACACTGTGAGATGAATGTATAAGCATGCTTCTTCCAGTAATTTTAGAGTTCTGTTTCAAGACCTTAGAGAAATTGTCAATTTTCCTTCTTGTTATCTCTTATTTCACAAGTTATGATGAGAACTAAGTAATTTTCCTAACATACCTATGAATGTTTTCAGGGTGACATCAAAGTTATGATGTTTTATACTGCTTAATAGGTCCTCCATAAATAATGGTTGGATTACTCTACACCTTTACATAGTCCTATCTATAAATAAAGATATGCACATACATTTATATGTGTAAAATGTGCATGGTGTGGAATTTATGTACTTTCAAAATTTTTTTTGGAGGGTGGTGAGTGCTTGTGACTCTGTGTGTGTGTGTGTGTGTGTGTGTGTGTTTGTAGGCCAGAGGTAGATTTCAAGTGTCCTGATTGCCTTTACCTTTATTGTTGAGACAGGCCTTTGGCTGTACTTGCAGCCCATTAGTTCATCTTGGCCAGTAGGCTATTGAGCTTCAAGACTCTACTCATCACATCTCCTCCCTGCAGTGCTGGGGTTATATGCGTAGGCCATACACTTGCCTTTTTATGTGGGTTCTCTGCTTGTGTGGCAGGCTGCAGGCCCTTTCCGGACTGAACCATACCCTGTTTCATTTAGAGTTAGCTATAATAACCTATTTGAAAATACAATGATGTTTTAGACTCTTTCCCTCCCTTTTTTTTTCTTTAAACAGATAAAAGGACAAGGACAGAATCACCAGCACTGGCTGAAGGTAAATATTTTTTTGGGGGGAATGATAACTTAATTATAAGTAAAAATTATTATTGAAATATAAACCTATATTTTATAAATGTAATTTTAGGAAATATTCTTTATATTGAATTACTAAAATGTATTTAGAGAATATTATGTGGTTTCTGACGTAGAATAAGAAATAATAGAAGTAATGGGAAACATGTAAATTAATTGGAACTTTTTTTTTTAACAGTTTTAAAAACACGTGTAACTAGTAGAGGTCTGTGTGTGTGTGTGTTTGTGTGTGTGTGTGTGTGCGAGAGAGAGCAATTATTCCCATTAGAAACCAGAAATAAAATACATTTATACATTATCTCATACAATAAATTCTACCTCTTATTAATTTTGGCCCTTTAATAAAAAAATCTTAAAAGTAAAGAACAAAAATGTAACAAAAAATGTAGTTACCATTAAAGATTTTAAGCATTTGAACATTTGTGCCTTCCATTTATTTTTCTACCATTTTCTTACTCATAATAAAATAATGGGCATTTAAAAATGTCATTTTTATAGATATACTTGGTGTTTTTCAGGTAAAAGTGAGCATTTGAAAAATGTTTGTCCACTTCCAAGTTCCAAACAAGAACATATTTGCATTTAAACCAGCTTGTTGTTTCATTAGAGCTGATTTGATAGTTATGATGATCCTTAGGATTATCACTGACTCTTTTACTCTTAGTTAAGTGCAGGAGTGCTTCAGTGGTCTACTGAGGCTTGTGAACTCTATCCTGGAATAATATCCTAATAGTGACTCTCAATGGTGTAAGGAAACCAGTCAGATTGAAGTATTATTAATGAAAACTAGAAGCATAATTTTGTGGGGCTGGTCAGATGGCGTAGCAGGTACAGGTGCTTCAGAGACTCATGAACTAAGTGTGATCCGTGGAATACATGTAGTTTGAGAAACAACTCCCACACGTTTCCTCTGATCTTCACACACACCTACACACACCACACACACACACACACACACACACATAGAGTAAAAAAATAAATGTAAAAAAAATTATGATAATGTGTATTTTCATTAGAGTATAAGCTTAGTTAATAATTCTGTTCACTTCAATTTTAAATACTAATGAGTACACATAGGTGTAATATTATGGATTATGAGCATATAATATGAAACCTGTAGTTTTAATTAATGGCAAATTCAGAGGAACTTCTAACACCAGTAACGTTTATTCATTATAATCTTGATCGAAAGAATTGGCAATTTTCAGGCAGAGTTAGTTTAAAATTTCCTATCCAGATACCTAGATCATTGGGTTCTTTTTGTGGACCCCAAGTTAATGAAAAGTTGTATTAATCCGCCTTTCTCAATCCTACTTTAGTAAATGTAATTTTCGTGTCTTATATAACCAGTCTGAAAAGAGGAAATAGATATCTTGGTATGGTCACACAGCATCTTTAGTTCCAGCACTTTGGTGACTGAGGCAAGAGAGTTGCCTAGGTGGCATGGTGAGTTTATCATTCCTTTTAAAATACACTAACACTAGAGGTAGAAGTTTATAAAGCTTTGAAGAGACTCCTACCTATTGGTCTGTAATAACAAATGATAGCATTCTCTGGAGAAAGAAATAGTAAATAACTTAGATTTTGGAGATTATCTGACTTCCAAGAATTCACATTGCAGTGTAAGGAACCAAATTTTTAAGCAACAGATTGTACTCATTGCCATAGGAAGACCAAGGATAATTAAGTGTTCTGTGATTCCTATCATCTGGCACGCACACAAACACACATCCAATAAACAGCTTGTGGAAAGTTGCCAGATGTTTTTGCAGTTCTTCAGTAGTATGAAGCATGTGCAGTTGCTGCTTCCTAAGCTCCTGGAAGCACCTACAGGTTTAGGGCAGGGAAAGTCTGTGGAAGTTCAGTTGCACCGACATTGTTTTTGAAGGGGTGCTGGTCCCGAGTTCTTCTTTCTGTTCCTCATACTGTATTGTAAATGTTCTCAAAAGCGGTACATACCAGACTTGTTGGAGGAAGCACCTCTTAACAGATTTGCTACTTTAACCTAAATCATCAAATTTTTCTAGTTCTCAGTCCTCTTCTTTCATAAGATCGTGAAATTAAATTGATTACTTCATGTTGCTGTTCACAACATGGATGCTGATAAAATCACCACCAACAGCTTAAGGGAATAAGGGATTTATTCTCTTACGATAGTTCAGTTACAGTTCTTAGTCCAGCCCGATGGGAGAGCATGTACCAACACCAGGGCTGAGGGAACTGGCCACACATAACAGCTGAGAGAGGAACGGTTCTTATTTTCAGAACAGCATTTCTTGCCAAGTTCAAGGATGCCAACTTCCTCAACCAGCTCTCTGTATTTACCTGTCAGGGCTTAGTACCACTCACCATGGGTTGGGTTGCCCCATCCACTAGACAATCTTCTGCGGGTTCACTCTGGGTTTAATCAACTACCAATTATCTACAAATGTGCCCAGAGTTCAAACCCTCAACCATCAAATTGACACTTGTACTTAACTATGACATTCAAGTTTTTTCACAAGTACTTTATTTGGTGTGCATATTTCTGCCCTTTTTCATTCCTCTTAGCTTCCTTTTTTTCTGTCTCCCTTTTAGAAACTGTAGACATATGGTAAAAGTGTTAAAGTAGCTTGGTGATTTTAACTTTGGATTATGAAAGTATTCTTTATATGTTATGTGCAACTTTAAAAGTTATAACTAAATGGCATACTTAGTTCAAAAATTCATATGTATGTACACTACTATAGTTGATCTTATTGTAGTTTTAAAATCATTTGAAACTGTATTCCACAATACTAAGAAAATACTTTTTTTGTAAGTCAGTTTTTAAAAAAGCCTTTATAATATGATTTATATGCCTTATCATATGTAATTACATGTGATTTAATTGTAATCCTGATACTCAAGAGTTGAGGCAGAAAGATCCTGAGTTTGAGGTTGAGATTTTATTTCCTGTCTGAAATAAAATCAAATTTAGTTAGGGTATTTGTACTTTTAATCTAAAGTAAAATGATACTTTTTAAAAAGGATATATTAAGGAAAATTTAAGAGAGTTTATTAAGAAAATTTTAAAAGGATATTAGGAAAAAACTAATACTTTTTTGAAATTGCCACCTGTTTGGTAAGGCGCTGATCAACAGCAGTAATTTATAGTGTAGAAAATTATTCACACGTATGTCTTAAAAATTCTTTTGCCATGCAGAGAAAAATAAATTTATTTTGTTTTCAAATTTTGTTTGATTATGATGAGGCTGGAGGAAATAAAATCTTAAGTTTTAAGTGTAAGAATCTTTACAATTTCACTGTATTGGATTTCTTTGTTATGTCAGTAACAGTAAGACCTAATAAAAACCTGTAGAGAATTATTTAAGGAAATTTCTTAGTGACCATCTAATGTTTTTTTCTAATAATCATACTTCAAAAAATTACTTTCTTTCCTATGAGAATCATTCATGGAAATTTTAGTATTAACATTAATTTCAGGGGCATCTGAAATATTTTCTTGTTTTTGAATCATTGACTTGTCCTTTCCTTTGGTAAATATTGGACACAGATCATCTGCAGGAAACTTTGTATAAAAAAATTAAGATAGAGTCACTCTGGAAAAGTATTGTTCCATTGCCCTTGTTCCCTTAGTCTGTAATTTTAAGAAAGTCTTCCTGATAAGTATTTCTCAACTTACAAGCTTGTGTTCTTTCAGAAGCTAATCCTCATAATTAGTAAGCAGGAAGTGTTTTGCTTATAATTTTTTGCATGTGTGAGTGTATGTATATGATCAGATGAGTAACTTTATTTTGACTTCATTTTTACTATGTTTGGCTATATCTCAGATATTTAATGGCTTGTCAGGTAGGTACAGGGATGGCTTAGTTTGGTTCCAGGAGGTCACTGAAAATTGGAACCAGTAAGAAAATTACAGGTAAGTGGATTTCAGTTTAATACATAGATTTTGTCATTCTTGAAGTGAGTACTTGTATAATATCAAATATGCCTTTTTTAGATCATTGAGATTTCTAATTTTTCTAAAAATTGATTATAGTCTAAAATATGATATAATATTGGAGAAGAAATTTAGATTAAGGTAAAGTGCCTGGTTTGTCTTTTGATTTAGCATGGATGGTCCCTTTCTGATCCAAGATATTTTTAATCATTTAATGATTGGATATAAAACCATCTGGCCTGATTTTGTAGTCCTTACAGGAACATTAAAATAAGATTCTTGGTCCACATAGAAAATTAGAGATACTTCACTTAAGAGAATATTTAACTGCAGTTTTAGAGAAATAAGTACCAATACAAATTTAAAAGTTACACATTCTGGTCATGGTGAGAGGATTGGGAATAGCATGTTGTTCTGGCTGCAAAGTGCTGCAGGCTCCTCCAAATGCTCTCCTGAGAGGCCTGAGGGTCAGGATGGGGATAATACAGCAGAGAGGGGTGGCTCTATATCCCATGTTCTCCGTGTAAAAAGCAAGAAGCAATGAAGTTATTTTTGAGGATGACTGTTCTTAAGGATTTTGACTTCTATTACTCTAATGTTTACAAACACAAGAACTATTGAGGATGAGTTCAGATAAGATAAGGAATATTGCAGGAAAACATTACTACTTAAGCCAACTTTAGTTGTCTTTTATAAGTTTTTCCAAAAATTAGAGAAAGAGCTTATATATATAAAATAGTCATGATAACTAAATCATTCAAATTCAGGGAGAAACTTTCTCTGGATTCCCTTAATCTCTGTGGAGTTTATATTTGAATTATAACTTGATAGATAACACACTCTATAAGCTTATTCTAATTTGTAATGTGCCATTTGTTTTATTTGGCTTTAAAGGTACTCCTGTGGGATGACACTGCTTAGTTATTTGCATTTTTGATGAATGAATTTGCTTAAATTATTCATTAATTTAGTAAGTGTGTTGAAATTGGCTGGGTTGAGTATTTCTAAGTGTGAGCCAACTTTCCTATAAAATTCAGCAAGAAACCAATGGGTTATGTCTTTTATAAGTCTTTCCAAAAATTAGAGAAAGAGCTTATATATAAAATAGTCATGATAACTAAATCATTCAAATTCAGGGAGAAAAACTGTAGAATACTTAAAATCTAAAATAGGAATGCAAATCTAGATTCACCAATTCAGGAGGGTGAGCCAAAGAGGACCTTAAAATCCTTTCTCAGTAAACAAAGCAGAATGAAGAAAGAAAACAAGCAAGTATGCCAATCTAGTGTGTGTATTTTCTATCTCCTTCACCTTTTATAATATAAGTTACTTGAACCTGAAGGCTTTAGAGATGGTTTAGCAGTGGAAAGTAGGTTTATGTAATTTACCATTTTCATAGATTAAATAACAGCGATCAATATTATGTTAGTTCTTACTCAGATGATACAATTTATTTAATGCAAATGGAACTCGCAGTCTTGTTTGTGTGTGTGTGCAAGCATGTGCATGTTGTGTAGGTGAGTATGGAGGCCAGAGGTGACCTTGAGTATCACTTTTCAGGTGCTGTCCATCTTGGCTTTTGAGACAGGGTCACTTGCTGGCCTGAATTTGGCTGAGAGGTTAGATTAACTCCTCAGAAAGCCCCAGGGATTTGGTTTCTGACCATGAGATTATAAGCAATTACCACCACCCCTGACTTTTCTATGTGGATTTGGGAATCGATCTCAGTGAGCTTTCTTACCGACCCCCTCCAAGATTTTTGTAGAATTTGATAATCACATGGAGAATAAAAGGCAATTTTGAAGAATTATTATTTAAGTGATAAGCACAGACTATAAAGAAAAGGTGAGAAATTTGGACTTACTATAAATATACCACCACAAAGTTAAGACCCATTAGAATCTAAGTGAATGAAGTCTTTCCCCTTTCATAAATTTTTGTGTATCATTATTTAAGTGTTAGGAATTAATATTCCAGAGCTGGGTGGCATTCCTAAGCTCATTTGGAAAGATAAATGGTGATAAATCAGTTAGTATCGAGTTAGGAAAACATACTAGCCTGAGGTTTTTTTTATTATTTATTATTTATTCAATTGTGCGTGTATGCGTGTGTGCACGTGTGTGTATGTATTTATGTGTGTGTGTGTGTGTAGAACCACGGACGAATTCGGGAACCACCATGGACGCCTCCATCTCCTCCTTGTTTACTCTGCCCCGGGATTCACAGGCTCCGCCCTACCAGGATCAGAAACACAGGCCGCCCCCGCTTCCGCCCAGCGTCTATACGTGGGGTCTAGGATCTGAGCTCAGGACCCTCTGCCTGCAAGGCAGAGGCTTAACCCCTGAGCCATCTATCCAGCCCCCAGCCTGAGATTTTTAAACAGAGTATAAATCAGAGATTGGAAAGGCACTACAAAGACTTGGACAATCCAAGGAAGAAAGGGCAAACTAAAGTAGCACAAAATATAAGAAAATAAAACCAACTCTGGAGGTGCAGGCCTGTAGTCCTAGGGAAGTTAAGTAGAACCCTGTATCAAAATTAAAAGCAAAAAGAGGAGGGAGGGGGGAGATAGCTCAGTGGTTCACTTGACCTGGCATGAAAGAAGTTGTAGGTTCAGTCCCTGATGACTGTCCCTCTCCTATCCTAAAGGAAAATAAGAAAGAACGGAAACGTCTTTGTCCTGCTCTTTCTTTGCCCTCCAGTGCCTCCTATTGCCATGACCTAACAGAGTCTTCTCAATCTTGAAAGACTGTCTGGACAACATTGTTTACAGGTTTTCAGCACCAGCAGGGTAGAGTAGTTGCCACACAGCACCAGTTTTTAGCCCTGTGATTCCATAAAGGCAGGATCAGGGACAGACACAGTTGACTCAGGTGGCAAAGGAAGTACACATTTCACACATGGTCTGTGTGCACACGAATTACTAAGAATAAGAAAATACAAGTAAAAATACATTTGAGTGGTTATTGTATTATTTTCATTCTGTGCCATATTCCTTGTATTTAAATTGTTTCATAAGTTAAAGAAATGACAAACAAGAAAGCACTAAGACTGCTTTTCTGAGGCTGGAGAGATGGCTCAGGAGTTAAGCCTCTGTTTCAAAAGCAGAAGGTCTGAGTTCAAACCCCAAATCCTATGTAAAATATGCCAGATGGAAGTGGTGGTGGTTTGTATTTCTGGCCTTGGAAGGCTGAGTCTGACTGCAGAGCAAAACAAAGAGGAGGTAGAAACAATCCAGGTTAATTCCTGAAGTCATCCTTGGGCCTCTACAAGGACACATACTGCCTTCTGATACACACAGAAACACAGACATACATACACATACAGAGAAAAATCTTCACCAGGACTGAGTGGGTGGTCCTTTTTCTGTGTTCATTGTGTCCTTTGCTCATTTCACATAACTGGTCTGTTTTTTTCCATTTGTCTCTGAATTCTTGAATGCTAGGGAATTCAGTAATAACTAACATTACCACTTGACACGTGTTGCAGTTAGCCTGCATGGTTACTGATAGATAAATCACCATCAAACAACTTAAGTGAACAAAGTGTTTATTTTCTCATACAGTTTTTAGTCCAGCTTGATGAGAGAGCACACACCAATACCAGTGCCGAGGGAACTGGCCACACAATCACCACATAATGGCTGAGAGAGGGATGATCCTTACCTGCCAGACCAGCATGTCTGGCCAAGTATACACAAGGATGCTGACTCTCTCACGCAGCTCTCTGTTTTTTATTCTAAGGCCTAATCCCATCACCTAATCCTTCCCCATCACCCAGGCAATCTCCTGCAGGTTTGTTCTAGGCTTAACCTAATCACTAATTTTCCACAAATGTGCCCAGAGCTCAGCTGTCAAGCTGACACCTGTGCCTAATTATGACAACACTATTCGCTAGATATCGAAACACCTGGAGCTTTATAAAATGATAAATAAAAATGGATTGTTTGTGCTTTGTAATACATGTCTTGAGAATAATATTGTGTGTATCTGATTCTATCCAAGCCATTTTTTTGGATCTAGTTGAATGATTCCTATGTGCTCTCTAGTCAACAATCACTTTACATTATTTTGCAAGTGGGCGTGGGGGGCTATAGGGTTGCATACATGCATATGTATATGCAGATGAATGTCAAAACCCAAAGTTAGCCCACTAATGTCTTTAATCTTTCTCTACTTTATTGTTTCATGTATTTATTTTTTATTCTTCTAGAGTTTCATACCTGGATAATAGTGAATTTATGATATTTTCACACCTTAATCTCCAATTCTATCCCTCCTACACTTCCCATTACATGAACCCATCCTCTTCCCTGCCAGTCTTCCTCCTAGTTTCATGTCTTTACATATTTGGCCCACTGAGTTTTACCTGGGTTGCCTTCGATGGCATATGCCTAAGTATATCATTGAGGAAAACATACCTCCGTACACACACATCAACATTAACCCTAATCAGTCTCTCAGAGAGATGTGGGCTCCCTGAGTTGTCCACGTTTATTTTTAAGATAGAGTCTCTTAGTTGAGCCCTGGTCAGCTAGGTTAGCCAGAAGCCAGCTTGTCCTGGAGGTTTCTTCCTCCCTCCCCAGCACTGGAATTAAAGGCTGCCTGACTTTGAGTTGGTCTTGGGGAGCTTAATTCCAGTCCTTAAATATGCAGGGCAAATGTCTTATCCCTTGAGCCACTGGGCTAACTCTACTTTACCTTTGTAAATGCTCTTAATAGTAACTACAGAGGAAACACATATTTTATATTACAAAGCTTAAAGCTTAAAAGTAAGAGAAGTCACCACTAATTCAAGAAATAGAACATTATTGGAACTTTAGAAGCTGCCCAATGTTATGGTTTTCTTCCCCACCAGAAAATCCAGTATATGTAATTATGTCATTTAATTTAGTGCTCTCTTAATTTTCTGACTTAGTACCTTTTCACCATTATGTTTCTCATTCATCTATGTTTTACATAACTAGAGGTAACTTTTGAGTCACTATATGGTGTGAACCATATAATGGTTGCCAAGCTCCCTCTCAAAGTATTCATACCAGTATAAGATTTCACAAGCAACATTTCCGTTGCTCTTGCCTCTTGCATCATTTAGTATAATTTAAAATATATACTGGGTTGAAACTTGTTGAATGTATTTGTAGATTCATTATTAAATTAAAAGTATTGGCATGTATTATTTTGAAGTATGACATAAAAAAGGTGAAATTCAAAACAATGTTGCTCTAAAAATGATTAAATAGGCAGTGATACAAATAATAATGGTTCATAATAATAATTAGCATTGCCACAAGAACCATTATAATCCTTACTGAAATTTTTACCCATTTTTATCCATATTATTCTGAATACTTTGTATTACTTGTTGGTGTACTTTGTTAACTTGCTGGTTGGAGATTCCCAGAATCACACTCAGATGCTGTGAAAGTCTATTGTGTGATTCACTTGATTTATTGTATTAGGCCTGCTACCTGTTGTAGTTACTTTTCTGTGTCTTTGATGAAATACTTTGATAACAAACAGGGAAGGAGGATTTATTTTGGTTTACAGTTCAAGGTATAGTCCATTATAGATGGGAGTCAAGGCAGCAGGAGCTTAAAGCAGCTGGTCACATTGTATCCACAGTCAGGAATAAGGGAGCAATAGCTGTGAATGCTTGGGCTCAGCTCAGGGGTTCTGTTTTTGTTTGTTTGTTTTTGGTTGTTTTTTATTTGCAGTTCAGAATCCCAGTACAGGGAATGGTGACAACAGTGGGCAGGCCCTCAGCCTTATTCAGCCTAATCAAGATACTCTCCCAGAAGCTGTGTTGTAGTCACACTCTTTTTCTGCCTTAGCAGAAGACATAAGTGAGAGGCGGTTCAGGTCACTTTAGCCACAGTTGAGGCAGAGCAAGTGGAACAAATGATGAAGCAGGGCTGGGCTACCAGAACCTCGAGGTCCACTCCCTATGTGGACTCCTAAGGTGCAACAACCTTTCCAAACGTTAGCATCAGCTAAGAAATTAAACACATGAGCCTGTGGGAACAATACACATTCAAACCAAGATACTGAGTAATCCTCCAGGGATGTACATGGAAGCTTGTTCCTGGGTGATTGCAGATTCTGTCAAGTTGACACACACTGTCACACTAGACTAGTGTGCATTTAAGGCTATGTGTGTAGGTGTGTGTACATATGTGTGTGTAGTGTTTAAAGTTTTTATAAGATTTTTCATTTTAAAATACAAAGTCAAATGTATCCACTAGATGTCAGCATAGGAAAGATACAGCATAATATGTTGAATTGTAGCTAGAAGTAATGTGAGAGATTTAAAGTTTAACTAGTAAAACTGACTTTCATAAAGCCATATATTTTTGATAATCCAGCTGGATTGGGTACTATTTATAAGAATAGGATAAAATATATTGATTTTAACCTATGCTAGGAATTCATGTAAGATTTTAACATTGTGTAATGGTGCTGTGCTGGGTACTATGAAGACCTACCTGAGTTCTGCTATTCTGCCATCTCCTTTTAAATTTCATAAAGGAAGAAGAGTCAAAGGGAATGATAGTAACAGTTAATACTTCCACCTGCCAACAGTGAGTTCCATAGTGTGGATAAGGTGGAGGATTAAGGTCTATAGAGTTTCTCTGGCTATCAGTCAGATTCCACTCAGGAAAACAGGGTCCTGTAGGCATCTTCAGATGGAGATGCTGGAAGCTTGAGACAAAGAGAATGCTAAAGTAACAGTGTTTTTGAACTATCTAGGAAGGAGCAGGTAACATTGAACAGCTGGAGGAATAAAACAAAGATTGATTAGGGAGACATAAGAGTTTGGAGGCCGTTGTCACTGGGTTGGATGGTTAGGTACTCCTTTGTTCCTGTGAATCCCACAGAAAACCAGAGCCTAAACTCAACCATCCTGTCACAGAATGCAGATCCTGTCACTTCAGAGCAGAACAAGGGCAGTGTTTGCTTCCATCTTGCAGTTTCCTTTAAGTGCAGCTTCAGAAAGGTGGTGCAAGTGCTTCTTTCTTGTTTTAGTTTCTACTTGTTCAGCTTGTTGCCTTCTGCAGACACTAGATGGTGAAACTTGGCTGTGGAGATACAAAGCCATGATGAATTTCAGCTTTGATGGTGTCTGCCTAATGTCTGTGTTCTCTGCGGGTAGACTGAGCAGTTTTTAGCGAGTATCGTGTTTCTGTAACTGCCTTTGAAGAGGTGCATCTGTTCTGTCACTTCACCAGGTTTTACCAGGTGCTCACTGACATGCTTCCCCTTGGGAAGTCTGTGGACAAATGACTCCTTTTCAGAACAGGACAGTGCAGATAGAAAGGTTCCAAGGAAAGGGACATTGTGCTGCGTTCAAGGAGCTGCACGCAGGTCTCCGCGGATAGACGGACATCACTGCCAAGGAGAGTGATGGGAGGTGCAGCCAGAGTGAGTCAGGGACAGAACACACCTGGGAAGGGTTTGGGTGTTATTCTGGTGTGATTGTAAGCCATTGCATCATATTTGAAAGAGAAGGTCGTAGTCTTATTTCTATTTTTTAAAGATTGTTTTGCCTTCTAAAATAGAGACTGTTGGAGGACGGGGGGGGGGGCAGTTGTCATAGTTAAGCACAGGTGTCAACTTGACTGTTGAGAGTTTGAACTCTGGGCACATTTGTATAGAATTAATGGTCCCAGAGCAAACCTTCAAGAGATGGTCTAGTTGGTGGAGCAGACCCAGCCTGTGATGGGTGGGACTAAGCAGAACTAGCCCATGATGGGTGAGACTAGGCTCTGAACAGGTAATGGTATGGCCAGTTCCCTTGGCCCTAGTGTTGGTGTGAGCTCTCCCGCCAAGCTGGACTGAGAACTGTAACCAGACTGTCAGTAAGGAAATAATCCCTTTGTTCTCTTAAGCTGTTCGATAGTCATTTATCGGCAGCCATGCAGGTGAGCTGCAACACCAGTCAAGACCCTTAAAAGTAATTTTAGCTAGAGCCAGTAGTATCAGGGACCAGGATGGGGAGCGGTGAATAGGCTGGCCTTGACATCCATTAAGCTAGTGATGAAAGTGTATTGAGAAGAGAATGTCAGTATGTCAGATGTGTCTGACCTCTGGTAAGGTCTGAACTTGGGAACTGGCCACCTGGAGATTACTTGGAGACCTTGCCACAGTGGTTTAGCAATGTGGGAGTGGCAAAGGCCAGATTAGATTAGGTTTGACAGAATGGTATCTGCTGAGGAAGAAAAGATTGCTCCTGATGAATCTTGCTCCAAAGACAAGCAGGGAATATAGTATGGGAGATGGCAAGGGAACCAGAATGATATGGTTCAGGTTGTTTTTAAGATAGAGGAAATAAATACATGCATCTTAAAGGGGAAGGTACTGAGAAGTCATAAAGTAGGAAGGAATCTGGGGAAGTAGTACGTTAAAACCTGTTCAAACACTGTTGCATTCAGGAACTTGAAGTGTGAATATTGTGTTTTTTAAAATTTCTTTGTTATTTTATTATTCAATTGTGCATGTGTGCATGTGTGCACGTGTGTGTATGTATGTATGTATGTGTGTGTGTGTAGAACCACGGGCGAATTTGGGAACCACCATGGATGCCTAGAACCACGGGCGAATTTGGGAACCACCATGGATGCCTCCACCTCCTCCTTGTTTACTCTGTCCCGGGATTCACAGGCTCCGCCCTGCCAGGACCAGAAATGCAGCCTCCCCCGCTTCTGCCCGGCATCTATACGTGGGGTCTAGGATCCGAACTCAGGACCTTCTGCTTGCAAGGCAGAGACTTAACCCCTGAGCCACCTCTCCAGCCCCTGAATATTGTGTTTTAAATTGAGCAAGAAGCACGCTGCAGTGACCTTGATGGGAACAACTTCCCTGTGTGTAAGAGTCAGGAGTAAGCTCAAAGAGCTTAAGAGGTGGGGAGAGTGTACTGCAGCCTCTCACTGATGTCACCGGAAAGGAAAAATGGTGTGGTAGCAGCATGGAGTCCTTGGTCAGATGGAGGCAGGTACGGGAACAAGTGACTGTAAGGAAAGTTGTCTTTTAGCAAAAGGAGAAGCATAGCTGCTAGTAAAGAAAGAGTGTTAGAAAAGACAGGACACATTTTAATTTTTGTGTGTGTCGATTGTGGTGAGGCCATTTCTTGCAGGGAGAGTGGATTGCAAAAAGGAGACTTGGAAGTGTGGAGTTGGGGCCATGGAGGTAGCTCAGCAGGTAAAGGGCCTGCTGATAAATGAGGTGCGTCATGTTAGGAGTCCTCCTCTTCTCCTCCTTTCAGGTGGGGTATTTGTTTAGTTGAAGGCTGACACTGACCAAGCAGTGTAATTCAGCTGTGGTAAGTGTGCAGGAGCAGGTAAGTGGGATGGCGAGGGCAGTCGGTACAACCACGGTTAAGAAGGTGAAGGAGAAGAATGTCAGCAAGGCCCTGAGGGAGAGACGGAAGCCAGCTTGGGGTGAGTGGTCAAGACTGCATAGAAACACCTGAACCTGGAAAGAATAAATAGGATGGTCTGAGGAAGATGAAGGAAATAGTGGCCTGCAGGTCTGTTGGTGTGGTTCTGTAGGGAACTTCTTTAAATTACTGTGCAAAAATGGTCCCATGTCTTAATATTAACTGCTTTCGTTAGCTTAAAAATACATTTAACACACTTCCAACCAGAAAAGAGGAAGTTCCTTTCCAGATAAGTTGTCAAAATTTGAAAACAAATGTCTAACATGAGAGGCTAGAGTCATTAAGTTCCATCAGGAACACTACACACTTTTATAGTAAACTATGTGGTTTCTGTGTATCAAGTTTCATAGTGTATTTAATAAATATTTATGATACTTAGTTTAAATCTAAGGATGCAATAAAAAGAATTCAAAAATTTCCTCTGCCTTTTCTTTTAAGTTCAAATGTAAACATTTATAGCTTAATATTTTCCTAAATTATATCTATCATTTATTTTGAATTAGTGCATTTCTATTATTAGTGTTCCATTTTTTTACATCAAACTTTTTTTAACATTTTTTTATTATTGTTTCTGCTCATACAAACTTAATAGGTATACCACTTCCCTCCCTCCCTTCTCCTCCCCCTCCCCGAACCCTCTGCTCCCCCTCCCCTCACCCCTTCCTCCCCATCCCCCAGTGCCCCCCCAATCCCCAGAGAGTCCTTTAATGTGCATGCCAGACTCTCCTCTGGGCTCTCCTCTGCAATGACGTACAAGGACCCAGTTGTATTTCCCTGAACCCTTTCCTGTGCTCCCCTTAAGCATAGGAACACTACTGTGGCTGTCAATCCCTTGTCTCCAAGGATCTTGGTGCCTTTAGCAGATGCTAGACTTTGTGGGGTCAATAGTGTGTTGGATATTGTGCAGGGCATGCAAAGTCCAATTATGATTGTTTCCGGCCCTAACTTGTGTGGAGTATCTTGCAAGCCATTGCTCCTCCCATCCTTTTGCTCTTACAATCTTACTGCCCCCTCTTCCGCAAATGTCCCTGAGCTTCAGGATGGGGAGAGATTAGTCTGGCCTAGTTCTAAGTGGTTGATACAGAGTCTCTGAAGTTCTGGATTATGGTTTGTTGCTTTTCTTTTGCAGTTTTGCTGCTCCTGCAATGCCCTTCACTCCACCCTGATGGGCATTGTATGTCACCCCCTGGCCAGAGACAAAAAGCTGTTAAACTGGAGTCTTGTTATAAGAGCACATTCAAGGGTAGATGTAATAAAAGTAGGAAATCACAGTGAGGGAGGGGTCAATTGCCCATTTGCAAAATGGTTACTTTTTATCTGCCAGACTATATGCCCTCCCCTTCTGGTGAGATCATACCCCCTTAGTTGTAAATGATCAGGAACGAACGTCTGAGAACTTAACCAGGTGTCTCATTACTTACTTGCAGTCCTTGATGCAAGTAACATGGTCCCCTCTCTCCTTGTTTCTGTTCATAATCCTTGGAATTACTGTAGGTATTACATAGATTTAAATCAAACTTTATATAAACTGTCTTGTGACTTTTAGGTCAAACTTATTTATTCATGTGAAACTTAGAAATCTTAGAACTGTTTAGATGCACATGACAGAAATCCAATTCCACAGATAAGCTTTGTAAAAAGAAGTTAAGATTTCTTGAAGACAGAAGGAAGAAGCCAAGCAACTCAACCGGAGTTGGACTTTGAGGGCCATTGTCTGTGACTACTCAGCACTCCATGTCTACCTTTTTCTCTGTGGCATGCTCTGTGTGGCCGTCACACTCAGGTCTTACACTGCTGGTGCTGCTGAGTTGTTGTTCAGTCTGTCTTTTGCGGGAACTGCAACAGCCTTCGGGCACTCACACTGCCAAGCATCACAACTGAGCTCGTTCATGCTAAGCCCTTAATGGCTTTAGGGTATGTGTCAGTAGTACATCTTTTAAAGATGAGAGAACTGAGGTGGTAAAAGGTAGGGAGGAAGTAGGGGGGAATAGGGAGGAAGGGATAGGGGAGGGAGAAGAAAGGGGGGTATCTATAGAACTTATATAACTAGGCAAAAAGTAATAATAATAATAATAATAATAATAATAATAATAAGGTAGAAACCCTAAATCACCAAGTGTGGAAGTGACAGAGCTAGGCTTTCAACCTAGACCGTCTGTAGCTGTCAGATGGAAGGTCCTTTTTCTTTGTTTGGTTTCTTGGTTTGAGCCAGATTCAAATATGGCAAGATGAAGTTTTATTTAATGTTATAAATGACAGAAGTGGTATTGTTGCAGTGGAACGTTTTTTGAATCTTTTGAGAAATTCCATGAATATTTGTTAGAGATCTGTGTGTGATGTGTTTTCCACATAGTATCTATTCTGAGTGCTAGTAAAGAGGGAATCAGGGCCAGAAAACTGTTGTTCTATGGTATGTGTGTTTGTGTGGGGGATTGTTACTGGTTCTTAGCAGGTTGAGGCCCGGGATGTATTAAATACTCTGATGTGTAAGTTGAAAAATTTCAAACAGCCTGTCCCTAACAAGAATCAATCAGCCTTAACAATTGACATTGCCAAGCCTGAGAAGCATCATTCCAGGCGAGAAGTCATGTTTGCATGAAGCATTTGTACTTAGGATGAAAAGATGTTTCTATGTCATCAAAGACTGGGGATGAGTAGCTCAAGACCAAGTGCTGTGAGGGGTATGTAGGAAGAACAGGCTGGAAAGATGGCCCAGTTATCTGGTCACTCAATAAGCCTAGCTGAGTCACTGAGTTTCAGGTTTCCCAAGAGACCATTTCTCAAAAATAGGCTGAAGAATAATTGGGGGAGTTGTCTGATATTTTCTACCTCTGACTACCTACCATATATACTTATGTTTGCATACACAATACACACACACACACACACACACACACACACACACACACACACACGGTGTGTGCAAAGGTAGATTTTCAGAATATTTGAAAAAGAAAATAATTTAGTTTTTATTATACGTGTAAATAAATTAGATTTTTATACAGTACCTTGATAGACAATGTGTTTTGTCCATCAGACACTGATCTCTCACAACAACTTCCACTTCTGTACTTATTTCCTTCAGGGGTGCTGACAGGAACATCCAACCATAAGTGCAAGCTAGTTCTTTTCAGACTTCTTGGAATGGGGGTTAGTAATAAGGTGACTTCTCTGTACTGTTGAAAGTATTGTTCATATGTTTTGTTTTGTCTCTATATTGCTGCAGTTCAGTTGTGGAGAAGAAGTGACTGCAGTTGGCGGGAAAGGAAGGGTCTGTAGCTCTGGTACCATTGTCTCCCCTTTGCTTTTTGGCACAGTGTCTAGGTTTGAGCCTGGTTTTCTGACACTTCACCTATTTTCATAGCTCTGCATAGCTTTGGGAAGGACTGAGTCCAGTGACTCCTTGTTTTTGTTTTTTTGTTTTATTCTATTCTTTGACACTTTCACTCATAAATCCAGTGACTTGCTGTTAACATTTCCTCTGCAGACCTTCTAAATGATAATAAATGCTGTGTGTGTGTGTGTGTGTGTGTGTGTGTGTGTGTGTGTGTGTAGCATTTGTGGGATTAACTTAGGTGTCTATGTTGTATATTATATAACTGAATATCCAATTTAAGGGTTAACTAATGAATATTTGATAAATCTTCAACAATCGAAGAAATATTGGAGTTTGTATGGTAATTTTGCAAATGATCACTTGACTACTTCCTTTACTTTAATGTTTAAATGTGGTTTGATTACTGTCTTTGTATTTGCAATTGGATTTGATTATGTATTTCAAAACTCTAGTTTTGCTATTCAATTTGAGAATATATATGTCAAAAATTTTAAAGAGCAACATTAGCATAGATATTGATCACATAGAAATACTGTAAGTTATATGTAAAAATATGATCTTTTCCCCATCTTGCTTTATGTAACTTTTTTGATATGTGGAAATGAGGAATATAAACTATAAACTCAGCCAAATGTACTTGTTGTTCCAAATTTTCAATGCCAAAAGCATGTGCACCTGTTGGCAGTTATGAGCAAGCCAGCCTTTACCAAATCCCAGGCCTCTGCTTAGAACTTTTCACTGGAACTAAATGATGTTGCCATTTTTATTTTTAGGTTTGCTGGCATGGGTAATCTCATTAAGGTGCTAACCAGGGACATAGACCACAATGCAGCACATTTTTTCTTGGACTTTGAAAGTAAGTCTCTTTAGCCCTTCACAGCTGGTGCATAATGGTAAAGGTGAAAGATAATTATACTCACACCACAGTGAAGGCCAGCCAGAATATTTGTTAATTAAACATGGGGATCAACAAAGGTTGCATGATTTTTTTTTTCCTTAATTGTAGGCAATCACCACCATCATATGTTTAATTCTTTAGTTTCTCATTTGCTAAAATCATGTTGAGTCTGTAGCCAGTGCTGTCCTTCCATTAGTCCATGAAGCCAGTAGCCTTATGATGAATGTTCTGGTAGTATGCTTTAGTGACTGCAACAAGCCACTAACTCAAAATCTTATCATAATTTTCTTTGAGAACTGAAAATTGTGCTGCATATCTGAAATCAAATAGTTTCTACAAATTTTACTAAATCTAAATTTGGTTAGAAGTACATGCTCAACTTAATTACATATAGGAAGTTTTATATTTTGGTATATTAAGATGAGATGTCAAGATGAACTTTGGCCAAACCTCTTAATATATGGCCTTGGAATAAATTGTTTTGCTGCTATACTAACAAAATTACATGTGAATGATTCTTGATCAGAAATTTCTTTTTCAGAATACTAGCACTATTGGGATACTTAAAGAATTGTTCATTATAAGGCCATTAATGAAACTTGTCTTGGGAGAATTTTGAGAAGAAATAGAGGAACAGTTGTGCCATTGTGGACAGGAAAAAGCCACACTTCACCTCTAGGTCCTCCATATCAACACCTTGAGAACCCGGTTTGCTGTCAGCCAGAGCACAGTCTGGGTACCTGAAGGACGAATTCTTGGCCTAATGAGCATTTGCCCTGTTACAATTTTAAAAGTAAATTTCAGATGTTCTTTTTTATAAAGGGATATTTTCTCTTTTCTCATTCTTGTCTCGACAGGTACCTTAACATGGGGAATCTTCTTAAAGTTTTGACATGCACAGACCTTGAGCAGGGGCCAAATTTTTTCCTTGATTTTGAAAGTGAGAAGATGATTTTATATCTATTTCTCTTTGCCTGCAGTAGACTGCGTTTGTCTTGCACTAAATGAATGTTTTCACTTTGCCATCTTTTAACTGCTTTGCATGACTGAGCTATGAATTGTTGGAGTAAAATTTCTGGGGCCTTCTAGAACTGGAACATCATTATATAAGAGTAAATTGTGATAATAAAATTCGTTAAATTTTTAAGAGATTTCATATCTCTCAATTGGAGATATTTTATAAATTAAGATCTGTTAATGCAGACATTTTAATAAAAAATCTGAACAGAAAAAATTACTGTTTTATGATTAGTTAATAATCAGTATTTTGAGGAAACATTTACAATTAAAAATTTACTAGGTTTTATTTATTCCTTATGCATATAAGAATGTTTTAAATATAAATTTGTTCATGAAGGCCATTCAGAGCTCAGTAATTTGGGCATAATATTAAAAGGTAAGTGTGAACCTGAATTACTTAGTCTTGACAGATAATTTGAGACATTAAATAATTTTATATATTTAAGAATTCATTTTTTTGAAACTGTAAATGAAAACAAAAATAATGGGTTCACAGACCTTTGAGTAATTTGCCTTCTATTTGTTTCATGTTGCATGGCCTATTGTAATATAGTCAGAGTGGCAGGTAAGTGGCGTTTACCTCAGTGCATGTTGAGAGCTTTTGCTTTTTTGGCTGTCAGTATTGCTTTAGCTTGTCTGGTTGTCAAATGGAGAAAAATGATTTTAGATTGGTGTTTTAGTGTGAATGTTGCTATTTTAACTGATTAGAAAATTGTTAGGAAAGGGTGAAGAGATAACTTTAAACTGATTTCTTGTATTCTTAATCTGTGGTTAAACTATTTGAGTAGATTTTTAAGCCCTTAAAATTGAAGAATTTTTTTCCTAATTTTAAAAATCACATTCCTGAAAAGAAACTCCAATAAAGTCATCATCTTTTCCACCTATTTCTTTAGTTTTATTATTTTTATACAGTTCATCCTATTTTATGAACCCTTTACATATTTTCCTTTAAGCTTTATATGAGCATGTCAGTTTACAGCATGTCTCTTTCACAGAACAGTTTGTGGTCTCTGATATTTTTCTACTTTTATTATATTCGCATAAAGAGCTGTTACAATTTGGGTACTGTGTTCAGGCTGGTAAAGAGTAGTAATGTCATTATCAAGACCTGTTAAATTGACGTTTCTTTTAAAAAGGAGAATGTTATTAGATGAGTATTGGTTTTCTTGACCCTTCTCAACAATTTAACGGTGCTGTTTTAAGTGCATGTGTAGCATGAATTTTAATCAGCTTGGGGATGTTGAGCAGATCGCTGACTTAAAGATGATTCTTTCAGATGAGGCAACTCACATTAAAGCTGTATTTTAATTTTATTTGCATCTGTTTTAAACTTGGTCTTGTATATTTTTTTCTGCTATTCTGTCTTTTTCTTTCATCCCAAATTTCTCACATTTACAGAATCTTGACTCTGATGCAGTCAAGATCTTGTTCAAGACTTGGCACTTGATCTTTTTATAACATTAGTGCTGTTGTGGTCAAGAGGGAAGCATTCGAATGTAAACCTGAAAAGATTCTTCCATCTTGGCTTCCAGTCATTGGGGGTGTTTTGTATTATTATCCTAAAAATTTAACTAATTTAGTGGCAGGAAAAGATTCAAATTACAACAAAAATAGCTAGGAATTTAAAACTACATATGAAGTGTTAACTTTTACAAGGCAATTAAGAGTTTTAAATGATGCTTGTTGTCTCTGTCAGCCAGTGTAGAACTTCTAGCTTGCTACTTACTGGTATACTGTAAATTAAATTTCATGAAGACTTACTGTATACCAGACTAGGCTTTAGTATTGTTACTTATTTAGATGTTTAAATATATTTTATTTTGGTTTTGATACTAATGGTACCTTAATTTTATAGTTTATCCATTTGTTTTTCTTCCTTTTTTAGAAATAGGCATTTATGACTTTGGAAATTCATTAGGCTACTGTAGAGACTGTGTCTCATTAGATGATGCCTCAGCTGTTTTATATCAGAATCAAAATTCTGAACACAGTCGATCTGCCAGTTCCCATTTGTTACTTTATCAAAGGTACATATTTTGGTTAAATAGATAAGTGAATACTGGTGCCTCAGCTATTTTATATCGAATCAAAATTCTGAACACAATTGATCTGCCAGTTCCTGTTCGTTACTTTATTAAACCTACGGATTTTGGTTAAATAGATAAGTTAATGCTGCCCTTTTTTTTCTATATATGTGGTAGTGTTCAGGTTCCCGGAATAGTTTAATTATATTGTTCTTATCACTCTTAAGTGGTAAGCCTAACCTACCTCTCCATAATGGGCACTATAGAATTAGTTCTATTTTAGATTTATTTGACTTTTTCTATTGCATAATTTAAACAAACGATTTTGTGTGACAAAGACTGCCGAACTGTTCATCACTCCAGTAGCATGTGCTCTTAGCACACAGGGGCTGGCCTGTCCTTGCTGTAGGAGTCTCATACCAGCCACATGGACAGAAATGCAGAGCCATCTCAGTCATAGTGTAGATCAGAAGACCATAACTTAGCAAGGGGTAGATTTAGCACTATTATGAGCAACTTTTCTGGTGATGGTGTTTCAGTTGTGTTTTAGAAAGTTAATTAGAGTATTGGCTGGCTAGTGTAGAGGACAGGCACAGGAGAGAAGCAGTGACGATGTTTTTAAGGTGTGATGTGCTAATCTTGTGTTCAGTGAAACATAATATTCTTGGTAGAGGAAATGTACTCCTTAAATTGTACCTTAAATGAACCATTTAAATAAAATCTTAACTATAAAGGTACAAAGCCAAGAGTGCTCCATAAGGTTTGGCAGCAGGTATGTCAATTATATAAATGAAAACAGCTAATAGGGTGCTTTCTGTGAGCACGAAAACAACTAATGGGGCCTAGACAGTCTTCTTTACCCTTTGGACTTTGCTATTGTTAGCACAGCTGATGGGCAGCTCATCCTAATTAATGACAGGTCTTTAGCAACTACATAAAGTTGCTTAGTGGGCCACGGAGTCCTGGCTCATGGAGAAGAGTGACTTTTACTTGGTTTTGTGCCCCTTCCAAACCAAGTTCAGTATTTGTTAAACTTGATTTACTTGTATCAAGATAACCAAAATTGGAGTTTGAGAAGTGCTTATTTATAAGGGAGAAATGCAATCTCTTCTGATTATCAGTAGTGCCTTTCTTTCAAGTCACACATTCTCTTTTGTCTTTTTGTGTTGCCTGTCACCCACTCTCCCACACCTGTCATTTAAAAATAATGGTATCTATTCTTTAACTTTGTTTTTTTCTCATTTTTATCTCACATATTTTCAGTCGCTTTTGACCTTTACTAGGAAATACCTTTATTCTGGTGTCATCTCTTAAATACTTTTTCTTAATAAAATGGAGCATCAATCAGATCACAGTATGTAATAGCTCTCTTTAATTAAAGTGGGAAGGCTTATTTACATTGATATATTTTAATTCACAAGTATAACTCACATACCATACTAATGGTATGTAATGTCCACTTTGGTCTCTGATTTCATTGGAATTTTGGAGATAGGTTGTAAATAGGTTGTAAATAGATATTAAATGAATAAGCATAGGATTAAAGCAGAAAGCTGTATTATCACAGTTAAAATTTCTATGTTGATTTGTTTTTTGGGAGTTTCATACAAACATACACACATACACACATCCAGTTTTAGTAGTTAATTTTGGCAATTCTTGAGAATTCTTCCTCTGACCGGTAGGAAATGTATTTAATTTTTGCTTTGGCACAATAAGAGCAATTACAAATGCTATAATATTCCTTTTACAGTGTTCAAAATTAAGCCTGTTGAACAGTGAACTGTGCCTGCCCTGCGTAGATGCATTTTTTTTTTTTTTTGCAATCAAATGAGTGTCCTTTAGTTAATAAGCTAAGACTGTGTTTTCTTGAAATGGTAAAGCCATTCCTTCATTCCTTGCTATGAAAAATCAAAGTGACAAGTCTTGGTTGCATTATGTAATACCATTTTTTTGGGAGGAAAATAGCTTTATTCTATAGTCTTTTCCCCTCCCTAGTATTTCACCCTTTGCATGATTTGCTTTCAATAAAGTAGTGCTTACCTGTCTGCTATTTTCTGTTTGTCTTCATTTCTGCAGCAGTCTTCAGCAGCTTTCAAAATTATAAATGTGACCTTCCTGTGACAGTCTCAAAAATGTTTAACAAAGTGTGGTGCTGGGTGTTTTTTTTCCACCCATAGGGGAAAATTGAATAGTCTTCTTTATTTAAAACTTCTCCACTACTAGTTATTAACTAACTACTTACAGGGTCTATTTAAGTATGTGGACAGTGTTTTGTTTGTGTGTAAATCTCAGTGCCACATTTTTATGTTAATAGCTAGTTACCACACCAAACGTCACAAATGCCTTTGATGTGTAATAGATAAAATACTGTCTTTTGTCATGAATTCCCACTTCATAAGTTCAAACTCTGTGTCTACTATTGATGTTATGTCTGTAGTTCCACAGTTCCATATGAAAAAGTATTAAATTGTCATTTTTTCATGTAAAAAGATTTTCTGCTACATCTGGTGTAAGTATAAAATTGGATTTTTAAAAAAGATACGTGCCTTAATTGTTTTGAAAAATGTGGTTTAGCCAAATGTGAAAACATTACTGCTATGACAAACACTGAATTTTAAAACTTTAGTTAGTTATACATGATATCAATATTTGCTCTTAGTAGTGCTTTTAGGTTTTGTGCACAATCTTTTAGTTGGCTCCTCCTATGTAATTATTTCATTGTTATATTTTTATCTTAAATAATTTTAAAAACTTGAAAAATAAGGGGAAATACATGAACACACATTTTGAAATTGGACTTTGCACTTGACTATTTATTGTTGCTATAGTACTGTTCTACATATGTTTACTTTAAACTTTGGTGCCATATTGTTATATACAAAAATAGAGGGAATTGAATCTTGATTTGCCCTTGGCAAGTGAAGTTACAGTTTTAAAGTGGCCTTACTCATAGTTTTCATGTTCAAAGTAAGTTTTTCTTTTTAATCTTCCAATAATAGAGGCAGATAGATCACTATGTATTTGAACAGAGGGGAAGTCAATACAGAACCAGATAATAGTTTTATATGAGTGATAAACAAAGATATATGAGCAATATTCACAATTGCCCTTGCAAATTTGGTCTCTTTTCTTCCTCTAAGATAAAATGTTAGTTTGGAGGAATTCTGCCAGCTTAGTCTTTTTAAAACACTAATTAGAGTGTTGACTTTTTAAAGATGCTTTACTTTATGCTTTTCTTTAGTGTATTCTAGTTGGAAGATTTATGAAAAAATATTTCCTCAAAATATAAAGAGGATATGAAAAAGATTTGACTTTAGGAGAAACAAATGGTCCAGCCATTAGATGTTGTCTTCTGCTACCAGCATAGTTTTGCGGTTAGCACCACAGGCGGTAAAAATGCCCAAATGTTTATTGTGTCCCTGATGACTGTTTTTATGACTGTACTTCTCCCTTAACTTCTCTATCCCCTCTTTTAGGTGGGTGGGAAGTCATTTTTTGCTTTGACAGTTGGGAATTTTAGTAGCAATCCTGCCATGTAGCCTAAAGTATGTTTTAGCAGCTCAGAAATCCTGTATCAACTTAGGAATGTGAACCCCTGCATAGGAATTGGGACAGATAAGATCAATGATACAGCCCTGAAGGTATACATTTCTTCTGTCACTTGGCCTGTGTGATCATATTTGTTCAGGCAGTTTAAAATGGCCCTGAGAAAATATGGGCATCTAAAATGTTTTTGAAAAGTTTTTAATTTTTTCTATCAAAACTCAGTTGTGAACTTTATAGGAAAATGTTAGTCTTAAGCTGGGTAGGAAGTAACACGATATCTTAATAGACTTTCTTGTCTGTTGCACTAAAACAGAACAGTGGTGATTTGTTTGCTGTTGGTTGTGACAGTGACACATGTAGTTTAGAAAGAAACTGCTAAGCCTGTTAAGTGCTGGTGGGTCATGCATTCCTGTGATCTCAGCACTTGGGAAGCTGAGACAGGAGGCCCAAGCCCGGACTGAAATACAATAGTAGATTTGAAAGCAGCGTGGGCTACATAGTGAGACTTTGCCTCTAAATCAATCAATCAATCAATCAATCAATCAATCAATCAATCAATGAGTCAATCAAAAGTTGTAAGTGTAACTGAATGGTCTGTAATGATGTTGGTGTTTTTTTGCTTCTCTGTAATGTTCATAACTTGAGATTAATTACTCAGATGTAGAACTGAAATTGTCTGTGTCTTTTCTAAGAAATATAAAATTAACATTGAGTAAAATGTCATTCATCTTTGAAATATTGTCTTTTTGATTATTTATGCTTAGTGAATGTGTTAACATTCATGCCACTGTGGATTTCTTGTGCTTTCATGCTGCTCAGATGCCCAGCCCACAGAGTCTGAGAAGGAGGTTTATAATCAGGTGAATGTTGTGTTAAAAGACGCAGAAGGTATCTTGGAGGACCTGCAGTCATACAGAGGAGCCGGCCATGAAATAAGAGAGGTAAAGCATGTTCACATCTAAATCTATGTCTCCTCTTAATGTGTATTTTCTGCACTTTAGACGTCTGTTTCATAGAAGTACTGTATTTGGAGGAAGGTCATTTGGCTGGTGCGATACTTGAGGGCAGAAGGAAACATCTCACAAGTGCATGTATACCAGTCTATTTTTGTTGTCAGTACTCTCACGTTGGAAATTTGCACTTTCTCCTGGAAGCTGCCTGTGCTGTCATCTTTGTGGGTGGGTCTTTCTGCCTCAGGAGACCTCTCAGGTCTCTGACCTTAAACTCATTAAAAAAGCGCTCCTTGCTGTGGCTCAGAAATTTGCTTTCTGGAAATGTACTTTTTGAATTGTTCTTTCTTTTAATTATGTCTTACATATTTTTTTCTTTTACTGACATCTCCCAGTGCCCCAGAGAGACTCTCTTGTTGCTAGATCTTAATCTTTTTCTCAGTAGCATATCACTTGGAGGCACTAGCTATACTGTGTTTGTGTGGCCCTCCTTCCTTCCCTCTGTAGTAGCAGAGATAATCAAAAACTAATCTTTTGGGGTGACAGTCCTTTCCAACTTGATTCTGAGCTGTTAAGTTAGACATTCGGAGTAGAAGTGAAACGGGTGACGTACAGACAGCAGATCAGGTGGCATAGGACGACGGGTGCTCGTGAGGAGGAGGGGCTTTGTGTCAGAGATAAAGCTACGGGAAATGGCGCTGCTGTCTTGCAGCATTTTCTTCACTTTTGCTTCTCTGCGGCCTGGCTCCCTTTTTTCTGGGAGTTCCTGTCCGTCACAGGTCAGTAACCCCACTTCTCTGTTGCCTAGTACTTTACACACGTTTCTTTTATGCTGATTATAAACCTTTAAAGATTATTACTTGATATTTTTCTCTGTCCTTCTTAGCCTTCAGCCTCAGGAGAGTAAATCTTGTTTTACATATATTTGTCTATATTGTCGGTACTTGGGATAGTGTTTGGTAAGCAATTGATTGATGAAGACATAAATAGAAAAGCTTTAGACTAATCTTGTGAACATCATTAGTTTAATCCAAGCCTTGTACTTTTAGTAAATGAAAGCATGTAGCTATTTCTATGAATCAGTACTCTATTATTATTATTATTTAACTGTTATTGATGGGCTGGAGAGATGGCTCAGAGGTTAAGACACAGTCTCACAAGCAGAAGGTCCTTAGTTTGGATCCCAGATCCCATATAAAAACAGCAGGTACAAATGACGGCAGCCTGTACTTCTGGACTTGGTGGGTGGAGCCTGGAAAATCTAAAGCTAAGCTAAAAGGAGGTAAAAGCAATCCAGAATGATTCCTGAAGTCACCCTTGGTCCTCCAAAGGAACACGTAGTACCCTCTGTTAACACACAATAAATAAATACATTTATAGAAGTAATAGCTTAGCTAATTACCAAGTTCCAGTTGATAAGTTATTCTGAAGTTATTGATAGTTTTTTAATGTTGATTAAAGATATTAAATTCTTGTCATTTATTGCATTTATCTCCCTTAGTTAATGAAGAAAATCTCATTTATTACAAAGACTATTTATTTATTTATTTATTCATTTATTTATTCTAAAGGCAGAATTTTAAAATTAAATGATTTCTTACTAGAAGGGTTATCTGCATCTATGGTCCTATACAAAAAAAGTGCCGTTGCCCAGTTTGTATGTACAGACTTACTTGGATGCCTGTTGAAGTTTTGTTGATCTCCAAAGAAGGAGGACAGTGCTGGGGACATGTGCAGACCAGGCATTTCAGAAAGAGCCTGTAGGACTGGGAACACAGAAGCGAAGATTACAAGATGCCATATGCCTGCAGCTGTGCTGGTGTCCTAGGATGTACCCTCATAATGTACTCACATTACTTTTTGATTTTTGATGTGGAAAAACAAATAAATGGCTCAACTTATTTTTTAGGAGCTTACATAGGGAAAATAGAATCTAACTGGAAAATACTGAAGAACATATAAAGGTAAAAATTAAAATCTCAGTGGTAGAGACTGAAATTAAGGACAGAGAAGCCAAGGTCAGTAGCTCGGCCTATAATCCCTGTACTTTGGAGACTGGTCAGGAGGTCTGCCATCAGTTTTGAAACCAGCCTGTTCTATGTAGTGAGTTCTAGGCCAATCAGGACTGTAGAGTAAGACTCAATCTCCAAGGAAAACAAAAAGAACTAAGGACAGAGAACTAGTGTAAGTTAGGTATTAAATACATAAACCAAAACTTAATACTAAATTTAAATCTGCTGTAGATGAGCAATAAGTGTATAAAATAGTCAAACAGTTGAAGAAATTATCTTTAGGAAATGTCTGCTGATGGGCTTAATGAGGTTTCTGATAACAGACAACTAAGGTTAAGGAAGGTACACATTGAAATGAAGCTGGGTGTGCCAGTTATAAAAGCATCAGTGAAACTACTTCACAATCTTCGTTTTAAGACTTAATGTCAATTAGTACATTAGATTGCTATTTATACTTATTTGGAAAAGCAGAGAGAATAATATAAAAATGTTCAGCTTTACTGGTCAGTGCATTTCACTGTAAGAATGTATCAGTTATTTATGAAGAGAAGATAGTCTCAGTGTAACTGAAAGTGTAAATTGGTTCTTTTTAGTGGTCACTTAGTGTATAAAATAAGAATGCTAAAATTTGTGCTTTCATACCAGGTACTTAGAAATCCTTAGAAAATGTATTTCAGACAGCTAAAATGCAAGAAGAAATATGAATGTAAAATCCTTAAGTGGCTCTTATTTACCGTAGCAAATTCAAAGCAACTGTACAATTAGTGTAGAGACAAAAATCACACAATCCTTGTGAACAGTGTAGCATAGTACCTGACATGAGCTGAAGGAAACAGTTTTCTGTTAGCATGGGAATGATGTAGAGTTGAATTCATATTAAAAGGCATTTAAAAACATGATTTAAGGTAGAATAAATTTGACATAAGATACAATTTATAAAGTGAAGTATAATCTCTAGAATAAACCATTAGAGAGGGAAGTAAGAATTTTCCATTAATGTTGGAATCTGTCCTTAACAGCTTCAATATGTGCTGTAATACTTACTTTAAGGTAACCTTACCATTAGCATTTGCTAAGTGCCCTTTTGCTTGTTGAGCTGTTATGGGTCTTAACCAAACCTTTCCTAACAGCAATGAACTCTAAAGCAAGAGAGATGGAATCATGTGTTGGAGGAATGTGATGAAGGAGCTCTAGTGTCTTCAGTTCTATGTCCAGGCAAGGCAGGGCCCAGGAACAACCCAACTTACTTAGGAAAGTAGGTAACATTGCCTGAGAGCACTTCACTTTCATTTTGTGAGAATGTATTGATAAGTAGAGCATAGTAAAGACCGCTGAGTTGGGCTGGGCTACAAATAAAATAGTTTACTTTCATTATCTGTGCTTGTTTCTTAAATGATAATTAAGATAAACAGTGTTATACTGCTTATTATAACACTCAATGAATCTGGGATCTAGGATTTGAAAGGACAGTTTTTCATATATCAAAGACCTTCTGACATTCATAAATATATGAAATTGTTACATGTGATATCACATTTTTATTACAATATTTTTATGTGATCATATGAGTAACACTGACTTTTACCTCCTGTTGGATCTGATCTGAGCATTATTCAAAAATTTCACTTTGTTCTTTTAGAAGACGTACTGAGAGGATCTATGTATAATAGTAAAAACAAAGTGTAAAATACTTTCTTTTTATAGATCTAAAAGATACCAGGCATAAGAGTTACCAGACATATTCATCATCATTATTATGCTATTATATTTAATATTGCAGAAAAAGTATTTTGGGGTTCAGAAAGTCCATACTTAGCATTCTTAGGTCCATTTTTCAATATTTTAAGATTATATCAGGGTTCCTTTTATTTGTTAAAACTGGTGCTTAATGTGAAAAGACTGCTGTGACTTTTAAAAACCTAATTTTCATATTCTTTGGACTTTGAAGGCAATCCAGCATCCAGCAGATGAAAAGTTGCAAGAGAAGGCATGGGGTGCAGTTGTGCCACTAGTAGGCAAATTAAAGAAATTCTATGAATTTTCTCAGAGGTTAGGTAAGTTACAATTTTGTGATTTTTGACTTCTCTGGTGAAAAAACACATTCACTTGTTTGGCAAGAAAGCATATTGCTTGGGTTACAAATTATCTAGAGTATTTTCTATTCATCATACTGAATTTGGCTACTAGGAAAAAAGAATGAATAAAGACAGTGTAATGTGCTTATCATTTCTCTCAACTAAAGTCTCTGAATTATTTGGAACATTTTCTTTAACAAGTAATAATTTCTAGAAGGGAAATCTCTTCATTAGTGTAAAAAATCACTTGGTGGAATTTGCTTCTGTTGATCTAATAAATCCTGTCCCGTGTGATTTTAAGAATTTAACCAAGGAAGGGTCTGAGGACAAACAGTTAGGATCCCTGTTCCCCACGTTGGAGATGAAAACCAGGACCTTGTACAAGGTATAGGCAGGTGCTCTACTACTGACTGACAGCCCATCCCTTAGGGCAGACTATTAAATGTAAGCAAAGGCAGTAATTGGAATAGAGTTTATATAGATTATCTTTTTATTATTATATATTGCAATTGTAGTTTATTTGCTAATCATGAGAATTAGTTCTCTAAAGCTGTTTGCCTTTCAGTCCGGCCCATGTGGCCTATAGTTTTGCAGGACTCTAACCTTGGGGCGCTTAGGTCTTTTCATCCTGGTTGGTTGGTAGGTCGGACATGTTTAAACTCTATCTTATGCTGATAGTGTCTATCTAGTCTCCTTTGAAGTGAAGTGCTTAGATGCTCAGGTTCTACCAAAGCTGTCTTGATGTCTTGGCGTAGGTCAGTGAAGAAAGAGTAATTAGAAAAATAGACCAATAGACATCTGCATGAGTAGATGTCATGTTTTCGCATTTTAGCCATTGGAATTCATTAATCCAGGGAGATCTGCCCTGTTGTGTCTGTTACTGTGTTTCAGCAAAAGATACAGTAACATTTTATCAGAAAACAAACTTTCTGTTTCCCTGCTGTCACTGGGAGTCTTGCACCTTCACAGCTGCAATCTAGGGACTTCTATAAAGTTGTGAGTAAAGTGAACACGTAGAATCTAATGAATCCCCCTTATCTTAGGATAGTACTCGATTAATGATAGTTTTTATAGTTTCTTTGTAGCAGGATGCATTTCTTTGCATGATAAAGCTCAATGCTAGTTGTGTTAGTGGGTAACTAATCCATGGCTATGTATATCTGATAATCTCAAGGTATTTAAGTATAGCCATAATAATAGATATTAGGCTTTGGAGACATCCTGCTCATGTTTTTCTTTTAGTAGTTTTAGTAGTTTGTCTTTTTAGTAGGTCTTGGTCACATCAGTTTTAGTAGCCTATCTGAAATTCCAGTTTGCTGATTCTTCTGCCTTTTATTTTTTCTCTGCCTACCCCATATGGAACCAGAGATGATGTACCAGTTACTCTTTCTGTTGCTGTGAGATATCATTCATACATTACTTTTGGGGAGAAAGGGAAGTTTATTTGGCTTATGGTTTCAGAGCAAAGATGAAATCTATTATGGCAGAAAAGGCATGATGGGTGGCAGAAACTAGAGGCAATTTAAGTTGCATCCATCAAGAAGACTGAGAGCTACAAACTGCCAACTGCAAGAATTGACTAGCTGAAGTAGATCAGGGATAACCAACCTCAAAGTCCATCCTTTGTGATTGCCTTCCTCCAGCAAGGCTCCAATAACTGAAAGTACCATGACTTTCCCAAACAGCTAAGGATTCAAAATCGTAAGCCTCTGTGGACAATTCACAGTTCAAACCATGGCAGATGAGGATAAGTGGATCACTACACAATTGTTGAGTTGCATGAGCACTTCGGAATCTTACAGTAGCAGTGAGAGGACTGTGTATGGCCAGACCACCACAGACAGAAACACCCTGATTGTACTTCAGAAGAGAGACCCTGATGTTGTGCTGGCTTTAGTGTCTGAGGAACAGGACTCTGTCATCACACTGATGTGGAAGATAGTGGTTTTGTTGGCATGCTTTAGTTTTATTGGCCAGAAAGCTTCCTGTGTTTGTATTAAGGCCTAGGAGTCCTTCCTGTTGAGCTTGGCCTGACAGTGAATACATTGATCTGCCTCCTTATGGCCTCCTTTTTTCTTCCAGGGCTTATTTTAAGAACTTCTTTATGCAATGTATCTAACATGCTTGGTTCTTTTCACTGGATTAATTTTTTTTTTAACTCCACATGATATAGAACCCTCAATAAAGCTAAGGATAATAGTTTTGTCTGTCCTGTGAGACAAAGTACATGATATAATCAAGCAGAGCTCTTGCCCACGGAGACTATCCACATGGGCAACGCACAGAGTCCCAATCCAGGGGAGCTGTCCATTTCAGGGATGCCAGACATAAACATGGAATCCTGACATGTGAATAGTGTCCTCATGTAAGCACATGAATCCTGACCCATAGGAAGTTGTCCACACTGTGGACATGCGCCCAGCCCATGGAGGCCACTCAAACTGTGAGTACGCAGGTAAAAGAATTCAGGGGGTTGGCATATAGTATGGAATGTCAGGCTTACTAATCATTCAGCTGGTCACAAGTCAGAACAATGAATATAGAAATAGTATCTGTTCTCTATGCCACCATCTGATATACATGGTGCAGGATAATTATATAGTTTTTAATAATCTATTTGTGTGAGCAGGCATGTATGTGGGCATAGGTAGCTTCTGGGATCCAACTCAGGTCATCAAGCTTATGGGGCAGCTGTGAGCCATTTTATCAGCCTTATCTGTATTTTTGATACAGTTTCAGGTGGTCTTAAATGGTTTATCTAGCCAAGGATGACCTTGAACTTTTGGTCCTTCTCCTTTTGCCTCCCAAGTGTTGGACCAAGCACGGGAGGAAGGTTTATTAGGTGTTGTGGATCAAGTAGAAAGTCTTGAGCCTTCCAGGAAAGCATGCACTCAACTGAATTGCATCATTCTGTACAAAGCTCAAATTATCAAAAAATTGGAAAAGGTTCATTCATAGTGCTCACAGTAACTGTGGTCTAGTGTGTTCACTATCTTATATTTGATTCCTCTGAGGATTCCAAAGCCTGGTGTTTGAGAACAGAGGGATGACCCCGGGGAACATAATGAAAGTTGTCTCTTGAAAATCCTGCAGCTGCCGCCTCTTCTGCTGGCTCACTATTTCCCTTCTTTTGGTTCTGTCCCATCAACAGTTTAAACAAGGGGCTGACGACAGGTTTAACATTTTAGAGTTATGCTTCACCTGTGCTAAGGACACTGGGTTGTAGGTGTGTAGATGCCTTACAAGGTATAAGAGTGGATGTAGGCATATCAGTGGTGTGGCCCGAACAGGTAGCTTGATATATCATGAAGGCCTGAACCCCCACAGGAGTAGACAGGTCAGGTGAACCCCGAGTTCCATAAAAGCATACAGGCAGAACGGTGGGAGGGATTGGTGAAGGGAAGGAGGGGATGGGAGGGAAGCTGGGATGAATACTCAGTATGCTTGTAAAAGTAGAAAAAAATTTTGAAAAGAGTAGGTGTAGGGTATATCAATTAGGAAGAAAAACTTTATTTTAAAAAAAGAAAAAAAAGTCAATGTTTCCCAAAGTTTGTGTGTCAGCATTAATGTAAGTAGAAAGCAAAGTTTGAGAACAGAAAGAAAAAAAAATTGTTACAAAAACCTGCTGTGACAGGACAAATTGATTTACCTAGATTTGATCAAGTCCTAAGGATTAGCAGTAACAGAATTACCAGAAAAGAGGAACTCGGGATGATTTGCCTATGATTCTGGTGTTTAATTCAAATTCATATTCTACATCACTTTGAATCTGAGTTTATAGAATTATAAAACTGAGTTTAGTCTCCTTAAGGTATTTATTGAATTAGACAAGATGATTAAATTGAAAAATTTGAGTGTACATTATATATCAGCAATGACATTGTAGACTTTCATTGTTTTTTGTTAACGTCATTATCTGCTTAAAGATAATCTTTTCTGGGAATTGAATTCATATCACTTTAGATTATGTTTACTTTTTAGTACACAAATATTTAAGAGCTACAACTTGTCTTTTTTGTTTCCTTTTCATTAGAAGCAGCACTAAGAGGCCTTCTGGGAGCCTTGACCAGTACCCCGTACTCCCCTACCCAACACCTAGAGCGAGAGCAGGCTCTTGCCAAACAGTTTGCAGAGATTCTTCATTTCACACTCCGCTTTGATGAACTCAAGGTAGAGTTGCCTGCTGGCTTTCTATTGAACCTGAACAGAAACAGAGAAGTGGATTTGAAAATTGAATAGATGAGTTTGATGTGTGACAAATGGTGAATCATCCATTATGTTAACAATCCCTGGGTCTGCCGTGTGGATCTGCCTTTCCAATGTTTCCTGTCTGTCCTTCAGTGTTGTTTCATAGAAAACTGTTAGGTTTTAGTACTCCCCCTCCCCCTGTCATTTTCTTTCTTTTCAAAACCCCTCCCTTCTGTTCTCTTCCTCTTTTATAGCATTTACAATTGTACGTGCCCCACTATCAGAAAGGGTGAATGTAAGAGGAAAAAAGCACTGAAATTTTTATTGAGAGACCTGAATTCACTCTCCCACAGTAATCCATTATGAGACTTTGGGCATGCCGCTCCTTTGAGTTTTTAGATCCTTGGGTGCTTTTTCTAGAAAACAGAAGTATTAGGTTCCTATCTTCAGTATTTTATCTTGTACTATAGACAGCTGTTAATCTCTTAGTATCTCTATTATTAGTACTTTGACTACACGTGATCCATATGAAAGCTTTAGTGTGCTAAAGGAGTGCTTTTATTTATTTATTTTTTATATATATAAACAAATACTTCTCCATTCCTTTTTGGTTTTGTCTGGTAATACTGATATTTTTGATAAACAAGCTTAAGTATATTACCTGAAATTATTGAAAGGGGACAAGAGTATATGATGCCTACAATAGAAAAACAATCCATGTGGTTTTACGTAAGCTCAATAACAACTCGGTACCATGTTTAAAGCTTTCTTACGTGATACCAGCTTAGTTCTTAAAATTATGTAAGAGTGCTACATTACCAGGTACAGTGATACTTAGTAGCTATTTCACCTGACTTTTACATTAGTGTTTGGTATATAACATTGCTCTTCAATATCTTCTTTAGATGACAAATCCTGCCATACAGAATGATTTCAGCTACTATAGAAGAACATTGAGTCGCATGAGGATTAATAATGTTCCTGTAAGTTAATGCTTCAAATTTAGGGTGGGGGTGGTAAGAATAACTGTTTGCTCATTATATTGTTTTACTTGTCCGTTAATTCACTTGTTACAGTGTTAAAGTGAGTATTGAAGTTAGTAATTATGGCTAACCACAACTGTGAGGGAAGTGAGCAAACTACAGTAAGCCTTGTAGTGTTTCTCTGTTTTTCTCCTTCAATCAAACTGTTTTGTCTGTGTTGCATTGATACTATAATTTTTCGCTGTGTATTCTCCTTTTCTGAACAGAAGATTTATTATTAGTGAATATGAAGGGATTTGATCTTCTTAAAATGGTGAATCCTGAGGAGAGATTCGCCTAGGATAAGAAAAATTAACTGATAATGGCAGGAAGGGCCTCGGGCTGTTAATACTTCAGACCGATTATGGCTGGTGAGGAAAATGTCTTCTGCCTGTGCTTCTCGGAGAGCCATATCTTACCTTGTTTCTTTATGCCTTTAATCTCTTACCACTCTCCTCTGAAGTCGTTATTTTTGTTTTCTACTTCTGAGGACTTAAATGTCATCAGTAAGACCTTGAATATAAACAAACTATTGCCTTTGTATTTAGGAGACCCATATTGTAATAGTTGTGAAGATAGAGAAATTTCCAAGAATTCCATATTCAAGTCGGTAGCCACTTACTGTGGAAATGCTGGAACTGTGTAAGGAATGATAAATGGCACTTAGATAGGAACAAAGTTGGAAGTAAAAGTGCATCTATTATTTATATTCACTTTGGTTTTACACTTACTAATTCCTAGAGTGAAGATGACCACATTATTTATCTTGATACCTACCTTGTAAAGCAAGAATAAAGACCTCATGTTTTACTATTGCTTCTGCACCATCCTGGGCAGAGGCCAAGGACACATCCTGAATCATTGTAGGCAGAGCCATTGGCACCAGTGAGATGATCTCTCAGGTTCTTCCACATCTCCTCCTCTTCCTGCTGCTTCTGTTCCCTCTTTGATTCAGTCAAATCAATTGGATTCAGTCAATTGTAGCAGCACAGTGTATTTCTGACATCCTTGAAATAATCTGCTTGTTGTGGGTTAATTTTTTTCAGAAGTTTACTTATCACTTTTTTTTTTTTTGAAAATTTTGTTTATTTTGTTCCTTTGCGAAGTCTGCTGACATTATTTCCATAGTGATCATTTTATCACAGAACCAGTAAGTGGGAAATGACTTTTGTTCCTTAAAGTCAATGTAGATTGTAAAAATGTCGTAAATATACTAACATTTCACACAAAACTTGCCATAGTTTTCTGAATGGGGTGAGGGGAAAGCTTCAATTTAGGTTTTCTTCTTCTTTTTTTTTTTTTTATTTCAGCTCATACAAACTTATTAGGTACACCAGTTCCCTCCCTTCCTCCTCCTCCCCCTGTACCCCCTGCTCCCCCTCCCCACCCTCTCCCTCCCCATCCCCCAGTGCCTCCCGCCCCAATTCCCAGAGAGTCCTTTCTTGTGCATGCCTGATTTTCCTCTGGGCCCTCCTCTCCGATGATGTACAAGGACCCAGTGGCCTTTCCCTGAACCCTTTCCCGTGTTCCCCTTAGGTATAGGAACACTGCTGTGGCTGCCAATCCTTTGCCTCCAAGGATCTTGGTGCCTTTAGCAGATGCTAGACTTTGTGGGGTCAACAGTGTGTTGGACAATGTGCAGGGCATGCAAAGTCCAATTATGATTGCTTCAGCCCTAACTAGTATAGAGTATCTTACATATCATTGCTCCTCCCATCCTTTTGCTCTTACACTCTTACCACCCCCTCTTCCGCAAATTTCCCTGAGCTTCAAGATGGGGAGAGACTAAGCTGGCCTAGTTCTAGGTGGTTGATATAGAGTCTCTGAAGTTCTGGATTGTGGTTTGTTGATTTTCTTTTGCAGTTTTGCTGCTCCTGCAATGCCCTTCACTCCATCCTGGTGGGCATTGTATGTTACCCCCTGGCCAGAGACAAAAAGCTGTTAGAGTCTTGTGATAAAAGCACATTCAAAGGTAGATGTAATAAAAGTGGGAAACCATACTAAGGGAGGGGTCTATCACCCATTTGCAAAATGGTTACTTTTTATCTGCCAGACTATATGCCCTCCTCTTCTGGTAAGATCACACCCCCTCAGTAGTAAATGATCAGGAACAAAAGTCTGTGAACTTAATCAGATGTCTCATTACTTATTTGGGTCCTTGGTGGAGGCCTATTTTCCCTGCTGTAACATGGTCCCTTCTCTCCTTGTTTCTGGTGTGGCCCTCCTACCCCATCCCTCCTGTTCATAATCCTTGGAATTACTGTCTCTAGGTGGGCTGGGTGGGTTTGATACTAGGAGCCACCTGTTAGGGAGTACATACGGCGCTTAATTTTCTGGGTCTGGGATACTTCGCTTAATATAATTGTTTCTAATGACATCCATTTCCCGGCAAATTCCAGTAATTCATCATTTTTGATGGCTGAGTAGTACTCCATTGTATAGATGTACCACAGTTTCCTTATCCACTCGTCAACTGTTGGACATTTGGGCTGATTCCATGACTTTCCTATTGTAAACAGTGCTGCTATGAACATGGTCGTGCTTGTGCTATCGAGGTGAACCTCTGCTGTATGGGGGGTTATTCCCAAAAGTGGAATAGCAGGGTCATATGGCATTTCAATCTTTAATTTCTTTAAGAATCTCCAGACGGCTCGCCAGAGTGGCTGTATGAGCCTGCATTCCCACCAGCAATGTAGGAGAGTTCCCCTCTCTCCACATCCTCTCCAGCAGTTGGTGTTGTTTGTATTGTGGATTTTTGCCATCCTGACCGGGTGAGATGATATCTCAAGGAAGTTTTGATTTGCATTTCCCTGATGGCTAAGGAAGTGGAGCATTTTTTCAGATATTTGTTAGACATTTTAATTTCATCCCTGGTAAAGTTTCTTTTAAGTTCCAGGGCCCATTTTTTAATTGGGCCATTGGTTTCCTTGGTGTTTAGTTTTCTAAGTTCTTTGTGCACTCTGGACAGCAGAGTTCTATCAGATGTGTGGTTAGTGAAGATTTTCTCTCATTCTGTGGGTTGCCTTTGAGCTCGTGTTATAATCTCTTTATCTGAACAGAAGCTCTTTAATTTCACAAGATCCCAACTGTTGAGAGTTGGTAGCAGTGACTGTGCCATTGGATGTCTGTTTAGGAAGTGTTGGCCTAGCCCAATCAGCTCGAAGGAGTTCCCTATCCTTTCAACTATGGTTTTTATAGTCTCTGGCCTTATATCAAGGTCCTTGATCCATTTGGAATTAAGTCTTGTACATGGTGACAAGTACGGGTCCAGCTTTAATCTTCTGCATGTGGAGATCCAGTTTTGCCAGCACCATTTGTTAAAGATGCAGTTCTTTTTCCATTGGATTTTTTGGGCCCCTTTGTCAAAGACCAAATGGCTGTAACTTTGTGGGCTTATATCTGGGTCTTCAATCCTTATCCATTGATCTGTGTGTCTATTTTGGAGCCAGTACCAGGCTGTCTTTATAACTATGGATTTGTAGTATAGACTTAGGTTTGGTATGGTAATACCTCCAGCAGTGTTTTTGTTACTCAGGATTGTCTTTGCTATCCTGGGTCTTTTGTGCCTCCATATGAACTTTGAGATTGTTTGGTCAACTTCTTCGAAGAATTGCTTTGGGATTTTGATTGGTATAGCGTTGAATCTGTATATTGCCTTTGGTAGGATGGTCATTTTTACGATGTTGATTCGGCCAATCCAGGAACAAGGGAGGTCTTTCCACCTTCTGGTGTCTTCTGCAATTTCTTTCTTTAGGGTTTTAAAGTTTTCATTGTAAAGGTCTTTTACCTCCTTAGTTAGGTTTATACCAAGATATTTCATTTTTTTAGGGGCTATAGTAAATGGGATTGTTTCTCTCAAGGCTTTTTCACTTCTTTCATTTTGGGCATATAGGAATGCCTCTGATTTTTGCACATTTATTTTTTATCCTGCCACCCTGCTGAACTTCTCAATTAGTTCCAGAAGCTTCCTGGTGGAGTTTTTGGGATCCCTCAGGTATAAGATCATGTCATCTGAATCTCTCTTATGTCCCTTTCTTGTCTTATGGCTTCAGCTAAGACTTCAAGTACAATATTGAATAGAAGTGGTGAGAGTGGACAGCCTTGTCTAGTTCCTGATCGAAGTGGGAATGCTTCCACTTGTTCCCCATTGAGCATAATCCTTGCTGTGGGCTTGTTGTATACAGCTTTTATTATATTGATAAAGGTTCCTTCCATTCCTACTGTCTCTAGCGTTTTGATCATAAAAGGCTGTTGGATCTTGTCAAAGGCTTTTTCTGCGTCTATCGAGAGTATCATGTGGTCTTGGACTTTGGACTGGTTTACATGATGAATTACATTTATTGATTTTCGTATGTTGAACCAACTTTGCGTGCCGGGGATGAAGCCTACTTGGTCCCCGTGAATGATCTTTTTAATATGTTTTTGAATCCGATTTGCTAAGACTTTGTTGAGAATCTTTGCGTCTGTGTTCATCAGGGAGATCGGCCTATAGTTTTCTTTTTTAAGTGAATCTTTACTAGATTTTGGGATTAAGACGATATTAGCTTCATAGAAGGAATTTGGTAGTGTTCCTTCCTTTGCTATTTGATGGAACAGTTTAAGGAGTATTGGTGTTATTAACTCCTTAAATGTCTGGTAGAATTCTGTGCTGAATCCATCTGGTCCAGGACATTTTTTGGTGGGAAGATTCGAGATTACTTCTTCAATTTCCTTATATGTTATAGAACTATATAAATAATTCACAACTTCCTGATTCAATTTAGGTAAGTTGTGTTTACTTAGAAATTCATCCATCTCTTTTGTGTTGTCAAACTTCACAGAGTATAAGTTTTTGAAATATGATGTTATAATTCTCTGGATTTCTTGGGTATCAGTAGTGATAACTCCATGTTCATTTCTAATTTTGTTAATTTGGGTTTTCTCTCTCCTGCTTTTGGTTAGTTTAGCTAGGGGTGTATCTATCTTGTTGATTTTTTTCAAAGAACCAGCTTTTTGATTGGTTGATTTTTTTCTATCGTTTTCTTAATCTCGATTTCAGATATTTCTCCCCTTATTTTGCTAATCTCCTCTCTTCTACTACTTTTGGGATCAGATTGTTCTAGTTTCTCTAAAGCTTTAAGCTGCATTGTTAAGTTGTTTATTTCTGATGTTTCCATTTTTTTGACGTAGGCATTAAGAGCTATGAACTTACCTCTTAGAACAGCTTTCATTGTGTCCCAGAGATTTTGGTAAGTTGTATTTTCGTTATCATTCACTTTCAGGAAATCTTGAATTTCCTTTTTAATTTCTTCCTGAATCCAGTTCTCATTCAGCATCATAGTGTTAAGTTTCCAGGAGTTAAGTGTATTTTCTCTTGTTTGATGTGTTGTGGATGTCCAGCTTTAGGCCGTGATGGTCTGATAGGGCACAGGTTAGAATTTCAACTTTCTTGTATATGTGTAGATTCATTTTGTGGCCCAATATGTGATCTATTTTGGAGAAAGTTCCGTGTGCTGCTGAGAAAAATGTGTATTCTTTGGTGCGTGGGTGAAAAGTTCGATAGAGATCTGTAAGGTCCATTTCTTTCAGGGTTTGATTAAGTTCCAAAGTGTCTCTGTTAAGCTTTTGACCTGTTGATCTATCCCATGTTGAGAGGGCGGTGTTGAAGTCCCCAAGAATTATCGTTTGGGGGTTGATTTCTTGCTTTAGACGCTGTAGGGTTTTCTTAATGAATGTGGAGGGGCCCGTATTGGGTGCATATATGTTCAGTATTGTGAAGTCTTCCTGGTGAATTGTACCTGTGACTAAAATGTAGTATCCATCCGTGTCTCTTATAATTTTCTTTGGTTTGAAATCCACTTTGTCTGATAGCATAATGGCTACCCCTGCCTGTTTTCTGCTTCCATTTGCTTGTAGAATTGTTGACCAGCCTTTTATTTTTAGAGCGTGCCTATCTTTTGTGGTGAGATGGGTTTCCTGCAGGCAGCAGATTGATGGATTGTGATTTTTAATCCAAGTTTGTAATCTGTGTCTCTTGATCGGTGAATTAAGTCCATTAACATTTAGTGTTATAATGGAGAAACTATTAATTCCAGACATTTATTATGTTTAGTAGCTTTTATAAGTATATTGCTTCACTTTTAATGGTGTTATATTTGCCTTCTGTTCTCCTGGATATGCCTGTTTTTTTCTTCACGCTTGAGTATCATTTCTAGCATTTTTTGAAGGCCTGGTTTGGTGGACATGTATCCCTTAAAGTTGTCTTTATGCTGGAAAATTTTTCTTTCTCCCTCGATCATGACAGAGAGTTTTGCAGGGTAAATCAGCCTGGGTTGACATTTTTGCTCATTCAATACTTGAAGTATGTCTCTCCATGCTCTTCTTACTTTTACTGTTTCGACTGAGAAGTCATTTGTTATTTTAATAGGTTTACCTTTAAAAGTGACTTGTTTTTTCTCCCTTGAAGCTCTCAGCACCAGTTCTTTATCTTGAATGTGGAGTGTTTTAACTATTATTTGTCAAGGCGTGCTTCTATTTTGGTCGTATCTGTTTGGGGTGCGGAATGCCTGTTGTATATGCATGGGCCTCTCTTTTTTTAGATGCGGAAAGTTTTCCTTGATGATCGTTTGAACAATTTCCTCAGGGGTGGTATTTTGAGATTCTTGCTCTGGTATTCCATGAATACGCATGTTAGGCTTCTTCAGGGTGTCCCATATCTCTTGGATATTTCTCTCAAGTATCTTTTTTGCTTTAACAACCTCTTCCATTGAGCTGGTTAGTACTCCCACTTTATCTTCAAGGTCTGAAATTCTGTTTTCTGCTTTGTTAGTTCTGTTGATAAGACTCTCTGTGGCGTTCTGGGTTGAAGATAACTTGTCTTTTAGCTCAGTTTTAAACTCTGCTTGAGTTTGTTTTAACTGCTGTATGCCACTTTTTGTTTCTTGCACTGTTTTTCTCAACTCCTCCAGATGTCTGTTGTGTTCCTCTTCAAAGCGATTGATTCGATTATGTAATTCCTCCCGGATTTCCTGTTTCATAGTATTGAACATGGTAATGATCATATTTTGAAAGACCTTATCCTGGGTGAGGCTTTCTTGGCCTTTTTCCGTGGGTTTGTTCTTGTTGGAGTCTAACATTATGGGATTAATTTCTTCAGTGGGAAATTTGTTTACTTGAGTGTTGCTTCTCATGGATTTTTCTTTGGCATTGTCATTTTAACTCTTAAGATCTCTCAATTTCACTAAACTGAATTATTTGGCCTGGGGTCCTGGTGGGCGGACGGGGGCGGAGACTTACCTAGGGCGCGGGGTCAGGCCCGGCTGGACCACGCGTGCGCGTACCGATCGGAGGAGTGGGGTGGGATGTAAAGGGAGGATGGGCGCATTGGGGTGCAGCTATTCAACCTGAGGGCAGCTGGGGCTGGGACCGGGCGCAAGGGGGAGGTCCTCCTCGTCCCTCGGCCCCCGCACGGGGCTCCGGCTGGATGGTGGGAGTCGGAGCTGGGTCCCTGTGGGCTGAGCTGGGGTCCTAGGGCGCGGGGTGAGGCCCGGCTGGACCGCACGCGCGGGTCCCGACCGGCGGAGCGGGGTGGGGTGAAAAGGACTTATCACTTCTTCAATGCTGTTAATAGCTTCCTATTCTGATTGGAGGAAAATATGAACTTAATCCTTCTATAGCCCCACCCCACTTTATAATAGGTGTTTCCCATTGAGTATATGAATGTGTGCTTGGCTATGTCCTTTAAAAATGTGCTCTTGCCTCTGTTGATAGGAAGAATTGGTTCATTTGCACACAATGACTTATAAAAACCTGCTCTTCCATCAGTCCTTCTAATTGACCAAGTCTTTCTTACACTCCTTTTTGTCATTGTCCATTACTGTCTTACTGTAGTATTGTGTGGCCATTTGTGTGTTCATGAGGCAGGACAGGGCCCATAGTCATCCTGCTGTTCTCTGAGCTTTTGAACAATCTCTTACGTAGTATGAAATTCCATCCATGTTTTTCAAAATTCCATAACGATATTTAAAGTACTTTAGTGGGACTGATTTGATGGCTCTGTGGGTGGAGGTGGTTTTCACCATGTTTAACAAGCTCAGACCTGAGTTGCATCTCTAGAGCCCACACAGTAGGAGAGCACTGATTTCCATACATACACTGTGGCATACAGATACAGGTGCATACAAGATAGAAACATGGTTTTATTGTTTTTTTGACTAGTTATTTCATGTTATTTGGTGTTCAAGAGCATTACATGTACATTAAGAGTCTAGAATTAATTTTTAAGGTATTATAAGGTGAGTTTAATAGGCATTAATAATGACAGATATTCTTTGTCCTTTTTATATGTCATCACATTTCATGGTGTGTGAATTAGCATCTTACTGTCCACACAGGCAGAAGGAGAAAATGAAGTAAATAACGAATTGGCCAACCGAATGTCTTTATTTTATGCTGAAGCGACCCCAATGTTGAAAACTTTGAGTGATGCCACAACGAAATTCGTGTCAGAGGTCAGTTACCCAGGAAGCTGCAGTGGGCCCTTCCACCTGTTGCAGTTGCAATGAGCTCAGCCTCACTGCATGTGCTGCCCAGACTTTCCTCAGGACCTGCATGAGAATTTTGAAGTGGATGTGATCACCTGGCACAACTGAACTCTTGCTGTTTTTTCCAGCCTTCCTGTCGCCTGTCTTCTCAATTCATTGCGCCTGTGCAAGCAAGCTCTTAGGGCTGCCGTGGAAATCCCTTTCTCCACTGCTTTGTATAATCCATGGAGCAGCTCTGCTGCTCTTCCTCCAGAATATTGTCATGAATATGAAAATTTGATCCCTGTTCTTGCTAACTGTTCGGATCAGGCCATCACCCTGTTGTCTGTTCTTACTATTCATTCTTGCTCGATTTTAAAAAAATGTTTCCAGGGCTGTGTGGGTAAAAGCAACTGCTCGCAAACCTGACAGCTTGAAAATCCCCAGAGCTCGCGTGGTGGAAGGAATGAACTGACTTCTAAGTTGTCCTCTGACCTTCCCTCACCTCCTTCTTTTTAGGACAGTCTTAACTGTTTGTGCATGTGCTGTATCCCTGAGGTGCTTGAAGCCAGGCTGTTCTTTAAAAATCAGAAGTAGGAATCAGATCATAAAGTTGATAATTTTTGATATTCTGCAAAATGTTTAATTATTCTTAAGTAATAACTTTGTCACTTTAATTTTTCTCTGTATACTTACAGAATAAAAATTTACCAATAGAAAATACTACAGATTGTTTAAGTACCATGGCTAGTGTATGCAGAGTCATGCTAGAAACACCGTGAGTATTAATGCATCTTTTTTCATCTTAACAACATTGTTGGCGATGATTGGTATTTCAAAGCATATCCAGATAGGAGCATTTCTTACCTGGGAAGTGGAAAATAAATTTATCTCAGCTGTTGGCTGTTGAATACAGCAACAAAGTCAAAACAATCTGGCAACCTAACATGTCTTCTAAGTATAGAGCCAGCAAGACTAACTCTAGTCTCTTCAGAAGAAGGACTTGTATGATTTGCAGGGCAGAAACTGGGAAAGAGCTTGAGTAGTATCATCCTAACCCACTCCCTCTTTCAGTAGAGACTTTGCCTTTTTCCAGAAGACTCAGATTCTCCCAATTTATCCCTTTCTCTCCCATTATTAATTCCCTATCCCCACCCCATACCTGAATTCTCAGGTTTCTCTTCTTTCTAAGACATTTGTGGTATGTATGATTTTTTTTTTTTTCCTGTTAGCAACCAGAAAGAATCTGTGTCGGATATTTGAATAAGATTTGTTTTTTTAATGGAAGACTTTTGTTTCTATGGCACTTTCCAAAGTGCTATTCTGTGTGTCCTCATACTGACACCTCATGAAAAGGAGAACATACCCCCTCTGACTCTCTGTGGCCTTCTGATGTAAAGAAATGGGGTGCTGGAAGATGGAGGAACTGAGTGCACAAGGCCAACCTTGTACTCCGCACAACTTCTGACATCCTCATTCTAGGCCTGGACTTCTGCTGGCCACATGGATCAAAGTTCGATTTCCTTTTTCCTAAAAGAATGAATATGCTCAAATTTTAGTAAAATTCAAATCCAGTATTGCAGTAATGTGTTTAGATTAAGCTTCTCATAAAATAGAAAACCTACTTGCTCTGTTAAACCAGAGACTTGTTCTCATCATGTTACTGATAACCATTATAGTGCATCATCCCCAAACTAAGAATTACTTTGCTTTGCCTGGAGTTGTTGTCTTTTGGTCAGAAGGGGGCAGGTGTAACTAGAGACTGGAAAGTGGAGGTGATGACTGCTCTACCCACCACCTCATTTCCCTGGAAACTCCTTGTGGAGGAGGTACAGTGTCAGCATCCCTTTTAGAGACAGATGGGAGAAGTGAGTGTCCATTGCAAGTAGAGTCAATTCATTGAAGAGTTGTGCGCTGTGCCTCATTCATCCAAATCTTTTCTGACCTCCAGGGAATATAGAAGCAGATTTACAAATGAAGAAACAGTATCATTCTGTTTGAGGGTAATGGTGGGCGTCATAATACTCTATGACCATGTACATCCAGTGGGAGCATTTGCCAAAACCTCCAAAATTGATGTAAGTTACATATTGTTTTATATAATTGCAAACAATTCTTACATGAAAGAATAAGCTTTTATTTAGCGAGTGACACTCTGGATTCTCAGACTCCGACTGCAGTTTGTGGTGCTGATTGAATTTTGTCTTCTGCTCTCATATTTCTGGCCATACCAGGTAGAAATGGATATTTAAAAGATAGCTATAAAAAGAAAGAAAAATAGTTACATACATTGTCTCTTGTGTCCTTAAATAGTTACAGAAAAGCAATTTTCTAGGTGTTGGAAAGATGACTTAGGGATTAAGACTGTCTGAAAGCAGAAGGAACTGAGTTTGGATCTCATGTAAAACATACCAGGAAGAACTAGTGGTGGCCTGTACTTTCCAGCTCTGGAATACAGAACCTATGAAATCTCAGAGCTAATCAGAAAGGAGGTAGAAGCAATTCAGGATGGTTCTGGAAGTCATCCTTGGACCTCCACAGGCACACAGAGTACAGAGTGCCCTCTGACACCTGCACGTGCATCAAAAAAAGAGAGAGAGAAAAGAAAAGAAAAAGAAAGATTTTTCTAATATGTTTTTCTGCCAAAAACTGCTTCAAAAAAGGTTATTTTGAAATGTCTGCTAAAAGTCAGTACTGCTTAAGGACACAAGGAATCTGGTATGTATTTTGTCTTCCCGTGCATAATTTGTGACTATAGCTAGATTTCTGTTTCCATTGTTTGAAAATTCATATTAGAAGTGAAGTGGTTTTCTAGCTGTTCTATTGCTCTCTTGCTCTGCCCCCTAACATGTAGTTCATTGACAGTGTAGCAGCATTTGTCTGACAGTGTCTCTTGCTTGGCAGTTCAGGCTCTTAGCGTTGGGACCTCAGTTACAGTTACTAGCTTTCATGTGCATGAGTTAGCACTTACTGTGTAGTAACCATGTCCTAGAATTTTTACAATATGCGCTCCCACATATGTGACCACAGAAATACTCGTAGGATCTCCCCTTCACTAATAGGGCAACTGAAGCTTAGAAATTGAGACTAGAGTTGCTAGTGAGTGGTAGAATGGGAGCTTAAATCTATCTCCCTAGCTCCTACAGCCTAAGCGTGGTCTGCCCAGCTTCACCATGGTAGACTGGTCTTCTTCCCTCTTTGAGTAGCTGTGGCCAGTGTGTGCTGTCTCCTGGCTGTTCTCAAAGGATACTTCTGCCTGGAAAGCTCGTCTTCCACTGCTTTACATTTTTCTCGGAAAGTCTTTTAGTGCGGGTAGTACTTCAGTTGGACTGATTTAGTTCTTAGGTTCGTTTTACTGAAAGTAACATTACATATAGTTTTTTCAATCTCAGAAGAATGAGTAATTTAGTAGTTTTAATGCAGAGTTTCTTCAAGTTCCATAGCTGTTAGTTTTACTATTTTGAAAGTGAATGTTATATAAAAAGCAGATATTTTATTTTATTTTGTTTTCTTTTCTCCTTAGATGAAAGGTTGTATCAAAGTTCTTAAAGACCAACCACCCAATAGTGTCGAAGGTCTTCTAAACGCTCTCAGGTGTGTATGTGTATGTGTACCTGTGTGTGACATATGTGCTGTATGTATTTTGAGTCAAACCTACAAGAGATGAAGCTAGTGTTCCAGCTGGAAATAGAAAGGTCTCATTTTGTTTGTTGGTAGTGTTGCTTCCGAGTATGAGTACAGTTTTGCAGACTGAGGAATATGTGTATTAGAACTTATTAGAACAGCCGCTTCATTTCTTGGTTCAGGTTTTTGGTATATAGCCTTCCAGTGTTGTTTTCCTTAACACAAGTTGATAATTATGGTTGTAAGTAATAGTTATCTTTTGTACAAAACAAAACACACTGTTATATAACTAGTTCTTTTCCTTTATTATAAGTATAATTACATTTTTGTCCTCATGATCACGTTTGTATTATTTCACAATAAGGAGAAAGTATAGTTGATCAGTCATTTTTCGGAGATACTTTCTTAGGTTAGTTGTACTTCCTTAGTTAATGTAGCTTTTAAGAATGCTGGAATCTTTTTAAATGGACACATCTTGGCACAGATTTAACTAGTAACATGATTTTCCTTGACCTAAAAGCTTATTTGGTGTTTAAGAAAAATGTAATCATAAATATTTATGTACTGATGTTTACATCACAAAACACAACGTAGTGTATGTATCATGTCACAAGTGAAATCCGCACACAATTTCATTATGAAAAGTGCTGTATTAGCAGTGACTGCCTGGATAAAGGAGGTCTATTTTTACTGAGTCTGATGAGTTTTGCCATACAGACTGCATTGTTTTGTGGTTTGTGTGTTTTTGTTGTTGTAAGTAATGCCTGTTAACAAGCTTTCTTCCTTGTATCTTTCTGGTTACTTCCTTTATCTTAGCTTACTTCTTTCAAGCCCTTTTTTCTCTGACTGATAAGTCTCTAAAGTTAAGTGGCAGGAAATCTGTTGTGAAATATATTGTTAAGACTTAGAGATAGGAATTGGAGAGATGGCTCAGATGTTAAAACTTCTGCCTTGCTAGCAGAAGACTGAATTTGGATCATAAATCCCTTGTAAAAATACCTGGAGGAAATTGTAACAGGCTGCATTTCCGGCCCTGGAAGGTGAAACATGGATAACCCAGAGCAAAGTCAAAAGGAAATAGAGCAATCCAGGATGATTCCCAATGTCACCTTTGGGCCTCCACAGGCACACACTCTCAAGTGCCCTTTGGTACATATAAGTACGTGTATACACACACACAAGGCTTAGAGATAACGGGACTTGAAACTTTATTTAATTTTGTTATTTTGGAGAGACTGCTGAAAAGTTATTTGAGAAACTTTAAAATCTAGCGTTGCTTTAAAGCTTAAGGGAAATTCAGTTCCTTTAGAGTTAGAAAAAGGGAAGGTGATAAATGAGAAATCAGGTGACATTTTTTAATACATCTGTTCTGAGGAAAGCAAAAGTCACTTGTTGATTTTAAATTTTCTTTGGAAGTATATAGTCAAATTTTAACTGTTTGTAGTTTACTCTTTCATTGCAAGGTTTTGCACTGTTCATTGCTCTTGGCTGCTCAGTTGAGTGATTATGGCTAGTACCCTACATGTTGCCATGCGTTTACAATGCAGTATTGTCTGAGACTCACTCATCACTACAGCAGTTTAAGGCATGGGTAGCGGCAGGCATATAGTTCACATCTGCTAGTAGTAGCTCGATCTCCCAAGAGACCAGAGATTATGTAGCTTTTAAATATTGGAATCTGTTCACATTCAGGAATTCGTTCTTGAAGTTGCATATGCCGTAGGATATTCCAGTTTGGGCTTATTAGGTGAACTTGAATGTTCTTCAGAGTGGATGGTTGTGAGAAATGCAGATTCCCAGTCACCACCTCCAGAGTCTTCCCTTGGCTTGATGTGGGACTCAGGCAGTCTTGTTTTAAGTAAACATCTTGGCTGATACTTTCAAATAATGTTTTAAGTAAGAACCAAGTTAACACAGCCTTGGTATGCTTCTTGCATAGAAAACCAGGCATTATTAAGGAAAAAATCTCTGTCTGAAATCGAAAACAAACTTCTGCAGAATTGATTACCAAAGGATTTTGAATGAAATTGTAATCTGGTCTTGTACCTGTAACTTTCAGTATGCCAATAAGAAAAAGCAGCAGGTCATAGCTACATTTTACATACAGAGAGCTGGAACTAAATGTCTTTAGTTGTGAGGATGAAAGACCTGGGGATTTAGTGTGAGGCCAGATGCTTTGCTGTCTTCCTTAAACTTGAGGTAAAAGGTGTAGCAATGGTTTCATCAGGAGAGTCATGTGCACTTGAACAAGAATTTTTTGTGAGCAAAGGGAGATACTAGTGTACATTTTCATGTTCCGTTCACATTTGTTTTCCTCAAAAGAAGGTCGTGGTGATGCAGTGCTCTGACATGGCTGTCTAGGGGCGTGAGACCTGCAGACATACTGTCACACCCGCCGCAGCTGTGTTGCCGATTCAACTGTGCATGTTCCTTGCTCTGTCACTAAATGAGAGTACACAAGAGGTGCCAGAAGCTTACATTTTTTATGTCAGCATAGTGACGTGCGACCACACATGCTTTGCCTGTGTATTAAAGAGAGTAGTTGTCTTTGCTGTGCCACCAATGTTCGCTTTATCCATTTATGGATTTTTCCATCTAGTTTAGCAACCTGCCTTCCTGGTTAATTGCTGGCTACCTGCTGTGTCCCAAGCTCTTGGGATCTTTTCAGTAACATGAGAATGGTTTAGAAGGGACTGCTTAAAGACATTTTGTCAGCTGATATCAGAGCTTTGAGTATATGTTGCAGCATTCCTAAAGATGTGCTGGGGCTTAGAAGCTTTCTTCAGTTTTAAATACATTTGAAGGGAACTTAGCAGAAGTTTAAATTTTTTTTAATACAGAGGCCTCATCCATGTATACCCACTTAAATGATCTATGCCTTAAAGATAATATATGAAATTCTTATAATTCCACTTAAATGATCTCTGCCTTAAAGATAATATATGAAATTCTTGGGCTGGAGAGGTGGCTCAGGGGTTAAGCCTCTGCCTTGCAGGCGAAGGTCCTGAGTTCGGATCCTAGACCCCACGAATAGATGCCGGGCGGAAGTGGGGGCAGCCTGCGTTTCCGGTCCTAGTAGGGTGGAGCCTGTGAATCCAGGGGCAGGAGGTGGAGGCGTCCATGGTGGTTCCCGAATTCGTCCGTGGTTCTACACACACATACATACATACACACACGCGCACACATGCATACACGCACAATTGAATAAATAATAAATAAATTTTAAAAAATTAAAAAAAAGATAATATATGAAATTCTTATAAACCAAATTAATCTGTTTGAATTATCTCTAGAATATGCTTCATATTTAAGTATCGTGTTGCTGTTTTTGCCGCTAGTCCGGTCCCAGGTTCTGGGTATTTTTTAGTCCTCAGTGTCAACTCCGTAAGTCCTGCAGCTTCCCATAGCCAGGGACAATGCAAATGTTAGTGAAGGTCTGCCACTGTCCCACCCAGTGTCCTCCATTGACTTTCATTCCACATGACCTCCAAAATCCCCAACCCTCGTGCATGTCCTTGTGGGCTGTTCCCCTTCCACAAAACCTCTTAGGTTCTCCTCCAGGCCTTTGTAAGATTAGTGCCACCGGCTCATCCCCTGCCAGGTGAGCCTTTGGAACAGAGCCTAGCACCTGGCCTGCTTCTTTTCTTGCGTTGTTATTTACAAATCCAGTGTTGGTTCTTCCTAAAATAGTCATTCCGAGGGTTTCATTTTGTTTGGATTTGCATCCTTGATCTTAGCTAACTAATTAAGGTGTTTGGGGCGTGACATTGGTAACTGGTAAATATTTCAATACAAAATAGAGTGGAACCACAAATATCAGTGAGAGAGAGGAGAGCACGTGAAGGCAAGCATGTGCCTGAGCACTTGAGTGATGCCAGCAGACATCCGGGGTTCTTTCTCTACTTCTACTATGTGCTTTCTAGGGCTTGAACTCAGGTCACCAGGTTTGAGTATTCCTTTACGTGTTGAGAAAGTTTGGTATTTTCCAATGTAAGTATAAATATTGAAATTTGACATTCATGTTAATACCAAATATCAGCTTTTGTCCCCTAGCCCCCAAGCATCCAAAATGTAAAAAAGTACATATTCTTAATGCACATTCCCTACGGAAATAGATGGTGGGTAGATTTGACCTGTGGGCCCTAATTGTCCAAATTTGGGATAGAACTGTTTACTTTTCTTTCAGAGTTTGGCTAATAATATTTGGGCAAGCTGCTGTGATTAGGAGAAAGTGACTGCAGTTCTGTTGGCTCAGTATGAGGTGCCCAGGCCGACCTGAGCAAGGTGAAGCTAACAGACGTGCAAAGGCACAATTGTGTGAGAGGAGACTTTCCCGACCTCTTCTCACCTTGTTAGAATCACCCGACCCAGTGCAGGTGCTTGTTTCCTGAACTGATGACTCTGTTTCTTTTAGGTACACAACGAAACATTTGAACGATGAGACTACCTCCAAGCAAATTAAATCCATGCTGCAATAACAGTTGTGGAGTAAAAGCACCTGCTGCAGACGAACACAGTATTCTGCAATGACTGAGATGCACAGTTTTTTAGTGATTGCAATTACTATCTCAGTTCTTCTTGCTTCATTTCTTTCCTGTTCCTCTTCCCACTTTTTTAATCATGTTCTTGTTCTTAAGACTTCTTTTCTGTGCCAAAATCAGTAAAGTTATTCTTTGAAAGGGATACCGTCCTTTCAAAACAGGCCATCTAAGGCAGCTAATTATGCATCGCATTGGAGTCTCTACTGAGAAAAGTTCTGTGACTTGAACTAAATATTTTTAAATGTGGATTTTTTTTGAAAACTAATATTTAATATTGCTTCTCCTGCATGGCAAGACTGCCTATTCTGCTGTTTAAAACCCCTCAATGACTTTATTTTCTACTGCCGCTTTTTCATGTGCAGCCAAATGAATATGTTTAAATTAACTGTGTTGTACAAATGGTACCCAACACAAACTTTTTTTAAATTAGTAAGACTTTTGTTTAAAGTTTTAAGTTTGCATTTTGACTTTTTTGTAAGGATGTATGTTGTGTGTTTAACCTTTATTAAACTAACGTTAAAAACTGTGATGTGTGCGTAGAATATTACGTATGCATGTTCATGTTTAAAGAATGGCTGTTGATAAAATAAAAATCAGCTTTCCTTTTTCTAAGTGTGGCTTGTTTTACTGAGGTTTGTTCTAAGGCTTCTGGAAGTTTTATCTGTATATATTTTTTATGGAATGCATATAAACATTGCATTTTCCTTTTAGGTGATAGCTGGGTCTTTTTGGTTGTACTTTTCTTTACGTCGTCTGTGTACATAATTTTATCTGCTTTTGAAACTGCTGTGTGTAATATGACCAGTGATGATGTCATTAGCTTGACTTCTATTCTGATGTATTCTTGTATGGCTTAGTAATAAGAGGAACACCACACTGCTGGTTCTCAGTTTTAGGAGTGAAAGGGCAACAACAGGAAGCACAGGGTATTTTGGAAGGAAGATCAGCCCTTGATGTTGGTGAAGAGCGAGTGATAAGAATGACTGACTTCCCAGGAGGAAAGTGAAAACCATGGTCTTCCTAGTGGTAGGAAGCTACCACCATGCTTTTTAGCTTAAGGTCATAAAACTCAAATTGTGGAATCTCAATCTCATAGTTGAGAGAAGCTGCTTCAGGGCTGTCTTAATTCAGGCTGTCTAAGCTGTGGTGCAGTGCAAGAAGACCATCCGAGGTGTGGTCCAGTTAAAAGATTAGACATGGAAGAGACTCACGACTTTCCTGGAGACCTTCTCTGTCACAGTGCCACATCATGGCACACACAGCCCTGGATGATCCCATCTGCTGACTTCACGGCCTCCTGCTCGCTCCTCCCACTCCACACCATCTCCAGCCCAGTTCAGCTGCTTGCTATTGCAAATTGTGCCCTACTGTATTGCTTCATAACTCTGGTCTGGCTTTAGCCTGAACCTAGCTTTCTCTTTCTCCTTTGAACAATGCCCTCTCTTCTCTCTCAAGGGCCAGCTTCTCTGGCTTCCTGAAGCTGTCTGGATAATGCTGACCTTGTTCTAGAGTCTTCTAACACTACTTGCAATGGCTTGAAAGTGCCTGGCCCCCACAAACAATGGCTGTCTGGAACTGTGAATATGGCTGCATTTGGAAGAAGCGCATTTGCAGGTGCAGTCAAGGGCCTGGAGATGACAACGTGATGGAATCGCGTGGGCCCTAAGTCTCCTGATGAGTCCCTAGGCGTGACAAGAAGGGAGAGCAGACAGGTGTAGGCCCAAGGAGGACAGGGGACACTGAACAAGGTGACCACATGCCACAAATTCCTGGGCCACAGCAGTGCTCACCTGGCCATGAGTCATAAACAGTGCCTGTCAGAGTCTCCAGGAGTCCACCCTGCCAACGCTGTAGTGCCAGGCTTCTGTCCTCTCCAGTGTGGTAAAGCAAGTGTGTGTTCATTTCAGACGCTCTGAGCAGCCAGCAAGACTGTCTATAAATAACCTCGGTACTTGACTGACTCAGGGTGCTGAGGGCAACATGAGAACTTGAGAAGAGTCTTCGTTTTCCGTCAGTGTCCCAAGGATCTTGCACAATAATCAGATTTGAACAGGTGCCAAGTGAGTGTGTGATTGTGATGAATGGGTAGAAATGAAAAAGGAAATTGACCAGGGAAGCTGCGGGGCCTTTTTGGGCAGCTTCGTTCCTGCTGTGCATGTTGAAAAAGTGGGAAGGAAATCTTTAAGAGACGTAGCCTAGAGGCCTGCATCCGGTGGTGAACCCATCAACCTGCTACACCTGCACGGCCTGCAAACTACAAGTGATTTCTAAAAGGTTGGGGAAAACAAAAAGGATGACAAATGCTTTTTTAAAGGTTGAAGAAAAATATTTTGTAGCATGAGAAAAGTATATGATACTCAAATTGCAGTGTTTAAATAAAATTTTATTGAACAGAGCCTTACTTGTTCACATGTTATTTACGGCTGCTCACGATAGCAGAGGCAAGTGTGACAGATGTTGTGGCCCGCAGGTTAGAGCAGCTCCTGTGCCTGTGGCACAACTTGCCTGTTTCTCTCCTAGGTTATGAGCAGGTGTGTTTGAAAGCTTCAAGTCCTACAGGCCTGGTGCTGCTGTGTCCTAGAGTCTCTACCCCAGGTCCGGAGCCTGCCATTCAGACAGCCCAGAAGAGTTTGGCCTCTTCTGGCTTGCTGAGTGTGAGCTGGGCACAGGATGCCCACTGGGCAGGTTGACCCCACTCTGCTGCTGGCCACTTTTCCTTCATGCTAGTGTCCTTTCTCCACCTTGTACTTCTGATTGTCTTTGCTGACCATTTCTCCTTGCCCTTTTCCTGGCCTGTGTACTCTGCCTCACGGTGATGCAACCAGGACCACACCCACGCTGTCTTCCTGACCCCCTTCTCCAGCCCTTCTCACTTGCTGTCTTCCTCACTTAGATTAGATCAGCATTTTAAACTACTTTAGTACTGCTTCAAGTATTTCACTTGTCATGACGATAATTGACATTCATGTTCCATTTAAGATGGTAGCAACCAATTCTCCCAAAATTCTTAAAAATAGCCCTTTATAGAAACGTATTTCAAAATCCTTAAATAAAGGTGTGACAGAAAATGCAGTGGAAAAAAAAGTATGGATTAAGCATCGTGAGACCAGAGCACCATCACTGGTTTGAAACTGGTCTATCTCTCCCAGTTAATATGAGGGGATTGAAACTTGGCCCCACGCCATGATTATTTTGGCCATAATGACTTTAGTCTATTCCAGGTATCTCGTTCATTAACATGCTTTTTTTTTTCTTTTCAAATATGTTTCTGGGTGTGTTAGAAGGCATTGTGTGTCGAGGGCCAAGGGCGGTTTCGGGAATCATCCTGGATTGCTTCTACCTCCTTTTTGCTTTGCTCTTAAATTTCCCAGGCTCCACCTTCCAGAGCTGAAAAGTGCAGGTCATTCCCATTTCCTCCTAGCTTAAAAATGTGGAATCTGGGATCCAAATTCAGGTCTCTGTGTTTGGGAGGCAGAGTCTTAACCCCTAATCTTTTCAGCCCAAATGTTTTTCATTCTGGAGTAAACTACTGGTTTTTGCTACTTAGGATGCTAGACATCTACATAATCTTAATGAAATTATTAAAGATCTATAACTGATTAGTAAGAACCTACATTGTAGCAATGGCTTGCTGAATGAGCAGTTAACCTGTAGAGTTTTTTTTTTTTTTATTACTTAAAGGTAAAAACTAGGGTCTTGTGAATAGTATTTTACCAGTGTTCTAGTTCCTTATCCCATGTAGGTACTTTAAGCAGCAAGCGCCACTGAGTAGTATGTAGCTGCAAGGACATGTTCACAATGCATCACTAAGTGAGTTAACAGAAGTCCCCGCCCAGAGCCACATAAGCCCGAGCCCTAGTGTGACAGGCCTGGAAAGCAATCCTGTGCACAGAGACATGCAGTTCCCGGAAGGCCTGAGTGAAAACACGCCTGGCTTGTGTGCCTCAGTGTCTGTCCTGAATTGTTAACCCAAAATGCTAGAATCTTTGACATCCACAACATAGAAGTGGTACCCCTTTTGTGAGTGAGGTAGGTCGGGCCCACCCAGTTGCCTCTTGGTGTCTTCAAGGCTCCTGAGCTGCAGCAAGCCACCTGGCCTGTGGTGTGCTTGTGAAGCGGCGCAAGTCTCAGTCTCCAGCCATGGTGTCTGCGAGGCTGCAGCTGCCAGGCTGCTGGGGTTGCACACCTGCAAGGTGGTTGCTCTGCCTCTGTGAAGTACAGAGTCCACCATATCTGGCACTTTTTAGGTTGCACAGAGCAGTCCTTTCCTGCCTGATGTCAGCCTTGCCAATCCTGAGGCCTTAAATAAGCTATTTCCTTTCTGCTATACTGAGACCTTCCTAACCCTCCCTTCCCACTCACTTTCCCTCACCCACTCCACCCCAACCCCGCCTGGGCAGGTGGAACTGTTTGATGCCTCCATTTGCTTTTCAGGACTAGATCCCCAGGGCCTTGTCAGCTCTGCGGCTGCCCTGACTTCCTTTGACCAGCTTAGCTTGTGAATACAGGTGGAATTAATGCAATGATAATGTGGTTCTTGCTCTGACCTTTTCTCCAGCTGGCCTAGGTCCTCTGTTCCCAAGAACGTGACCTATTTGTCGCTGTGCTTCTGTCTTCTCAGTGTCTTGATGTCAGATCACTAGGTTTATGGTACCATGGAAGCTGCTGAGTACCATGGAAGTTCAAGTAGATGGAAAGTAGCAGTTTGCAGCTTAGCAGTGGGAGTAAGGGTGATTTTTAGCAGGAACCTTACAAAAAAGTGTTTCTTACAGAATGCAAATGCACGCCTTGGTACACAGGTGGGGGTAGAGGGAAACTTTTAGAAGTGAGCTCTCTCTGTCCACCACATGAACTTCTGGGAATCAAACTCAGATTTGTGACTTACCCATAGAGCTAGCTCACTAGTCCTTAGATGGTTATCTCACAACCTAAAATAGTAAGGTGGGAAAGTAATCAACAGCTGAGAGCAGCAAGTCAGTGGGGTTAGTTGTGTGTGTGTGGGGGGAGTAAATACAGGTGGGATGGGTCAGAACATTGCATTGAGACCATCTTGAAATTGGCTGTAACTCTGAGACTTGGAGGGTTCAGAGCAGAGAGTGACGAGACTCATTTGCAGCATCACTTCAGCTGCCCTGCCAAGAGCACACTGAGGAGGATGGAGCCAGTTGGCCAGTTACTGCAACTGATGCAAAAAATGGTAGCAGGTTGGTGGCAATGGTTGGGCATTAGGTTTTTCCAGCAGCCTGGCAGTGGGGAAGAGTGGGGTTAAGAATGCACTCGTGGAAATGGGGAGCGGTTGAGGATGCTGTTCCCAGGCCCAGAGGGGCATCCCACAGAGGCCTTTGAAGCAGCGCCAACCCAGCAGATCGCCAGGGAGGAGAGAAAGGAATGGAGGATAGACAAGTGGCAGTCCAGGGCCGAGGGGACAGCAGTACAGGTTCTCGTCCCCCTCTACCCTTAACTGGCTTTGACGTCCCTTGGCCCTTCTGCCAGTCTGTCCTTGATCCCATCCCAGGCCTGCAGAAGCTGCTAAGGCCACAGCGGTGCAGTGGGGGAGATGGCCCGGCAGGGCACAGAGCCAAGCTGATGGGAGCCGCCTGCCTGCTCTCAGAGAATCCGGGTTGGCCATGTGGCCTGAGCTTAACCATTGTTCTGTACAGGTCTCTGATGTCTGTGCCTGTCATGGTGGAGGCCTGGCAGGCTGTCACCCTAGGGGCACGGCAGGGATTCCTTAGACAGTGTCCTGGAGGGCCCAGGCTTGGACTTGGCTAGCAGCCACAGGCCTGTGAGGCACCCGTAGAGTGCGAAGAGTTGTGGCACCACTGTGGGGTCCCAAGTGAGCCTGCAGCTGGCTTCCTGCAGCTCCAGCCCACAGCTCTGCACCAGGCTCAGGGCGAGGGCCACGTCTTCACTCTGCAGAGCACTGAGGGCTTTTGTCGGGAGGGTAACGTCCGCTTCCTGCATCTGCTTACAGTTGGGCTCCAAGATGCTCGTCACCTGCAAGGAACCATTCAGAAGGGCCCTGGGTGGTGGGATCCAGTCTGGGTCAGGAACCCCGGGCCTCTGTTCTCTGGCCACAGTCAAGATGTGGCCCGAGGCCTATGCCATGCAGAATATGGTCCTGGGGGAACACAGTCCCACCTCCACACCTGTGCATGCTGCCTTGGCGACCACCAGCCAGGGAAGGGACCTCACACACCTCCTGGGACCTCCCAGTCTCTGTATCTGCTTTTCTGCCCTACTGTCCCCCCACCTCCCCTGTGTGCTGGCTTATGAACTGGAGGAGCTTCCTGGGCAGTGTCGCATGAACTCATTCCAGAGCTGCTCTGTGCTCTGTGCTGTCTTTAACTCGGAGCACATGGTTGGGTGGGATGCCCTCCTTCCCTGACCGTCCTCAGGCCAGTGTGAGAGACTGTGTGTAATGGGTGCGCTGAGCCTGTAGGATGCAGGACGGAGACACCCCCGGCTGTGAGATTAGACCCACAGCCTGCTTGCTTCCTCTGTGAGCGGGGACCCACATAAAAGGGGGCAAATGGGGCTGGAGAGGTGGCTCAGGGGTTAAGCCTCCGCCTTGCAGGCGGAAGGTCCTGAGTTCGGATCCCAGATCCCACGTATAGACGCCAGGCGGAAGCGGGGGCGGCCTGCGCTTCTGGTCCTGGTAGGGCGGAGCCTGTGAATCCTGGGGCAGAAGGGGGTGGAGGCGTCCGTGGTTCTACACACACACAGACATGCACACATACACACGCACAATTGAATAAACAATAATAATAATAAAAAAAGAAAATGACAAACCTTTAAAAATAAAAAGGGGGCAAATGACAGGCTCTTAGGGTACAGGACAAGATCCTCCTACGAAGCACCTCCATCTGTTTCCCAGATGTCCTCCTGTACCCCGACACCCTGTGCTCTGAGGCTCTTACCAGTTCCAGTTCCTGAGACAGGATTCCTCTCTCCAGGGACTCGGCCAGCAGGCAATGATGCTGGTCACTCAGCGCTGTGAGAGGCGGACAGGAAGGCCGCTAAGGAGAGGGGCCCAGACTCTTCCTTGTGGGCCCTTGGTGGTTCTGGGAGGAATGGCGGCACTGCAGGAGCCCGGAGATGGGAGGGGTCCCCCCCACCTCCCGCTAGGTCTTGGGACTGCTAGAACAATTAGGTTCTGAGCAGCAGAAACTGCACCGCCCTGGAGCACAAGCCATGCAGGGCTGCAAACTTGGAGAACCAGGCCAAGGTCACTCATCCATGAGTGCAGACTTGAGAGCAGAAGCCAAGCTTGTTTATCTAAATTTACCCCATGGGGCAGGCCTAGCTTGCCTGGCCCAAGTGACCTGGGGTCTGTCACTAGGAAGTGCTGCACCTCTATCTCCTTTCACCCCTGAAGAAGGGACCCAGGATATTGAGCGCCTACTACACACAGACATGCATTCAAGGAGAAAGCACTATTATTATTCTGAACTCCAGGCAGGAGAAACAGTCAGTGCAAAGGTCCTGAGGCAAGAATGAATCTGACTTGTTCTAGTAACACAATCATGGAGAGATTTCTAACTAGAGCAAAGAAGGAAGGTGGAAGGGAGAGGAAGGAGTAGGTGGGAAGCCAGTGCCTCTGGAGTCCCCGTCTCCCTGTGCAAGGACAGCATGTACAGAGAGTGCAGAACACACGAGACCCTGCTGGGCACCCGCCCCTCCCCAAATCTGGCTTCCACAGAGCCTTCAGAGAGGAAGCAAGTTGCTCCAGCCCCCAATGTCTGACTGGTTCTCGTCCAGAGCTATTTTATTTATTCATTTGTTTTGTGTGTATGTGTGTGTGTGTGTGTGTGTGTGTGTGTGTGTGTGCATCAAAGGCACCGTGTGTCCCTGTGGAAGGCCAAGGGTGACTTGGGAATCATCCTGCATTGCTTTAGTGCAGACCGCTGTTGTTTTCGCCTGACATTTTTACGTGGGAACTGGGATCTGAACTCAGGACCTTCTGCTTGCCATACCCAGAGCTATTAAGAGAGGGGTATTCTGGGATACAAATGAAACTTCCAGCTTCAAAAGCCCGTTTCTGAACAGCCCAAGCTTCCTGTAACGTCCTTCTTCCCGCGCTTCCAGCCTCACTCTTACCTGCCAGGGCTCCAAGGATGTAGAGAATGGCCCTGCCTCTCAAAGACGACACGCTGTCCGAGGGGCCCCTGAGGATGCTTAGGACCAAGTTTCCAGGGCCGTCCAGCTGCCCCAGCAACCCGCTGTCCAGAGCCTGTTCCAGCTGGGGAGGGGGGGAAACAAGGGAATCCCCTGTCCATGTTTGCAACCATCTGAAGTCCCATTCCTACCCCTGCGTGCCGTGAGGATGCAAGATGCCTGGCTTTGTGCTCCAGCTCAGCTGAGTCAGCATTGTGCAGGCCGACGAGGGCCTGGGCCTTAGCACGGGACACAGTGTCCTGATGACCCAGAGTCAGCCTCACCCTCCCAGCTGGATCCTCAGGAGTCCCAGGGGAGCCTTGTGAGCTGGGCACATGCCTGTACGCCCCGCTTCTGCTGCTTCTGCCCTCTCCCGCTCTGTCTTGATGACAGGTGTTCTCCCTGAGTTGCCTGCAGCCCCTCACCGTGTCTTCCAGCTCCTGTTGCGCCGGGCGATCCTGCAGCAGTTTGTGGAAGGCACCCAGCAGTGCATCCTGAAGCTCTGGGGACAGCGCGGCCAGGTCCTGCAGCTCGGCACCTGCCTGGTCCTGCAGGCTTTGGAAGTCGGGCTCCTCTCCGGGGTCCTGGCTGAGAGCCATGCCTGCAGAGAGCGGGTGGCCGGACAATGGTTCTTGTGCCCAGCAAGCTGTCCAGAGACAGCTGGTCTAAGGTGTCCCAGCCTCCCCAGGAGGTCCTGCAGAGCGAAGCTTCATGTTCACCTTCTTCTTCCTTCCTTCATCCCTTCACCACACATGTGCATATTGGCCCACACCAGGCGGCCACAGGCTGGCATCCCTCTGTGCCGCCCCATAGCCTTACTTTCCTTGTCCCTTCCCCTCCCCAAAGCTTCCACAGAAGGAGCAGAGCCTGGCTGAGCAGGTCTCTTCTGGGCGGCCAGACTCCTCTGATCCTTGGACCCTTCTGGCTCAGGCCTCTAAGGCCCTGGCTCTGATCATCAGGCTGGGGAGACAAGCGCCATGCAAGGTTGGAGGAACCTGGCTCAGAATGTGTGCCACTCCCATGTTCATGGTCCTGATGCCCATACCTCCTGGCAGGTCTAACCCACCCACCCCTCATCAGGTGGAATCACCGAGAGTGACATCAGATGGCACTGGGAAAGGACCACAGTGCTGTGTCAGGGCATGCTCTAAGGGAAGGTGGTCATAGTTAGCACAAGTGTCATCTTGATGGTTGAGGATTTGAGTTCTGGGCACAGTTTTAGAGAATTAGTAGTTGAGTTAAGCCCAGAGCGAACCTGCAGGAGATTGTCTAGTGGATGGGGAAGGCCAAGCCCATGGTGGATGGGACTAGGCCCTGGACAGGTGAGTAAAATACAGAGTGCTGGTTGAGGAAGGGGACATCCTTGTGTACACTTGGCCAGACATGCTGGTCTGGCAAGTAAGGATCATCCCTCTTTCAGCCATTACGTGGAGATGGTGTGGCCAATTCCCTTGGCCTTGGTGTTGGTGTGATGGTGTGTGGCCAGTTCCCTTGGCCCTGGTGTTGGTGTGAGCTCTCCCACCAAGCTGGGTTGAGAACTGTAATGGGACTGTGGTAAGAGAATAAACCCCTTGTTCCCTTAAGCAGCTTTGTGGTTATTTTATCAGCAACCATGCAGGTAAGCTGCAACAGAGGTTGTCACACATCCTAGGCAGTCACTCACCTCCGCCAGTGTCCCTGCAGAGCTTCCCTTCTGAGAGGTAAAGGACAGCTGTGGGGGGCAGAGCAGGGAAAAGAGCAAATCAGAATCCTGGATCATGGAGTCTGCAACTCCTGTGCTGGCCAGCAGGGGGCAGGCTTCTACAGCCCTGCTTCAGACATTGCTAGGACAGCACTGTCAGGGAGACATAATATTGTCTTGGAAGCTCATGTTCTTACCTACCCTGAGGGCAAGGAAGCCTCACTCTCCCTCCTTTCCTACCCCGACGCTGAGCCTGGAGGTCCAGCGGCCCGAGCTGAGCACCCAGAACAGGTGTCGCCCAGCCTGCGGTCCAGGATGCCTGATCTTGGAGGCCGCCTACAAAAATCAAATCCTTTTAGGTGCTGTAGGAAAGAGCACCCTCCTAGTGTATTGCTCAGGCCAATGGAGGAAACCATTCTACACTTCTTCCTGCACGTCTAGCTTCTGGGACTGCAGGAAGTAAGGGGTGGAAAGCAGAGAGTAAGGGATGAAGGCAAGGAGTTAAGGGGGGGGTGGGACGGCAGTGAGCAGAGGGCCCTTACCCCAGTCGTCCTCCTCCACTACCAGCTGCAGCACCCTATAGGCCAGGACGCTGCCCTGTGGGACGCTCACTGACTTCTCTGTGGCCCTGCGGTGCTGCCCCAGGACCTGTAAAGGAGGTGGGAGAAAAAGACACTAATCCTCAGATCTCCCGAAACTGCAGAAGCTGAGCTCAGAGGTGGGCAAGAGAATTGCCAGAGTCCTTCCAGATGCTGAGAGTCACTGGTCAGGGGTGGGTAGTTGGAAAGTGAATGCAGAAGGTCTTCCACACACTCACATTCATGCATGGCAAGAACAGCATGCTGCAAAATGTGTTGCACACAAGGTATTTGCAGAAAAAAATCCACGGCTTTCTGGACTCAAAGCAAGGTGCCCCAGTGTGGTAAAGTTCTAAGAAGTCCCACACAGAAACACGAGTTTTGCTTTGTCCTATTATGTATGTTCTGGGGTGAAGTGCACGCACTTTGGAAAATGCTGAGGTGCACAGTATAGAGTAGACAGCTGCATGGGCCCCATTCCCTTGATCCTCCTCCCCCATGTTCTGCATGGAAACCAAGCCCTAGAGAGGGGAAGCCACAAAAGCAAGAGGCAGCCCCGGAGGCTGGTCTTCCCCACATAGGCCCATTGAGGGCCATTTCCATTTGCTCCCATAGCCACAACACTCTTGTGAAGGCAGCCACAGCCATTTGCCATGAGAAGTGGCCACTAATCAAGTTTCAATCAATAGGACACACTCAGAAGTGGTCTGTACAAGCTTCCCACTCTATGGACATGATAATTAGGCCACTGCACCATCTTGGTCTGTGAGGCAGAAGCCATATAAGTTCAGGGGTCAGAATGATAAAATAGAAAGAGACTAGATTGCTGAGAACTATGATATGTTGAGGCTCCTTTACACCTGTCTGGAGTGTAATGCATAAATAGTGGCTGTGCGTTGCAGACATGCTTGCACAGGTGTGTGTGTGCAGATATGTTTGCCCATGCATGTGTGAATGTACACATGTGCTTGCCTGTGTGTGTGTGTGTGTGTGTGTGTGTGTGTGCGCGTGCAGACATTCTTGCCTGTGTGTGTGCAGATATGCAAGCCTATGTGTGTGTGTGTGTGCAGATGTGCTTGCATTATATGCATGTGTGTGCAGATATATTTGCCCATTTGTGTGTATGTGCAGACATTTTCTCATGTGTATGTATGCAGATATGATTGCCCGTGTGTGTGTGCGTGTGTGTGCAGTTGTGCTTGCCGATGCATGTGTGTATGTGCAGATGTGCTTGTCCACGTGCATGTGTGTGTACGGATATGCTTGCCCATGCATGTGCTTGCCCATGTGCGTGTGTATGTATGTGAGTATGTATGTATAGATGTCTTGCCCATGCATGTGTGTGTGTGCAGATGTGCTTGCCCACACGTGTGTGTGCGCGCAGATATGCTTACCCGTGTGTGTGTGTGTGTGTGTGTGTGTGTGTGCAGATGTGCTTGTCCATGCATGTGTCTGTGTGTAGATGTGTTTGCCCACGTGCGGGCGTGTATGTGTGTGTGTGTGTGTGTGTGTGTGTGTACAGATGTGCCTGCCCACACATGTGTGTGGAGCCAGAGGTTAAGCCAGGTGTGTTCTCTGCTGTTTCCACCTTGTTTTCTGAGGCAAAGTCCCTTACTGAACCCAAAGCCCACCATGTTGGCTAGACCTGTTGAGCTCCAGGATCTTCCCATCTCCACCCCCCAGTGCCGGGCTTACAGATGTGTGCCCAACTTTCCTGTGGGTGCTAAGGATCTGGACTCAGCCTTCAGGCTGGCAGAGCAAGCACTTTGCCCACCGAGCCATCTCCCCAGGTCCCTTCCCATGTTTTGAGCCACTGTTAATTTGGAATTTCCATCACTCACAGCAGGAGGCTGAATGTCCCAGGATTCTGTGTGAAGGACGGAAAGTCCTGTGTTCTGGGAAAGCTCTAGAAACAAGCCATCTGAGAAGGTCGGTCACCCATGACACACTCCTCATCTCTGAGATGGAGAGGAGCTCTATCTGTTCAATCCCCAAATGGCGTCCCTGCTCCTCAGCTGGGCACCCCCTTACTGGGGCGACAGACTGTGCCACCTACTGAAGGAACAGGGGATTGGAAGGCCAGCTGTCTACTGTATTCTGAGCTTATTGGCTGCGTGTTCCCCAGCAAGAACTTGATCTCTTTGTGCCCCCATTTCTTTACACAGAGAAACCGTGGTAGGGCGCACCCCTTGGAACCATCAGGAGGGATGGCGCTCCAGCTCCCAGGCAGCGCCCCATCTCCCCTGCCGGTGTCCTTTTCACCTGAGGGATGCTGAGGTGGACAGCTGTCACTGCAGCTGATGTGTGGGAGCCAGTGAGCCCCAGAACTCTAAGATGCCTATGTGAAGCCTAGTCTTTCTGTGACAGCAAGGAGGACAGAGACCAAAGGACCCGAGAACAGAGGGGTCGAGACGCAGATAGAAAGATGTCATCACACTCACCGTGGGACACACAGGTGTCACCAGCGGCTAACTACACACAGGAGAAGCCAGAGCTTCTAGTACTTTTGCCCACAGCCATACAATCACCCAGGGCAGAGCCAGGGTTTGTACCAGATGTGCTGGGGCCAGAACAGATGCCATACCCCTGCCCTGTGATATCGACCCTGAAGGACACACACAGGAGTCTTCTAGAAAAATCTCAAGCAATACCAGAGATTGGGTGCTGTTCAGACCAATGATAACTAAGTGAGGGCCCAAACCAGGCGACATCTGTACCCCAAGTTCCCCGGGAGGCAGAGGCAGGGGGATCAAGTGAATCCAGTGTGGACGAAGAGCGAAGAGTGAAAAGAGAGGAAGGAGGGAAGGGGGAAGAAGAGGAGGGAAACAGGGAAGACAGAGAGGGGAGGAAGAGAGACCCACAGAAACCCCAGCGAATCCGCAAAATGTCAGCACAGTTAATGTGCAGCGTGGAGCTCAGAAATGTGTGGAGGTGCACAGGCTTCCCAAAACGCCATTCCCCTTCTGGATGGGTGACTTCCAGACAGGTGGGCCGCCCTCTAGAGGCTGATGCTTAGTACTACGCTCCCCAGCACCCCCACAGGGGCACGGAACACCAGCACCTGGCCCAGCCCGAGCAGGGATAGCTGCCCGGTTCCCCCCACTTGGCCGCGACTCTGAAGTGTGACATCCTGCAGGGTCTTCACGGCCTCGGTCACCACGTACAAGCGCTCCCTCGCCTTCCGGCTCTGCAGCTCCCGCAGGAAGGAAGGTCTTGGGGACCTCAGTCTCCTAGAGAGTGTGGGAGAGAGGGAGGAGCGATGGGAGAAACCGCTGCCTTTTTGGAGAGTTCAGACTTCTGCAGGTCTAGGGCGCTGTGTGTACAGATCAGTAAGGCGTGGGACTGAGCTGGCTTAAAGGGGAGTGCAGGAGGAGGGGGGTTGAGGGGAGGTAGCAGAAAAAAGGGGAGACTTTTCCTCTCCTACATGATTTCAGATGTCCAGCTCAAAGGCCAAAAATCAGATTGCACAAAAGACATGTGGAAAATTTTAGGTTTGGGAGATAACATTGATCTGAAAGAGCCAGATCGCTCGCCCGGGGAAACCTGGCTGAGCTCAGGATTCTGCCGTGTGGCTTCAAGCAGCAACTGAATCACCCGCCCAACTTGCCGGGCAGGCTTGCTCCATGTTGTCCCAGTCCCCACCGCTCCCTGTTGCCCCACACTTGGCAGTTCCCAGGGTTGCGATTCCTTTCTGGCCCTGGCTACATCTGGCCTGAAATCTCAGACCTTCTCCCTGGGCCCAGCCTATTGTTCCAAGTGACTTGCCAAGGTCTCAGGCCTGGCAGAACCCTTGACATTTTTCCTTATCAAAAATTGGGGTTGGGGGGGAGGGCTCTGACTGCAACCAGAAGCCCAACTGCTGCCTACAAACCTTTCCTGACTCTTACCTCTTCTCCATCAGCATCTCCCAGGTGTGAGGGGACACTCGGAGAGTCTGCACGGCCAGCGCAGCTGAGCACATGGTCCCCATGTGACCGGTCAGCTGTGCCTGCAGCTTGGAGCTCAGACTCACAGATCCTGCTATGCTTCCTGCCTCAGTCTCCTGGATGTGGACTGGTTTACTGCAGCTGAACTCTGCGCAGAGAGACGCCCAGACTACTGCCAGCCCACCAGGAAGGAAGGCAGGTCAGCATGAGTCACAAAGTGGCTACCACCAACCACACCCTGCCCCAGCCTGCTGCGGGGAGCAGCCCAGCAAGAGGTAGAGCTGAGAGAGGGATGTGGAGGGGTAGGTAAAGAGGAAATTGCAAGGACATAGGTGCACGAGAATCTAATGCTGAAACCCCTTAGTTTGTATCAAATTATTGCTTATCATGGCTTACTTCACAGTGAAGGACACAGGAAGAAAGGGCCGGACATCCCGCTGGTGGGGGGTGGGGGGTGGTGGTGGTGGTGGTGTGCACTCCAGGCCAGGTGCACGGAGGGTCTATGATAGGGTCTGCTCACTTTCTCACCACACTGGTCTGCATCCCTCCCCCTTGACCCCTTCACTCTGCAGCAGTCCCCCCCTCTCCCCCAAGTAGGTACCTGGCACAGGGAAGCCGGGCTCCAGCATGTCCAGGAGGGAGAAGTCTGTGGGGATGAGGGGGGTGTCCCAAGGCCAGGGGTAACGCTTGAGCTTCTTTCTCACCAGGCAAAAGGGGTGCAGGTGTGGGGAGCTGACCAGGCTATCCACGGGAACCAACTCTCCTTTCCTGCCCAGCTCTCTCACCAAGCTCTTGGTTTTCCTTGCGAACAGGGAAGCCATGTTCCTTGAGAGGTAGACAGAGCTGTTGTGAGGGCTGTGGCCGTGGGCTGTGGCCGTGGGCTGTGGCCGTGGGGCCGCCAGCCACACTGAGCAGGGGACAGAAGTGCCTAGGTCTGGGACTGGGTTCTAAACTCAGATCCTAGGGTAGAAGTCACAGGCAGACAGAAGCAGGTCACCCCCAGGTTATAGTGTGGGGTCCCGATTTGCTCCATGCCTTACATTTACAGAAAATCATCTATGAGTAAGGACGTGTCTTCTGTGGGTCCATTAAAAACAGAATTGTCATCTGCAGAGGATTTAAACAGCTGACACATGCCCAGACCCGCACCCCTTTGCATTCATTTCCTTTCCCCAAGACATCCGGGACCCAGGTATGACCTATGGTGTGTGTGTGTGGGGGGTGACGTGGAGAAAGGAACAGAGGATCCCACTCACCTCCACACTCCTCTTCCAAGTATTTACACTTCTTAGGTGGAATGGTCTAGAATGAGGCTCCAGTTTCCTTCTCCGCACTCTAGGAGAAGTGGGAAGAGAAGGCAGATTGTGGGCCACATGCTGCGTCCTGAGGGGTGGCTAGGGGTGGCTAGGCAGCGCGAGGACCTTGGGTACAGCCCCAGCGAAGCCAGGAGACACACATCCCAAGGGGAAGTGTACAGGGTTCACGGTTAATTCTAGGGCTCCTGTAAATGTCTGGATTTGCTTGGAAGAGAAGACTGAGGCGGAGGAAGAGAAAGAGGAGGAGGAGAAAGAGTTGTTTCCAGGCCTAAGACAATGCATTATTACTTAAGAAAGAATTAGTTAATACATACTTTATCACAACAGTCTTAATAACGGAAGTTATTTAAAGTGGTGAAAGAACTCTACTTAGGGAAAAGCACCTATGCCCGGAAGTCAGCAGCCTGGGGACCAGGTTGTGGACCTCAGCCTGCGCCCCTCGGAAGAGCCGCTGGGGGGCGCCACCGGCCGGCCTTGTACCGGACACTGCACGCGGGACCCGAAGGGTTCTGGTCCTGGGCGCCGTGGGGTCCTTGCCCCTTTCCTGCGGGCCTGACCTCTGAGATTACTTGGCGCTGACTTGTTTCAGGGGCTTTCACCTGGATGCCAGCAGGAGCTACAGAAGTACCAGGACTGTCGCTCTGGAAACACGGCACAGAAAACCCCTGCATGTCCACGAAGCGCAGCTCTCCCTGGCCACTTTTACACCCCCGCCACAGACAGGAGAAGCTTCTGGAATGTGCCATTCTGTAGCCTCTGTGCTGGGTAGAGAGAGAAAAAAGATGTATGATTAACACCCAAAATTAATTTGAGTTTTTTTTTTTATTACCTCCCCTATCTTATACACACACACACACTTTGAGTCCCTGTGGGGGCCCAAGGGTGACTTCAGGAATCACCCTGGATTGCTCTATCTCCTCTTTGCTTTGCTCTGGAGTTTCTCAGGCTCCACTTTCCAGGGCTGTCATTTCCGCCCAGCATTTTTGCACAGGATCTAGGAACTGAACTCAAGACCTTATGCTTTCAAGGCAGAGGTTTAACCCCCTAAGCCATCTCTTCAGACCATATGAGGTTCTTTTTTTATTCTTAAAGTATTCAGAGATAATTTATCAGGAGAAAGCATAAAATGTAAGTGACATAAGGTCCCCAAAAAGGAGGAAGAAGAAAAAGAGGAGGAAGAGGGTGAGGGGGAGGGAAAGGATGAGAAGCAGGAAGAGGATGAAGAAAACAGAGAGGAGGAACAGGAGGAGGAGGGAGAGGAGGAGTAAGCATCTTTTTCAACCACGCCACAAGCTAGCCAATCTTCCTCATTCACCTGCCAAGTTGGGATATGGAGGTGGGGAGGGCAAGGGTGCCCTGGAGCGCATGGCCAGGCAGGTACTTCCCACACCTGTGAACACATCCTCAGAGAGGGGCCCTTGCCCAGGTGTCACATGACATTTCCCCTCCCACGCGGGTGTTCTCAAGGAGGCCAGGGGTCTGGGGTTGCTCCCTGCTTTCCGTTCTGCAGGATGCTGAGTGGCATCCATTGGAGGCCACAGTGATCCAGCTGCAAAGATGAAGGGCGAGGAAGCCTAGCTGGTCGCACCTTCCAGGCCTTTGTCTCCAGCTGTGTCACAGGTGAGTCATCCTAAACCCTTCCGCCCTCAAGAGAGAAGCCTGAGAAGGAACCTCGCTCTTCCTGGAGGGCTCTAAGAAGGCTTCCAACCCATCCGCATCAAGAGCTCTGTATCTACCTTGGTGACCCTCCTCTCCCCCACAATCACTGTCACCTGCTACCATTTGGAGGTGATAAAGGACATGGATCTTTGGGTTGGGCTGTAGATTGCTTGAGTCCAAATCTGCCATTTTCTGGGAGGTTCAAGATCCACGTAGAGAGATGTGCTACATCAGTGCAGCAGTTCATGTGTCCATTTGGCAATTGAGAACTGAGACTTTAAGCACACCTAAGAGAATGGAGCTGGAGAGGTGGCTCAGGGGTTAAGCCTCTGCCTTGCAGGCGGAAGGTCCTGAGTTCGGATCCTAGACCCTATGTATAGACGCCGGGTGGAAGCGGGGGCGTCCTGCGCTTCTGGTCCTGGTAGGGTGGAGCCTGTGAGTCCTGGGGCAGAGTAAACAAGAGGAGGTGGAGGCAGTCCATGGTGGTTCCTGAATTTGCCTGTGGTTCTACACACACACACACACACACACACACACACACACAATTGAATAAATAAAACAGTCAAGGCAAGTTTCTGATTCAGTCTATAGAACGTCACCTAATTCATGTAGGAAGAGCGAGTGAATAGTGTGTGGGGGGGAGTCATACTGACGACAGGAAAGGATCTGTTGTGATTTGGCAGACTGGCAAGCTGGAAAGTCTGCCCCTCGCTCAGCTTTTCCTATGAACATCATTCCCCTTGGCTCCTCACTCTCCTGTGGACTCTCCTGCCATTGTAGGGGACTATAACTATGACCACGAATAAAAATCTCCTTTGCCTAAACAGTTCTGGCCAAGCAGTTATTGCAGCAACAGAAAGTTAAGATCAAGGCAATTTTGGTTCCAGAAGAGTGGGGTGTTGCTCAAGAGACTAATTCAAGGGTTCCAGAGGCAAAGACAGCCCAGGCAGGAGGCTGAACAGAAAGGTCCCATAAGGAGGTTGCATAGCATGAGATGCCACAGCAAGCAGAGAGGAGACAGTGTGGGAGGGGCACTCTGTGTGTGTGCTTCAGAGCAGCATGCTCACACAACACATGATAGTGTTAACTGGGCAGCTGAAGGCGCTGAGCGCTGGGCACAGTTGTAAGAAATTAGTAAAGTTCAGAGCAAGCCTGTAGGAGATTGTCTAATTGCTGGGTGTAGCATCACCTGCATGGTTGCTGATAAATCACCATCCAACAGCTTAAGGGAACAAGGGGTTTATTTTCTTTCGATAGTCCGGTTACAGTCTGTAGTCCATCTTGAAGGGAGAGCACGCACCAACACCAGGGTCAAGGGAACTGGCTGCATCATCTCTACATAACGGCTGAGAGAGGGATGATCCTTACTTGCCAAACCAGCACATCTGGCCAAGTGTATACAAGGATGCTGACCCTTCCAATCAGCTCTCTGTACTTTATTCCAGGGCCTAATCCCATCCACCTGGGCCTTCCCCATCAGTTAGACAATCTCCTGCAGGTTTACTCTGGGCTTAACCCAACCATTAATTCTCGAAAAATTCTCCAGACCTCAAACGCTCAACTGTCAAGTTGACACTTGTGTCTAACTATAACAATGGGGAAGACCCAGTCTATGGGGGGTGGGATTAGGCCCTGGGCAGGTGAATAACGTGGGGGAAACTGGTTGGGGAAGTTGGCATCTTGTGATATATTTGACCAGACATATTGTTCTAGCAAGTAAGGATTGTCCCTCTCTCCGCAGACCTGTGGCTACAGGGACATGGGGTGGTGAGTTACCTCCATTCTTGGTGTGAGGTGGGCTCTGCTGCCAAGCTAGACAAGGAAGTCTAACCTGCACATTCCAAGCCAGAATGAGATCCTTTGTTCCCCGAAGCCTTTTTTGTGGAGCATTTATTGGCAACATGAAGAGTAACTGCTTCACCATCTGTGGTGTCCAAGGGGTGAATATCAGGGCAGCAAGTCAGGAAGGCGCTGTGAGGGGCGGAAAGGTGAGTGGGGGGTTAACTGAGGGGAGGTGAGAGGGGCATTTATGAGATGGCAGAGAATTTAGATAATCAGATTGAAAGTTTTTTGAAAGTAGACAATAAGAGAGGGTAGTATTATAAATAATAATTCCACAGTGAATATCGATACCAACATATTCGTGAAAATTTTGCATTGTTTTCCAAAGACAAGTTTGCATATGAGGAATTATTAGGTAAAGAATATTAACTTTTAAATGACTTTGATGCATATGACTACTAGCTAGGAAAGAGTGTAGTGGTGTATGTCTCTAGCAGTATTCTGTGTCCCTGCATCATTGATGGTATTCAAGTGTATTTATATTTAAAAAAAAACTCTGGCTTATATCAGAGTGAAAATAGAACCATAAGGTCCTGTTATTTCTAGTGTGCTATGATCCAGCCACATCCTGGATCCAAGAACCGGATAGGTGGACAAGGAGTCGGCGGAGGTGGAGAACAGACACACAACTCAGGGCTGAGTGAATCTGAACTCCTTTACTGAAGCTTACAGCAATGATTGTATTAGAAAATCTAGGGTAGGAAATGAAGAGTGTGCTGCCAAGTTCATAAACAGAGGAAAACAAAAAGACATATACCCTTTTAGTTTCTTTTTCTGTGTACTCAGTAGGAACTATTTTTCTCATACGTGCCAAAAAATGTCCAAGAATTTTACCTTTGGTTTGAGGGCAAAAGCACAAACTGAACCTGTTATGGCCCATTATACAATGATAGGCTCTGTTCTATTCCCCTAATATTTTTTAATCTATCTACTTTATAATGTTTTACCAAATGGCTCCAGAATCTAGGATAATATTGCCGCCATTGTTTCAATAAAAACTGCCTTCGTGATTTAGTTAAAATACACCAAGGAGGTCGAGCTCTTTTTAATATGTTCATAAGATTTATATTCCAATAAGGAACTGTTTTCCATTATAATTAACTATACGTGTGCCATGTCTATCACACACTCCTGTAAATGGTAAAGGTGAATCTGTTGGAGGGGCCACATGCCATATACTAATTTTTCCTTTTGGAGGGTACCAAATTCTAGCTGCTATCATATAAGCTGGTCTATATTTGGTCATAATGGTAGGAACTATATTAGGATTCATTTTCCTTCTACTTTCTAATAACTGATGTACTTTTATGAGAAATAGTTGTGTACTGATTCTTGTGAACAGATGGCATGATCTCATATTCACTGAATTTCTGCATTAGTTTAGCAAGAGTCATGTTTGGGGGAATTTTATCCACATATGTTTCTGGACTCTTGAAATTACTCTCCAATTCTTCAGAATCAGTGTATTTACTTATTTAGGTTATTTCCCTGCTCTTTGTTTTTACTAATACCAATAAGAACTCCTAAAACACATGCAAGACCCAAAATTCCCAACCTCCCCATATTTATTCCAGACATGCTACGTCCTGTTCCCGGAAAACGCCTTCCTTGAAGCAGTCTTCCCCATGCAGCGACCTTGTCAGATGACATGGTTGGCTGAGGATGTGGCACTAGTGAGCTTTAAAATTAAAGAAAAGTTAATGGTCACAGTGGTGAAATAATGAGTCCTTTTCCGCACATCTTCCTTTCTTACTGTTCCACAATGACCTGCTACAATCAGCACATTTACCAGAGCGAGATAAATGCATTGTTTCAACCCTATTTCTTGGGGAGTGATGAATCAAAGACTTGTTTGGCTGGTTTGTGTGTTTGTGTGTGTGTGTGTGTGTGTGTGTGTGTGTGTGTGTCCAGGAAGATCCACGGCTGCCTAAGAGCTTTCTCTCCTCTCTTCCAGCAGAACCTTCCAGTCACGTCCATGAAGACTGCCAGATTCTCTTTTCCAGGCTTTTGGCTGGGGTGGATTTCAGCACTGAGGTTCTGAACTTGGTTCCGGAGGAAGAGAGGTCCTCCCCTGTGGGCTGGAAACTTGAGTGAGAGGCTGCTCACTGGGAGGAAGCACAGTGAGGAGAATTGCACCGGTTTAGTCCTTGGACTTTGTTCAGATTCTGATTGAATTTCAGCCCCACTCCGCTGCGTAGGACCAAGCAGTACACCCTGGTAAGTGCTGGTGGAGGTGGGGGAGTGGACCAGAAGCGTGGTCAGAGAGAGAAATGTTGGCTGGGTCTTCGGGGCAAGTGAGCTGTTCCCATGTAACGTGACCTCGAGGAAGGCAGCTCCTCTTCAGTGCTCCTTAAGAGAGTAAGTGGAGAGTTGTGAGCACTGTGTCTCTGATAATGTCCATGCCCATCTCCCGAAGACTCATCCTTTTTTCTTGCTGTTCCCTGTTATGATCTTTTCTTTTTTTTTAAATTTCATTTTATTTTTTCTAGTTTTATAAGCATAATGACTGATTGTCCTTCCCACCCTCCTTTCCTTCTTTCTTCTCCAGCCTCCCCTCCTTTCATCAATCCATCCCACTCCCTCCCACCCTCTTGTCTGTCTGCTTCTGTGGACCCCAGGGTTCCCTTTGGTTGTCTGCTCTAGTGGTGGACTCAGGCCTCCATGGCAGGTTAAGTGGCTGTTCCTTGGGTAGACCCCTGATAGGGGCACCCCTCTTCGCCTGTCTAGCCCTAGCCCCTAAAGTTCCCACTGTATGTAGCTTTTTCTCATGAGATCCTTGCTGGTCTAGCGGGGAGTATTGGAGTGTCCATATGTCAGCCATTGTACAGGTCTGGTAAGGACAAGTCTCATTGCAGTGAGTTCCTGGGTTGCAGCAGTACTGTCTTGAATGGAGTGTCTTAGCCAGTGGTGGACCTCCCCATTTTTAGGCTCCTATAATCTTACTGCCCCCTCTTCTGCAAGATTCCCTGAGCCTTAGGATAGGGAGGGATTTGGTTGGGTTGATTCTGGCTGAGCGTTTCAGGATCATGGAACTCTGCATTCTGGTTGATTGCTGTCATCTATTTCACTATTCTTCCATTGCACTAGTTTGTATCTCATTTTTGTGTTGAGATTTTATCTTATCTAAAGATAAAATGAGGGGTATTTAGATGGAAGTTACTCTCAGGTGGTTGTGGTTAGTATTGAGACATCTTATCCTGTCTACTGCCAGTTTTCTCCTAGTCCATTGCTATTTAGACTGGTTTACAGGACCTTTTCTTTTCTTTTCTTAAAACTTTATTTTGTAAGCAGTCTTGCAGCTCTTAGCTTCCAAGATGTCTGTGGTGACTTAGCTTCCTCCAGCTTTGGCCAGCCAGCCATGCTACCTCTGCTTTGAGAGACTGTACCTTCCCTCTGGAACCGGTTCGTGCTGGTTCGTGCGCCTGGACAAATGGCGCCCTAACATTGGGCTGAAGTACGGGGGAACTAACCCAGTATTTAAGAAGTTGTAAAGAAACCATCTTACAGGACGATATTGAAGATTGCTTGATCTTCTGTTGATCTAAGATGATATTTTGTAAAAGACTTTCTAGTGTACATGACACAATTGTGTCCAACTGTATATAGCTGCCTCTTAGTTTCTTTGTTTTTACTTGTCCTTTGCTATCTGTGTTATGACTCAATGTGGATTTGTGTTTATACAAATTTTGCTTGTATGATTTCATGTTAAACCTCAAATAAATGCTTCCTTATGTGATTGTTTTTCTGCATCAGGTACTACATAGTTCTGTAAAGATGTCATTTTAAAGAAGCAATAATTAAGGCAGTTTATTTTGTAGGGAATATTGGTCCATGGGGAGAAACTGGTCCTTTGAGTAGGCAGCCACAGTGTCACCTCAGTCCCCTTTTTTATAGGTATTATGTTCTCTATGTCTCTCTTCAGTGAGATTTCTATCACACCTTTGAATAATGTTCTTTTCTTTTGGATATCTGGAGACTGAAAAGCTAAGTTGTGGTATTGTAATTGATGGAAACTAAAATTTAAAGTACTTTTCTGGGTTGAGATTGTACCTCAATGGCCCTGTGCTTATCTTAGTGTGTGTGAGGCTCTGGGTTCAATTCCTAACACCACTGGAATATATGCTGATAATACAAAGCTACTAACAGCTTCCTTCATTTTTTTCGTATCTGGCAAACCATGTATAATACATAGTTTCGACTTACCAGTCGTTAGAAAAAATTTAAACTAATCCATACCATAGCTGGTGGATTAGAAAACACTCCAGATATCCTCAAGGAAAGTGTATTGTCAAGCTGGTAGAAACTAGTTCAAGCATAAAAACAGCAAGGATTTCATCAGATAGGTGTGAAATTAACCAGTAAGGTTTACTTGAAAGATTAAAAATTGGGAGTACTGACAGGATTGTGTTCTGTTGGTATGAACAGAATATTGGGCATTAGGAAGCTGTATTAAATTGTGTGATGTAAGTTCTTAGGAAAAGTTAGGCTAGTAAATTCCACTTTCTGTGCAGTTAGTGCATGAGCTAAGTAGTGTATTTCCATATGCGGGCATAGGAAGGGAGCAGTGAAGACAATTTTTTTGTCTTAGGTTAATGTTAGTCTAAGTGTGCTAAGTTGTGTCATAGTGTATTTTCATGGTGCAATGAAAAACATTTAGATTTTACAGTGTTCTGGGAAATACAAGCTTCAATTTTTACATTTAAATAGTTGGATTTTAGGGAAGATTGTTTCTATGGTTCCACAGAAGCTGATAGAATTGGCATACATGTTCACAGTTCAGAGTAGGTGGTCTCACAAGACCAAAAAGTATTTTTTTTTAATACACATACCTGTCTTTTTTTTTTTTTAACACCTGCAACTTCATTTCAATGATAATTTGTACTTTCTGCGCTATGAAGTTATAATGCCTTGGCCTTGCTACAATATGGCCAAGTACCAATGTTGGCTATTAAAATTGTGTTTCAACATGCAACTGTAGAAAATGGAAGGGAGATTATTTTAAGTTATATTAGTAACAGTATTGAGTGAATACTGCTAAGTTCAAGCTTACAATTAGGCAACAAGTTGACTTTGAGATTGTCCTTTTCCCTGATCTTTTTAAAATAAAAAAAACCTTTATTTTGTGTGTGCATATATGTGTGTGTGTGTGTGTGTGTGTGTGTGTGTGTGTGTGTGTGAGAGAGAGAGAGAGAGAGAGACAGAGAGAGAGAGAGAGAGAGAGAGCACACTGTATGTCCCTGTGGAAGATCGAGAGTGACTTCAGAAATCATCCTGGATTGCTTCTACTTCCTTTTTTCTTTATTCTGGAATTTTCTACCTCCTTTTTGCTTTGCTCTGAGATTTCTCAGGCTCCTCCCACCAGCGCCAGAAGTCCAGGCTGCTGGGATCTGAACTCACCACTTCTACTTGTGAGGCAATCTTAACTCCTGAGCCATCTCTCCAACACGACCTTTCAAAAAATTTAAAAATATTCTTTGATGCTTTTTCAAACAAACGTATTGAGTTTATATGTTTTTATCTCTAGTACTCACCCCCAAAACCCTCCCCTCACCTCTGCTCATTATCCTTTCCAACCAGTGCCCCTCCTGCTTCCATGTCCCCCTGCATGTGTGATCCACTGGGCCCTATCCAAGACACCTGCATTGGCAAGTTCCTGGGCACCCATTGGTGCATGATTGGCCCACCGGTGGGCAAACCATCAAATAAAAATGTGTCCTTTCTCTTGACCAGCACCAGCCCCAAACAGCCTCTCAAAATAGCCCTATATCTCCATGGCAAAGTATCAGTGGACCATTGTTCCCTGATCGACAAAACACAACTATTTGTTTTTTCCCAATTTTTTATTCTTTTAGTATTTAGTACATGAATATAGAATATTTATGATATTTTTATCCTTCCTCCTCTTTCCTTACCACTCTTTTTCTCCCTACCAGACTCCCTCTTATTTTCAATTTTATGATATTTTCATGTCTTTTTGCATGTATGGGCTACTAGATTTCATCTTGTTCACCTTTGATGACGTGTGCCTTTTCTATATTTTCATGAATTTTGTGAATTCAAGGTATTTTCACACCTTTCACTTGACATTTGAACATTCTGTCTTTAGTATTAGACATATCATAATGTTCAAAATTCAGTTGTATGTTGTTGGAAATCCTGTTGCTCTTGACTCTATAAAAAGCAATGTGAGTTAGTTGTTCCAGTGAATCTGACCTGCAAAATCCTGTTTCTACTGACCTGTTAAAGGCTGAAGTGCATGATGTTACCTACAATCACAGTTTCTATCCCCACACTTACAGCTGAAACATCTTCCTTTCCTGGGAATTTCTCTACTGCTCAGTGCTGATTTGCATAATGTCTCAGTCTTCCGGGTGTCAGAGATCAATGTGCCAATGTAAGAATTCATTTCTTTTCTCTACAAACAGGTTTCCTCTCAGAATTCTGTCACTCAGGAAACCTGAGTACCACCCCACCCTGTGACCCACCCAGAAACTCACACCTTCTTACTCAGGAGCCCCACACAAGTCATCATTAAGTCTTCTTTGATTCCCTGGAATTCTGAGTCAGCATCCCAGCGCAGGCTGAAGAAATCTCTCATTTGACTTTCGCTCTAAGCAGGTGCAGAATTAAATGATGTTTAGTGCTGTTGGTCTTTCTTTATACTGAGGGATTGTGTGTGTGTGTGTGTGTGTGTGTGTTGCAAATATATTTAGGTCACTCCCCATCTTGGGTATGTTCTCTTTCACTTATTGGTTACCATCAGTCTTATGGTTCCTTGTATCCTCAGGCTTCAGATTCGACTAGCCAGCCATGTGTTGAAAATATTCAGAAAGGATGGAATCTTTTAGAGATTCTCATTATCGTTCCCTGATCAACAAAGCATAACTAATTGTTTTTTCTACTTTTTTATTGTTTTGTATATGAATACAGTGAATCTACATTATTTTCATTTCTTCATCCCCAATCCTAACCTTCCCCTTCTTCCCCTGTACCTTTCTTCTCCCCTACTACACTCCCTCCTGTTTTCAAGTCATTTTGCATGTGAGTCCTACTGGGTTTCATCTAGTTTGCCTTTGATGACATGTGTCTGAGTATTTGCTGGAGCATGAATCTTGTATCAGTGGATATCAATATACCATTTAGGAGAGCATCTTCCATTTCCTCCCCATCAGTGGTAGCCCTCATCAGTCTCTTACGGAGGCATGAAGTCTCTTGAGATCTTTCCCCTTCCATGATGAAATGTTGATGAGACAATTCCCATGCAGGTCTTGTGGAAATACACATAGCTGCAGTGAAATCATGGGTACCACAGCCCTGTCATGTCTAGAAGATGTTTTTGGCCTTCCTCTGCCCCACTCCAGATTCTTACAATCTTACTGCTCTCTTTTCCACAAAAATATAACTATTTATATAGTTAGGTCAGCAGTTATAATTTTAACATGAACTGTCCCTCATACCTTGTTGTTATTATTATTCATTGACACTTTCACATATAAACACAGTGAATATGTGTTTTTAATCCCCTCCTATCAATCCATTGTCCTTCATGTCTTCCTTCATATATTTTTCTTTCCAACCATTCTCCCTCCTTCTTTTGCATGTTTTTTTTTTTTTATTTCAAGTGTGACCCACTGGGTTTCATCTGGGATATCTGCCTGAGAAGTTTTTTGAGTACTTGCTTGGATAGGAGTGACCCATCAGTGGGTAAATCGTTGAATAAGGAAACTCCCCTTCTCCTTTGGCATGTTTGGCATTAGCTTCCAATAGTTTCCCAGGGTGGCTTACCTCATCCATGGTGAAATGCTGATTGGCCCACTATTGTGCAGGTCTAATTTAGTAGACGTTACTGAGATGAGTTTTTGGGTGCAACATCCCTGGTATGACTAGAAGCTACTGTCTGGCAGCCCTTCTTCCTGCTCTCAGGTTCTTACATTCCTTATACCCCCTCTTCTGCAAGGCTCCCTAAGCCTTTGGATGAGAGCTGACTTGGATGTCCTTTTTGGCACTGAGCACTCCACACTCACCCATTCTCTACACTTTGGCCACTTTGCATTACACATCTTCTACTGCAAGAGAATATTTCTTTGCTGAGTGCTAAGAACTTCTCTGACCTATGAAAATAATGATAAGTATTTGAATGGTAGCTTACTATCAAGTACTTATAGTTATCATTAAGTTGTTTGAGTCCATCCTACTCACAGAACCTATGGTCTCCTCTTCCACATTCATTGGGTTTTTATGCACTTATGGCTCTAGGTAAGACTTCAAGCACAGTATTAAACAGGAGTGGTGAGAGTGATCAGCCTTGTCTAGTTCCTTAGCTTAGTGATGATGCTTCAAGTTTTCACCATTTAGAATGATGTTTGTTAAAAGTTTATCATAAGATAGCTTTCATCCTGTTGATCTATGGTCCCTCCATCCCTGTTGTTCCAGGGCTTTTATCGTGAAGGGGTACTGAGTTTTGTCAAAAGACTTTTCTGCATCTATTGAGAGAATCATGTGATTTTTGTCTCTGTGTTTGTTTATATGGTAAATTACATTTACATATATTGAATAATCCTTGCATTTCTGGACTAAACCTAACTTGGTCATGATGAATGATATTTTCAATGTGTTTCTGAATTCAGTTTGCAAGTATTATGCTAAGAGGTTTTGAATATGTGTTCATTAATGAGACTATCCTATAATTCATTTTTGTTACATCTTTTTTTGGTTTCAGGATCAGTGTGATACTGGCTTCATAAAAAGTTTGGAAGTGTTCCTTCTTTTCCTATTTTTGTAAAATAATTTGAGGAGTAGTGTTGTTAGTTTTTCTTTGAATGTCTGGTGGACTTCTGCACTGAATCCATTCCTAGATTATTTTCTGCTTGGAAGATTTGCAATTACTCCTTTAATTTCACTGGTTGTTATAGATCTATTTAAATCATTCAATTCATCTTGATTCAATTCAACACTGGTAGATCATATGTGTTTAGAAATTCATCCATTTCTTTTTAATTGTCTAATTTAATTGAGTACAGGTTTTTAAAGTATGTTCTTATGACTCTATGAATTTCCTCAGTATCTGTTATGATGTCTCTCTTTTCATCTCTAATTTTTTCAATTTGGATCTTCTTTAGCTTTGGCTCCAGGTTTGTCAATCTTGTATAACGTTTCAAAGAACCAACTCTTATTTTTACTGATTCTTTGTACTGTTTCTAACTCTTACTTTTATTGATTCTTCATATTGTTTCTTTATGCCTATTTCATTAATTTTATCCCTGGTCTTGTTTATTTTTGCCAGTCTGTTCTCTTTGGGATTGGCTCCATCTTATTTAACAAGCTTTAAGTTGATTATTTATGATCTTTTTTTGTTGTTGTAGGCATTGAACAATATAAACTTTCCTTTCAAGACCAATCTTCATTGGGCTAAAGAGCTGGCTTAGGGGTTAAGCCTCTGCCTTGCAGGCGGAAGGTCCTGAGTTCGGATCCTAGACCCTATGTATAGACACAGGGTGGAAGCAGGGGCGGCCTGCGTTTCTGGTCCTGGTAGGGTGGAGCCTGTGAATCCCGGGGCAGAGTAAGCAAGGAGGAGGTGGAGGTGTCCATGGTGGTTCCCGAATTCGCTCGTAGTTCTACACACACACACATACACATACATACACACGCGCATACATGCACAATTAAAAAAAAAAAAGAACATTGTGTTGCATAGGTATGTTGTGTTTTTCGTTTTCATTAAATTCTAGGACTTTTTAAATTTCCTTTTTGATTTCTTCCATGACCCATTGGTCATTCAGCCATGTGTTTTTTACTTTCCAAGATCTTGTTTGCTTTTTGTTGTTTCCTTTGCCATAGACACCTAGCTTTACTCTAGCATTCAGATAGAAAACAGGAAGCAGCTTCAGTTTTCCTGCATTTGTGGAGACTTGCTCTGTGCAAGCGTGGTCTATTCTGGAAAAAAGTTCCATTGGCTACTTCAGAGAAGGTATATTTCTTTGCTTGGATGGAAAGCTCTATGTAGGTGTTAGTCGGGCCCATTTGATATATGGTTTCATTTAACTCTAGTATGACTCTGTTTGACTTGTCTGTTGATGAGAGTGGGGTACTGAAATTCCCTACTACTATTGTATTTGGGTTGATTTGTTACTTTACATCCAGTAGTATTTGCTTAATGAATTTGAATGAGCCTACACTTGGTACACACATTTTATAATTGGAATGCCCTCCTCATGGATTGTTTCCTCAGCTAGTATGCAATGCCCTTGTTTGTCTCTCATGGTTTGTTTTAATTTTAAATACATTTTGTCAGATATTAGAAGAGCAACTTTGGCTTGATTTCTGGTTCAGTTTGCTCAGAGTATTTTTTGAGCATCCTTTCATCCTAAGATTCTGCCTATCTTTCATTGTGGGGTGCATTTCTTGAGGCAGTAAATTGATGGATTGTGATTTTCAATCCAATATGTGTCTTTTGATTGGGGAGTTGATCCTACTGATGTTTAAGGTTATTAATGAGAAATGATTGCTGGTTCCTGTCATTTTGTCAATTTTGTGGTGTTTCTATTTGTGGTCCTTTGCTTAATACTTGTTGTGACATTATTTTTCCTCTGTAACCTCTTGGGTGTATTTATCTTTTTCTTTAGTCTTGACTATTCCTTCTAGTTTGTTAGCCATATAGCCTCATTTTTGTCATGGAAAATTTTTCTTTTGCCTCCAATTATGATTGAAAAATTACTGGGTATTTTAGCCTGGTTTGGCATTTGTGTTCATTCATAATTTGAAGTATGTCTCCCAAAGCTCTTCAGGATCTTACAGTTTCAATTGAAAAGTCAGCTCTCATTTTGATAGACTTGCCATTGTATGTGACTTGGTTTTTCTTTCTTGCAGCTATCCAGATTTTTGTTCAGTCTGTACCTATAGTGTTTTGACTATTGTGTTTCTTGGGGTATTTATTTTCTCCTTTTATCTATTTGATGTTCTGCATGCCTCTTGCACTTTGATAGACACTTCTTTCCTTGGGTGTGGGAAATTCTCATCTATGATGCTATGGTAGCTACCCTGCACTTTTTTCTTGAGTTTTTAGCTCTGCTATTCTCACAATACATATGTTTGACTTTTATGATATCCCAGAACACCTGTGTGCTCTTTTTATGCTTTTTAAAATTCATTAGCTTCTTTGATTAACCAATCCAATTCTACTATCTAGTCTTCTAATTTTGATATTTTGTCTTCTACTTGATCTGTTCTATTGGCGAGACTTTCCAATGAGATTTTTTATACTTCTTGAGGTTTTTATTTCAAGTTTTATTTTAGCTTGTGCTTTTTTCAGTGATTCTACATTTATTTTCATATTCTCCTTAATTTTCATATCTTCACAAAGGCAAATACCAAAAAAGTCCTGGAAGGCACTTGACTGAAAAAGAAATATTTTCTTCATTTAATGTAGCTGCTTATCACTGTTTTTTTGTGATCTTTTCAGTGCTATTCAGTGCTCTTCATATTTGCTCATGTGTTAATTTCATCTCCTCTCAGAGTTCCTTAAGCATATTTACAATCGATCTTTGGAATTCATTGCCACAAATGTTGCTTTCTTGGCTTTTATCCAGGAAATTAATCTCACTTGAGTCTGATAATACAGGATTGGTGATTTTGGAGGAGATATATTTTCCTGAACAATTCTCCAGATGTTTGAATTTCTGATAGCACAGTGCTTACCTAGACTAAGGAGTGCTATCTTTGCCACCTAGCTACCCAGTGTAGTTCATGATTTTATGATGTGACTTGAGCTTGAGATATGTCTTGATTACTTTCTTTGGTATGTGTAGGGAACATGCAAACTCGAGGTCTCCATTTCTTTTTAAAAATTTTTTTTATTATTATTATTTATTCAATTGTGTGTGTGTGTGTGTGTGTGTGTGTGTGTGTGTGTGTGTAGAACCACAGGCGAATTCGGGAACCTCCATGGATGCCTCCACCTCCTCCTTGTTTACTCTGCCCCGGGATTCACAGGCTCCACCCTACCAGGACAGAAGCGCAGGCCGCCCCCGCTTCTGCCCGGCGTCTATACGTGGGATCTGGGATCCAAACTCAGGACCTTCCGCCTGCAAGGCAGAGGCTTAACCCCTGAGCCACCTCTCCAGCCCCCAGAGCTCTCCATTTCTTGAAGATGGATGCCAAAGGCATTTCTCGAAGTCTCAGTTGCAGTGTGCCTCCTATGCCTGCATAGTTCTGTGCCTATGCCATCATAGATGCCAGCCTATACCAGTACAGTCTTAGGCTGACTTCTGTTGACCTTTCCGCAAGAGGCAGGGATTTTGTCCTGTCTCAAATTGGGATCAAGGGCTGAGGTGTTTTTTTTTTTACATATTCCTTCCTGTTCTTTGGAAGTCATCTAGACATTGATTAACACACCTGATGGATGGGCACAGAGCTTTATCATTGCAATTGTATCATCATGTTCCTGACCTGTTTTTCCCCCCACAATGTCTAAGGATTGGCAGGGCTGTATTGTTGATGGTGGTCCCACCTATTGTTGACCTTGAACCTGTGGTTTGTCTGCCACTATTGATGCCATCACTCTGAGCAGGGTACAGAGGTCACCCCCTATTTCATGGTATATAAGGAATTAGGTTCCATAATAAACTTGCCTTGGTTTTCGGCTTTTCCAAGATCCACTCTTGATCCAGACTGAATTAATTCTTGCTTGTCCCACTCTGGTACCCATCAGGATTGTGAGGAAAGTGTGCAGGTCATGGCACCCTGCAGGTATATGTTTCTGGCACTTTTGTGGCAGATGGGATTACTACTGTCTGATAGTTGTTGGCACTGCTTTCCTGGGCTGGGGTGTTAAAGTATCCTGGAGTAAAGAATTAGGGTTTTGTTAGGGTCCACAGGTTTTAGAAGTTGTTAAACTCATGAAAGTTAGTTTGTTGCCTATTTATGATGGCATCAAGGAAAAGATAAGTAAAGGGAAGTATTAAGGGACTTAATAACCAGCAGAGGTGGGTATATGGGGGAATAGATAAGATATATGGTAGATTATAGTGATCTGGTAGAGAAACAATGATTGCAATCCAGATCTAGTTGACCTCCATGACTTGTTGGGTGGGGTTAAGGATAAGTAGCAAAAGTATTTTCCAAGTAAAGGATAGGGTGTGTAAGGTAGGTGGGAATTACACACTAGGATTATGTTTGAGTCAATAGATTTAAGAGGTTGTTAAAGTGACAAAAAGTTGCATTTACCTTATTGGCAGCAGAGAAGAGGTAAGTAAGTATGGCAAAATAGAGAAGGGCTTCAGCATTGGCAGGAGTGGGTGTATGGGGGAGTGAGTGGGTGGAAAAATAAAGGGAGCCCTCCCAAGGCTAGTTAAGCTCTATGCTGTCAGAGACCCAACCATCTTGAGATTCATTCAGGAGTGAGGTACTTGTCTTGTAGCTTGCTATCCTGCACTGAAAGGTGAAGTTCTAAGGATCTTCTTCTGGGGCATGGGTGGGTAGCAGTGTTTGGTTTCTGTGGTGTCTGATTCCTAGTTAGTGGTGGTTGTCTTGGCTGCAGACTCCATGTACTTTCTCTGCCCTTCAGGAAGTTTTTGGCAACTTGCCTTTGTATAGTTTACTGTTTCATAGAATGTTTTTGGTGTGGATCATGCTAAGTTTGTTGCTGCTGTGGAGGTTTTCTCAACTTTCAATATGGCTCTTGTCTTGTGACTCTATTGGGGAGGTAGTGGCCAGTATAGTGGTTTGATATTGAGAGGGAGGGAGATTGTTGTTCATTAGAGAGATTAGGAAGTATTTGCTAGTTAGATAGGGTATTTCTGTTTTGTTAGTTTCTGGGGCTCTAATCTACCCCTAGCTCTTGAGTGACTTCTATGTAGCTTTCTTAACTGGAAGTGATATCAAATTCTATCTTTGATGTGAGGATTGTATCTTGGTGTGGGTTCCAGATACAACCAGGAACTGAATGAAGGCTGAGACATGCACTTTGTGTTAGACCAGTTATGGACCACTGTTCCAAAGGAAAGGGGGGTCTAGGCCTGTAGACATTTTTATGGTTGGCAGAGTGGCTGGGGTGTGAAGAAAAGGAGGAAAGGAGTTATGCTGCATTTTGATTTTCAGTTGCTTGCATTATTTTGGGAGATCCTGAAGACTTTAGGATTTAGGACCCAGTTTGAAAAGGTAGCAGGGGAATGTATTGTGTGTACATAGCTCTTGGTTTCTTTTCTCTTGTGAGGTTAATAGTCATTGTTCTCATATTCTCCTTTCTAAATGATGTTTTACCCAGGTGCATAGGCCCAAACAACCATAAAATGAACCTTTTAAACCATGAGCCAAAGTAAATCTCTCCTCTGTTAAGCTGTTTATACCAGGTATTATGCTTATGAAAAGAAGTTACTAACATTAGTACTTAAATTGTATTAGGTATTTAACTTATACTACAGATGATGTGTATCACCATGTGTGAATATTATGTTATTTTACATGATCTGCATCTTAAGTGTTCTGAAACCTACAAACCAGGTGCATTAAGGAACAACTATACTTAGGAACACAATTCATAAAACACTGAATATAAGCACAGTGTTCAACAAATTTCAAAATATACAATAAACTTGTTTAGTATAAGCGGCAAATTTACAGCAGCTCTCCAGGATCTATTTCTGTTGCATAACTGAAAGTTTAAGCTCAGTGACCAATGCCTATCTTTTTTTTTTTTCTCGTCTCACTCTTTTGATGCCATCTTTCTATTTTCTGATTATGATTAGATGATTTTGAATAGTTCATGTAAGTATTTTCCTCTGACAGATAGTTTGATGTCTTCAAGCTTCATCGAAGTGCTGAATTTTGTAGTTTCCCTTTAAAGCTAAATAATAGTATGAAGAGACAACGTTTTCTTTCATTTTCCAGTCATCTGTTGATGCTTACTTCTACTTCTTGGGCATTGTGAATAGTGTTGCTGTGGTAGTGCTACTTATTGCCTCTTCTAGATACTAACCCCAAGCCTTTTTGATAAGTACCCCAAAGCAATATTGATGGACGATGCCATTATACTATTTTAATTTATTTGAGAGTCTTCATATTACTTCCATAGTGACTATGCCATTTTTCATTTTCCTATCAAAACTGTACAGGCTTCTAATTTTTCATGTTCATACCAACAGTTGCTATCCTTTGGACTTTGTGTGGTACTGGATATTGAATCCAAGGCCTTATGTACTCTATGTATTAAGTGAAGAGCTACCTCCCCTTTTATTTTGGAGAAAGATGTATTCAAGATTTGATGCATTTTATTTATTTTACTTTTGCATTTATATTACTTTAAATTAGCACAAAATATTTTGACATCTTCTGTCATAGTTAAGCACAGATGTCAACTTGACTCTTGAGGGTTTGAGCTCTGGGCACAATTGTAGAGAGTTGATGGTTGAGTTAAGCCCAGAGCAAACCTGAAGGAGATTGTCTAGCTGCTAGGGTAGACTCAGCCCATGGTGGGTGGGATTAGGCCCTGGATAAATAACAGAGAGCTGGTTGAAAGAGTTGGCATCCTTCTGTATACTTGGCCAGACATGCTGGTCTGGTAAGTAAGGATTGTCCATCTCTCAGCCGTTATGCAGGGATAGTGTGGCCAGTTCCCTCAGCCCTGGTGTTGGTGCATGTTCTCCTGTCAAGCTGGACTAAGAACTGTAACTGGACTGTCGTAAGAAAGTAAACTCCTTGTTCTCTTAAGCTGTGTGATGTCATTTATCAGCAACTATGAAGGCGGACTGCAACATCTTCATACAAACATATGAATGTTTTGTTCACATTCACCCATATTCACCTTCTATTTCCTTCCCTTCTCTGTCCGTCCTCTACCTTCCTAGAAATACCTTTCCTGTCTTATACACACTTACTTTAAAATTGTAAACTATGTATACGAGAGAAAACATTCAATATTTATATATGTGACTTTGTTTTGTTCCACTCCGCATGATCTCCAGATCTACCCATATTCTTGCAAATAGTGTATTTTATTGTTTATGGCTGAATAAAACTTGATTGTATATTTATACTATATTTTCTTTAACCATCATCTTCTCATGGGCCTCTGGGCTGAGTCCATATTTTGGCTGTTTTGAATAGTACCACGGTGGCCTTGTATGTACAGGTGTCTCTGTGTTATGTTGACATGATTTTCTCACACTGTTTCTTTCCTTTACCAAAAGTATCGTGGATCTGTGAAAATTAACCATCCTCTTTCTCTTCTCAGCTTTGTACTTCCTTCTAACTGCTCCTAGCAACATGACCTCTGTATTTGAAGTGGTTAACAAGAAGATGGTCAAAGAACTTGGAGGCAAAGATCTGATACCTGTCAAATGTCTGTTGGATGCCCCCAAGTTCCGCCATTTTTTTATATTACAAAATAAGTCTCAATCATGGTTTTGGGGACAATCGGATGATGTTCCAGTAGGATATACCCTCATGGATATTCTGGAGCCAAGTTCATCATTCCCAGGTATTTTCAGCCAGGAAAAGGATTTGAGGCCAGAAAACAGCCTTATCAGATAGACGTCATACAGATGATGGTTGTTAATGCATTTATTGTAATAATATTAGTATATTCTGCTATGAAAAAGAGGGCGAAGGGTCATCCAATCTGACTGAGACATCCAACCTGAGATATCTAGGCAGGTAGCTCACACTTTGCTGAAAGGCAGAGGATAGAGAAGTCTTATTATCTGAGAATCCACTAATCACCAAGATGCAGACATTCATTTGTTCCTTACAACACTTACATAAGAGCTTCTTGGATGGAGGTATTAGCTTCATTTATGAAGGAGCAATTTACATTTCTAAGGTAATTTTTTTCGATGTTTAGAACTGGTACAACTAGGATCCAAACTTAGGTCAGTCTGTCTACAAATCCCAAACATGTTTTGGTGTAGTGAGCTGCCACTTGGGACTGGATGTTGGGCCTGGAAAGATGGCCCCAGGCGTTTCCTAGATACTGTACAAATTGGAGCCACAATTTTTATGTGCCTGCATGGGTTTTATTATTTGTCCTCTGCAGTAATTTATATTTTGAATGTTAATTAGTTTATTTCTTGTCTAAGAGGTGTAAGTGAGTAGAAGGGTAGAAGAAAACTGACCTGTTTTACCCATTTCACATACCACCTGTGATACCTCTTAACCTCTGATCTCTTTTTCTATTCACAGAGACTGAAGTGTCACGACCCATCCTCATCAGTGACACTGTGGGCCAGAAATGGAAAGGTGTTGCGGGTGTCAATGCTGGCGCAGAAGGGAGTGTGTCTGGGGACTTTACTCAGTCTCATGTGTCTACCCTTGAGATTCAGGCTATTAGCATCCCAGCCCCAAAGCTGGAATGCCTTCAAAACAGGTAAGGCCACTGAAGAGGAAGGAGGCATCATGGAAGTGTCAGGGTGTATTCTTCTTTGAGACATCTAGCAGGTTTTGTTGCTGGGGTTGATGCAGATGATGACACCTCAGCTTATTCTGCTCATTTTTATTTAGATAAGATGTTCTTTGGCTTCATTTTGTCCATATCTCCTCCTTCCTCCTGTTCCTTCTCCCCTTCCACCCTCTTATCCTCCCTCTTTTCCTCAATGTTCCTCCTACTCTCATGTCCTTCCATACGTGTGGACCACCAGGCTCCTTTCAGGGTGTCTGTGCTAATAAGGGACTAGGATGCTGTGGTAGTTTAAGTGGGCCTTCAGTGAGTACACTCACAGCAGGGGAAGCCATCTTCTGTTTCTCCTCTCTGGTCCATGGGGTAATGTTGAGATAACAGCCATTGTATAGATTTGGTGGGAGTAGATCTGACTGCAGTGAGCTCTTGAATGCTCATGACTGTCCTAGCTGGCAATACATCTCCCTAACATTTAGCTATTACAACCTTAATCACCCCATCTTCTGTAAGGTTCCCTGAGCTTTGGGATGGGGAGAGATGACCTGGTTAGGGAGGAGCGTACTAGGATAGCCAATATCCTGCACTGTACTCTGGCCAGTTGTGGTTTTCTGTAATTAATATTAATTAATATTCCATTGCAATGAGTGCCGAAAGCTTTCTTATTTGCATTCTTTTGCTTCCATTCTTTTGGGAATTTTCACCCTACTGAATTATGTTTCTTGGTAGTTTGTGGCTGTTGTGGAAGTTTCCATTTGGTTATACAATTCTGAAGGTTCACTGCTAGAATCCATTTATAAGAAATAACATACAGCATCTGTCTTTCTGTGTCTGGGACACTTTGCTCAGCATACTTTTTTCCAACTCCACCCACTTATCTCAAATTTCATTAATTCATTTTTCTTGACAGCTGAATAGTATGCCATTGCGTATATGTACCACATTTTCTTTGTGCATTCATCTACTGTTGAACATATAGGCTGATTCCACTTCTTTGCTATCATGAATAGAACTGCAATGAATATGGATATACATGTGTTTCTGTAGTAGGATGTAGCACTCTTTGGGAATAGTTTCAGGAATGGCATAGCTGGGTCATATACTTTGACTTTTACTTTTTTTAGGCTCCTCAGTAGCAATCTCCAAGGGAGTTGCACAAGTTTGCATTCCCACAAGTAATGTAGATGAAATCTCTTCTCCCCATATCCTCACCATCATTTGTTGTTATTTCTGTTTTCAATTTTAGCTGTTCTGACTGGATCAAGATATCTCAGAGTGGTTTTAATTTTCATGTCCCTAATGACTAGGTGACACTTTTAAAGATATTTGTTAGACATTTGAATTTAATCCTGAGAAAAGTTTCTTTTCAGTTCTAAGGCCCACTTTTCAATTGAGATGTTTATTTCCTTGATATTTAATTTTTTGAGTTCTTTGTATACTCTGTATATTTAACCCTCTATTAGACATATGGTTAGTGATAATTTTTCTCAATTCTGTGGGCTGCCATTTTGTTCTATTATCATCATCTTTGCCAAACAGAAGCTTTTTTAATTTTATGAAGTCCCATTTGCTGAGTGTTGGTCTTTTTCCTGTGCATTTCCCTGGAGAAGGGATGCGGGGTCCCACTATACAGGAAATGTGGATCTAGGCAAATCAGTTCAAGTGTACTCCCTACTCTTTACTCTAGGAGTTCAGTAGTCTCCAGTCTAATATTGAGATCTTTGATCCACATGGAGTTAATTTTCAAGCAGTTGGATCCAGTTTCATTCTTCTGTATGTAGATATCCAATTTTCCCAGCACTATTTGTTGAAGATGCTGTTCTTTTTCCTAATTTTGGGGGCATCTATTTAGGTGTGTGAACTTATATCTGGGTCTTCAATTCTAATGCATTGATCTATATCTTTGTTTTGAATCCACTACCTTAATATTTTTACTACTATGGCTTTGTAGTATAGTTTAAGGTTTGATCTAATAGCACCATTTTTATTACTCAGGATTCTTTTTGCTATCTTGGACCTTTTGTGATTCCATATGAATTTTGAGATTATTTTATGAATTTCTGTAGAGAATTGGGTTGGAATTTTGATTAGTATTGCATTGAATCTGTGTATTGCTTCTGGAAGGATGATCATTTTTGCAATGTTAATTCTACTAATCCAGGAACATGAGAGGTCTTTATATCTACCCACTGGTGTCTTTTGTAATCCCTCTCTCTCTTTAAAAAGTATTTTAAAGTTTTCATTGTTTTTGGTTCGATTTATTCCGAGGCACATCTTTTTTTTTTTTTTTTTTTGAGCAATGGTAAATGCAATTGTTCTCTCAGATCTTTCTTGCTTTGTTTATCCTTGGTATACAGAGAAGCTATTGATTTTTGGACATTAATTTTGTAGCCTGCCACTCTACTGATCTTATTTATTAGTTCCAGGCATTTCCTGGTGGATCTTTTGGTGTCTTTCAAGTATAGAATCATGCCATTTACAAATAGGGATACCTTGACTTCTTTCCTTTTGTATTCCTTTTATTTTCTTCTCTTGTCTTATGACTCTAGCTAAGACTTCAAATATAATATTAAACAGATGCGGTGAGAGTGGACTTGTTCCTGATCTATGTGGGGATGCTTCAAGTATTTCACCATTTTGGTGAAATTGGTGATTTTTTTATATTGGCTTGTTGTATACTGCCTTTATTATATTGATATATGTTCCTTCTGTCCCTTTTAGCCCCAGAACTTTTATCACAAAGGAGTGTTCTATTTTATCAAAAGCTTTTTCTGCATGTGAAAATCATGCAGAGAATCATGTGATTTTTGTCTTTGTGTTTATATGATGAAATGTATTTATTAATTTGTATATATTCAATCACCCCGTGTTTCTAGACTTAACCTAACCTGATCATAGTGGATGATTTTTTTGATATGACTTTGAATTCTGTTTGTTAGTATTTTATTAAGGATTTTTGCCAAAAAAAAAGAAATGGGAAAAAATTTTTGCATCTGTACTCATCAATGAAATTATAATTTTCTTTCTTGTTGTGTCTTTATTTGATTTTGGGATTAGTGTAATATTGGTTTAATAGTAGGAGTTTGGAAATGTTTCTTCTTTTTCTATTTCCTGTAATAATTTGAAAAGTAGAGGAGCTGTTTTTTTCCTTAAATGTCTGGTAGAATTCTGCACTGAATCCATTCAGTCCTTGGCTTTTTTGTTGTTGTTGTTGTTGTTTGTTTGAGAGAGATAGACATGTTGCTTTTATGCCATTACTCATTACAGGACTGTTTAAGTAATTCAAGTCACCATAATTCAACTTTATTAAGTTGTATGTACTTAGAAGTTCATCCATTTTTTTCTGATTGTCAATTGTGTGGAACATAAATTTTTGAGGTATGATCTTATGATTCTCTGAATTTCATTGGTGTTAGCTGCAATAGTTCCATCTTTAATTTTATTAATTTGGTTTTCTCACTTTTAGTTTATTTGGTTAAGAGTTTATCAATCTTGCTTATTTTTTCAAAAAGTCAACACTTGATTGATTTTTTTGTTTTCTTTGTCTCAATTTCAGTTACTTCTCTCCTGAGCTTATTAATCTCTGCCCATCTGCTGCTTTGGAGTTGGGTTGTTCTCTAAGACTTTAAGCTGCAATTGCTAAGTTTTTACTTATGATGTTTCTATTTTTTTGATGTAAGCATTGAATGCCATAAACTTTCCTCTTAAGTCTGCCTTCATTGTATCCCACAGATTTAGATTTTTTTTATTATCATTAAGTTCTAGGAATTTTTGGATTTCCATTTTGATTTCAACCTGAACCCATTCCTCATTCAGTAACATGTTGTTGAGTTTCCAGGAGTTTATGTACTTTCTGTTATTACTTTGTTTTGGATGTGTAGCTTTATTCCATGGTGATCAAAAATAGTGCATGATGTTATTTCAATTTTCCTGTATTTGGGAGGCTTGTTTTGTGGCCTTGTTTGTGGTCTGTTTTGGAGAAAGTTCCATGGGCTGCTGAAAAGAACTTGTACTCCTTGATGCTCTGATGCGAAGTTTGGTAGAAATCAGTCATGTCAATTTAGTTTATGACTTGGTTTAATTCCAGTGTGTCTGTGTTCAGTTTTTGGTCTGTTGACCTGGTGAGAGAGGGGTGTTACATCCCTTACTATTATCATGTTTGAGTTGATTTGTTATTTTATATATTATAGTGTTTTTTTTAACGAGTGTGGGTTAGCCTGTATTTGGTGCATATATGTTTAGAGTTACGAACTCTTCTTTATTGAGTATGTAGTAACATTATATGTCTTTTATGACTTGTTTTGAAGTCTATTTTTTCAGATAGTGGGTTGGTTACTCTTGTTTGTTGTTTAGTTCCATTTGCTTGGGGTACCTTCAGCCAGCCTGTCACCTTGAGATAGTGCCTGTATTTCATAGTGAGTTGTATTTCTTGAAGACAGCAAATTGTGATTTTTAATCCATGCTGTTAGCCTGTGTCTTTTATTGGGGATTGGAGTCCACTGATTCTCCACTTAGTCACTTAATTGAGAAGTGTTTGTTAATTCCTGTCACTTTCTGAATGTTATGATTTCCATATTTGTGGTTTTTTGCTTAGTAGTTGTGCTAGTATTATTTTTCTCTTCTAACCTCCTGAGTTTGTTTATCTTTTCTTCATTCTTGAATGTTTTTTCTAGTATCTTTATCAGACCTGGTTTGGTTGACATGTAGGCCTTCAGTTTATTTTTCTCATGATTTTTGTCAAGATTTTCCTTCCACTCTCAATCATGATTGATAGTTTAGTTGGATATAGCAGCCTGGGTTGGCATTTGTGATTATTCGTAACTTGAAGTGTACCTCTCCCAGCTCTTCTGGCTTTTACTGTTTCCATTGAAAAGTCAGCTGTTATTCTGATAGGTTTGCCTTTAAATGTGACTTGGTTTTTCTGTCTTGCAGCTCTCAAAACTTTCTCTTTATTCTGTATCTGCAGTGTTTTGATTGTTATTTGTCATGGGTTGTTTCTATTTTGGTTAAATATGGTGTGCAGCATGCATCTTGAACTTGGATGGGTTCTCTTTCCTTAGACATGGGAAGTCTCATTTATGATGGTGTGAAAACTATATTCTACAGTGTTTCTTTGGTTTTCTTTTTTAGTTCTGGAATGATATGAATGCACAATTTTGACTTCTTCATGGTGTCCCATTGCTTTTCAATATTCTTTTCATATGATTTTTACAAATTTTTCTACTTTTACAAGCATATTGAGTATTCATTCCAGCTTCCCTCCCTCCCTTTTTTTCTTTACCCCTCCCTTCCCTTCACCATTTTCTTTCATTCCCTCCCACCCTTCTGCCTGTATGCTTCTATGGAGCCCAGGGTTCACTCTGACCTGTCTACTCCTGTCAGGGCTCAGGCCTCCATACCTCTCTTCAGACCATCTCACCAATATGTGCATTTCCCTTCACTCATCCAGCTTTAGACCCAAAGGTTTCTACTGTAAGTGCCCATTCTATGGGTCTAATAACAGCTACCTACAGAGCACTTTGATGTACTGTCTTCCTACATAAAGATTTATCAGCTATCTTCTCTATTGAGACCCTCCCTTTTTCATAAGTTCTTGTTCTAGTTTACAGTAACAGGGATGAGTACCATTCTGACAAGCGGGTCTTGAATCCAATCAGAAAGCTGTTAATTGTCTCCTTGATACTCATGTTACTATTACACTGGTGGTTACCTGTTGCCATGGTGACTTCATATTATAATTCACAGATCTCATGCTGATATGGAGCTTGTGATTATTTCTCTTTCCCAGTAACTTCTGCAGTATTCCTTGATACCGTATAAGCTATCCAGCAAGGAGAAAGTTCACAGACCAGTTCCAGTCAATATATTTTTGCCCATGTTCTGTGATCCATTTGAGTTGCATTTTCACTAATAGGGTTTTATTGACAGTTTTTGGAGAGCAACCAAGAGCAATGGCAAAAGCCTATAATGTTTGGGAGGCTTTGAGACCTCTCTGACCCGCATTTAATTAGGAAGTGCCACCTTCCTGTTACTTCTAGTATAATTTTGTCTTTGGGTTCTAAATGGATCAGCTCAAGGCTTTTTCCCCTCCTGTTTTCCTCACTCTATGCTCCTCCGCATAGTTTTTCATGTAATTTTTAAAGTTTTTCATTTTATTTGATTGAATGATCTTGTTCTGCTAGTTTGTCTTCCAGATCTGATATTCTGTCTTGTGTTGATCAGTTCTGTTAGTGAGACTTCCTGATGAGTTTATAACAGTAGATTGTATGTGTTTCTGATTCTTAGAATTGAGGGAGAGATGACACTTTTTAGGGTTTATTAAGATGCTTGATGGTGACTCAGAGCCAGAAGGGATCGGATATAAGACTGGGAATCAAGTTTGGTGGGTGAGGTTGAGCTTAGGTATCCAAACAGCTTCAAGAGGTAAGGATAGTGTGGGTGAGGCAGCTAAGACTAGAGGGTTAAAGCTGAGGGAGAGAATCCAAATCTTTAACCTTTAACCAGGAAATTCAACTTCTGATCTTATTTGACAATTAATTTGGGAAGTTTCTCTTGGCTAAAAGTTGCTGCTTCTTAATAGAGTGAACCAGCCACAATTTAGTCCAGAAACTATAATTAAAAATCTTCACTTCAAGTTTAATTTTGGCTTGGGATTTTTCTCAACTATTCTATACTTATTTTTGTTTTTTTATTGTTCTTATCATTTCATTTAACTGTTTAATATTTTCCTGTTCATGTATGTTAATACATTTGTTTTCTCTCAGAATTATTCTTGTTTCCTTTGTAGTTCTCCTTGCAATTCCTTAATCATGTTAATAACCACCTTTTGGATTTTGTTATCTAGGTTACCGTTTTCTTGGCTAGTCTCCACAAAATTATTCTGGCCTGAAATCTATCATTGTGGGGCTAGTGTTTTTGGTAGGAGACATTTTTTCCTGTTTTTTTTTTTTTTTTGGTGAATTTTGTGGTTTTATGAGGTAACCTGAGTATCTTGTTTAGATTTCCAGTTATTTCCTTTCATATGTGTTTCTGACTTTTTTGGTTAGATGGGGTTGTCTGATTTTGACAGTTGTTGTAACAGCTTCCCTGGAATTGGATGGGATATTGTTGTTTAAGGGTTTGTCTAAGGTTACTCAGTACTGTTTTGTGAATGTGGAAGCCTCAGTGTATTTGGGGTGAGTAAGCCCAGTCCTAGTTTGGTGATGGGAGGGTTTATGACCTAATTTTAGTTAAGAAGTTGGAATTAGGATTCTGGTTTGGTGGGTGAGGTTTGGTTTAAGTATTAAAACAGCTTGGAGAGAATAGGATAGAGTTGGTATAGTAGTTTAGAGTAGGGTAGCTAGAATTGAGGGAGAAATAACATTTTTATGAGTTTATTAGGGATGTTTGATGGTGACTCAGAGCCAGAAGGGTGGGGTATAAGACTGGAAATCAGTTCTGGTGGGTGAGGCTGGGCTCAGGTATCCAAACAGCTTTAAGAGGTTAGGATAGTGTGGGTGAGGCAGCTAGAACTGGGGGGTGGGGTTAGCGCTGAGGGAGAGAAAATTGCTTTATCACTTATTAGAAATAGGCATAGGCAAAGGACTTCTCTCATGCCTCTTAAGGAAAAGGGCCTGAGGTCACCGGGATGGGTGAGTGCAATATATGGAGGTCTTTTGCAGGAGGACCATCAACTGAAATTAAAAGGACAATAAAATGGGTTACTGATCTTGTGGTTCTGCGATGCAAGTGTCCTGCCTAATTCTCAGGGTCCTCTTTTGGATAAGGACAGATAAAAATCTTCTGTAGTGTTGAGTAGATTCCTGGAATTTTTAATGATTAGGTGGGAGAGAAGGTAGAGAAACGGAGAGGTTGAGGGTTGCCTGAAGCTGCTGGGATGCAGGCCAGGGTCCTCAGGCCAAGCTGTCCTGGCTGCCCAGGTTCACAGGTGGCATCGCCTTGCAAAGAAAGGGGTCTGGGGTTCTCGGGCTAGGGTGTCTAGCTACTGAGATAGGCTGTTCCAACTGCTTGGGACCACAGGCACTGCTGTTACAGAAGGAAAGGGGCCTGGGGTTTTCAGGGTGGGCTGTCCTCAGCCCCCAGGGCCAGCAGGAGCTGCAAGGCAGGGGATTTAGTGTCCTCAGAGTGGACTATCCAGTTGTGCCCGGCTGCACCTGTGCAAGGACTTATTATGTTCTTTATCAGGATTCTTTAAATGAAAATTTATAATCCCCCAAATGTTCATTAGAGTGGTATCAGCCATTACTGTACTGTTATATGCAGGGAAAGACAAACAAGCAAGCAAAGGTTCTGGTTCTGTTCCAGCTTATATTCACTGGAAGCAGTGGGTGTACAGGTAGTGAGGAAATAAGCAAATGTAGTAAAAACAGTTCTAAGAAGCAAGTTTATAGCAGTGAGCATTTACACACAGACAGCACACACACACACACAAAGAAACAACTGCCATATGTATTTATGAAATATTAATTAAAATGTAACAGATTTTAGTAATCATTTTGGGTAATTAAGATCTCAATATGTTGGAATTTATTTCCCCCAGTTTTTCTGAGGCATAATAGATAAATAGAATTGTGTAAGTTTCAGGTACACAATGATGATATGTATGCACTTACTGTAAGTCTACTTCAAGATTGCAATCAAGTCCATTAACTGTAAGTTGTGAAGTTAGGTGATTGTTTTCATTTACAATTTTTTACAGGCTTATGTTTCTTCTATTCACTGCTGTACACATTTTTCTTGAAACCGTTTTTGCTATATATACTAGAAATTTTAGTATATTGTACTTCCATGTTTGTTTCAAGTTTTATTTTTCATTTTTGATACGTCTATATTTGTAACAACAGGTAAGTCATGGAATGCAAATTGTTTGTGGCTTTTTCGATAGTACGTTGGGTCAGGTCTTGTCTAGAGGAACTCTTGTCTGGTTGGAGCCACAGGTGAGCACCCAGAGAGTGATTGTTCCATAAAAGCACAGAGTTCCAAAGTACCATCTGCGGAGCCTCTCTGTACCACAGCCTGTGATGCTCCAAACCTCAGCATACCTGTGATAATACACCTATGAACACAACCATTTATCCCTTCTGATCCTCTCCAGGCGAAGACAGTATGCAGGCAGTTTTCTTTGCTTAGACATTTCTTTGCTTGATACTGTCCTTGTGAAGCTCACAAGGCACCAAGTACTATTATACGAAACATTTATGACTTGAATAAAAGTTCTTCTTCCCTGCTTTTATCACAAGACTCTAACAGCTTTTTGTCTCTGGCCAGGGGGTAACATACAATGCCCACCAGGATGGAGTGAAGGGCATTGCAGGAGCAGCAAAACTGCAAAAGAAAATCAACAAACCACAATCCAGAACTTCAGAGACTCTATATCAACCTCCTAGAACTAGGCCAGCTTAGTCTCTCCCCATCTTGAAGCTCAGGGAAATTTGCGGAAGAGGGGGCGGTAAGAGTGTAAGAGCATGGGGCTGGAGAGGTGGCTCAGGGGTTAAGCCTCTGCCTTGCAGGCGGAAGGTCCTGAGTTCGGATCCCAGATCCCACATATAGATGCCAGGCGGAAGCGGGGGCGGCCTGCGCTTCTGGCCCTGGTAGGGCGGAGCCTGTGAATCCCGGGGCAGAAGGAGGTGGAGGCGTCCATGGTGGTTCATGAATTCGCACACGCGCGCACATGTGCACAGTTGAATAAATAATAATAATAATAAAAATTTAAAAAAAAAGAGTGTAAGAGCATAAGGATGGGAGGAGCAATGATATGTAAGATACTCTATACTAGTTAGGGCTGAAGCAATCATAATTGGACTTTGCATGCCCTGCGTATTGTCCAACACACTGTTGACCCCACAAAGTCTAGCATCTGCTAAAGGCACCAAGATCCTTGGAGGCAAAGGATTGGCAGCCACAGCAGTGTTCCTATACCTAAGGGGAACACGGGAAAGGGTTCGGGAAAGGCCACTGGGTCCTTGTACGTCATCGGAGAGGAGGGCCCAGAGGAAAATCAGACATGCACAAGAAAGGACTCTCTGGGAATTGGGGTGGGAGGCACTGGGGGATGGGGAGGGAGAGGGATGGGGAGGGGGAGCAGGGAGTACGGGGGGAGGAGGAGGGAGGGAGGGAACTGGTGTACCTAATAAGTTTGTATGAGCTGAAATAAAAAAAAATATTTTCCTAAAAAAAAAAAAAAAAAAGTTCTTCTTCCCCACATTGGCCACCTTGAGACAAAAATGTATAACCTTGTAAATATGAACCTGCTTTACTGCTCCAATATTAAACACAAAAAACATGTGGGAATCCCCACAGGCATACACCCAAGTGAATACTTCCATACACACCCGTATACACAAGTGCACCCACCCACATGCAACACACACACACACACACACATGCATATGTGCAAAAAAAATCACATGGGAGGTAAATTGAAATAGAAGAAAAATAAGCCTGTAAAAATTTGTAAATAAAAACTCTTCATGGGACAAATAGTCTGCCTTTTACATTGCAGAGTGAGGCAGACAGAAGTTGGAAGGCTGCTAATTTTTCCCTCTTCCTGCTTCTTCTTTCTCTCCTTGGGTGTCTGATGCTCACAGTCACTTGGTAATTACATATTGGCAGGCTGTCTTTGTACAACTCTTCCTTTAATGTTCCAGTTTAGCAATAGCTTCCCAAAAACTATCTTTTCAAGAGAGCAGTTTTTCCTGAAGTTTGGGATCTCACAATAAAGCAAAGGGAACTTGGCGATCAGGCCCGATCTAACAGGGCGTATTGGTTGCATTTGTTTCCCTTCTGATTTCAGAAGCATTTTGATATGTTTGTTGAGAGGGATCTACAATCTCCTTCTTGTCACAGTACAGCAACCTCAGAGCGTGACTGGTAGTAGTCACCATTCATTTTAATATTGAAGTCTTTGCTCTCTGCTGGTGAATCCCTGGGGATCAAGAGTTTTTCAACAGAAGATAATACATTATTTCAGATATTTCTTAGCTTGTTCTCACTTTTTGTACTCTTAAACTATCTTCTGCTTTTCCCCCAAAGCCTTTCATCTCTTGCTCAGTACTTGAGATGATCCTCCAAGAGTGGCAGGCTCTGACATCAGTCTTATAAACAATGGGGAGATGATTCCTTTTGTTAGATTCAGCTCCTTTCTCAGTGACAGGCTTCATGCAGGCTGGCGTGTCATTGCATGGCCCAGCCTGTCCAGCCTGTTCAGTGGTTCTGCATCAGCTCACAGAGTGAGCAGTCACATTGGAACCAGTGAGCTCTGAGCTGTGGTAATAGAGAGGTTGAAACTGCGTCCAAAATATTTTGGCTTCATTTATAAATTTTTTTCTTAAGGCATTGTTCAGAAATGTGTTGCTTAATTTCTATGTAAATGTAAACTTTCCTAAATTCCTAGTATTATTAATTTCTATTAGTCAGAAATCTACACAGGATGATATTCATCCCTACTACTGTACCAGTATAAAGTATTAGGTTTTCTTTTTTAAAATTTAATTTTTTCTACTTTTATAAGCAAAATGAGTGATTGTCCCTGGCCCCTTTTCCCTCCTCCCTACCTCTTCCTTTCCTTTCCTACCCTCTCAACCCTTTGTCAGTCCATCTCACTCCCTCCCACCCTCCTGTCTATCTGCTTCTGTGGGACCCAGGGTTCCTTTTAGATTGTTTGCTTTACTGGGGGCTCAGGCCTTGGTGCCAGATTAAGTGGCCCTTCCTCGGTTAGTCCCACTAATGAGGCGCTCCACTTCACCTATCTAGCTCTAGCCTTTAAGGTTCTCATTGCTTGTAATTATTTCTCCTGAGATCCTGGCTAGTTTGTGGGGGAATATTGATATGTTAATCATTGAGCAGGTCTGGTGAGGACATGTCTCAATGTAGCAGCCTTTCCTTGAGTGGAGTGTCTTGGTCAGAAGCTGCCCTCTCCATCTTTAGGCTCTTATAATCTTACCGCCTCCCTCTTCTGCAAGATCCCTTGAGTCTTAGGATGGGGAGAGATTTGATTGACATGATTCTGGTTTCAGGGTCACTGGTACTCTGCACTGTGGTTGGTTGTTGTTGTCTATTTCACTGCTCTTCAATTGTACTAGATTGTATCCAATTTGGGTATTGAGATCTTTTCTTATCTAAAGATAAAATGAGAAGTGTTTAGTTAGAAGTTTGCTCTTGGGTGTTTGTGATTAGTATTGGGACATCTGATCCTGGCTACTACTGCCAGTTTTCTCCTGGTCCACTGTTGTTTAGTCTGATTTACAGTCCTGGTTGTGTGTTCCCTGTCATGAAGGAGGGATGGTTGGTTTCCTGGAGGCTAACCCCACTCCCTTCTGTGTCCTATTCCTGTCTTTCCTCTCCCTTAAAGCTTTTCTGACCTAGAAGTCTTTTTAAACTTTTGTTTAGTCTTTTGTTTTTTGAAGTCTTTTGTTTCTTTTATTTTGGGATCTTCTTCCACCCACCCTCCCCCTCTGCTTTTTGTTCTGTTTTCGCATTTGTGGATGTTATAAGTTTCTATTTGATTCCACAAAACTGAATGCTTAATGCTAGCTTCGACTTATAAGGAAGAACAGAAAGCATCTGTCTTTCCACTTCTGGGATATTTCACTCAGTATGATTTCTTCCAGTTTCATCCATTTTCTGCAAATTTCATTAGTTTATCTTTCCTGACAGTTGAATAGTATTCCATTGGATAGATGTTCTACATTTTCATTAACTATTCATCAACTATTGGGCATCTAGGTTGGTTTCATTTCTTTGCAATTGTGAAAACTGCTTATATGAACATAGTTGTATATGTGTCTCTGATGTAGAATTCAGTGTTCCCTGGGAATATTCCCAGGAGTAGTATAGTTGGGTTATATGAAATTTCAATTTTTCAGTTATTTTGGAACCTTCTAATTGATCTCCAAAGATGTTTTGTGGGTTTTTCAATCCCACTAACAATGTATGGGGGTCCCCTTTCCCACATTCACACCAGCATTTTCTGGTCATAATGGATGACCTTTTTGATATGCTTTTGAATCCAAATTGCTATGAAAAAGTCAACTATTTTTATTATTTTTCCTTCTATCTATGAGGATATTTGATTGTTCCAGAGAGGAGGGGTGAGAATAGCCAGTTGTCCTATCTGACCACAATCCCCACTGTACCAAGGATCCCAGACAGCTCTGTCGACCAAGGACTTCATAGACCATAGGGTAACCACAGGCCATAGGCTGCAGCTCCACCCAATCTTAGAGCATGGGTGGTGGGCCCAAGGATGAGAGAGGACTTTTATATCTTGATTGCATAATTGATGTGGGAAGACCCAACCCATAGTGGGTGTGGGAAGCACTCAACCAACCCGTTCTTGGGCAAGAGGATAAAGATGGAAAGAGCCAGTAGAGTACTGGCAGGTTGATAAACTCTAAAGCAGGCATTGGTCCTTGCTTTTTATATTTGCTGTGATCGTGGTAGGATCAGTTTCCTCTGCTTCTGATGTTTGTATGACTTCTTCTGACATGATGAACTGTAACCTGGAAGAGTAAACTGGAATAAAATCCTTTGTTCCCCTAAGTTATTTGGGTTATGTATTTGTTACACTAATAAAGTTACGAAACCAAAAGAGAGATTGGTATCTGAGAAATGGGATGTTGTGAAACTGAAATATGTTGGCATAGACTTTCACTATTCAGTCTCGCCTGGAGTTCAGGGCAGACCTCTCCTAGTGTTCATAAGCAGGCAGGGTCGCTATCCTCTTCAATTGTTGGGACCATACTCTTAATTCTAGTAATGTTCTAATTGCTGCCCATGCTCTGACATTGGGTGGAACTGTTGACTATGGCCTGTGGCTACTCTATGGTCTAAGGGTCCCATGATAGGCTTTTGTCTGTGCTTCTTGATATTGTGGGGATTTTGGCTTCACTCTGTGGTTGGTTAGGGCTGCTGGCTGTTCTCTGATATCATCTATGGCAAAGTGTAGTTGCAGGCTGTGCTCCATGACCAAGAGGTGCCACTGTTATGGGTCTAATTCTTTAGGATTTGAGGCTAGGATCTGAAATTGCTGTGGGTTCGATAAAGTTTCATGAAGAACTCTTTAAAAATTAATTAATTCATTAATTTCCTTGTTACACAAGCTCAGTGGGTAGGTACCCTTACTCCTCTCCTTCCTACTACCCCTCCCTTCTTTCCTGCTATCTCCATCCTACTTTCTCCCCAGCCCTCTCTTTCTTCTCCCTTTCTCCCTCTCTCTCCTCTCTTGGTGCTACCCTCCTGCTCCCTTCCACCCTCCAGAACATCTGCTTATATGGGCGTTGCATTTCCTTCTGAGTAGTCTACACTAGTGAGGGTTCAGGACTCTGTGGCATACCTTGGCGCCCCTTCTTGGGCCACCCACCAATATGGGAACTTTATATCTGTCTAACCCCTTTCTTCTAAGGATCCTGCTGCCTGAAGCTTTCTCTCCTGATATTTGTCCTAATCTATTGGGGGCTTGTTGACATGTTCAGGTCGGGCAAGGTCAAATCACATTGCAGTAGTATCCTGACTGTGGAACCCAGACTAGAATATCTTGTCTATTGGTGGTCCTCCCCATCTTTAGGATCCTACAGTCTTCTTGACCCCTCTTCCACAAGATTCCTTAAGCTTTATGATGGGGAGAGATTTGGCTGGTCTGGTTCCAGGTGAACATTGTAGAATCTTTGATGTTCTGAATTATGATTGGTCGTTGTTTTCAGTGTTACTGTTCCTGCACTGCCCTTGGCTTCATCCTAATTGGATGCTGAGGTCACGTCCTAACCAAAGATAAAAGGTTGTTTAAAAGAAGGTCTTAATATAAGAAGAGACTTAAAGGTAGAGGGAAGAATAGGAGTAGGACACAGTAGTGAGTGGGGTCAGTTTCCTGGTTGCCAGTTGGTTCCCATCTTACTGCCAGCCCCTAACCCCTCCATTACTGGGGAGATTAAATCCATCCAGTCCCAAGTGAATAAGAAGGGAAATGAGAATGAGCTATGTCAGATGTATTGCTTAAGAAAGCGTTAAAGCTCAAAATTTTATACAAATTATAGGCCGTTCATGACCGTGGCTTAATTTCTCTATTGAACTGTGTTCTTTTGTCTCCTTTCTCTTGAGGTCTTTACCCTTCCCTATTAGTTATAATCTTTTGTGGTTGTAATGGGTGTTATAGAGATTTACCTTTAAGTATGTCATTAAAAGTGTTTGGAACTAGGATCCACTTATAAGGGAGAACTTGTGACATCTAACTTTCTGTGTCTGGGATACTTCGTTCAGTATAATTTCTTTTAATTCCATCCATTTCCCAGCAAATTTCACTAATTCATTTTTTTGATGGCTGATTAGTATTCCATTGTATAAACATACCACATTTTCATTACCCATTTGTCATCTTTTGGGCATTTGGGTTGATTCCATGACTTTGGTATTGTAAAGAGTGTTGCAACAAACATGGACGTACTTGCGTCACGATAGTGAAGTGATGCATTTTTGGGGATTATTCCCAGTAGTGGTATATCAGGGTCATAAGGCATTTTAATCCTTAACTTTTTTAGAATCCACCTTACTGATCTCCAGAGTGGCTGTATAAGCCTGAATTCCCACCAACAATGTATGAGTGTTCCCTTCTCCCTGCCTTCTCTTCAGCATTTGTTGTTTGTATTTTGTATTTTTGCTAACCTGACCAGGGTGAGATGAATCTCAGGATAGTTTTGATTTACATTTCCCTGATGGCTAGGGATGTGAAAAAAATTTTAATATATTTGTTAAATATTTCAATTTTGTCCCTGGAAAAGTTTCTTTTAAGATCTGTGGTCCATTTTCTTTTTTTTTTATTTAGAGAATACTTTATTAGTTTCTGTAATCAAACCTATGTAGATAAGACTTTACATGTTTAATACAGTGCATTACCCCTGTACAAATGGAAAAAAATTAAGTTTAATGTTTCTAGACCAATATGGCTGTTAATCTCTGTACAATGCCAACTCAACACAGTAAACTGGGATACTTTTTTTTCAAAGTTAACAGCACAGCTAAAGTTTCCAAAAATTCAAATGATATATATGTATATATATATTTATATTTATATAAAAAGACCAGTAATAGCAGTATGCTATGCATCAATAGCAGCAACAGCTTTTCCAGGTTCTGCAGTCATCTGAACAAAATTATAGAGACATCCAGCATGCTCCATTAAGAAAAATAAGTAAAAAACAAAATCCCAGAAAACAGCAATGTTCTGTTACTGCTGTGGCCCATTTTCTAATTGGGCTATTTATCTTCTTGGTGTTTAATTTTTTATGTTCTGTGTGCACTTTGGATATTAGACCTCTATCAGATGTGTGGCTAGTAAAGATTTTTCTCCAATTCTGTGGGTTGTCTTTTTGCTTGGTTTATAATCTCTGTTTTTTTAATGAATATGGATAACCCCATATTAGGTGCATATATGTTCAGTATTGTGAAGTCTTCCTGGTGAATTGTTCCTTTGACTGAAATGTAGTATCCTTCTGTGTTTCTTATGATTTTCTTTGTTTTGAAGTCAATTTTTGTCAGATATCATAATTGCTATATTCACTTGTTTCCTTGTTCCATTATTTTTGACCAGCCTTTTACTTTAAGAATATGCCTATTTTTTTGTGGTGAGATGTGTTTCCTGAAGGCAGCAGATTGATGGGTTGTAATTTCTAATCCATGTTTGTAACCTGTGTCTTTTGATTAGTGAGTTAATTACATTTACATTTAGTGTTATAATTGAGAAATGACTATTGATTCCTGTCATTTTTTGTGTTTATCATACACTTTTATATGTGTATGATATATCTTATCATACTTATCTTCAAGTTTGTGATGGTATTATACTTCTCTTCTGTCTTCTTGGATATGTTTTTTCTTTTCTTCAAGGTTGAATATCTTTTCTAGCATTTTTTGTAGGCCTGATTCAGTGGTCATATAAGCCTTCAACTTGTCTTTATGGTGAAAAATTTTTCTTTCACCTTCAATCATGACTGATCACTTTGATGGGCATATCAGTCTGGGCTGACATTTGTGCTCATTCATGACTTGAAGTATGTCTCTCCATGCTTTTCTGGCTTTTACTGTTTCCATTGAAAAACCAATTATTATTTTAATAGGTTTACCTTTAAAAGTGAATTTTTTTCTGTCTCTTGAAGCTCTCAGCACATTCTCTTTGTCTTATATCTGTAGTGTTTTGACTATTATTTGCTGTGGTGAGTTTCTATTTTGGTCATATCTCTTTGGAGTGTGATTTGCCTCTTGTATTTGAATAGGAATCTCTTTCTTTAGATAAGGAAAGTTTTCTTTTATGATAGTTTGAAAAATTTCCTCGGATGTGGCATTTTGGATTTTTGTTCTGGTATTCCATGAATCCGAAGGTTTGGCTTCTTCAAGGTGTCCCATAACACTTGAATATTCCTCTCAAGCATCTTTTTGGCTTTTACAATATCTTTAATAGAACTAATTTGTTCTGCCATTTTGTCTTCAAGTTCTGATATTTTATTTTCTGCTTCATTAGTTCTGCTGATAAGACTCTGTTGTGTTCTGGGTTGAAGATAGCTTGTCTTTTGAGTTTAATTACTGCTTGAGATTTTTTTCAACTGCTCTATGCCTAGTTTTGTTTCTTCATCTGCTTTTCTCATCTCATCCAATTGTCTGTTGTGTTCCTGTTCAAATTGGCTTATGCAGTTATTTAACTTCTCTTGGATTTCCTCTTTCGTTGTTTTGATCATAGTAAAGATCAGGCTTTGAAAATCATTATCTTGGGTATGGCTTACTTGGCTATTTTCCATGAGTTTATTCTGTTTGGATTCTATCATTATGGGGTCGATGCTTTTTGTAGGAGATTTGTTGTCTTGGTTTTTGTTATCTCGTATGGATTTCCATTGTGACTTGGGCATTTTTTATTTTACCTCTAATGTCTTTCTTGATGTGTGTTTTTGACTGATATGAGTTAGACAGTATTACTATGCTTGGGCAGTTATTGCTAATGTTTGCCTGGATGTTGAATGTGTTTGTCTAGTGTTCTTTAGAAGAGGCTGTTATACTGTTAGTATATCAATTATGGTGGGTTTAGTAGACAGGGATTGAAAATTAATATGGTAGTACAGTTTTTAGCTTTTACTTCCTTGGAGATGTGTGAGGGTAAATGGTTAAATCCCTGAAGTTTTATGGGTTTTTGGGTGGGCTATCTGGAAATCTTAAGCTGTGGTGACTATCAGTTGAGAGTAACAGGAAGGTAAAAAGGGTTTACTTATCTTAGAGCTGGAAGCGAAGATTCTCTTTTGTTTGATGAGATGATTTTTGAAGTCCTTAGTTGTATGGTGTAGTCTGCCAGCCTGTTGCTTGGGCTTTTTCTGGACTCTGTTAAATTCTTGAAAAGCCTTAAAGTTCTTTAATGATTATAGGGGTAGGGAGAGGAGAAGTGATGATGATGGGTAGGTGGGTGGCATTGGTGGAGACTGTTAGACCCTCGGGCATGGTCACTGGACTGCCACCAATCTGGCAGCTTTGGAGCCGGGGGCCCAGTGACTGGGTAACCCGGGAATCAGAGAACCATGAAGAACTCTTTAGTCCGATGTATCAGTCCCATCAGTTGCATCACTGTGAAAAGCAGCTTATTTTGGGTCATTATGCCAGAGGCTTAGACCAGAGTTCCTTGGCTTCATCTACTCGGGCAGCACATCATGGCAGTGAGAACATGAAGTTCATAAAGAGCACATCCAGGAAGGATCCAGGAAGAGAGAGTTCCAAGGATACAGTGACCTACTTTTTCTCACTAGATCTCTCTTTTACCTTTCACCACCTTCCAGTAATGTCATGTGATAATCCATCAGGGATGAATCCACTTATTAGGTAAGAGACCTTGTACTCTAATCACCTCTGGAGATGCCCTCACAGATACATACAGACGTGTGCCTTACTATTCTGTTATATGTTTCTTAATCCAGTCCAGCAGCATTAACCATGACACCAGGTGTGCTGCTGGCTGAATTCCAAGTTCAAATGAAGCTGCAGGTCAGATTTATAATGAGAGGACATCTTAGGCCATGCTTTGCAATTGAGGAGGGACAGAGGCTGGGCTGTACAATTGACCAGGGCTTCAGGTTTCAATTGTATGACTGGACTGAACCATTAACTTTGCTATGTGGTTAGTTGGGTTTACAGATTCAATTTGTGTGCAGCAGGTTACACTCCAAGACTGTGTCAGTTACTGAATGGATAGAGATTATGCTGCTGAGTTAGAGGTTCCAGATACTTATCACCAATAACTCACCTGTCAAAGACCAGAGGTACTATAGCCCCTACAGGCCCTGAGGAGAAGGGAAACTCAAGTTTCCTAAAAAGGCAAACACATCCTTCACTTTCATCCCTCTTTATATTCTCAGAAAACTGGTGTACCCTGAGCCATCATTCTTGAACGATTGTCGGTTGAGAGGGGGCAACCTATATGTGGTGACAGAAGCCGTTGAACTGACTAAGGATACTGTGTTGAAAGCTGACAGCAGTGTTGACTTTTCGGGGAAACTGTCTCTCCCCTGGAATGCCTTCGTCAAGGTATGGGACAGGGATGTGAAGAAAACAGACTGTCCATCAAGCCTACCCTCACCTCCCAGAAGTTTCTGAGGGCTGAAGAGGTGGGGTCATAATTCTCTATTTCTCATGTGAATATATTGTGACCTGAGATTGTATTCAAAGATCTTAATCTATAATGCTTTGCTATATGGGACTACTCAGTATTTATCAATTCAAATACAGACAATTACTTGGTATTATGTTTTGTTTGGGTAAATGGCAGCTTCTGCAGAGCTGGATATGAGGATTTATACCATATACATGTCCAATTTTATGACTGAGAGAAACATGGGGTCATCAGCACCCAATCTCAGCTGTTAATCTAACTTTTGTGAGCAAAACTGTCTGTGTAGCTCATGTTTGTTTTGAAATCAAAGCTTTCCTGCTTCCACCTCCTAAGTGCTGGGATTACAGCTGTGTGCTGCCATATTTGGTGAGAAATATTTAAGGGGCTGAGGTTTAAATAACTTTAAGCATATGTGATTTATGTAATCCACTTATCATAACCAAATGTAATTTTAAATTAGTACGAAATTCATTTATAAACTGTTTATTCAGATCAAGTAATGACCAGAAGAATGAAAAAATATGTGTCTTATCCTTTCTTTTCTTGCTTTTCTTCCTTTTGAGACAAAGTCTTCTTTTGCAGCCTAGGCTGGCTTCAAACTTTAGTACTGAATTATAGTCATGTACTACCATACTTGGTTTATCATGTTTTTTTTAATGTGTGGTGGGTGTAGTTATATATATTGGCATATGTAGAAGAGGGCACTTGAGTTTTTGTGCCTGTGTTTGTGCCTGTGGAACCTAGAATTCTTTGTCAGGTCAAAACCACCAATCTAATGTGAGTTATTAGTAAAGATGCCACTAGGTATCAATTGCGGTTTTAAGGCAATGTGCCCCTTCTCTCTAGAGAGAAATGAATAACAGAGCATAAGAGACAGATGACATCACATTGACTGACAGAGGCAAGCTCTGGATGAGGAGAAAGCATCTCCTCTAGTAAAAAATCTGAATTTCAGGAAGAGGCTAGAGAAACATGGATTGAGGGAAGAGTGGGAAAGCAAATCACATACTTGGGGAAAAAAAAACTATTGCAATAAGGCTGGGTAGTGGCCTGCATTCATGATGCTGTGGGTTTGAGCCCCAGATTCCCCTCCCCAACTGCAATGTAACAACTGAAAAATGTGTAGGTAAATATTCCACAGCACAATGCTGAAAGCAAAAAGTGAATATCAGGACCAGGAGAAATGGGAGAGGAGATTGTTGGCATTTTCTCATGAGCTTGCTAGATCTATTCAGGTTCCAAATTACAGACATGTAGAGTTTGGGGTTAAATGTAAACGTGTTTCTCTCCCTAGGGTCAAGTCCATGGACAGAGTTGCAACACAAGAGAGAAAACACAGACCATCCCTCAGGGCTCCGTGTTGGCCTATAGGAAAAAGAAGCTGCTCATTAATGAGCAAGCAGGAGGTGGGAGTGTGTCTTTCTTTCGAGAAGAGAAACAGGCCCACCTGCCACCTCTGTTGCTTTCCTGTGTGGACTTTTCATCCTCAGTCACCTCTGTGTCTTGGTTAAAATTTGCTTCCCGTGGTTGCACAGTTCCTGCATGGGGAAGGACCTCACTTGGGTGTGCTCCCGGGGATGTCCTTAGCATTGGGTGAGGTGTAGCCCTTATCCCAGCCAAGTCTGTCATCAGTTGGATCTCCCAGGGACCCATAAACCCACATAAACCTTAAGATAAGAGCTGCACATCTCAATCATAATAGGACTTTGCATGCCCTGCGCAATGTCCAACATACTCTTGACCTCACAAAGTCTAGCATCTGCTAAAGGCACCAAAATCCTTGGAGGCAAGGGATTGACAGCCACAGTAGTGTTCCTGTGCTTAAGGGGAACACGAGAAAGGGTTCAGGGAAATGCCACTGGGTCCTTGTACGTCATCGGAGAGGAGGACCCAGAGGAGAGTCAGGCATACGCAATAAAGGACTCTCTGGGAATTGGGGGGGGGGAGGCACTGAGGGATGGGGAGGGAGGAGAGGGAGAGCAGGGGGTTCGGGGGGAGGAGGAGGGAGGGAGGGAACTGGTCTACCTATTAAGTTTGTATGAGCGGAAATAATAAAAAATGTATAAAAAAAAGAGCTGCACATCTCAATAGAATAGAGGTAACACCCTAAGAACAGAGTGCAGAACTTAGCAACAGTCTTCCTCCCCAGCACACACACCTTGAGTTCAGATCCCTTCGCTCTGTCTGTGTTTGTTGCAGAGATACAGGGGACGTGCATGCTAGAACATGGCAGGTTTGCAGAGCCCACTCCTCAGGTGGAGTCCCAGTTAGAACTCAGCTGAGCCAGCTGAGGGAGGTGGAAGACACACACACACACACACACACACACACACACACAGCTCCTCTCTATGAGTTTTGGTCAAAGCGAAGTCTTAGAGTCAGCACCTGCAGTTGGTGGTGATAAATGGAAGCAGCTGGACTCTCCAGTCTAGTACAGTTGGTGGATTCAGGCAACTCTCTAAGCGAGGCCTAGGGTTGGACATGAGAGTGAGGTCAGAGATGCCTGTGATAGGCGCCAGAAGATGGCCTCGCTTTTCCAGATACAGGTGAATGACGAAGTGCTTTTAATTTAAATAAGCAAATAAAAGGAGTCCCATGTTCCAAATAACAGTGAAACAAAAGACTGAATGATTTTCTTAGAGTTGCCACGGAGCATGGTGTTCTGGTAGCCAGAGAGTACCAAGTCCATGGGGAAGTCCCCCTCCCCAGGGTGGGGGTCAGGAGATGCATAACAGGCCTTACTTACCTTCTGTCTCACTTAAGCTATATCTTGCACACAAGGCTGGTTGTTTCTGAAGTTATGGGCCGGGGTCATGGCATATTATTTAACTTCTCCTCACATCTTTTCCCTTTCTGATCTGTCATAGGAACTAAAGTTCTTATAAAGGGAACAAATTGTCTCTTCCCTTTTGGGCCAGGCTTTGCAAACAGGTGCTCCATCCGCCCCCTAGTGCTCAGCATGTGACTTGCAGGCACTGATTTTAGATTCGCCTTCCATCTACCTTCATGGAGTTCACATTTGATGACACTGATGAACTGTACTTTTCTCCATGGCCTCGCTTCACCCGTCAGATGCTTAAGCTTTGCAGTTTCACAAATGCCAAATGCTTACACTTTGGTGTTAGGTAAATTCAGACTCAGGCACATGTTTGTATATTATAACATGAAACAATCCGAGATTGCACGGCTAGGAGTTGAGAAGGAAGAGACGGAGAGTGAGAAGGACCCTGACAGCGGTGGACCTCAATCTTTTTTACCTCACAGAGTGAGCATTGAATGTTGGGGGGGCATGGTGGTCACTCACTGTGCTACATTTGAAGTGCAGGACACCTGTCAAAAGATCTGACTCACTGGGCACAGAGATGACTGTCAGGCTGACAAATGCCACAGAGGTTGGGCACAAAGCACCACAATCAGCTGTCCTAACTGGATTTCTTTTCCATCCAGCCATTCGTCTCATCTCCACGGATGTCAAGCAGAAAACCTTTCAAAATATGAAGTTCCAGGGTAAAGTAGTTTCTAGGTCTAAAACTTTGTCCCGGGTGAGCCCCAAACACCTTAATCTCCCCCAGCGGAGTTCCTTTGAAGACCTTGCAATCACACTGTACAATTCACAGCTTCCGCCAGGTCTAGTTCAGTGCAAGTCCAGCATTTTCGTCCAGAGTACGTGGGGATAAAAGTGGCAGAATCGAGTGAGAATCTGTCTGATGAATTTCTTCGCTCAGTGGAAATAGGTGAGAAACGGGGAAGGAGGGAAGAGTCAGAAAGGGCAGAGGCAGGAGGAAAGAAGAGGAAAGGGAGGAAGGCAGGGGAGAGAGACCAACTCACCCTGAACAAACCTTACCTTTTTCTTTTCTGAGAAATACTTGATAAGTTGGTTAGGTGAGTGAGTGGTTTTGAAGGCATCACAGTAGTACTGCTCCTGATCCTTCCTATCCTCCTTTTTGGCCACTCTGTACAACAAAACTCACCTCATTCATGCTTTTGTCCAAGGCCTTGGGGGTCTGACTTTTGCTGCACCCAGAACTGGGGGCACATGGAGAAGAGGGTGTGAGTGGAAGTAGGAGTAGGGACTAATTCTTGAGTGGGACAACTTCTTGTCTCTTTCTAGGGTGGGAGATAAATTCCATTTCTCCAGTAGGTGAGTATGTGTCTGTGCGTTTGGGGGTAGGGATCTGCGTGGATATCACTGTTCTCAGCCCTGGCCCTGGCCCGGGGTCTCGTGGGATGGGAAAGGTTGTAGAAAGTCAATGTGGTGGGTGGGTGGATCCAAAGTGGGGCAGATTTGTGGATGAAGCAAGACCTATGATTCTCTTTCCAGGAAGAATTGAAGAGCCCTACCATCTAGGTGAGTGTGTATGAAGACATCTGGGGCTCCTGGTGGGAAGCCAGAAGCTGAGAACACAAACTTTCTTTCTTTGAACTCAGAAAATGGAGATTGACTTTCAAATTCCCCGGTTCACTTAGTTCCATCAAGGACGCATGTCTGCATACAGCAAATGCTCACTGAGGACTTTCTGGGCGGAAGGCATTGTTCTGGGGCTGTGATGGCGAGTCAGACACAAATGCTCACATCTCCGAGGCTTCCACTGTGGTAGAAGGTCTCTCTCTCTTGTAGATCCTCTGAAGACAACCTGGGACTTTTGCCACTTGTTTAATTCTTCATAAACACTGAAGATACTGACAGGTGCACATTAATAAGGGGTACTCGTGTGTATTAAATACCTTATAAACACAAACTCATGCCATGGAAATGGACCAGAGCAGCTAAGATTTTTATCTCTGGAGTCCAGCATGAAAGCTCATAGTATTCCTGATCTATATCCCAGAGAAGACCGTGTGGTCATTTCTCCCTCTTGCAGTGACCAGTCTGTAGACTCTCCATCTCTCCCCTGGTGTGTGTCGTCCTCCTTCACGGTGCTGGGGTTGCCTAGCTCTCCAGTGTCTCTGCAGTTGTGTCCCTGGAACGCAGGTGGGCTTTTAGCAGAGTCCGTCTGACGCAGCACTAGTTCCATCTGGCCCTGAAAGGCCAGGGGAGGGGGTGTTATCCTAGGGATGTCCTAAATGAAAAATTGCTCCTGCTTTCTGGTTGGTGTTGATGTTGGGGTGCAGATTTCAAGTGCCTGCAAGAAGAGGTTTCCAAGAAAATGCATTGCCTGTCCAAGCTCCCAAAGGAAATGCAGGATGTTGTGTTCCACAGCGTCGTGGCCCTGCTCGGGGACAGGGAGAGTCTGCGCAAACTGATGGACAAGGTGAGCTTCCTGTAGCTGCCTGGGGATGATCAGAACTCTACCAGGGGATGATTAGGAGATATGATTACCAAAGAGGACTGGAGAGATGCCAAAGACTCGGGGACCGCGCTTCCAGGCATGATAACGATCAGGGACCAGTAGTGCTGCCTTACATTCTGAGGCGACCTCGAGTCCCCTGGGGGAGGTAGAGTCTTCAGCCCACACCTTGTGCATCACCTAGAAACACAGAAAAAACAGGCATATTATATGATGATTATGACATTAAGCAGGTCTACCTGCTGGCCCAGACTGGCATGCTGAGGAGACTGCTTGCAGGAGAATTGCAAGTTTAAGGCCATTCTGCGCTATAGAGTGAGCTTCAAGATAGCCTGGGCAGCTAGGTTGCCAGCCAGTGGGGGGGGGGTTGGTGGATGGGGAGAGGGCAGTGAAAAGGGTGCAAGGCTTTGCTTAGCAGTACAGTATTTGCTCAGCAACTCCAAGGCCCTGGACCCAATCCACAGCACCGAAAAAGAAAGAAAGAAACAGAAGCAAAGCAAGTGAATGAGCAAGCACAGGTATTATTATGGTCATCAAGAGTTCCTATTGCCCATAGCTGGAGCTGGACAGAGTGGAGCACATGGATGGCCCAGGCGGCAAAATCCTTGATGAGCTCCGGCAGAACTCCATTCCTTCATGGATTAACCCGAGGGGCCTCATGCTTTATCTTCTTCAAGCCCTAATGGGTGAGTGTGATTGGAGGGAGGAGTGGGAGAACCCTTCTGCTCATTCCCACGGCCTCCAAGTGGCTTGTGTTAGCTGACACCTCTCCGAAGCTGTTCAGTTATCCTGATAGTCTTCACAATCCGCCGCTCTTCGTGGTCAGCCCCGCGCAGGGTGACAAGTGACCCTGTGTCACAGACTGGGCCTGGGGCCAACGCGTGAGCAGCCCCCATCAGCTAACACCTCCTTGGCAGAGGATGATACCTGCCTGGACCCTTAGATCCTTAGGGTGCCCTGATTTGGATCATGTTACAACAGGGCCCTGGAGACCCTCTGAGCGGCAGCAGGTCTTCCCAGGGCAGGGAGCCTGACTCTCGAGATGAGCTGGGTGTGAGCCCCTGCCGCACAGAGCCTGTCTCACTGGAGTCTATGACTCTCTTTTTCCCACCTGTCCTTTCCTCCAGTGCTGAGTGACAAGCAGCTGGATCTGCTGGCCCGGTCCACGGAGAAGAGAATTCTGCTTCAGCAACGAGAGCTGGTGAGAACTCCGCTGGGACCAATCGTTCAGGGAAGAGGGCAAAGGAAACAGTGGTTGAAACACACACACATACACACTCATGCCCACGTGCGCATGCCACACATGCACATGCATGCACACACACATACATAAATATAAAACATATATAATATATGTGTAAATACAAATGTGCTTAGCTACATACATATGTATGCATGCATGGACATCCTTATATATGGACATCCAAATGCCACTCTTGGGCAAGGTGGGCTTTAGTGTCACTGTGTTGAGGCTGAGGAACCGACACACGATGTTTTTCTATAACCTGAAGGCTTGGTCCCAAAGCCCTAACCCTGTCTGTTACCCTGTAGGTAAGGAGCATCCTTCAGCCAAACTTCAAGTATCCCTGGAGCATCCCCTTCACTCTCCAGCCTCAGCTCCTCGCCTCACTCCAGGGTGAGGGCCTGGCCATCACCTACGACCTGCTGAATGAGTGTGGCCTGAAGATGGAGCTGAATAACCCCAAGTCCACCTGGGACCTGGAAGCCAAGACGCCTCTGTCGGCCTTGTATGGGACTCTGTCACTCCTTCAGCAGCTTGCTGAACCCAGCAGTCTCTGCTGAGTCTATGACAAGCCTGCCTCCAGCCCAGTGCATGCGAAGTGCCTGTGGTGGACTTGGGACACAACATTCTGTTTTCCAGAGGGGTTTCACAGGAGGACTGGCAGAGACCCAAGGGGATGTTCTAGGGTGGTGGGAATAAAGCTTCTTTTATTGTCAATGCTCCTCAAGTAATGTGTTAAAGACTTAAACATTTTACACCATCTAACTAATAATTCCAAACTGTTAACTATATGCATTTTGAATAGTTTCGGGTGAAATGTACTGATGTGAGAAAGTTACTTTGAGTTGCATCAAAAACAATGAATTGGATCCACAATAAAGAGGCAGATCCATGGTGGAGGAAATATGGTAAGGTAGTACTATCTGGAGAATATGTGTAAAGGTGTCTCGCTTGCTCCCTCTGAAGCTGTGGCAAAGGATGTACTTACACCTGCATGAGCCAGGCCGTGCATGAGGGACAGAGCCTGAACTCAGGAAGCAGTTCTGAAACAGCTCTAGGCAGTGAGCACTGAAGCCCTGTGGGCACTTTCCAGGCAAGTGTGAGCTGCAAAGAAGCCATCAAGAAGGATGGCTTCTCGCTTCTTTGTCTTCAGTAATCTTGGCTCATTGAGCTATAGGTGCCTCTTCATTGTGTGGCTGGGCTGGGTTTTCCAAATCCTTCCTCTTCTTTCCTTTTAATCACATGTTCACGCTTTCTACGTTGTTCTCTTCACTCACTTTACGGCAAACAGTCAGATTCTTCAAACCACATCCCAACTACGCCGCAGCTTAGTGTTACTTCCGTCAGAGCACCTGGCTTATCAGTCTGCATCCTCCTTCCATACAGCCCGAGGATACAGACACAAGTCCACCAACTTGAGTCTCAGTTTCCAATGCCTTGTTCCTCTGCCCATCAGACCCTTCATCAGAATATTATGCGCTCTGACCAGGCTGGTAACAGCTACCTGCATTTCTTTCTTTCTTTTTAATTTATTTTTTCCACTCATACAAACTTGATAGGTACCTCATTCCCCTCCCTCCCTCCACTTCTCCCTGGATCCCCTTGCTCCCTCCTCCCTTTTCACCTTCCTTCCTCTCAGTTCCCCTCTCCCTTCCCCCGTTCCTGGAGCATCCTTTAGTGTGCATGTCAAACTTCCCTCTGGGTCCTCCTCTCTGATGAGGTGTAAGGACTCAGTAGCATTGCCTAGAGCTCTTTTTTGTGTTCCCCTTTAGTATAGGAACACTATTGTGCTATTAATCCCTTGCCTCTGAGGATCTTAGAGCCTGTGATCCATGCTAGGCTTTGGGGGGAGGGTCAATGACATGTTGGTCATTGCGCAGGTCAAGCAAAATCCTATTATGATTACTTCAGTCCTAATGTGTGTGGAGTATCTGGCATATCGTTGCTCTTCCCCATCTTTAGGCTCTTATAATCTTACCGCCCCCTCTTCTGCAAATTTCCCTGAGCTTTGGGATGGGGAGAGATTAGGCTGGCCTGGTTCCTGGTGATTAATGTAGGGTCTCTGATGTTCTGAATTATGGTTTGTTATTCTTTTTTTCTTCTTCCAGTTTTGCTGTTCCTGTACCGCCCTTGGCTCCATCCTGATGGGTATTGGATGTCACCTCCTAGCCAGAGATAAAAGGCTGTTAAAATAGTCTTATTATAAGAGTAGATTCAAAGGTAGATGGAGTAAGAGTAAGAGACCGTAGTCGGGGGGGGGGTTAGTCTCCCATTTGCAGGATGTTTACCTTCTATCTGCCAGACTCTATGCCCTCCCTGTCTGATGAGATCAAACCCCATCAGTTGTAAGTGACCAGGAAGGAAAGTCTGTGAGCTTAACTAGATGTCTCATTACTTACTTGCAGTACTTGATGGTGGTCTGTTTTCTCTGCTGTAGCATGATCCCCTCTCTCCTTATTTATGGGGGGGGGCCCTCCTTCCTCTTCCCTCCTATTTACAATCTTTGCAATTATTGTAGGTATTACAGAGATTTACCTTTGAATATGTCACTAAGGTACTATGGTACTAGGATCCACCTATTAGGGAGTACATATGGCACTTAATTTTCTGTGTCTGGGATACTTCACTCAATATAATTTTTTTCTAATTCCATCCACTTCCTGGCAAATTGCATTAATTCATCATTTTTGATGGCTGAGTAGTATTCCATTGTATAAATGTACCACATTTTCCTTATCCACTCGTCAACTGTTGGACATTTGGGTTGATTCCATGAGTTTGCTATTGTAAACTGCTGCTATGAACATGGTCATGCTTGTGCTATTGAGATGAATTTTTGCTGTATGGGGGGTTATTCCCAAAAGTGGAATAGCAGGATCATAGGGCATTTCAATCTTTAACTTCTTTAAGAATTGCCAGACGGCTCATCAGAGTGGTTGTATGAGCCTGCACTCCCACCAGCAATGTAGGAGAGTTCCCCTCTCTCCACATCCTCTCCAGCATTTGGTGTTGTTTGTATTGTGGATTTTTGCCAAAGCTACCTGCATTTCTAACAGCACCAACTCCTCTGTTGAACCTGCTAGGTACCTGGATGCAAGAGAAATAATGAGCACTTTTGCTTTCTTTTTACATCTGTCTTCTTCATTTTCAGTCAGATTAGTCCCAATTAACATTAGATATGTTAATTGCTTCAAGCACATCTGTTTAAAAACTAGTGAAACATAGTGACTACCCTAAATTTTTAAATAATTTTTTATTCTTTGACACATACATAAATACAATGCATTTTTGGTCTTTACCCCTTACTACCCAATCGTATCCCCTTCTTGTCCCACTTCATATTTCTCCATCACCAGTCTCCCTTCTATTTTCATGTATTCTTACATGTGTGGCCCACTGGGTTTCATCTGGGATGTCTATTCTGGAAAGTACCTGAGCACTTGTTGGGGCCTGGGTATGACTTTTAGTGGGTCCATCATTGAGTAAAGAAGCTTCTCATCTGCTATCTAGCATTGACCTTCATAGTTTCTTGAATAAGTATGGTATTTCCTGAGATCTTCTTTCTTCCATGGTGAAATACTGATGGATCAACTATGGTGCAGGTCACGTGGAAGTAGACAGCATCGCAATGAGTTTTTGCGTACGGCAGCCCTGTCATGACCACAGGATATTGTCTAGCAGAACCATTCCCCACTGTTAGGCTCTTATGTTCTTACTACTCTCCTAATTCTGCAGGTTCTGGGATGGGGTGGGCGGAGCAATTTCAATGTCCTGTTTAGAAGCGAGCACTCCGTAGTCCCATAGTCTGTCCACTTCGGCCAGTTGTGGTTCTCTGTATTAAACGCCTTCCATTGCAAACAGACGCTTCTTGGTCAAAAGCGGAGAGCGTCTCTAATCTATAGGTAGGTATGTTTAGATGGAAGTTTGTTTACAGTTAAAACTAAATAGTTCGTTCTCACCTGGGGTCTATTGTGTCCCCTTCTACAGGTGCTTGATTAGGGTTCCAGTACCAGGCATGTGTTCCTTGTCAAAAAGCAGGTTGTAATTCGAATTAGACAGCAGCTGGTTCCCCTGTACCATACTTGCCACTATCACACCAATGGTCGCCTCTTGCCAGTGTGGCTGTTATTGTGGCTGACAGCACGCACAGCTGCGTGAGAACATTGTTTCCTTCCCTGGCAGCCTGCCCCACACCTTCTGGGACTGTGCAGGCCTGCAAGGAGGAAATTTACATATCCATTCCAGTTTGTTTTCTTCATGTCCTGTAATCCTTGTGTGTGGTGTGTTCAGCAATAGGGTTTGGAGAAAAACCAAGAACAATAACAAATGCCTATATTATCTTGGGGGACCCTTGGGCTTCTCTGACCAATTAGGGTCTCGTTAGGAGGCATCACATACCCGGTACCAGGAAATTTATTTAATCACCTCTGACTAAATGTATCTAGCTGTCAACCCTCTTGATGGCCAATGTCAAAAATAAGAACTAAGATATTTTACTATCATCTTTTACCACTTTGTTTCCAATTCCCTGCTCCCAAATCTCCTGAAATCTCTGGTCTCTGTTGGAAACCTGCAGTCACTTTGGATTCTGAGAGCAGGGAAGCCTCATAGACTGTCAATCATTCCATGAGGAGATCACCCTTGAAATGGGACAAGAAGGAACTCAAAGCTTCCCTCAACCAAGAAGGGGCAATGATATGGGAACCAGATCATCTCTTCTGGCAATAAGAATTTCTGCAGAGGGAAGATTCCAGAAGAAAGTCCCTATAGCTCTTCCTACTTTCTGGGGGGCTGCTGGCCCTCCTGGGTGGACCTTGGCTTGTGGTATCATTCCAAGCTCTGCCTCTGTCTCCTCCCCATTTGGTTCCTGTGGTCTTCTTTCTTGAGTGTCTTCCTCTCTGTCCTTTCTTCTAAGGATGCTGGTCACCTGGACACAGGGTCCTTCCTCTCTAATGCAGAATGACACCTTCAGAAAACACATCTTTAGAAATTATGTTTCCCGATAAGGTAGAAAGAATTATGAGGTGGATTTTCCAGGTGAGTTTCATTGCATTCGGGGGCTGCTGATAGAGAAAGGGAGCTGCCCATTTGCTTTTGGTGTTGGTAGACGTTACCAGCAGGGGATGCAGACAGTGAACCAGCCATAGACGTTTAAAAAGCAGCTCTGGATACATGTGGACAAAGTCAGAGCTGATGAATGTTGAGCTCTTGGCCACCCACTGTGGATTTCTCTTGACCCAGAGAGACATGCTTAGATTTGTCCCAAGGAAAGTGAAAAGTCATTGAAGATTGGCTGCTGAGTGGAAAGCTGCTGAGTGGAAAGTGGACCGGAAGGAAGCAAGCCCGGCTTTAGGTAGAGCATTGACAAAGTTTTGCCAACCGTTCAGGCTCCATAAAGTACTTTTTTTTTTTTTAAAGGCAGGAGCTCGAGAAGTAAGTATACTGAATTTTAGCATAAGTGGATCCCAGGAATACCTGGGAGGTAATTCTTTTCAACTTTATTGGTACCTAAGATAGTAATATCCTTTTAACTGATCAGTTGAAAGACTGGTAATGAAGGCATAGGGAACGTCCAGTTATGCCCAGCAGATGGCAGCATTGTCCAGCAGCAGATTCTGGTTGGCGGCCCTTCTGCTCTCTGGCCTCCCCTCCCCCATTGCTTTCCTCCTCCTTCTCCTCCTCCTCCTCCTTTCAGCACCCCCCAGTTGGGTTTTTGTGGGAGAACCCAGGCAAGGATCAAGGGGTTAACACTGGTCTCTTTTTACATCCTCAGGATAGATACTCCTTAAACACTGCACTGATTGTGTTACATGGCTCCCTGAAAAGTCTCTGAAGGGAAAGGCTGAATTATGGGGAACTGGGAACTATTTTCAATATTTGAGGAAATAGAACCTGGTGGGTGGACTGCTTAGACTGGAATGATTATGGATTCTGTGATAAATCAGATTGTCTCCTGCCCGCGCGAAGACTTTGGAAGTTTTAAATGTCTTAAAATAAGTGGGGAAATATTTCTCAGTAAATTCAGCCAGCTCTTTGAACTCTTTAAAAAAAAAAGATTAGAACTTGGATTGGTACCTAAGCAGGCAGGGGCAGTGAAAACTTCAGGGCTCAGTATCTTGGCAGAAACATGGAAATTATGTTCAAATTTTAAGATGGGGTTTGGGCAAATGACTATCTTTGAGGCTGCTCTTAAAATTATTAAAAATCACGGGGTGTCATTGTTCTCTGCTTCTCTTTTGTTGGTGGTGTCAGGGCTTGAATCCAGGACCTTATGTTGGGCAAAGCTTTGCCTCTGAAACACACCTTAGCCACTCCCTTGCCATTGAGTTAAGATCCTAGTACAGGGCCGAGGACTCTGAGATCGGCTAAAGTTGTTCAAAAATGAACTAGTGACAACGGTCACCTCGAGTTTGATAGGCCTGTCCTGAACTTGGAATCCTGGCTACAGAAGCAATGGGTGGAAAGGAGAAAAAGAAAGTCATTTTTAGTTCTGAAGTCACTATTTTATTTTGTACTTCTTACTGTTAAAGTTTTAGGTATACTGGAGCAATTGGACATGTGAAAAATGCCCCTTCTTCAGGAGGGGTGATAAATGAGTCAAACTAGACTTGCCTTTCCCTACCTGTATGTTGGCAAAGACCCAGGGCATAGTGTTGCACCTGGAAGGTGTGAGACAGGTGGTCTTCCCTTTTAAGCCTCAGGTTACACAGAGCTTCTTCTGCTGCTAAACTTCACTTCCTTTGAGGTGAGATTGTTGTGCACACGACCCCGTCCTCCACCAGGCGCCCACTGAGTTACTGGGTGAAGAAGGGCGTGGGCGTGAGCGTGGAAAACACAGGTGTTCCGCGGGCCCGCCTCTTCCGCTTGCTTTGGGCCTGTGCTGGCTTGGCTGGCGAGCACGTGCAACTCAACTGCGCAGGCGCAGAGGCAGGTGGAGGTTTCCCTGCGGTGCACATTAAAGAGGTGATGGCGGTTGGGCGTGACGCGGACGCTGAGAGAACTTCCGGTGACTGCCAGGTAGGGACTGAGAGACCTTGCAATGTATCTTTTCCTTCCTGTGAAAAAGCAGGAGGCTAATGAAGCTACGTCTTTGTTAACTGTTCTCACCTTGGGTAAATCAAGACCTTGAGTCCCATCAGCCGTGGTCCCTTGCAAGCGAGGGATGAGGATTATGTGAGTTCTAGTTGATTCCCCCCCCAATCGCTAATAGTCCTGCTTTTGATAACTGGGTTGCCTAATGAGTACATCCCACTCTTTATGTTTGTGCGAAATAGGTATGTTCTACCTATAACAGATTAGGAGCTCTCTTGCATTGAGTTCTTCTCTTTGTTAATTGAGGCATACAGCCTAGTGTTGGGGAATGTAGACTCGTTTGCCCTGAGGAGTTTGTATTTCAACTAGCTGTCATCTTGAAAAGCACTGTGGTGTTTAATTGCTCTGTAAGGAAGTACCCCCAAAACACAGCAGTTTCAAGTTATAAACACTTAACTTGTATTTCCTGGTTTCTGTGGGTTAGGAGTTTGGGATTGTCTAGCTGGATAGCTGTGGCTGGGGGTTTCCATGTAAATGTAGTCAGATACCAACAGAGTCTGAAGTCCTCCTAGGGCATCATCGAGGCCAGACAATCTGTTCTGAAGCTTAGTACCTTACAGGGCTGTCTGTAGGGATTGCCAATGTGTCTTCAAACATAGTGGTAGCTGGATGGGGAAAAAAAGGGAGAGAGAGGTCGTCAATGCTCGTTTAATGTCAATACTGCTAGTTCATATTTGTATAAGTCAGTCTCTGAGTCTAGTCCCATGTGAGCTTCATGGCCTAAAGAGATGGAATTACCAAAGAATTTGTGAACTTCCTTTTAAAATCACCACACTGAGGGGTGACTGTTTTCATACATCTTCAGAAGTTGCCTTGCCCTCAGGATGAATAAAACAGACCCTCATTCCCATAGATTAATACATTCAATAAATATTTATTGAGCATCCATTATTTGCTAGGAGACTCAGCATTGAAAAATGTCTTTCTTTCTTTCTCTTCCCCCCACTAGTACTCTGGGAGTCATAAAAAAAGAGATATGCTTGAAATTTAGTTAGAAATAGAAGGGTCTGGGTAGTAATGTTTTTTTTTTTTTTTTTTGAGGAGAAGGTAAAGTGGTAATCCAGCCATCTGCAAATTAACAGTGCAATTGCATTTGATTCAAGTGTATTCTCAGTCTCTTTTTATTTTGGAACTCTTTCTTGCTTTTATAATGGTTGCCTAGCAACCAGCACTCTGCTCAGTTGATACCAGGAGTGTTTGAGCCGAGTAGCTCAATAGCATTAACTTTCCCTGGGTTTCCCAAGCAGCAGGCAAATGTCTCTGTGCTGAGACTGATGTCTGCCTATCAGTGCTGAATATGGGCATCAAGGTGGGAAGATGCTAGCAGGAGTTGAATCTGCATGGGCGGAAGGGACAGATATGTATGTGTGACTGAAAATGTCATTATGTCTCAGCAAGGTCTGTGTGGCCGTGAGAACAGCATAGGAAAAGGATGTGGTGGGTAACTCCCTTCTGTTGAAGAACATTCCACAGTTTGATGATCAGAAGTTCTACATTTATATAATATAACTTATATAATATACATTAGGGTGCTGGCACAGAGATCAATCCTGCTATTTAAAATTTGTGTGGGCTCTTAACAAGAAAGTATGATTGAGCTCTTTTTCAAAATTATATTTCTGAAATGAATTAAATCAAATCAAAATTTTTTGGACTAAGTGCTATTGAAATGAAAGGATGGTGGTTGACACCCATCATTTTCTTACTTATTAACATAGTCAATAAATACCACGGGCTGGAAGTTCCGCCTCCGGGCAACATGGCGGAGGCTGCGGTGCTGGCCTGGGTTCGCGGCCCCAAATCCGGGTACGCGGCGCTGCGGCGCGCTTCGGCCCGGTGCTCCGTACGGGATTTTATCCACCGACATTGCCAAGCTCAGGGCATTCCTGCAGAATGCTTCTTCGTGAGGTGCAATGGAGTCCTCGTTGGCACCAGCGACACGCTGCAGCATGGAGCTGTGTACAGTCTGGAGCCCAGACTTCTTGGTGGGAAAGGAGGTTTTGGATCTATGCTCCGAGCACTTGGTGCTCAAATTTTAGAAGACAACCAATCGAGAAGCCTGCCGGGATCTCAGTGGAAGGAGATTGCGAGATGTCAATCATGAAAAAGCAATGGCCGAATGGATGAAACAACAAGCCGAGCGAGAAGCGCCTGGAGCGGCTGCACCGGAAGCTGGCAGAACCCAAGCACTGCTTCGCCAGCCCCGACTACCAGCAGCAGTGCCATGAGGTGGCCGAGCGGCTGGAGGATTCTGTCCTGAAAGGCATGCAGGCTGCCTCCAGCAAAATGGTATCAGCTGATCTCAGAGAGACTCGGAAACGGCCTCACAAGTCAAAAACGGACCATGGAGTCAGCGCCGAGAAGAAGAAATGCTTTTGGTTGGGCACGGAAGGACTGGAGGCTGCAGAGGCTTCCAGCTCTGCAAGTTCAGACGATGACAGCGACGAAGAACCCGGGACGTCTGGGCTGAGCTGCTGTGCGCCCCAAGATGGAGGCCTCGATGATGCGGAGGCTGATCGTCCTCCCAGTCCTCAGAGCCCCGTGGTGGACCCTCTGCAGGATATCCTAGAGCACACGTGTGCTGAGCCGCGAGAGGCGTCCACCAAGGGGCACAGGGGGACAGAGAGGGTCCCAGAAGCAGAGGAGTCTCCGGGGAGAAGGGAAGCAGAGAGTCCAGAAGCCACAGGGACGGTCACAGCTGAGGCCGGGTTGAAGCTGGGCCGAGAGACAGAAGAAAAGGCGGGAGGGGACAGAGAAGACGGGAAAAATGCTCCTGTCACGCTGGAGACAAGCCAGCCCGGAGACGCAGTTCTCGCTCGGGAAGCCGCGGACTTGCTGGCCTTCAGCTCTGCGGCCGAGCTGGAGCTGCTGGGCTTGGAGAAGCTCAAGAGTGAACTGCTGGCCCTGGGACTCAAGTGCGGGGGGACCCTGCAGGAGCGGCGGCCAGACTCTTCTCTGTCAGAGGCCTCGCCAGGGAAGAGATTGACCCGGCTCTATTTGCCAAGCCTTCAAGAGGGAAGAAGAAATGAGTTTTATCAGGGCTGATTCTCGTGTTTTCTACACTTAATCCCATCCACTGTGGACTCGTGCCCAATTTTCCTGTTGATATTTTATTAAAAGCCAATTTTTTGTAGAAAAAAAATAAATACCATGGGCAGAATTTGTCATGTACTCTGTTAGGCACTGGGAGCACAGATGTAAATAAAATAGATGTAGATCCTGTCTTCTAGGTACTGCATTCTGGAAGGGCTCATGACACAATAAACTCAGGTAGTTGTTCCAGAGAATTTGAGAATAGACTCCAGTAGATGAAACGAGACTTCTGAGAACCCTGCAGGAAGCTCAGTACTGCCTCATCCATCTTTCTGGAAGCATTGCTGAAGTTCCTGGGGTGAGTGGATTCCTATGTATTAGACTTGCTTTCATGTTACACCAGCCCAAGGTATCCAACTGGGCCACCAGAAAGAAATCAGAACTGTAACCTCTTCCCCACCACATTTACTATGTTATGAAAATGCCAAGTTTTCCTCTGCCTTCCCACTTCTTGGAGGGTATCTCCATGTTGAAATATGGTGGACTAGCATTTCCCTGGGTAGGAAAGGCACTCCAGAGAGAGATCACTGAAGGCTCCTAAGGGAAGGCATCAGAGGTATCTTCAAGATGACTTTGCTCATTGGACATGCAGTGAAGTGAAACTGGAATTAAGACATATGATAAAGAGGTTTCTTTCAGTCCTGAATTCAGAGAAACTTGTGGAAGAGGGGGTGATAAAATTGTAAGAGTTAAATAAAGGTGGGGAGATCTGTTGCTAGTCAGAACATTTCACTCAAGACAGGGCTACTGCATCCAGGAATTTACCACAAGGAGACTTATTTTTACCAGACTTGCACTATGACTGACATATCAAATTCCCCCATAGACTAGCAAGGAACTCAGAAGAAATAATTACATACATGTGGAACCTTAGTGGCCAGAGCTAGGCAGGTTAAGGAGAGTGCCCCTATCAGTAGGTCTGCCTAAAGAAGGGCCATATAATCTGCCACAGAGACCTGAGCCCATACTAATGTGACAACCCAAAAAGAACCCTGGGGCCCATACAATCCAACAGGTAGCAGGATGGGAGGAAGGAGGATGGATTGGTGAAGGGAGAAGAGAGTGGGAGAGAAAAGTGGGAGGGAGGCAGGGAAAACACTCATTATATTTGCAAAACTAGAAAAATAAAAAGACATGCTGGACAGATACTCTATTCTGTTTCGTTTCTACCCACTTGGTGCTTTTCCTCAGTTGGTTCCTCAGTTTTGGTTTGGGAGGTACCGCCCACTTCAGTCATTGTGATGGGTTGATCCAATCCACAGTTGGGGATAGGGTTAGTGGTCTTGGTATGACCAACAGGAGAACATACAACACATTATTCTCAAACCATGATGTAACTATGGATGGGACATCATCTTACCAGTGAGGTTGCCAGTTGCTATAATATAACCCAAAAGTTGTGTTTGCTTCTACATAAGAAAATCTTTTTTTTTAAATTTTTTAATTTATTATCTATTCAATTGTGCGTGCATGCATGTGTCTGCGTGTGTGTATGTATGTGTATGGGTGTGTGTGTGTGTGTGTATGTGTGTGTGTGTGTGTGTAGAACCACGAGCGAATTCGGAACCACCATGGACCGCCTCCACCTCCTTCCCGTTTGCTCTGCCCCAGGATTCACAGGCTCCGCCCTACCAGGACTGGAAATGCAAGCCGCCCCTGCTTCCACCCGGCATCTATACGTGGAGTCTAGGATCCGAACTCACGACCTTCTGCCTGCAAGGCAGAGGCTTAAACTCTGAGTCATCTCTCCAGCCCCCTACATAAGAAAATTTTGATTGCCCATGAAGTCAGCTCATTGAGACATGTGGCAGACATGTGGACAGTGATATTTGGTAATGATGCTCCCTGGATCCAGTCTTTCCTGAAGCTTGCTCAGTTCCATTACTCAGCAGCTGATTTTATCAAATGTAATTTAAGTTGGAGTTTTGACCACTTCCACAACAACTAGCCTTGTCTAATACAGTGGTATCTTTAATTCAGTTGACAATAGTAAGTGGTAACTGAAACTAGGATGATTTTCAATAGAATTACAAAAGAATGTGATAGATGAAGGAGACAGGGATGAAGCCCTGGGATTTACTTGGGTGGGAGGATGGTGCTGTCTATAAGAGAGGGGAGGAAGTCAGAGAAACCATGTAGAGTGAGAGAAAGCTAGGAAAGTGTAAACCCACCTGTGAATGAATATATGAGTGGTAAGTGTTGACTAGGTATCCAACCTATGATTGGAGATTTTGAGCATACATTAAAACATAATGGAGTGACGTCACTAATGTGTGGGTAGAGAAATGTATCATTGGTTGACTCACCAGAGAACACCAGGTTTTAGATTCTAGAGGAAATAACGAAGTGAGATGAAATAGTTTCCTGTCACTGTCTTTATGTGTGTGTGTATACGTGTACAAGAAGGCACTTAAGTATGTACATACCTGTGGAAGCCCAAGAGTGACATAAGGAATCATCCTGGACTGCTCTACCTCCTTAATATTTTGCTCTGGGGTTTCCCAGGCTTCCAGGGCTAGAATTGCAGGCTATCTATCACTATATCTGTCCAACATTTTTTAAGTGGGATCTGGTATCTGAACTCAAATGCTTTTGCTTATGAGGCAAAGGCTTCAACCCGGAGCCATCTCCCCAGCCCGTGCTCTGTGTCTTCTTGGAAGAATGTGTGCTCTGTTGATGCCCGCATGGTGTGTTCTGTAAGTGTTGCTTCGGTTTCGCAGACTGACAGTTTATTGTGTCTTCATTTCCTGTCAAATTTATCATTTATTAACTATAGTTAATAATTTCTCTTTTTATTTTAATCAAGTTTTATCTTATACACTTTAAAACACTACGACTATTACACTTGGGATTTGTAGATTGTGATGAATTAGTCTCAATTACTATGAAATGGCCTTCATAGTCCTTGCTCTAAAATGTGCTGGTTTGAATTTGATATTGCTTCAGACTTTCTTTTTAAAAATTTTGATTCATTGGCAGTTTCATACACAAGTACAATGAATTTACATAACTTTCACTCCTTGTTGTCCAATCCCACCCTTCCTTTTCCTAATGTAAACTTTCCCAGCCAGTCTCTTTCCTACTTAAAAAACATCTATCTATCTATCTATCTATCTATCTATCTATCTATCTATCTATCTATCTATCTATGAGAGAGAGAGGGAGAGAGAGAGAGAGAGAGAGAGAGAGAGAAGAGAGCCATGGTGTGTGTGTAAAGTTCAGAGGACAATCTTCAGAAGTCATTTCTGTCCTTCCACCATGTGGACTTCTGGGGACTGAACTCCAGTTCCCAGGATTGAGAATAGGTGCACTACTGACTGAGTTATTTCTATGGCCTCCCACTCTTTGGCATTTTTTTGCAGGTATGTTCTCTGAGCTTCATCTATATCTGCTATATCTTGGATTATGATATGAGATACATGAGATATATAATTTTTCTCATCTTTTTGTTTTGAATTCACACTTGTATTTAAAGCACATCTCCTACAAGCAACATATAGTTGGATCTTGCATTTTCTACATTCAGAAGATCTGTGCTTTTAATTGGGATGTTTAAACAATTTGTATCTAATGGCATGGTATGTTTAAGTCTGAAACCTTGCTGCTTGTCTTTATTAAAAATTTGTTTATATTCTTTTAGAGATTTATACATGAATACAATGAATTCATGTAACTTTCACCCCTTATTACCCAATCTCAAATCCCCTACTTTCTTTCAGTACAAACTTTCTTCTTTTCTGTCTCCCTCTAGCTCTTATGCTGTTTTCTGTGTGTGACCTACTAAGTTTCATCTGGGTTACTCATAATGGAAAGTGCATGTGTGCTCACTGGGGCAAGGATGATATACCAGTAGGAATACCATGGGGGAGAATAGCTCCTTTCCCCCATCCAGCATTAGCTCTCATTAACTTCTGAGGGTTGTTTGGTGCCTTCTGAAGTCTTTCCCCTTTCATGGTGAAATATAGAAATGCCAGGTCTTATGCAAGTCTTGTGAAAGTAGACACAGTCGGGTGAGTTTGTGGATGCAGTGTCTTTGTCATGTCAGGAACATATTATATGGCCACACTCTTTCTTACCTTCAGACACTTATGTTCTCCTTGGCCTCTTCTTTCACAATGCTCTCCGAGCCCTAGATTGAGGAATAACTTGTTTAGGATCAAACAGTCCACAGTCACTTATTCTCAGTATTTTTGTAATTTTTGATTTTCTGCATCAAACAACTTCCACTACAAAAAGAAGCTCCAGATTGAGTACTGACAGCTCCTCTAACACACACATACACACACACACATATGTATCACATACATACACATTATACCTATCTGTGTACAGATTTACAGGTATAATGATAAGTGTTTAGAAGGAAGTTTAGTATCAAATCCTTATAGTTGAACATCAGTAGATTGTTCCCTTCCCCCCAGAACTATGATTTTCCCTTCTGCAAATTCATAGTCTGGTTTACAGTACCAGGAATGTGTTCCTTACTGAAATGCGGTTCTTAGATCCAATGAGAGAGCCATTGGTTAACCCCAACATTCATACCACTATTGCACTGATGGTTGCCTTTTACTAGGGTGATTGACATTGTATCTTAGTGCTGCTTGTCTTTTGATGGCCCATATATTGCTTGTTTTCCTTTTTCGATGCCTTTTGGAATGAATTTTAAGTCATTGCTGATGTATTTTCAATTGATACATGTTCATTGTACTTGGTATTGAGTTTCAGAAGAATATTTTTATACAAATATATAATGCATCTTTTTAAACCTTCTCTCTCCTTCCTCCTATTAGTTTTTTGTTCACTCTATGTCACATATAAATATACTATTTGTATATAAATATATTGTTAACATATTTATATATGGCACGGAAGTAGAGATATAATATCCACATAAAACCCATAGAATGATTTTTTTTGCAATTACTTTTATCTCCTTGGTTGGTTGATTTAACACTGCTTGTGATGTAGTTCATGATTGTATTTAACTCTTAAGTGTAAGTTTTTATTTTGAAAACAATTTTATCTGGTTATGTAATTTTTGGTTGGTGGTATCTCTGTCAGTACATGTGCTTGGAGTATTGAAGCTCTTGTGTCTTCTGGGATTATAAAACTCATCAGATTTAAACACCAGGACAAATGCTTTTCAAATCTTTTTGCTCTTTTTCAGGAACTCTGGCTACTTTATTTGGTCCTTTTTTTTTTCTTGTTCTTCTTCTTTCTTTTTTTGCCCTACCTTTTAGATCATTGTTCTGGAATATAGTTATGTGGGAACAGAATATTTGAGTGTTGTCTTTGATAGTTTGTAGGCTTGGTATAACAACATTCAATCTATTATGGAGAATGGTTACAATCTGGAAGGCAAAGCCATGCCATAGAAGAGAATTCTAGACTGACAAGCCTGACTGAGAATGTGGCCTACCTCAATGGCCCGGATAGACTATAGCCAAAGCTCTGTGTGCCTCATTTCTCCAGATAAGGTTGTTTAGGTTGTTATGCTTGTTTTTTTTTTTTTTTTTTTTTTTTTTTACCTCCCTTCAGAGTATATTGCAAGCTGTCCAGAAATTCACAGCCTCTTTGTTCCCATGACCTTGCATCCTGCTGATTCAGAGTCTTTGTTTAGTTTGTCTATGAAATAAGCACACCTGGCCAAGTGGCTACTTCTAGTTTCCATTTGAATTAGTAGACCACTTGATCCCAGCTTTGCTGTATGTTTTTATCTCTTTCTCCTTTCCTGCATTGACCAGCAGAGCAATGTCTTGTTGGCTGTGGCAATCTAGGTCTCATTTCTTTCAATGACTGAAGTGTGAAGACCCTGTAATGGTTTGATGGTAGTCTCAATCATGGATGCTGCTTTCTATAAACCTTTTTACTTATGTTGTTATTTTTACACCTAGTTTTGAGTAGATTCTTCACAAAGCAATCATCAGTTGAAGACTTGGGAAAGAGCTTCTGAAAATCTCTGAAATTTCTCTATTCTTAGTTTTCTTTTTTCTGGTTGGTTGGTCTTCAAACTCAAATCACCATGATGTCTCCAAAATCTCAGTTTATCTTCTATTTCTATTTATTTATTTATTTATTTTTTATTATTTATTTAACTGTGCGCATGTGCATATGTATGTGCAGTGTGTGTGTGTGTGTGTGTGTGTGTGTGTGTGTGTGTGTGTGTCTGTGTATGTGTAGAACCATGGACGAATTCGCGAACCACCATGGACGCCTCCACCTCCTCCTGCCCCGGGATTCACAGGCTCTGCCCTACCAGGACCAGAAGCGCAGGCTGCCCCTGCTTCCGCCTGGCGTCTATACGTGGGATCTGGGATCCGAACTCAGGACCTTCTGCCTGCAAGGCGGAGGCTTAACCCCTGAGCCACCTCTCCAGCCCCTTTTTATTTATTTTTATGTTAGCATAAAAATCAGCTTATTATTTTAATTCATTGACTGATTTTTTTGGGTTATATCTACTTGTATGTCTTTGTGTTTTCCCTAGGCATTTTACAATATACATACCTAAGATTTCAATTCTATTTATAGTTAATATTTGACTGTTTCAGGCAAAGCATAGAAGTCTTGTTACCTCCTAGATGACTTTACCTCACTCTTCATAATCTAACTAAACATTGGAATTTATTATAATTGATGTAACACTGAAGTCCTTCCGGACAATGCTACACATTGTCATTTGAATAGTCATATATGAAAAATGGACTCTCTTGATGCTGACAAACTCATCGTCCCACCTGCTTCTTTGACCCTCTATGATGTATGTGACACCAGCTTCTGCTGCCTGCCATGTCCTCTCCATTATAATGGACTACATTTCCCCTCTGGAACCAAAATAGATCTCCTCTTCTGTCCTTAAAAAATAGTCATATATCATAAATCATTTCGGAGGAGGGAGTAGTTTTTCTATTGACCAAGTACTTTCTCTTGATGCTGTTCTCCTTTCAAGTCTGGTATTTTCTTCCTCCAGGAATTATTTTCTCTAGCAGTTCTTTTCGAGCAGGTCTGTCAGCAAGAGATCCCCGGCAGCCCCTTATCTGAGAATGTCTCATTTCACAAGGAATTTTTTTTTTTTTTGTAGATGTGAGATTCTCATTGATAGTTCTTTCAGCACATAAAGGAAAGATGTCTATTTTGCTCATAGTTTGAAGGCTAGAAATTTAAAGAGCATGGTACTATGTAGCAAGGACCTCTTGATTTTATCAGAATATAGCAGAGAACTAGAAGACAACATGCTCCTGTACAGAAAGGAACATGTGAGGGCTGGAGGATGGCTCAGTAGTTAAACATCCTGTCTGGCAAGCAAAGGGACCCGAGTTCAGATCACCAGATTTCATATAAAAATGCTTGGAATGTATGGAGGCCCACCTGTAATTTTAGCCTCGTGAGGCAGAACGTGGGAGTCTCCAGAGAAAGCTTGCTTGTCGAACTAGTCCTAATGGCTGCTCTGGATTAATTAGAGATCCAGGCTCACAACAGTAAGGTAGAAAAGTGATAGAGGATGATTCCTGATACCAATCACCCTTTGGCCTCCACAGGAGAACACACGCAAGTGCACACATGTATATCTGCATACACACAAATATCTATCCACATGTAAACACATGCACACGTACATATAGAAGTATGCATGTGCACATGCGCACACCCAGTATATACATGCATGAAGGAAAAAAAGAAAGAAGGGACACATGAGTAAAGAAAAAGGGGGTGGGGAAGGCGCTAGGGTTGTTCTCTCACAGGACTGAATCTGTTTCTGCAATACTCAGCCCACTGTGTGGGATCAGCATTAATCTCTTTCAGGAGCTGTGTACTTAATTACCTTCCGCTGCTCCACCTACCATTAAATGGGGACCAAGCTTCCAACACAGCAACCTTGGTGGATTGACCTTATGCAGACCATAGGAATGCCTTCTGGCCCACAAAGGTTCTGGAAATGCATACAAATTCAAATGACTGTTCCCTTTCATAAAATATTTATTTTGCAGGTATTTTCAAGGTTAAAATAATAATATCGACAACTTTGGTTTGATGTGTCTCAGAATAGTTTTCTTTCACTTTCCTGTATTTCCTTCGATAAACTTCTTAAACCTTCAAATTGATGTATTTTGCCAAAGTTTGCAAGTTTTCACTGTTTCATTGTGTATATGTGTTTCTAAATATATATGTTACATGTATATACTTACATGCATAGTATACATATATTATTGTTGTTTGTTCATTTTTGTTCATGGAGTTTTGTTATTATGTTTTTATATAGGATCTTGCTGCATAGACTAGGGCAACCAGGACCTCACAATCCTCCTACCAAAGCCTCTGAGTATATATATTCCAATGTAAGTTTTATCATTTTATGTGTGTGGTAGATGTGCATGTGTCACAGTGTGTGGAGGCCAGAAAGCAACTTCGAGGAGTCAGTTCTTGCCTTCCACTTTGCTGAGGCAGGCCTCTGTGCCCGGCACACTCCAGACTGTCCCATGAGCTTCTGGCTGATTCTCCTCTCTCCACCATCCATCTCTCCATAGGAGTGCTGGGATTACAGATGCATACCTTCATATTTAGCTTTAATATGTGTGTTCTAGGGATCAAACTCAAGTTGTCAGTCTTGGACAGCAAGAATTTTTGCCCACTGAACCATCTCCATGGCCCTGTATACATACTTTTTGACTTGGGTCTTTATCATCTCCTTGCGGAACTCCAATAAATAAAAAAAGATACAACTTTGGATATTGTTCAATATATTCCTGATGCTTGGTGCATTTGTTTCAAAATCTTTCCATCTTTGTATTATATAATTTCAGCTGATTTATCTTTAAACTTACTTGTCATTTTTGTTCTGTCATTGAACTTGGCTGGTGACTTTTTTATTTTGTATATTGCGTTTTTCAGCACTGACATTTCTGTTGTTTTAAAAACAGAACTTTTATGCCACGGAGTGTGGTTTGCATGGTTGGTATTAAGTGGCTGTGGTTTCCTGATTATCTAGGGTTGGTACTTGTGCCAGGAAGATGCAGGTATCAGCTTGACAACTGAGGACTAAGTCTTTGCCCACACTTTTGAAGAGTTATGTAATCAGGGTTAGCATCATGCAAGTCTGTAGCGGGTTTTCTAATTGTTGTGGGAAGACCCAGCTCATAATTGGTAGATAAGATGGAGAGAGATGGTTCAGTGCTTTGGCATGTAGGCATGCTGTAAAATGAAAAAATATGTCCCTTTCTTTTTTTTAATTTTTTATTATTATTTATTCAACTGTGCGCATGTGCGTGTGTGCATCTATGTGTGTGTGTGTCTGTGTATGTGTAGAACCACGGACGAATTCGCGAACCACCATGGACACCTCCACCTCCTTCTGCCCCGGGATTCACAGGCTCCGCCCTACCAGGACCAGAAGCGCAGGCTGCCCCCGCTTCCGCCTGGCGTCTATACGTGGGATCTGGGATCCGAACTCAGGACCTTCCGCCTGCAAGGCGGAGGCTTAACCCCTGAGCCACCTCTCCAGCCCAATATGTCCCTTTCTTAACTCCCTTTGTGGACATGGGTGGCCAGTTACTTTAGCTCCTAATGTTGGTATGAACTCTCGTGCCATATTGATAAATGTAACCAAGAATTATTAGTGAGAATAAATCCTTTGGTGCTGTACGTTTGTTTAGATCCTTAGTCATATGAGCAGCCAGTGGAAATAGCACCATTGATTTTATTTTCTTCTGCTGCACAGAGCTTCCTTGTCTTTTGCATGTGAATAGTCTTGGACTGAATATTGAGTTTTTCATGGTAGAACTCTGTATCCAGTGACAGTCCTCTATGGAGTGATTGACATATTTTTCTTCAGGCATTTCACTCAGTCTCAGACTTTTTCACTTGTGTTTGCAAATGTTCTAACATCCACTTGGATTTTAAAGCCTTTCTCTGCTTTTTCAACACATGCAGGCTGGTGATGGGTCTGGAGTTCATGTCCATTTATAAGTAGAATGTGGAATTCACTTCTCCAGCTCCTTCCTTTTTGAGATTTCCTATGTTCTTTCTGACCTCTACAAGATCCTTTCCTTTTAAAATTATTAATTTGACAATTTCATATATTCACATAAATGACCTTATCACTGTTATCTTTTCATCCTTTCTTATCCTGCTGTGGCCTCCACTCCCTCCGTCCCAATCATGCCTTTACAGGCTCCTTTAAAACAACATTTACTAGGTAGAAAGATGGACCAGCATGAGATTCATGTAATTCTATGCAAGTAGATTTGCCACTGTGTCAAAACACCGAGACCATTCACGTGGAGAACAAAAGAGGGATTGCCCACTAGGCTCGCCATCTCGAAGGTTTCCTTTCCCAGATCTTCTTACTCAAAGGGCCTCATCCTTTGGAATTTTCAGTACCCTTGTTGCCACCTTCATAGTGCAACTCTGGGACTGATTTTGAGGTACAGCCTGGGAGCATGAAAGAAGAAAGATAGAGAAATAGGTTTTTCCCTTCCCTTGCCAAAGAGAAATTCTTTTTTCAGGAGTCCCCCTTTTGCACATTCTTTGGTGAAAAAGAAATTGTAATTCAGGTTTTGCTGGGTATCAATCTGAAGAGCCGTGTAGTAGGAAGGTTGGAGAGTTGGAGACTGTGTCTCTCCTGTTCCAGCATCCCAGCCAGTCCTCCCCTTTGGCCTGTCCTCGGTGGGTAGCACGTGCCACTTTCTGTGATGTTTGGAATCACTTCTTGGTTTCTCTGTCTGCTCCAGACATCTTGACTTCTTGTGTAGTAAGAGCCCAACCTTGCTGCACCCGGGGCCGTTCCTTACATCAGTGGGCCCTGTGTGTGCTCTCAGTTGGAATAATCTCCAACTCAAGGGCAGTAGATCACGGCCCCATCATTTATGGCCTATAAATTAGAGGGTGGCTGGGAAATCTGGCTTGGGTGCCTGGCTGCTCGCTCCTTAGATACACAGTATCATTCTTTTATCGGGGTGGTGGGGACAGGCTGTTTGGTCTCTTTCGGAACCCCCTGAAAGACGGTATTTACTGGCTATGGAAATGCCCTAGCCACATGTTTATTTCTTTGAGACAGTCTGCCCCAAGCTCATTGGCTCCTTGTTCTTGTCTCTGTCCTGAGCTGTCTGGGCCTTCACTGGCCTTGGGTGGTATGCGTCCACATTTCCAAGGCTCCTCAGTGGGAGCAAGAGCAGGCTTTTAAAGCCCGCACCACACCCAAGGTTTGGGGTTTCATAATGGCAGAGTGGCTGTCTTCAGGACTCTGGAGGCTGCATTCCTGAGAAAGGGTGTTTCTCTCTTTCCCCTGAGGCTACAAGGCTCCATTGATGGCTGGGACCATCCCAATCCTGCTCCTCGGCACCACCATTGGGGTTCTCATGTCCTGTGCCCTGTCACCACCATTGGGGTTCCCATGTCCTGTGCCCTATCACACAAAGAATGTCTCCAGAAACGGAGAACTGTGGAATTCCAGATTTCAGGATAAGCTTCACTACCACAGGGAGATTATTCCCAGAGAGCTCTGGGGTGGGTTCAGATTTCAGTACTTCATGCAGTCTCCACATTTAGCACTAAAGTGTTAACATATATGCAGTCCTGGGATGTCTCTTTGTAGCGCATAGTGAGGCCCCAGAGAGGACAGGGAAGCGTGAGAGCCTGCTGTAATCATGGGACCTCAGAAGTGGAGATGTGCTGGAGGTCACCTGCCTTGCCCCACCTACCAGATGTAGGAATCCTTACCCTGACGTCTCTGACAGGGACTCTGCGTAGGTCTGCAGAGGTCCAGCCCTGCCTGGCCTCCAGCTGCGCTAAGCTCCTCACTGCCAGCTGGATCCTCCTGGCCTGGTTCATGCCACACCTTGCTCACCATGCCAAGCTCCCAGGACCCGGCTTGCCCCTAGGCAGGAGAGCTTTCAAGATGCTCTAGATGATTCAGGAGAAACTAAACAGAGAGTCATGCTTGAGCTGCTGGTGTAATTGCCATCTTTTGCACAGTGTCTGGTTCCTGGGACAGAAGTGAGGCATCTGCTTTCCAGGACACAGAACCTTTCTTTTGAAACACAGCCCAAGGTTCCAAGCTAAGCTACCTAGCCTCATTATCGTCTAGTTATCTCATCCATGAAATGGGACTACTAATTTCCACTGGGTGGTTGATATATCTAATCAGTTGATGCATTATTATTTATTTTTTGTGATATTCAGATTTCTTTTCTTTTTCTAATTTTACAAGTATATTGAGTACTTACCCCTGCTTCCCTCCAACCCCTTCTCTCCCTTTGGCTCCCTTTGGTTCCCTTTGGCTTGTCTGCTCCTGTGGGGGTTCAGGCTTCTTGTGGCACACCAAGTTGCCTCTCTTCAGGTCACCCCATTGATAGGGATATTTTCCTTCACTCATCCAGCTTTAGCTCCTGAAGTTTCTGTTGTATGTTCTTATCTCTCTTGAGATCCTTGGTAGTGTGTAAGGACATGCTGGTATGTCAGTCATTATATAGGTCTGATAAGGACAAGTCTCACTCCAGTGAATTCCTAGATGCAGTAGTCCTATCTTGAATGGGATGTCTTGTCCAACAGTGGACCTTCCCATCTTTAGATTCTTATAATCTGTCCATGCATTTAAAGAATCAAGAATGCTGCTTCTTCACCATGCTCAGAGATGTGAATGACTTGCTCAGCAAAACGTAGTAAATGATGAATCTGGGGTTTGCAGCAAGGCCATTCTGGGTCCAGAACTCATTGCCCTTCATCTGCAAAGACCATGTGATTAATCTTCTGGTCAAAAGCAGATGGGAGGGTCTGTGGTGTCACAGTGGAGGATGGAACTGGAATCCAGAATGCCTGAATCTGGGATCACGCTCTTCCCCTTGCCTCACTATGTGATCTTGGACCAGACAGTGAATTTCTTCATGCTCAGTGTGCTCCATCTGTAACAGAAAGGGAATAAACTCTATCTCCCATGGTGTTAGTGGATTTGATTAGATGTGCAGCTAGAAGTGTGGGCTGGAAAGAGACTTGAAGCTTCAGTGTTTTCATTCGTAAAGTGGATGATTGTCTTTGTATTTGAAGACAAGTGGGGAAAAAATCCCTAATTCCTGGTACAGAGTGAGCCTCCAAAGCACTGACTACAACTGTGTCCTCATAATTGTAAGGGCATTCCACGAAAATAAATTCAGTTGTTTACTCTGATGAGTTTCCAGCTAAACATCTACACTAGGCTCTCCTCATCTGGACAAATGCATGAATTTGCAAGATGGTTGCCCAGTGTGCAATATGGCTATGAAGCCAATTTCCTCCCCTGCCTGCAGATAACTAGTCTCCAGGGGGCCTCACACCCGTGACCCTGTCTTCATTAGCCATGTGAACCTTCTGGCCTGGTCTGCCCTTGGTAATAATTCCTGCCAGGTCACAAAGAATATCTTACCCCATGAGCCTTGAGTTAATGCCAACCTTTGACCCTGCTCACTTAAAAGGTAATAAGCAACAGAAGCATTCATTCATTCATTCATCCAGCAAACATTTATCAAGGGACATTCTTGAGTTTCTTAGTTCATCATGACTCAGTGCGCCTGGCTGCTGCATTCTGCCCAAGATAAGAACAAAGTCAGGTATCTGAGCCTCCTTGTGTTCAGGGCCATTCATCACCTTTTTTCTTCTCTCCACACCCTATCGAGTCAGGGATTTCCATTAAAGGGCTTTAAGTTGATTACTATGAGAAAGCCCAGGACCCTGACTCCCCTTCCTTTATGATCCCATTAGCAGGCTGATGGGTGACAGCCGTGTGGGAGAACCGAACAAGAAAGCACCACTGACAAACGCAGAACACATGTTTGCTGCCGTGAGGATGTGGCACTTCCTTTACCCTTGCAGGTCTGCTTAATTCAGTCCAGCAAAACTTGGCTATATGCCCAACTGCTCATTCATTCAATGATTTACTCATTCATCAAACATTTTTTTTTTTTTACTGTTGTATACAGGCATTCTACTGTACCATGTACTAGGTGGGGAACAAAAGAAATCCATAATGCATACTCTGCCTGCATTCTAATGGGCAATGCTGTCTGTCCTGACAAAAACACCAGAAAAGAACAACGTGCACAGGGGAGAAAAAATATTTACTTTATGTATCTTTCATACATTTATTCATTTGGTTTATTAATTACCAACTGGGCATCATGTACAATGCTAGATACTGGCACCCAGAAATGAGCCATAAAGAAAGACATGGTTTCTGCTACCATGGAAACTTGGAGACCACTTGGTCTAGGTGATGGAGCAGCAGCTAGCTAGCCTTGCCAAACTAGGGGAAGGAATTCCAGAGACAGGGGAAAACAGAGGAGAGCCCCGCCATGGGAAAGAGACTGATAATTTGAAGGGGAAATTTTGAAAACAGAGAATTGTGGTTGGAAAGTAGTCATGGGAGAATAATGAGGCTGGAGAAGTAGGAAAGGACCAGATAAAGCAGAGCCTCAGCAGACTGAGCCTGCAATTTGAGGAGTCTCCCAATAGAAAGGACACGACTGAGTTTAAAAAGCCGCTGATCACCATTCTCAGGAGCGTTCAGCAAGCACCATGGAAGCAGGTATGGGATGAAATAGAAATCATTTTTCTCAGATACCAGGAGCGCAGCTTAGTGAGCGCTGGTGATGGAGGGTGTTACAGATCCGAGAAGGACTAGCCTGAGTTCAGAACACAGGGAACAGATTCTAGACAGGAAGAGGAGCAGGAAGGTGCAAGGAAGGGAGCGGCAGCCCCCCCCTCCCGCCATGTACACCTGTTTCCATGCGAGCTACATCTCTGTAAAGCAGATGCTCGGGCCTCATTGCCCCTGTTTTCACATAAGGAAACTGAGGTCCATGTAGATACTTGGCTTGCAGGGTAGTCATCTGGAGTTGGGAAGGTTTCTACATCCAGTCAGCGAACCAGAGAGAAAGCCAGCAGTTCTCATATGGTTGAAGGAGACTTTGTACTAAAGAAGAAATTTCAGCTGTTTTGCTGGCCACTGGATAGGGATGGTGGATCAGTCAGCTTTCTGTCATTGACGAAATACATGCAAAACAGTTAAAGGGAGTTATTTTGGCTCATGGATTTAGTGGTTCAAGTCCAGGGTCATTTGGGGCTATTGTTTATCTTCCTGTGGCAAGGTAGACATCCTCCTGGAAAGTGTGTGCCATCCAGAACCAAGGGAGATTGGGAGGAAAGGGAGGGAGAGTGAGTGGGGACAGATATGCCCTTCATAGGCACTTCAGTGACATCGCACCTCTAGTCAAGCCCCACCTCCCATTGTTTCCATCATCTCTCCTTTAGTCCACCCATCTGTGGATTTATCACTGAGCCATCCATTGATGAGGTCAGAGTCGTCATGATCCAATCAGCTCCTACCTCTGAACATTGCTGCATTGGTGATCAGGCTTTCAGTACACAAGAGTTTGGGAAACATTCCAGATCCACACCAGAACAACAGTCTAATAATCAGGTAAGGACCAGGAATGGACCATGCCACCGGCGGGCCCTATCAGCCCCAGTGCTTCTCATGTCTGTTTCTACGGTAACCTCTTCAAGGACAGGGATGTATCTTCCGTGATCCCAGCTTGTAATGGTTACTCTTTACTATTGCTGTGAGAGAGCATGCAAAGTCAAACAATTTATGGAAGAAAGAGAGATTTATTCAACTTACAGTTCCAAAGGAGGATAAAACAGTCTTTTACGGTGGAAATGGCATCGCTGGTTGACTGAAGCTGGCAGGCAGGCTAAGTCACAGCAGACAACTGCATGGCTGAAGCATTCCCAGAGAATCTCTCTTCTCTGTTCTGTGGTTCCTTTTATATGGTCTGCTATTGGAAGGTTCCTATGAGATCTATGGAGGTTCTGATGGGATCTAGTGGTCTCAGCTCATCTTGCCAGGTATGGTCTCAGCTGATCTTAGTTAATGCTAGGTGTGTCAAATTGACCCAGGATTAACTATCACACAACTGGAATGCCTTGACTCTGTGTTCTGGCTTGTGTGAGAATGTTTTTGGCTGTTTCCCCCTCTTTAGTTCCGGGGACATTGCTCTGAGGATGGGCTAAGCAGGACTGCAAGGATTTCTCTTGCTTCCTGCTCCCAGGCTCATCTCTTGAGTCACCAGGCAGATGGAGCCTCTCTTGCCTTTCTCCTTGCAGGAAGAGGAGTGCTTTTCTCCTTGCTAAGACAGCTCGCATAGGCAGCCAATACCTCCTTTTTGCCTGGGCTCAGCTGGCAAACCTTGCCTGGTTGGTAGGTTCGGGTCTCTAGCATCTCAGTCATGTTTCAAGGAATGTTTTTCAGGTTTTGGTGTGTGGTTTTGTGGACATGTGACCTGTGCATCTCACAGGATCTTATACCTGAGACAGACCTCTGATACCTCCAGACGTGCTTTTTTTCTAAGTGGATGCTGCAGAACAGCGAAGAGAAAAGAGAGTATGGCTTTTCTGCTTCACCCCCATTGGACATGCACCATGCGCCTGAGCTCAGCATTCAGGTCGACCCATGGGGTCTGGACTGTGACTCTGTGTGTGCCAGGCAGGCATTTGAATTCCAATGTACTCTGAAGGCACGTTGAAAGCATGGATCTTCCAAGGCTCATGGACTACCAAGGAGTTCTGTTGCAGCTCAGCTGGTCTGATTTGTGCTGCTCCCTCGTTTTGGTCAAACACTTAAGCGAAGAGTGACACTAATGAGAGGCAAAGGTAGGGTGACTGTCCTCATTCTCCTTCAGGACCTTCCTCACTTACATTGGACTGAAGGGAGGCAAATGGGTGCAGTGCATGTGAAGATAGGAATGAAAGCCACTAGCTAGTTTTCTGCTATTTCCATTGTTCTGGCAAAGATAAAATCCAAGCTACAGGATCTGAATTTATTGTTCTGCTGGTTCTGGCTATGAATTCAAAGCTCTTCTATTTGCATTTATTTTTATTTATTTTTTAAATTTTATTTTATTGTGTGTGTGTGTGTGTGTGTGTGTGTGTGTGTGTATCAGAGGGCCCTGCGTGTCCCTGTGGAGACCAAGGGTGACTTCGGGAATCACCTGGATTGATTCTACCTCCTTTTTGCTTCCCTCTGGGATTTCCCAGGCTCTGCCCATCGGGGTTAAAAGTTTCCACCTGGTATTTTTATATGGGACCTGTGATCTGAACTCAGGACCTTCTGCTTGTGAGCAGAGTCTTAACCCCTGAGCCATCTCTCCAGCCCTTCTATTTGCATTTGAAACTGGCATTGCACAATGTCAAGACAAGCAGCAAAATTCATGGTAATGATTTAAAATTTAAAGATGCTTTCCATAAAATAATAGTAAATAGAAAATCTCCTCTCTAATATAAACACTGAAACCCAACAAAATGAAACACGAGATCCCAGAGGAAGGAGCCATGAAGTTGCGTTGAGAGGGCTGAAAGTTCCCGTTTGTCTTCTTCCATCGGTGCCTTTCTTCTGCCCGTTGGACAAGGGGCCACGTGTCTTTTTGCTCTGGGCTCGCAAATTGTGTAGCCATCTCAACTTTCAGGGTTGACCCACCCATCAAGTGTCTTTCGAGATGCCTGGATAGTTGCAGAACTAACGTCGGCATTGCTTCCATTGGCATAGAACATGGCATAGTTGGCCTTAGTTCCTTCTGATCCTGTCATCCTTCTGGGTGCTGTACATCCAGGGCGAGCACAGTCCTTCCTGCAGGAGGTTGTCAAGTAGTGAGGGGAGGTGACGGGTGACCATGCCTGGGAAGCACAAAGTAGAGGCGCCACCATGCCTGGGGACAGAGAACACAGACATCCTTCTTCATTTCTCAGAAGCAAGCGCATAGTGAGTGCTGCATGCATGTTCGACGAATGAAGTGATATGATGAGTATTAAAAGGGTCACATCTACGCTTGAATACTTTGGGACTGGGTGGGTTACTGGTTACTGTCAATGGTGGGGAAGCCACAGAGAACGTGGCCTTTCTCAGCCAGGGTGAGCAATGTGGAGGCTCTCTTCTGCCTCCTGCTGGCCTGATTGAGTCTCGTGTACATGCTTTGGGTAGTGGTTGCCTCTGTTTCTACACGTTAGGGCACCTGACTTGAGGGTTAGGATGCTGCCTGCATCAAGTAATTGCAGACGATGCTGTCAATCCTTTCACACCCACGTGCTGAGCATCTCCTGAGGGTCCCGCTCCAGTGCCGAAGTGGGAACCACAAGCATCTACTAGCTGTGTTCAGAATAGCATAGTGTTCCATAATTTTTTTTTGTTATCTGAAACATTAAGATTTTTTTCAATTTTAAAAGTAGATTCTTTTTTTAATACATTTTTTATTATTTCCGCTCATACAAACTTAATAGGTAGACCAGTTCCCTCCCTCCCTCCTCCTCCCCCCAACCCCCCTGCTCCCCCTCCCTCCCTCCCCATCCCCCAGTGCCTCCCCCTCCAATTCCCAGAGAGTCCTTTATTGTGTACGCCTAACTCTCCTCTGGGTCCTCCTCTCCGATGACGTACAAGGACCCAGTGGCATTTCCCTGAACCCTTTCTCGTGTTCCCCTTAAGCATAGGAACACTACTGTGGCTGTTAATCCCTTGCCTCCAAGGATCTTGGTGCCTTTAGCAGATGCTAGACTTTGTGAGGTCAATAGTGTGTTGGACATTGCGCAGGGCATGCAAAGTCCTATTATGATTGCTTCGGCCCTAACTAGCGTGGAGAATCTTGCAAATCATTGCTCCTCCCATCCTTTTGCTCTTACAATCTTACTGCCTCCTCTTCCGCAAATGTCCCTGAGCTTCAGGATGGGGGGAGATTAGGCTGGCCTAGTTCTATGTGGTTGATATAGAGTCTCTGAAGTTCTGGATTGTGGTTTGTTGATTTTCTTTTGCAGTTTTGCTGCTCCTGCAATGCCCTTCACTCCATCCTGATGGGCACTGTTTGTCACCCCCTGGTCAGAGACAAAAAGCTGTTAAACTGGAGTCTTGTTATAATAGCACATTCAAAGGTAGATGTAATAAAAGTAGGAAACCTCAGTGAGGGAGAGGTCAGTCACCCATTTGCAAAATGATTACTTTTTATCTGCCAGACTATATGCCCTCCCCTTCTGGTGAGATCATACCCCCTCAGTTGTACGTGATCAGAAACGAATGTCTGTGAACTTAACTAGGTGTCACATTGCTTACTTGCATTCCTTGATGGAGGCCTATTTTCTCTTCTGTAACATGGTTCCCTCTCTCCTTGTGTCTGGTGTGGCCCTCCAACCCCATCCCTCCTGTTCATAATCCTTGCAATTACTGTATTACATAGGTTTACCTTTGAGTGTCTCAATGTGGGCTGGGTGAGTTTGATACTAGGAGCCACCTATCAGGGTAAGATTTTTTTTTGACTCTTTTTGTAACTCAGTTGGGTTTTTTTTTTTTTTTTTGAGCATGAACTTTGTAGATGACATCATCTTGTCACTGGTTCGACATACTCAGGTGAAGAAGGACCCTGACCCAGAAGCCCTCAGACATGGGCTTCCAAGTTATTCCTGTGCACTGATGCTTTTACTGCTGTATAGAGGTGAAGACAGTGGATTGAGGCATAGGACACTTAGTTCACTGATGTACAGGACACTTTATTCTCAGACTATGCCATTTCTGCCTTTCTTTTTTTGTCAAAATGATTTTTTAAAAAATTATTTATTTGCCTATTTGTTAACTGTGTATTTGGGAATGAAATGGTGGATACACATGCATGTCAGGACAATGGGAGGAAGTCAGATGACAACTCTGGGAAGTCCGTTTTCTCCTACCATGTGGGCTTCCAGATATTGAGCTCAGGTCACCAGGTCTGTGAGCATGTGTCTTACCTTTGGAGCTATCTCGCTGGCCTGGAAATGTGATTTTTTTTTAGGAAAAACTTTTTTATGGGATAACTACAATTAGTTGATGACATCATTTGGTTTATATTATATTATGATGTATGCATTGCTGGCCAATGATGGAAATCCTCTGTTCTCCTTCTGATATTTTTTTTTTGTGGGTGAATTAAAAAAGTTCTTTTAAAGAAAATTCTTTGATGATTTCATACATGAATACAATGGGTACAATGGGTTTATCCCATCTTTCCCCATCCCATCCCCCATTCTTCTTCCACTACAAACTTTCCTCTTCTAACCAGCCTCCCTCCTACTTTCATGTCTGCGTGTGAGGCCCACTGGCTTCAGTAAGGGTTGCTCACATTAGCATGTGCCTGGGCACTGCTGGAGTAGGGACAATATATCAGTGGGTAAACCATGCATAATAGCTCTGTGGGGGAAAAACTTTGGTCGATCTAAGAAATGTAAAGACTGCAAGTGTCAGTAACAACCAGTTCCTGCTCCTCCCACCAGAGCCCCTCATCCCGCAGGCATAAATATCTGAACAGCACACCAGAAGCAGCCCTTGGGAAGTCAAAGAGACTCTCTGCCTCTTTATAAAAATGATTAAAAATCCCTTCTGGTTAATCATATTTCCCTGTAATTTCATATATCTGATCTCTGCCCATCCATACAAACATGTTTACTGGTTGACTGATTGCCTGGTTACTTTTCAACCGGTAGCTAATGTTTGTTAAGTGTGATCTAAGTGTCAAGCATCCAGCTAGGACTTGGAACTCTAAGATGAAGATGAACAAATAACCCTTGGTGTATGTGGGGGCACATCTGTGGTCCCTGTCCTGTGTTCCACTCCAGCACTATTCCAAGTTTCTCTGTCTCATGTGCAGCTCTTGTCTGCAGTCTCCTTTTACACAAAAGGGGATTAAGAATCTGCTTGGATCTGTCTCCTCTGATGACCTTCAGTTGGTCTAAAATATGCTTACTCCCCTTGAAACTGCACTGTGGTCTGACAAGTGGGAATTATAAAAGAAATCTCCTTTCTGATTAATGCAGCCTAAAGAACTATTACTTTTTGGCAGCTGTAGCTTGCCATTAATAAGAGCATTTGTTTACACTGTGCTTTCTGTATGGCAGCCAATGTTCTAAATACACCGTGTATACTAACTCATTTAATCCTCCTGATAATCTTATGACTGGGTCATGTCATTTCATTACTTAATTTTTTTGCATTTATTTATTGTGTGTGTGTATTTGCAGGTAAGCATACGTGTATATCACCAGCACATGTGTGGAGGTCTAAGGACAATTGCTTCTACTCTGTGGGTTCTGGGGATTGAACCTTTGTCATCAGCCTTGGCAGCAGGTACCTTCACCTGCAGAGCCATCTCACCAACCATTCTATATTTGATAGAAGAGGAACCTAAGACAGAAGTAAATGGTCTAGGCCTGAGTCCTTAGGAGAAATGTGTTTTAAAAATGGACAGGTTATTTGTGAGAAGTAATAAAAGTACTCAGCTTAGACCCCCAGGTGAGGATGGGACTCCCCTGGGATGGGAAGTGGAGAGCCATCTAATACACTCTGTAGCAGTGCCAACCCAGGTAGCGGGGAGCAGGAGGTGACCAGGTCCAGAGCCAAGAGGAGTGAGTTGGTGGTTGTCAAGGCAGACAAGGAACCCCCATGGTGGAAGACTAGCTTACATTAGCAGAGAGCTGTCTAGGCTGGAGGGCTCATGATGGGAACACAGGGGTCTTTGCAGTCCACTGAATAAACATAAGACGCTGACCAAAGCTGCTGTCCCAATGCCTCTGTGCTCTATCTGACCCTCAATCTCCAAGTGACACCAGCAGGGGAATGTTCTCAATGACTGCAGTAGCAGTGTATGTGTTTTACCCAGGCGGAGAGAAGAGAGGAGAAAAGGAGTGAATGAATGAAGGAGGAGGTGTGAGAAGAAAAAATGGAAATAGGGAAATACATAAGGAAGGAGGGTGAGAGGAAGCAAGAGAAGGAGGGAAGGAGGGGAAGGAAACTAACCTGCTGGTCCCTTGGCCCTCCCATCTCCTGGTCCCCGCCCCTCCCTGGAGACAAGCAGCAGCTTCAGCTGTCTGGTTGCCCAAGGACTGAGAGCAGTACTGCCCGCAGATGGTCATGGGGAGCAAGGAAACCATTAGCTGGCTGATTTATCGCAGGTCAAAGCAGAGCAATGTTGTGTCATCACAGAAGCCCTCGAAGTCTCATGATGGATGGGACGCAGGTAGAGTGAAGGAAAGGAGCAGCGTGGACACTGGACAGAGCCTGGGCCTGGGTACACGGTGGAGCTGTTCTCTCCTTGGCTCAACCTAATGACCAGGCCACGGTTCGGGCTGCATCTCTTTGCGATTTTCTTGGAGGGCGATCAGTTGTGTCCTGTGCCATTACTACTGTTTCTTATCATTGGTACATAATGATGCACTGTGGCTCGGGGTGGATGTGCTTTCTCTCAGCAGGACTGGGACCAGGCACAGTGTGGCCATCTGCATCCCTGACTTAGCTTCTGCCCCTTTGAATTCTGAGGCTTCCAGGGAGGGAGTCACTGTTCCACTGGGGGCCTTTGCTGCTCTCTGCTCTGACCACACTGCCCTGAGAAACGGGTCTGTCTTCATACCCTTGTGGCTCATTAAACCCAACTAGTGCAGTCAAGGCCATAGAAAAGGCAAGAGCCCGACTTGATCAAGAAGGAGATTCACTTGTTCTTTCTGGTCATAGTACATGTAGAACATTCACTATGAGGGAGCAAAACACACAATTCACATAAAACTTTACAGTTCCTTCTTCTTCCCTTCTTCTGCCTCTTCCTCCTCCTTCATTTTTTTTTTTCATGATGCCATTTAATTATGACAGAGTTAAAAATCACGTCTCCAGCACTGTCTCCTAGAGACCATTTTTTTTTTTTAAAACAGAGTCTTACCCTGTAGCACAGACTGGCTAGAACTCTCTATGTTGCCCTGGGCTGGTCTAGTATTCATGGGAATCTTCCTGACTCAGTTTCTTGGGTGCTGAGTTTGCAGGCAGCAGCCACTACACCTGGTTGTGGCCAGGTGTATGTAACTGACATGGAACTTTAAGTGAGGACTGGAAAATGCAAAGTCATGTCTTCCTTCCAAGGATCTAGTTTGGGTTTCTACAGTTGCCTATTATTTCTTCCCACCATTTTGGCTTCCTTCCTTCGTAAACTATGAAAACTGGCTTCATAGGCAAGGGGCGGGTGAAGTTCTCTGGGTGTAAGGTGGATCAAATGGGGTGGGGCAGAAGAGGGTGAAGGAACCAAGACCAGAGAAGAAAGACTTGAGACATGTAGAGATAAGAGAAATGCTGAGATCCCCAGAGCCAAAAAGAGTGGGATGAGACAGTTTTAAAGGGTCTTCCTTTAGGCTGAGCTGTTGGTGTGATGGCCACAGATAAGCCTCTTGGTCAGGTGCTCTGGGAGGCTCAGAACCTGGGCAAAAGTACTTGCCAGAGGTAACCAGTGAACTTTGGAATGAAGATGCTGGAGATTGACTGGCCTAAGTACCTGGTGGAAGCTGAGAGTCCCAAGAGCCAGTGCTAGATAGGCACTATTGTTGATCTGAGAAGGAGGAAAGGATAGCTCAGTCAGTAAAGTGCTTGTCTTGTAGATGTGAGACTTGAGTTCAAGCCCCCTGAACCCACCAAACATAGCGTCATGTGCTTGACATGTCAGCACTATGCAGGAAGAGAAAGGCTAATCCCTGGGCTCACTGGATGGCTATTTAGTGAGTTCCAGGTAAATGACAGACAGATGCTTTCTCAAAAACACAACAGTTAAGACAAAAGCAAGCACCACACATGCACACTCATAATACCTGAAAAATGACAGCCAAGATTACCCTCTGACTTGCACACACGTGTGTGCATGCATGTTGCCGAATCCCCCGCCAGGCCAGCCAGGGGAAAGGGGAAACAGCGGGGCCTCGTGGGCGTGAGGCCAATGGGCGAGCAGGTGACGGAGTCACCACCCAGACTTTACTCAGGAAGTGTTTGGGCTTACATAGGGTCGGGGGTCCAATCAGCTGTGGCCACCCCTCCGCTCAGGGGAGGGGGAGAGCAGCCACCAATCATTTAGCTGTTTACTGGGTATCCAGATTAGATGGCCATTTCCCATTGGCTGTTCATCCCTCCTTCCCATTGGTTGTTCATCTGCCCACCATTTGGTTGTCCATCCCACTGCCTGTTTGGTTTCTTTTCAGGCTTGTCTGTAGCCAGACCTCCTGGATTCAGGAGCCTGGGCTAGGGCCTCCCTGAATGGATAGTGCCACACATGCACACATGAGCATGCTCACCCATGGGCAGCTTTGAGGCAGTGACCTCGAAAAGAAGCAGTGCTTTCCAGGTGTGTGGCCTGCAGACACCTGAAATGACCCACTCAGGGATGCTTGTTAAACATGCAGACTCCCAGCCACCCAAGTAGATTAAGGGAGCCAGGGAGTTTCTTGTTCATGAAATTCTTAGAACCAGACCTGAACCTGGGAGAAGGGCAAATCAGAGCTCTTTGGGCTTTGACTCAAGCCCAGAATGTGGGAGAGGGTGTTTCTCCAGCTGTAGCCTGCGGATAGAGAGGCTTCTGACCTTGGAGAGCTCTGCAGCTGGAGGCCTCATGTCTGTGATTCACAGTAGGTGCTCTGGAAGCACCCGTTTCCTCCCCACGCACTCCTCTACATGTGCACGAAGGACCATACATGCTTGTGCACGAAGGACCATGCATGCTTGTGCACGAAGGACCATGCATGCTTGTGCATTGGCCTCATTTCCTGCTGTCTCAGCTCCAGAAACATTCTGTAGTCCTTGTGTTCTTTGCAGCTTTTCCCAGCAGCTGTCTGGAATCCTTCAGCCACTCCTCACTACACTTGTGCCCACTCTCGGAACACCCCTCTGGCCTTCTTCCCAAATGCCGTGCTAGACGGGCCTCCTGTCAAGGATCACGCTTCATCGAGATGTGATGTATTTTCCTGTCCCTCAGCTGGGTCCAGCTGTTTGCAGCTTGCAAAGGACCCTTCGCTTGTAGTTCTTAGTTTGTTCTAGGATAAAACTCAGTATTTCTGGACCACCCAGGGCTCTGGCCCTGCTGGAAAAGGGCTTGGAAATGTTCTTGGCTCCAGCTGTCACATTATGGGAAGGAGGACCCAGGAGCAGCAGCTATGGTAGGTAATGCCTGGGTCTCAGTGCCAGGGTGACTGTGTGGATCCTGGCTCTGACTAGTGGTTTGCCTCCAATTCATGGATCCTTGGGCATCCACCCATCAACTGAATTGTGGGAGTGCTACATTACAGCTTCTTCTAGGGCTGGATGCAGTGGTGTAGGATTATAACTCCTGTAACCTTGAGAAAGATGCACAAATAAAGTGCATCACCAGAACAAGCGCCATGCAGTTCAGTGATCATTCATTGGGACAGAGCCCAGAGGAAGGGCAAGAAGGCACTTTCCTCCTTGTCCTGATGTGGATGTTGCATGTTCCTCCTTTCTGACCTCTCTCCTTTGTTCCATAATGCACACATCTGCTTTGCTTTGTTGTAATAGGCAAACACCGGTCAGCATAGCAGTTGCTTTACAAAGAGATTCCCTTGGACTTGCCCCAGGCTGGTGATTGCTCCCACGCAGTAACTTTTACCATGCATCTGGCCCAGAAATACTGAGTTTTATCCTAGAACAAACTAAAAACTACAAGTGAAGGGTCCTTTGCAAGCTGCAAACAGCTCTCTCCAGCGCCTCCATGGAGCCTGTTCCCATTTCATCTTATCATCCTTGATGTTGAGTATCCTTAGCTCACCTTGATCCCTTTTATAACAGGATGGGAGACAGAGGTAAAATAGGGAGGAGGAGGCTTTCTCTTGTTTGTGAGTAAAGTAGAACACACACACACACAGACACACACATACACACACACACGCACACACACACACGCACACACACTGACACATGTTCACTCTCCATGTTGATCACCTCTTCTTATATAATTCTAGTATGTAATTATGTCAACATTGCAAACACCCTTGGAAAGATCTTGTTCCCCCTCTGAAGTCCCTGGTGTCTAGTGTCCCACCCTCATCTGCTGTCATTGTTTTGGTAGCAGTTACAGTGGCAATGGTGTTTCCAATGGGCAGATGAAAGTTCTGAATGTTCCAATATTTGAGTAGAATGAAGGAGCGTTGAGGGTATGCCGGTAACAAGGCGGCTTTGAGCCAATAGCAGTCTGTCATGAATGAGGGTGTGGGGGGAAGAGCATGGTGAGGTGAACCATATCAGTAAGCCATGGTAATATATTCCAAGACATTATCTTCTGGATATAGATCTCTTGGGAATAGAAGGCATTTCAGTTTTCTGTGGAATATGAATGACACCTAGAAGTCAAATATTAGAAATGGACACTGGCCTGTGAGCATGTGTTATTAGCCGAGGGTCAGAAGACCTGCCCTTGGCAACAAACTCTTTGCAGGTCTGTGTTGGGGGAAGCAGGCACTATGTATTTTTCAAAGAAGTGGGTGCAGTGTCTGAGTACCTGCTGTGTATTTTTGCAGCTGACACTTGGAAGTGAACATGTGTAGCTTTGTTTCAGAGCTGGGACAATGACAGAGTCATATCTAGAGACACATTCCAGGCACCAGGCCCGTGGTCTGTGCTCTGTCCTGCCTCCTCTCAAAACCGATGCATTCAAAGGAAATATGCTTGCATTCTCATTCAAGTGTGGCTTAGCCTCCTAATCAGAGCTGTGATAAACTGCTATCAACTTGTGGCTTCTAACTATATTAATATTCTTTTATTGTTTTGGAGGTCACCGTCTGAAATGGACTATAAGGGGCTGAGACAATGTCTATTGGACTGCATTATGGCTGGTTTTTTTTTTTTTTTTTTCTACCATATGAGGGGTTCACATTCCTTCTCTCTTGGTCCCACACTCACAGGACCTTTTCTCCTTTTAATTCCACTGTCACATGACCTTCTTCTCTGACTGTGACCCCATGTCTGCCCTTTACAACACTTGGCGATTGTATTGACCCACCTTCGTACCCAGATTAATCTCCCTTTAGTTAAATTTCATTGTCCACCTGCTTTCACAGATTCTAGGAGTCAGGATGGGGACTTCTTTAAGAAGGGCCACCTATCCACCTGACCATGATAGGCAAACACCAGTCAGCATAGCAGTTGCTTTACAGCAAAGAGATTCCCTTGGACTTGCCCCAGGCTGGTGATTGCTCCCACGCAATAACTTTTACCATGCATCTGGCCCAGCCCACAGCTTTCTCCAGTGCCTCCATGGAGCCTTTACTTGTCTTATGAGGCCAGCACTGTTGGCATGTGCATCTTTCAGGTGAGGGACACACAACAAAGAGAGAGATGGGGCCACTTGTCCACAGTGGTGGTCCAGTTTCAGAGTTTGTAGCATGTAGTACTTGGCATGGCTGAGCACCAGGAGGGGCCTGACCTGCTGTGCTGACTGGTTACGTCTGCCAGTGGCTAGTTGTGCCCGACTGCTGTTGTAGCAGTTATTCTCTTTGGTGCCATGAAACAGCACTCAATCAAAGTCAAGTAACTTAAGGGAGAAAGGGAGACTTATTTGGCTTATGGTGCCAGAGGGGAGATACAGTCCTTTGCAGGGGAAAAGGCATAACTGGCAGCAGAAGCTGGGGGTAGCTTAAGTCATGTCCATCAAGGTGGCTGAGAGACCTGTTCTTATGCCAAAACATAAGAACAGACTTCTCTGGAAGTAGGATAGGACTAGTCAATCTTAAGACCCACTTCTGTGACCTGCCTTCTTCCAGAAAGATTTTACCTCCCAAAGGTGCTGTGACCTTCCCAAAAATCAACTAAGAATGCAAACACATGAGCCTATGGAGGGTAACTCACATTTCAAACCATGACAGCCATGTTAATGGAAGCAGAAGCACTTGGTGGTACTTCCTAGTATGCAAGAAAAGGCATCAAGCATGCCCCAGATAGAGTGTTATTATCAAGAAATCATTTGCCTCCTTGGTAATAGGAAATTAATCTTACATTCTTTGGCCAGAAATTGATATTTTCCAAGCATTTTTGTTAATGGAGCTTCTAGTGTGAGCCACCTGGAGGGTTAGGTCACAGTGGTGACCTGCAGTAGAAACTGAGGGCTGGGGCTTGGTCCTGTAAGTCACTGGACATTGAGGGTCACTTACCTCTTTTTCCTGGCTTCTGCTAACTGCCTGCCTGGTGCTTCACCTTTTCCCTGCTTCTTCCTTAGTGAGAGTCAGCTGTCAGGTGCCAAGCTCTTTGCTTTGCTGCAGTTGGACCAGAAGTTAGAGGCTCTGAGTTCTTTTTCCCTTTGGGAATCTCACAGTCTCATGTATCCTTGGTGCTCTGTGTAATTTGTGAAAAGAAAGAGAGACTAAAGTACATCCTGTCTTAGAGCTGCTGCAGGGTGTGAGCTCACTGGTGTAAGGACACTAGTGTGAGTTCACTGGTATGCGCTCACTGGTGTGAAGACACTGGTGTGAGCTCACTGGTGTGAAGACATTGGTGTGAGCTCACTGGTGGTCTCATGTAGGTCCCAGGAGAGAACAAGAAAAAACTTGCTCCAAACAGGAATTTTTTCATAGGAGCTCCAAATATCCTTTTCCTTCCATGATAGGAGTTATCTGGCCTTCATTGTGCCATGGGACAAAATTTCAGGGATGACACCTCCTTTATTGCTCAAAGTTTTCAACTTATAAAAAACTTGGGGGAGGAAACAGACCTCTAGAAGTTTAAAACTCAGCTTAATTACTGTTAAGGCTACATGCTGTGATGTGAGTCCAAGATACTTATCTTCTCGTGACCTTGCTAAGGAGCTGTCTGAACTCTATACTGCTGGTGGGGAGCTGGACCTGGCACTAAGGGACCCTTAATCTCCTATGAAACTTCATTTCTTGATTCATTTTGTGTGCGTGTGTGTGTGTGTGTGTGTGTGTACGTGTATGTGTGTGTGTCTGTGTGTATCAGAGGATACTGTATGTCCCTGTGGAGGATCAAGGGTGGCTTTGGGAATCATCCTGGATTGCCTCTATCTCCTTTTTGTTTTGCTCTGGGATTTCCCAGACTCCGCCCACCAGGGCTGGAAGTGCAAGTCACTGCCATTTCTGCCTGGCATTTTTTTTCTTCTTTTTTTTTTTATTTATTATTTCCACTCATACAAACTTAATAGGTACACCAGTTCCCTCCCTCCTTCCTCCCCCCATCCCCCTGCTCCCCCTCCCTTCACCATCCCCCAGTGCCTCCCCCCCAATTCCCAGAGAGTCCTTTATTGTGCATGCCTGACTTTCCTCTGGGCCCTCCTCTCCGATGACGTACAAGGACCCAGTGGCATTTCCCTGAACCCTTTCCCGTGTTCCCCTTAAGCATAGGAACACTACTGTCTGCCTGGCATTTTTTTTTTTAACATTTTTTATTATTACTTCCGCTCATACAAACTTATTAGGTACACTGGTTCCCTTCCTCCCTCCTCCTCCGATGACGTACAAGGACCAAGTGGCATTTCCCTGAACCCTTTCCTGTGTTCCTCTTAAGCATAGGAGCACTACTGTGGCTGTCAATTCCTTGCCTCCAAGGATCTTGGTGCCTTTAGCAAATGCTAGACTTTGTGGGGTCAATAGTGTGTGGGACATTGCGGAGGGCATGCAAAGTCCAATTATGATTGCTTCAGCCCTAACTTGTGTGGAGTATCTTGCATATCATTGCTCCTCCCATCCTTTTGCTCTTACAGTCTTACTGCCCCCTCTTCCGCAAATGTCCCTGAGCTTCAGGATGAGGAGAGATTAGGCTGGCCTAATTCTAGGTGGTTGATATAGAGTCTCTGAAGTTCTGGATTATGGTTTGTTGATTTTCTTTTGCGGTTTTGCTGCCCCTGCAATGCCCTTCACTTCATCCTGATGGGTATTGGATGTCACCCCCTGGACAGAGATAAAAAGCTGTTAAACTAGAGACTTGTTATAAGAGTATATTCAAAGGTAGATGTAATAAAAGTAGGAAACCACAGTGAGGGAGGGGTCAATCACCCATTTGCAAAATGGTTACTTATTATCTGTGCCTGGCATTTTTTAAGTGGCTCCTGGTATCCGAAGTCAAGACCTTCTGCTTGGGAGGCAGTCTTAAGCCCTGAGCCATCTCTCCAGCCCCTTAATCTCCTATGAGAGCTTGTCATATACCAGCTTGCCTTTTGCTGCAAGGGAGTATGAATCACATTTAGCCTGCCTTGCATTTGGTTTGTGTGGCCAAATGGTGTGTGTGAGAGACTGGGAATATGTTTAGTTCTTAAATCTTAAATCTTCGCGACTGTGGGTGTGGTGAGTCTATTAGTCAGGGTTCTCTAGAACCACAGAATCAACAGAATGAATATATAAAAAGGGAATTTATTGATTTGGCTTACAAGGTATGGTTGAGGTAGTCTAATAATGGCTACCAGTAGTGGCTCAGTCCAGTAGTCCAGTGGGAAGGCTGGAGGATTGGGGTGAAGAAACAAAGAAGTCAGGCGGCAGGAAGGAAGAGAGTTTTCTAGCACAGCTCCAGAGAGTCTTCCTTCCAAGTTTTCTCTTCTATGGTTCCTTTTATCTGGACCTGGGAAATTCCAATCAGATGTAGGGCTGGCCTTTGTATTGTAAATTTATTGATCCTGATAATCTCTTCTGGTAGTCAGCTAGCTTATTTTAATTCATGCCAAGTGTGGTCAAGTTGACATCCAGGATTCGCTGTCACAGTGAGGTATTCAGGAGGGGAGATCAGGGTGAGGTACCTCAGTTTTAGGCTGTGACATGGGTCTGGGTTGAGGGGCCCACAGACTTCCATGTCTGTTGGTGGTGTAGGTTTCAGTGAGTCTTTTGTACTCCATGGTGATACCACTCATGTCCAGCAGATGGGGATGTTACCACATGCAGGAAGGTGTTGGACAGGGATTTGAATTGTTCCCCCCATAAAAACCCCTTTTTTCCTTTTTATTCTCTTTCCTCTTTTGAAAAAGAGGACAGAGCTTTGTGCACATCTAAGCTTTAGGTAATACTTACAACTTACACAATTTTCAGTCTTCTGCAAGGGTCAAGGAGATCTATGGCCCCTGCCGTCTTTACTCCCCCTTCCTCCACTCCCTCCCCTTCTTCCCTCCCTCCCTTCATTCTTTTTCTTTCCTTTCCCCTTTCCTTCCTTCCTTTCACTTGCTTATTAACAAGTAGAGCTTCAAAGCGGCATGGAGGCTAGAACAGCTGGTCAATAAGCCACATTGCCACGTCCGGTTTTTCCATGGGTTCTGGGGATCTGAACTCAGGTCCTCACACTTAACCTCTCAGGTTGATAATGTTTCCTCCACTGGTAGATGGCACCATAAAGGACCTTTTCTGTTCTTTTAAAATTATTGTATATCAACACATGTGAAATTTAACTTGGGTATTAATTTATGTCACCTCCTCTCTTCTCTGTAATCCCAATAGTTCGGTTTTTTTTTTTCTGTGTGTGTTTGAAGCAAGATATCATTTGACTTTCCCATCTCTAAGAGGCGCCTACATCACCTTCTCTCCTTTTATTTCCATTGTCACATCACTTTCTGTCTCTGACCTGGATTCTGCATCTGCTCCTCACTAGCTGTGTGGTTTGAGTAAAGACCCGTGCTTCTGAGCCTCGATGAATCGTGTCATCTAACACAAATCCTAATGCTTGCAGCTTACCTGAATATTTACTACGGACTAAGTCACTTGGCTGCTCAGTGGCCTGAGACCTTGGAGGGCAGAAATGTCTGCTCCATTTCCATTGCATATAGACAAAGAAGCCAGACCAGGGAGTGTGAGGACCTGAATTCAGATCCCTAAAACCCATGTAAAAAGCTGGGCAGGGTGGCATGAGCTTGTAGTTCCAGCAATGGGCAGATGGGAAGGGAAAGCAAGCGGGTCCCTGGAGCTTGCTGGCTACCTATCCTAGCCTACCCGGTGAAGATCTGGCCAGTCAGAGACCCTGTCTCAAAAGGTGACACCCAAGGAACAACACCTGAAGTTGTCCATTGACCTCTACACACATGTGTAGATGTGCATACATGTATGTTCGAGAGTAAAGGAGCAGTTGAGATGCCATGTTTTAATGAATAGAAGCATCTTTTCTTCTAGGAGTCTAAAGATTCAATCAGTTATTCACTTGTGAATCTTTTTTTTTTAAGTGATTTTTTGATCCCTTACTGAGACCAAACAATGTGTGGATTCTTGGTAGACAAAGAAGAGAAAAGACATCTACCATCCACCAGCAGGAGATTGAGGTATGGGTGGGAAGAGGATCATGGTACAGGCACATACATATGCAAATGCTGCTATGGGATGTCCACAAAGGAAGGATGTGAGAAATGGGTTTTTGTATTAGGAGGGAGGCATAGTTTGGTTTCCAAGGATGGGCCAGGGAAGGCATTTCTGAGGTGGGGACTTCAAACTGAGACCCGAGGGATGAATGGATGAGCACTGAGTTCCTTAATTGGTGAGGGGAGGCATAGGGTAGCGTGTGTGAGGGGCGAGGGAAGGCAGGTGGCAGGTGTTCCAAGCAAAATCATCCTGAGGTACGTAGTATCTTGCAGCCGTGAAGAGAGCCGCCTTCTGGAACTGCCTTTTAATAAGAGCATGTGCTCCCTGAGGAATGGCTCCCTGAGGAATGGCACAGTGGCGCTCCAGCCCCAGGCAAGCAGCAGGAACTGTATGAGTGTAACTGATGCCTGGGTCCCCCAGGGATCCAGGGGGAAGGGGGTCTCCAGCAAGGGTCTGGGGGCCACATGCAGGAACTGACTATAACAAAGTAACTACTATTCTTTCTGGCTTGTCCTGACCCAAAGACATCTGCCCTGACCCAAAGACATCTATGTGACCCTCCTTCTGCTGCATTTGTGCAAAGACCCTCCCCCCCAACTACTTTAATGGCAGGAGGTGGCTGGGAATGACTGGGAACTGTTGTTAGCTTCTGGAAAAGCCCTGGAATTTCTTCCTATGGAGCTGTGCCTCTAAGCTGTTGGGAACCCCTGACTTGACCTGGAGTTGAACTGAGTTGAAGGGTCCAGGGCTAGGAGCGGTCTCCTTGTCAACCCCGATACCAGCATGAAATTGCACAAACATTCCAAGAAAGCAGAGGCGCCTTTCCAGCCATTCAGAGGCCAAGTGTTCACACGTCCATTCATGTTTCTGGAAGGCAGGCGAGTGCAGGAGAGAGCGACTAGATAAGGCGCTTGCTTTTGTTCCCTGACACGGGAGGGGGAGGAGGTGTCTGGCAAGATAGTGGAGCTTCTGGTGGGGATGGGACAAAGCAGGGTCCCTTCAGATAAGAACTGGGTAAGGATGTTTGCTGTTTTCTTGGGTGGAGGACAAAACACCCGTTAATGCAGTTTGCCCAGTAGCATCTTTCATTCACAGAATCAGAAGTCAGAGAGCTGTAACGGCTCACCTAACCCATTATAAAAGCACATTCTTTTTTTTTTTTCAAACTGGCATACAAAGTAGTAGGTTTCATTATGGCATTTTCGTGGCTATTTTGTGTCTGTTGATCCTCTTTCCCATTCCCGCCTTCCTTCCCTAGTAGAGTTCCTTGTGTCTTCATGTCACGTGCATTGTTACCCTCTCTCTCCCCTCCTTAAGATCTTATTCCCTTTGCATGGTCTAGTTTCATGACCTCTACTCATTACCTCCTCCATATATACACATACATAAAAATCAAAGTTGGATGAGCAAAAACATGCCGCATTTGCCTTTCTAATTCTGGCTTATTTAGGTTAACAAGATGACTTGTACTTCCATCCATTCCATCTTGAAAATGTCGTAATTTCATTCTCTTTCACAGCCAAACAAAGGTCTGCTGTGCTAATTTGCCACGTTTTTTTTATTTATCTGTTGATGGACATCTAGGGCTGGTCCCATTTCTTAACTATTGTGAGTAGTACAATCAATCGTGAGTATTCAAGTGTCTCTGTGGTGGAATATAGCATCCTTTGACAATAAGTCCAGGATTAAAACAGACCATGAGAAAAGAAGCCCCTTTCTTGAGATCACATTGAAAACCAAGGTTAAAGCTAAGGGTAGTGTTTGGAACCTCTTGCAGAGTCCTCTGCCTTTATTCTCTGGATTCCAGTTCACCTCCTGGTTCCCTGAGCTTTCTATATTTATTTATGCATTGACTACGCCTACCTTGCCCTCAAGCATTTGTTCACATATTTGCTCCCCACTTTTATTAAGACTACAAAATGACTGACAAGTCCTGAAGGAAAGGATTGTGTCATGGAAGAGGCATTAACAACAGAGCCGTGTAGGGGAGATAGCGACAGGGCATTGCCGTGGAATGAATACAGAACGCTTATTGGGGAGGGCAGTGTTTTAGAAGGAGTCTTGAAGACGAAAAGGGCTGCGTTTGTTGACAGAAACCAGGTGCCACACAGGCTTCAGCTCCAGTTACTAGAGCGGGATGAAAGGTGGACTGAAGCGAACTGTCCTAGTTGGTGACTCACCTGACAAAGCAGCAGGCGACAAAGCAGACTCAGCATGTCTCCAGAGGCATCTGTGGGGCTGGGCACGATGGGGATGTGAGGGTGGAAAACGGCCTCCCTTTCCTTAAGGAACTCATCATCCAGTGAGGAAAGCTCATGTATGCTCAAACAGTATGGTCGAAAGCCACACTGACACCACCCTAGAGACTTTGCTCTGCTATTTGCTTGGAGTCTTAGGTGCTTCTCTGGTTGTCACATGTGAAATGGAGAAATTAAATCCCACCTTTGTGTCCCAGGAAAAGAAAAAGACAATGCCCAGCTTTTCTTTCTTAACTGTGTGACCACAAGAATCTTTTCATGATACAAATGCAAACCATGTCTCAGGGAACATATGCGTTAGCTGATAATCAAAACAGGTACCTTTAGGAGAAAACTACTGTGTTAACACACTGTCAAAATATTTTTCCTTCTTTCCAGTTAAAGCTGTGAATCAGCCTGAGCATGCTTAGCGGCATCCTGTCCCTGTCTACCGACTTCATGAGGCAGGTCGCACATGCCCAGATGGGTTCCTGTCCACCACGTTGATGACCTACCTTGTTCTGAGGGGTGGGGGAGATTCTTTGGACTAGAAAGTCCTTTACTTGCAAGTGTTGACAAATTGGTACTTAAACATGTAACAGGCTGCGCTCGACTTTCTGTGCAGCTCCAGCATTCTGAAAACTCCTCCCCTTGGTCACCAGCTTGTCCATGACAAACTGCCTGAGTATGGTGTGGTGACTAAGAGCATAAACATTCAATGTAGATTTTTTTAAATCTCCCCTTTTCCACTGCCAACTGTGTCAGCTTGGGTAAGTTACCTAACTTTTCTGTGCCCTTACCATCCTTCTCTGTATCTAGGAAGGATAATACTCTACCCCTCATAGGAGCATTCTCAGAGCAAAAATGAGATTATCTATGTAAAACTCTAGAACTTTACCTCTGTGGGAAGCACTCAATACATACCACACATTCCAGAAACTTCCATGCTTGTTAAATACATCTCTGACAGTGTTCCCAAGTATGCTTCATGTGTTTCTGCCTCTGTGATTTCAGACACTCATGTCTGCAATGACCCTGGTTTTCTTTTCCATTATCCAAGGCTCTTGCCCTGCATGGCTGAAGACAGAAAGGAAATACCAGGACCAGGAGTCAAAGCCCTCCTTTTCCTGGTATTCCAGAAAATTCCTGGGGGAGAGGCCACTTGAACTTTTTGTATTTCAGCTCTACTCTTTAGGAGGTGGAGGTTTTTATTCAGAACTTGTATAATTTTGGAAACAGTCACTCCTAAATTCTTATCAGATACTCAATAGATGATAAAATACCTAAGCCTTGTGCTAGGAATTGTCCTGCTGACTTCTGCCTGTGAACTCTTCTGGTAACTGCTGATTCTACTGCTTTTCTGGTCATCCATTGGCCAGATAGTATCAATACTCTGTAGTTTCTCTCTTCTCCCTCACTGTCACTCCTGTCTCTGCTCTTCTGTCCCTTCTCCCTTGCTCTTTCTCTCTCTTTTCTCCACCACTTTTGTCCCTCTTTCTTCTTTTTGTATTTCTCCTCCTTTCTCTATTATTACTGGGGTCTTACAACCCCTCATTTTTTTAAACATACATTAGCATCTCTATCAGTGCATTAGATTTCCCCAAGGGAAGACCCCACACCGACATTCCATCTTGACCAAAGTTCAGTGAACTCCTCCACATTAGGGATTTGATGAGATGACTTTTACTTAAAAATTTTTTTTTTTCATTTATGGGGGCTGGAAAGGTGGCTCTTAAGCCTTTGTCTTGCAGGGGGAACGTCCTGAGTTAGGATCCTAGACCCCACGTATAGATGCCAGGCAGAAGCAGGGGCGGCCTGCATTTCTAGTCCTGGTAGGGTGGAGCCTGTGAATCCTGGGGCAGAGTAAATAAGAAGGAGGTGGAGGCGGTCCATGGTGGTTCCCGAATTCGCCTGTGGTTCTACACACACACACACACACACACACACATACACAATTGAATAAAAAAATAATTTTTTTTTCATTTTTTTGAGATAAGTTTTTCCTATGTAGTCCAGGTTAGACCCAAGCTCTCCATCCTTCTGCCTTTATGGTCTGAATACTGGGCTGACGGACATGTGCTGCCATGCTGGGTTTTTACTATGGTGCACCCCAGGCTGACAGGCAACCTCTCATCCGTGTTGATGTTTCTACAGCTCTATCTCTGAATGGTGGACTCGAGTATCTAGCCTTGAACTAACTTAACACAGCTGCCTGATGGATCGGTTGTGAGGTTGACTCCAGTCCATGGTCTAGAGCTGGGTCAGAGCAGATAAGCGCTTGTTCTCAGAACCAACCTGGTGATAGCTGCGAGCCTTCTCCTCCTCCCTTTCTTCTCTGTGCAAACATGTGCCTTGCCATTGTGTTCTAAGAACTATCTCAACGGCCCTGGATCCTGGATGCTTTCTCAGTTGAGATAGCCTGGGTGTCAGCAATAAGGAAGGCAAAGCTCAAGTGGAGGGGACGATCTGATTGGGAGGAAGATTTCCCAGGCCAGGACGGACCTCCATAGCAGTGGCCTGGTAGCTGGGCTGCTTGGACAGACCGAGATTCTGCCTCCCACAGAGGAGGGTCAAATGGCCTGCTGGGCATCCTCTACCGTCCTAGGCATGAACTTTTTGAGGGGTGCAAGGGAGGGGCTGTCACACCTGTAGAGAGGTGCTAGAGTGCACTTTGAGGACTTGGCAGGGGTTTTGGAGGGCCTGAAGCTGGGTCTGGCAAAGCAACAGGTGTTAAAACATCCAGAATCTTCTGAGATTCTGGTGTTGGACGTCAGTCCCAGGCCACTTTCTCTGTGATCCTGGCTGTGTCTCTCAAGTTCTTTGAACCTCAATTTCCTGCCTAGAAAATAAGTAGGGCATATTAAGTGGTTTTGAAATTTGTTTCAAAAGTTTGTTTGTTAAAGTTGTATCAAAAGTATAATCGGAATGCTTTTTATCTCCCCTGCCTGCAGCATCACATGCCTCCTCCAAACCCATGCACAGAGCAGCTGTGTGTGGAGGGATTTGGATCATCCCGGCTCTTCCCTGTGGCTTATCCCTGTTGCCACGCACGTTCCCCAAGGCGCAGCGCACACACATGGCTCCCTGGCGTGGTGAGCACTGTTTCAAACTTCTTCCCACGCTAGTGGTGATGAGGCAGCAAGACTGGTGGTCTGGGGCGAGGGTGACGCTGTTAACCCTATCACAGGCCAGTCTGGGTAGACATTGGTCAGTGCATTCTGGTTGGATGGTGGTCCTGCTTTCGTGTCAGAGTCAGTTGTGAGAGGCTTTGAACTCTTAAATTACAGCCAAGCCTCATCGGATTCAAGATTTAGGGCTTTTATTTCAGGGGAAAAAGTGGTCATAGGCGAAAACACATCTGTCTCTCTCCACAAACAATGTCAAACCCAAACACTAAATTTGATTCTGTACTGTTGTATCCATAGGAGAAGGCAGAGTCAGAAGGGGTTAATACTGGCTTTGAGCACAGATGAAAATAGCACCAATGATAGGATGGCTGCCCACTGTGGGTAGATTGCATGCTTAACATACCATGAGAAGCATTTATTAGCTCCTAGGATCTCTGACAAATGAGCTTGAAACTGGCAAGAAATATGTTTTCTCTTAATGAAGGAGGCCAGAGTCCACACCCAAGGGTGTGCAGGGCCATGCTGATTCTGAAGAGGTCAGAGTCCATCTTTGCCTCTCTTAGCTCTCCAGGGTGTCAGGAATTCTCCTGTACCATATCACCCACCTCTTCCTCTGTCTATACAGAGAGCTTCCATTTTCTGTCTGTATCTCTTCCCCAAGTAATTTGCAACGGTATTTACTGATGGACTTAGGGTCACCTGACACATCCCCATCTGAAGACCCTGCTTACAAGTAAGGAAGATTGTATTCACTAGTTCTGATTTATCTTTTTAGCGGCCCCTATTCAGTCTTCCCCAGGGTATTGTCAACCCCACCCGGAGGTCTTTTGCCAATGGTCTCACACTGGGGTGGCTGAGCCGGGGCGAGGACTCTCTCTTTGGTCTACTTCATTCTCTGTTGCAGTGTCATGGAATGCCTACAGAACTTGAAATAGGCAGATGGAATCGTTAGAGGACCAGTTTGCAAGATGGGCATTGCCTGTAGAGGGTGCTCAAGGTCTGTTGTAGAGAAGGTGACTATTAACACTCAGGCTTTGTTGTGTACTTCTAGGGAGCTGTGAATTAACTTATATTCTTTGATATCTATAACACAGAGAAGAAAATTTCAACCAAGTGGAGCTGAATGTCCATAGCAGATAATGTGCGCGCACATCCACGTGCCTTGCGACTGTTGATAGCTTATAATTAGCATGGAGAATCTTCATGGATTCTCCAGAAGAAGCCCTGAGGACAGGCAGCACTTCCTCTGAAAGACCCAGGTTCCTGCCCCCTAGTCACAGCTCCATGAGGGACTTCATTCAGTTACCCCGTCTTGCTTTTCTGTCCCTACAAAGTGGAAGCTAACAATGGTCTTCCTGTGGTTCTCTCAGGATGTTCCCATGCTTGCTGGTTGAGTGTGCTCCTGTCCAAAGGAAGGAGAAAAAAAGAATTTAGAAGATTTCAAGTCCCTTGCAGCCCTGGGGGTTTAGGAAAAAAACAGCCGCATTTTTGGTCAGCACGTGCTGTCACCGGGAGAGCAGTCTGCAGGGAACCGTCATGCTGCCGTGTGTTTTAGTTGGATTATAGCAAGAAGCATTTTTCCAGTTAGAAGACTGGTACGTAGACAAGAATCTCTTTGTGATGCCAGAGGGCGCATCTATGGGAGAGAGGGCTGAGACCAACTTCCCCCAGGAGGGTTTGGGAAGTCAAAGGACTGTGGGAGGCAGGAATTAAGAACAAGAAGTTCATTTTGACAAATGAAGACTTTCTCAAGTCAGTGAAAGTGTAAAACCTTGTAATGGGTGACTTAGTAACAAGTAATTTCCCTTGTCTCTTGTTCTAGTTGGCACAGTCGCCAGCAATCTGAAGAAATTAAATGGGAGATTCTAGAAAAAAGCCAATTCATAGGTTTTAAATTGCATGATGCTATTATAAATAACATCTAGTTTGTTTCATGAATGTGTGTGCATCCACACATGCATCTGCATGGTACATGTGTAAAGGTCAGAGGATAACTTCTGGGGTTGACTCTTAGGTGCTTTCAACCATTCATCTGAGACTACATTACTCATTGACTTAGAAGTTTGCTACATGGACAGGAAACTTGCCACACAGGCTTCTAAGACTCTACCTATCTCTGCCTCCCAAGGACATTGATGGAATCATAGGTATGAACCTTGCACCTTGCTTTTTACTTGGGTTCTAAGGGTCATAATCATATCTGAGAATCAAGCACTTTTCCAACTGAGCCATCAAACCAGTCCTAAGTATGATAATATCATGCACCATCTCTCCTGGGGTGTGCAAAGTCATTTGGTCTACAATATCCACATTCTCCATGCTACTTGCTTATTAGCCACTCACTAGTCAGATTGGCCATTAAGGTATTTCAGTGCCAGCTAATATATAGGGTTCAGTACCATTTTTAGTTTTCCCATGTCCACTGCAAGCCATATCTTCCATCTCTTATATGGCAGGGCCTTGGAATCAGCACCATAAAAGCTAGACCCTTAATCCTCACCCATTATCTGGAAGTTGCTGCATCTCCTCTATTTATCCAACTTGCTTATAGCCTGTGCTTTAGCATCATGCAATGCTGGGGTAAGTTTGTCTGCTGCTGCTTAGCAGTCATGGGCCTCATGTCTGTTCTTAGCCTTCCTGACTACAGGTTCTTTGGTTGTCATAGTGACATCGCCTCTCTCTTGAGGGTGTGTGTAAGTCAACGCATTCCAAACACTTTCCACAGTGTTCAACCCATCGTGGGCTTCTAGAAACTCTGACATACATACGGAAGCTCTGCTGTCCTTATTCCCTATGAATAGTTGATGCAGCAAAGAATCCTTGTGCTGTTAGACACTGTCAGTGAGGGCGAGTTGGAACTTGGTATTTTTGTGCAAACACTGTCAAGGCAAGGCCTAGTTGAACATCAGAGCGCCAGAATTCTCTCTCTTTCTCTCTCTCTCTCTCTTTCCCTCTCCCTCAATGTAAGTCTTGGGCAGGGTTTTGGAATGCTGCACAGGCATCTGAAGCACCAGTCAGACAGCAGGAATTCAGGATCCTTTCCAAGCCGGAAGTGACTTCCACGTGCACTTCCACGCTCTGCACTCGTGCTCCCTGTGCAGGCAGCTCTCCAAATTCCTGGGAGGCGATCAGTTGGCCAGAGCACGGCAGGTCAGAGTCATGAGAAGCTGCATTCCACATCTATGCAGCTCTCCCAGCACATGCAAAGCGCAAGCTCCAAACTTACGTTTTCCTTCCTCTTTTCAGGCAGCTCTTGCTGTTGAGAGGAGTACACAGGGAAACACTCAGAGTTGAAAGAAGGGGGCGAAGACAAATGTCAGAGCTGGAATGGTAAGCGGCGAACATACCGCTTATCTTTATTGCACTGAAATAGACGGAAAAGAACTGAACTGCCTTTGACATGTTTATGTGACGATGTTTGGGTCATTTATCACTCTAGAGATGGTCTTACGGCAGAAATATTGTCATGTGAACCCAGACACTGACTTGTAGCTTCAGCTGGCCTCCTGCTTCATTGTGAAACTATAGCAAGCGGCCTAGCTTCTCAGGAAGTTGATTTCTCTATTTCTAAAATTACTTGGGTTCAGCATTTCCTTCCCTATTTATAATTCATTGATGTATTTTAAAGCGCTAAAATTCACCATTGATGGGCCTAAATAGAATTCACCACGCTCTGCCAAGTTTGAATAAGGCTTGATTATTTATTTTGCTGCTTAGATGCTACTAAATGCGACAGGGCAGTTGCGTGATCTTCAGTATACAGTGGGAAACAGAGGCTTGGCTCCAGTGAGGGGAGAGGCCCTGGCTTTTTGGCAGGCAAACGGAGAGGTGAGAGGGCAGCGCAGACCTCCTGACATTCAGTTCCCTGTTCTCTGCAACCTTGGCACTGAAGATGGCCGACTGAGCAAGAAGCCATATCTGAGCATGACTGACACTGCTGGTAGAGATGTGAGTTAATGCAGCTATTGTAGAGCATAACATGGGGCTTCCACAGGAAGTGGACATTGATTAGGACTCAGCATTCAACAGCTCTGGGTGGCTGGTGGAGACAAAGTCACTGCACACCAGCTTTATCTCAGTACGACCTACAATAGCCAAGATATGGAGTTAGCCATGATGGACAAAGGGATAAAAAAATGTGGATTATACACACAGTGGCATAACATTCATCCACAAGGAAAGAGTGAAATCCCATCATTTTAGTAAAGGGCACAAAACTGGAGAGGGCGTTATTCACATCAGACCCAGAAAGAGATGCGAAGCACGTTTGCTGTCATGTGTGGAAGCTGAAAGCGTCAACCTTAAAGTAAAATTCTGATTATACTGACGGGGTTGGGGGATGGTGTGAAATGGGAAAGGTGTGGTTGGATTTAGTTGGTACATGCCATATACATATGGAAAGATCATGTCAAGCCTCAGTAATATGTACGATTAATGCATGCTAATCAGTTGGGATTGAAGAGATAGCCCAGCTGGTCAAGTGTGAGAGGGCCCATATCTGATCCCCAGCATCCATGTACAAAGCCGTGTGCGCTGGACCTGCTTTTAATCCCAGTGCCAAGAAAGTGAAGCCAGGAGGTCTCTCAGGCTTGCATGGGTATCCAGAAATGTGGGCCCCAGAGCCCAATGAGTGGTACTGTACCAAAAAATAAGGTGGGTGGATCCAGAGAAACGACACTGACGGTTCTCCTATGACCTACACATATGTATATGTACACACACACACACACACACACACACACACACACACACACACACACACACACGCTCATACCTCTATTTGCATGACATTTCATTCAATAAATTTTGTGTTGACAAAATAAGATGGGCATTATAATCCAGCTGACATTTAGAAGACTCAATACATGATTTTTTTTGCTATTTTCAGCTCTTTTCTTTTTTTAAGAATCTGAGACAGATTCTTCCTGTGTAGCCCAGACTGCCTCGAAACTTGCTGTACATCTCAGGATGACTATGAACTTGTGATTCTCTTGCCTGTTTTCTGGGCTGTGCTGAGCTATTAGGCAAGTGCCGCCACACTTAGCATTGTCAGCTTATTTTTAACGATCTGTAAATGGGATGCTCTGTATTTACTACAAATACTGTCGCCACATTTCCATCACAAAGCAATAGAAAGGGGTTGGAATATATAGGTTTGTAAAGTACAATGCAGCGGGGGTGCTTTGTATGAAAATATTTTTGTACAAAGATGAGAAGTAAAGTCTACAATGAATGGAGGAGGAGGACCAAGCACGAATTAACAGTACACTGGACTATGAAAGCTTCCCACCTTTGTACTTTTCTGATTTTATTTAAATGTCTAAACCAGCTGTGACAATCAGTTTTTAAAAAGCGCTTTCTTTTTAAGGGTACAAAAGTGATGATTCTGTTTGACCGGGTAACAGTTAGACAACCAACTTTCTTCCAAGTGATTGTTGAATCGACTTGCAAATATTTTCAAAGCAGACATGAATTGAGTCTTCAAGAGTCATCACTAATTAACTAACTGTCTTGATTTGATTAACATAGCCCCACTCAGCCTTGAGTCAGTGGGATTTAGGGGGGCACTTCCAAATACAGTGGAGGCCAGGACTCCACATCTGCTCTTCACTTTTGCCAAATAGCTGTGTTCTAAGCAAACACCACAATGATATGGCCACTTACAGGAGATGAAGCAAAGCCGTGGGGTTGATCTGCAGGTGGGGTGGGTAGGGGTACCAAGCACTGATGCTTCCAAGGTCTCATTCCCATAGGAATGCTAACCAGTCAGCAAAGCTGGAGAAACAGGCAAAGAATGCCTGCTGCTCTTAGTCAGGATTGGGGGTGCCCAGCTGTTGAATGAGTCCTGGGCACGAGCTGTCACGCTTTGGCCAAGAACTCGCAATCCTTGGCCTTAGGACTTCCAGCGCAGAAGATGCTCATGGAAGCCTTTTGCCTCCAAGCCAAAAGTGGAATTCAAGACAGAAAAATAATGCAGGTAGTGCACTGTGCACACACACACACACACACACACATACACACACATACACACACATACACACATATGCACACACAAAGCCAGTTGACCATGAATGCTCACAGTCTGACAGTTGTATCTTCTCACATTTTTAGTTCTGTCAGGAGCAGAGAAAGATCGCTTTCTTTGTTATTGCCAAAGAATGGTCTCCTCAAATTAGAAAAAGATAGCTTTGTTTCATGCATGGTTGTATGTTTTATTTTAGCTTTTGTATTTCAGGGTATTTCTTCGTATGGTTGTTTTTTTTTTTTTTTTTTTTTTTTTTTTTTTTTTTGGTTTGGGCAAGTAATACTGTTTTTCCATTTTTGAAAGTAGCAGTGTTCTTTAAAAATATATCACTTTCAGGGAGAAAGGATCACTTGAAATACTATCAGTAATATAGCTTACATGTGGAAATAGCAAAAATCTTTAAGGTATGATGTCAACAAATGTGATAAACAGGGTCTCTCCTATTTCATTTCCTCCCTCCCTTTTTTTTCCCTTCTCTTCTTCTCAGCTTTGATCTTCCCTCCCTCCCTCACTCCCTCCTTCCCTGCCTCCCTTCTTTCTTTCACTCTCCTTATCCCTTCCCCCTCTCTTTCCCTTTCTGTCTTTAACAGAGTCTTGCTATGTAGCCCTATCTACCCTTGGCTTTCCAAGTGCTGGGACTACAGGTTCAGTCTGGCATCCCTGATCTCCCAGTGTTTTTCTTTATTTTTCTTTTCTTGTCTCTCCTCCCCTCTCCCCTCCCCGCCCCCTCACACCACATATATCAGAAGGCACTGTGTGTGCCTGTGGAGGACCAAGGGTGACTTTGGGAATCACCCTGGACTGGAATTTCCCAGGCTCTGCCTTCCAGAACCTTGACTACAAGCTGCTGTCATTTCTGCCTGGTGTTTTTACATGGGATCTGTGATCTGAACTCAGAACCTTCTGCTTGGAAGGCATAGGCTTAAAACCCTGAGTCATCTCTCTGGTCCCCAATGTTCTTTAAAAACAGCAAATACTTTGGAGTGAGTGGGCAGCACCCTCTTTGAAAGGCAGTGCTGGTGGCCTGGATGGAGGGGAAGCAAGTGCAGTCATGGGCTGTCGGAGCAAGGGGAGAAGGTGGAACCCAACAGAGAGGGAAGGGGAAGAAACTCTTGCAAGCTAGCTTGGCAGATAGATCTTATTTTCAGGTAGAAAAGATGCGGCTTGGGCTGGAGAGGTGGCTCAGGGGTTAAGCCTCCGCCTTGCAGGTGGAAGGTCTTGAGTTCGGATCCCAGATCCCACGTATAGACGCCAGGCGGAAGCGGGGGCGGCCTGCGCTTCTGGTCCTGGTAGGGCGGAGCCTGTGAATCCCGGGGCAGAAGGAGGTGGAGGCGTCCATGGTGGTTTGCGAGTTTGTCTGTGGTTCTACACATACACAGACACACACACACGCGCGCACACATGCACACAGTTGAATAAACAATAATAATTAAAAAAAAAGATGCGGCTTGGGGAAAACTAGTTTGGATTTTGGGGAGATGGTCTGTTGTGAGCTGGCGACATACCCTCTTCTGTGGAATGCGGCTTAGCCTAGCCTCCCTCCCTTCCCCCTCCCACGATCCTCTCCTGGCTTTTGGCGGGTCGACTCCTCTGCTTGCCGATAGATGGCAGTAGAGGCTTTCAGATTAGGATGCTTGGGCCACGACCTCCCATCCTCCCTCTGTGGCTCAGCTGGGAATGCTGGCCCCGAAGGCCTAGAACTGCTGAGCAGACAGCTGCTGCTGGAGTTTACTGCGCAGTAACCCAGCAAGGAGCAGCATTTAAAGGAGCAGCAGTTTCTAGGAGTTGGTGCCCAGCCAGGCACAGAATGGCAGCATGAGCTGTCGCACCCAACTGCTTCTTTCCTCTCCCGGGGGTCAATCTTCCCTGTTTTGGTACTTGGCACGGATGAGAATGGAAGGTATAATATGAATGGATGAGAGAAGAAGGTATGATAAGGCTAAAGGTGAAAGAGACACCCTGGCCATCTTTAGGGCAAGACCATTTTCTGGAAAGAACATTATAACTTTAAAAAGGCATCCTTTAACATCTTTTGCCTTTGGAACAACCTTTCGGATGTGCTAGGACAAGAACCGTCAGTTTCATTTGTTGGTAAGGGAATGGAATCTTGGGGAAGATATGCGGGTGATTTCTGTTGGGTCATCCTGCTATAAGGTGGTGGCAAGAACCTCAATCCATGTCACTTGAACCCCTCATGTCCTCCTCCCATTGCCAAAAACTTGTCAACAGAAACGTCCCATTCTTAAATCTCTGCTAATATGCAGAATTAAACTTCCTTTACTTATCTAACCATTGAACTGTATTCTGGGAATACAGAGCTAACAGTAGGTCCTTGTTTTTACACATTGCTTTTTTTCATGCTGAGCACTGTTGTGATCACTTTAAAATAAAATAATGTAAAAATAAATAAAATAAAACAAAACAGCCCTTTTCAGGGTAGCCTTTGCTTTTAGTAAATATGTGTACGAAGAAACTGAATCACAGAGAAGGTATTAACATACTGCAGATCACACAAGAAACAGAACTGTGATTCCAAGGTAGGCTTTAGCATGCTTTCTTTTCCCAAAGAAACTTTGAGACACATATCCATTCGTTTTTTTTATTGTACACATCTTAATGGTTTTTACTATGTTCAGATATGCAAGCTTCATCATAGCTAATTTGAGAACAGTTTTTTTAAAGTCATTGCAAAAATGAAGATCTTACCCATGAGCAGTTGAATAATGAGATCCTTAAATTCTCTAGAATATTCCATCTTGATGATTCCTGCCTTGTTAGAGTTCTGAGTTCAGGTTACTGGTATGTAGATTATCACAGCATAGCTCAACAAATACTGATAGTGGATGTCTGAAGAACAGAAAGCCTAACAGCTTCAAATAAGAGAGAGAGAGAGAGAGAGACAGAGACAGAGAAATACAGAGAGAGACAGAGAGGAGAGAGATGCACAAGATTTGGCATAGGGCTGAAGCTTGGATTTTGTGCTTATCATAAAGTTGTGAATTAATATATCAACCCTGAAAATTAAAAGTGTTGACAATGTTCATAGAGGGGGCTAATGTTCCAGGGGTCAATTACCAGGAAGTTATCAGCCAAAGACCCCTCTAGTTCCTGGGGGATGTGAACTGTTTGGGTGGATAAGGGGTACAGTCTGGGACAAACAGGGACCTCACAGGCAAGACAGAAGAAAATTAAGTTGGTTCCCGCTTTGATCCCAGAACCCACTCAGTGTGAGGCATGTGCGGAGTCATCAGGAACGTGTATCTAGACTGTGCAGGACTTGGAAGTCACAGAAACTTCCGGGAAGCCCCAGTGGGCCTCTCACTGGGTCCTCGCACGGCGCTGCTGAACTCCTCAACGTTTCTGGTGTTTATGGAGATCGGTACCAGCTGGCTCTAAACCCAGCTCCAGGAGAACTGTTTCTGGGAGAATTCCAAAGCCCACATTTGGGGAATAGTGAGAGAAGCCTTACGAGTCCCCTTTCCTAGCACCAGCTTAGTCTTGTCGGCACCAGAGCCACTTACTGAGTGCCTTCTGGCCTCAGGTGGTCAGCGGTGCGGGTTTTCGCTGGAACCTCAGGAGAAGCCTGCTGGGGTTACCTTCTTACCTCTGCCTCCCCCATTAGGATTAGAGGAGGGGGCGGTGCTTGAGGTTCACAAAGCACAGAGCAACGAGGCTGGAATACCCGCCACGGGGACTGTGGCTCTCTTGGTTTTGAGAATGGGAGTTTGCACATTCCTTCAACCACCTGGGTCTTGGGCAAACTGACCCCTGCGAGTCAGTCAACCTCCAAGTCTCCCGCCCTTTCTCAGGGCGTTGAGAGGTTTCCGTGTCCTCTCCCTGGGCAGTAGCATGTGGTTTTGGCTCCCCCCTTTTAAGCCTCCTTGGGCCCGTGCCATGTTCCTCCTCTGTCCCCAAATGCCTGCCTCTTCCTACAGCCCCAGAGCTTGTCTCTACCCAGCTGTTTCCTGGCCCCCTTAGTTGCTTGCTTTCTCCAGAGATAGTTGCTTTTGTTTTTGAGGCGGGCCTCTTACTGTTTATCTGTTTCAGGCTTCCCCTAGGCACCCAAACCATGGGCTGGCTCTGCAGGTCTGGAGGTTTGGACTTCAGTTCCAGCTGAGCCCTTGCTGGATCTGCCTCAGAGAAGCCCCTTTACCTCCCTGGAGTCTTGGCTTTCTAAGGCCAGAATGCCAACCATGCTCATCTCCCCATGCACAAGCTGGGAGCATGGACTGTAAGCCCTGAGAGACCACACACGGTGGCCATCCTTGCTGTTTCATCATTGCTGCTTCAGAGAGAAATGAATTTAGTGGTTATGAGGACCCTGGGCTCACACAGGAGGGTTGGAGTCCATTGGGCTGGTCTCTACTTGTCTTGGCTTTCTTCTCTGCACTTTGGAAATTTAACAGTCAGGTTTGCCTAGGGCCTGGCAATGCTTCACCTTTTTGTCTGGACTGGCTTCCGACTTGACAAAGGGTTAGAGCCATGTGTCTTCAAGTCTTCGATAATTTGCTGACTGAATGGGTGGTGGGTAAATGTGTGGGGCATAATACATGCCAGGTGACTGGTGGGGAGGACCTCTGGACGCACAGTGCAGTTGCTTTGTCACATTGGTAGGCAAAAGAGCCAACTCCGGACTAAGCAGGTGAAATCTTTGCTCCAAGGTGACTGATGAAGACAAGCTTCATATGCATGTAACTCCATGCTTTATGTGGTTCCCATGGCTTTCCATTTCACTTCTGTTTTTGCTTTGTGTATGTGCATGTTTGTGTGTGTGTGTGTGTGTGTGTGTGTGTGTGTGTGTGTGTGTGTCAATGGGTACCCTATGTTCCGGTGGAGGCCCAAAGGTGATTTACGGAATCATTCTGGATTGTCCTACCTCTTTATTGCTTTTGCTCTGGGGTTTCCCAAACTCCACCTTCAGATCTGGAAGCGCAGGCATTTTTACATGGGATCTGGGATCTGAATTCAGGTCCCTCTGCATGCGAGACAGAGACTTAACTCCTGAGCCCCCTCTCCAGCCTGACTTTTCATTACAATTCTTTTCACTGTGGCTGTTTTTGCGCTAACTCTATCCTGGCGGTTACCACTTGCCAGCCGCTGACAGATCAGAGTCATTTTGTCACCCCCTTCTAGAAGCGTAGGTCGTTTTCTCCTGTCCACACCTGTGCAGCTTGGTCGTTTCCCATTATCTGTCTTGCTTCCTTCTGTGATCCTGGTTGCATCTTAATTTGCTCCGTTGTCATTGTTTCCTCCTAAACCTCTTCCACCAGAAGACTGAGGGCTGCCCATTGGGATTTCTTCTCTCTGCCTTCACTCTTTCTTTTGGTGATCATGCACAATCTTTGGACTTTTACTAATTATATCCTGTGACTCTTCATTTTGTATCATTGGTCTAAGCTTTTGTCCTGAATGTGTGTTTTCAACTGCCCACAGAGTATTTTCACATGTAGTTTTAGTAGAAATTGGAGTTTGGTGTGTTCCATGCTGTGCTCTGAGTCAAACCTTGCTGATTCCTCTGTGGTCTTCAATGTTTCAGCTGAGGGAAGTACCATGCTCCGAAATGCTTGGACCTCAGACATTGAGAACATGTGATATTCTGTCTCGCACCCTCACTTCTGATCTCCAGAAATCTTTGAATTCAACTTCACGCTTATTTTTCCTTGATACTATACTATACGTACATCATGTTTCGAGATCTCCAAGGCTGGAAAGTGTGCCACAGACAGGCAGGTATGAGACACCTGCTCTTCTGTTCTTAGCACTGATCACAGTTGTCACCCTTCTGACCTTGGCGATCATGTTGTCCTTATGATCTGCTGCCTGTTCTCTAGTAGCAGGTAGGGATCTTTTAGAGCAGCAACTTTCCATCTCCAGGCCCCTATGGAATCCAGGTCGTCTGACCTCATCCTCTGGATCTAGGTCCTCCAAACGCACCTGTAGGGATCCAGGTCCCCTGACCTCTGATCTCATCTGACTCTGCGTCTCCTGCAGGCCTTCTTTTCATGTCATACTAATGTGGTTGCAGTTCAGGCAGTTTCAGACTTTTTTCCACTGTTGGTTTGTAGCAGCATCTGCTCCTGTTTCTTAGAAGGCTGTTCTCTCAGATGTGTCCTTAGCTAGCTCCCTTGCCTCTTTCAGCTTCTGGCTCAAATGCCAGCTTATCAATGACTCTTACTTTGATAGAATTAAAATTACAACTGACTCCTTATCCCAGAACTCACCTTCTAATTTTTGGCTCTATTCCTCCCAGCACTTACCACCCTGTATCACACATTACTATTTACTTGTTTAAGTATTTGTCTTCTGTGGCAAGAACGGAAGCAGGAAATTTTTGTCTGTCTTATTTACTGGTACATCCCAAACTCCTAGAGTAGCTATTCACAAATATTGACAGAATGAGTAACTGAATTTTAGGTTCAACAACAGCAGCAGAAGCCATAGCATGAAAAAGTCTTGTCAGAGATTCTGATGTGTTTGAGTAACTATGAAAAATATTTTCCCTCCCTTCCTTCAGAATAGGGCTCCCAAAGCTGGAGCTGTTGTTGAAAGTGGCCCTGGGGAGAAGGCTGGGAGAGATGGCTCATGAAAAACAGTGGAGTCAGCATCTTTAGTGAGCATAGGTAAGTCAGAAGGGGGCAGCTGTGTGTGATTTCCATTAATCATCCTCCTCACAAGGCATCAACATAAGTGACAACTTTTGCCTGTACCTCCTATCTCCAGTGCCATGATATATGGTTTGGGGAGAGAATTGGGCTTTAATAGTTGGAGAACCCACAAAGATGGATGCTCTTGTCCTGGCCCTTGAAGGAGGAGTTAATCACAATAATATAAGGATCATGCAGACCCTCACTGGTGAGGGCCTCTGAAGTCTGGCCTGGTGATTCTTGTGCTGGAAAACAGATGATAATCATGTGGCTTTGCCACCACCAGTTGCATGGCATCATGCCAGCTCATCAGTGGACAGGTGGAGGCAGCTGTGAAATCAGGCAAATTTATTGTGAGCTTCAGGCCCTTTTTCTTTCCATCTTCCTTTCCTCTTTCTATTTCTTCCCACCCCAAAGGGCTACAGGTGCCGTGTTACAGACAGAGTCTAGGACTTGAATTAAGAGTTTCATTTTGATAGCTCCCACAACCTGGAGCAGGTTATTGATTCCTTTTGGCTTTTCCAATGATTCATAACTGATAATCCCTCATAGATGTACAGTAATTTTGATGTGATGAATGACTTTAATTCTCATTATCTAGATATGATCCTTTTGATTCATTAAGACCAGTGAAGATAAACTTTTCTATATTTTATGATGCTCCCAGAATCCTAAGATATCAGGCCATTTTTTTTCATCTCTTAAATCAGGGATTAAAGAATTTAGCTCTTCTCTTTTTTTGCCTCTTCAAATTTTTTTATTAGTCTTCTGGACATACAAACTTAACACACTGAAAAATGAAATTTTGTACCTGATGATAAGCTTTCTAGGAAGAGTTTTCTTATTCAGAAGACAGAGGAAAGAGATATGGCAGTGGCTAGCCAGAAGGCCTGAGTGCTGATTTCTGTGCATCCATCCCTCCATCCATCCATCCATCCATCCATCCATCCATCCATCCATCCACCACCCACCCACCCATCCGTCCGTCCACCCGTCCGTCCATCCATCCACCCACCCACCCACCCATCCACCCACCCACCCATCCATCCATCCATCCATCCATCCATCCATCCATCCATCCATCCACCCACCCTCCCATCCATCCACCCACCCACCCACCCACCCACCCATCCATCCACCCACCCATCCATCCACCCACCCTCCCTCCACCCACCCTCCGTCCATCCATCCACCCACCCATCCATCCATCCATCCATCCATCCATCCATCCATCCATCCATCCATCCATCCACCCACCCTCCCATCCATCCTCCATGATAGGTTTGTTAAGTATCCTAGTGTTCTGAGTTATTTACATAATTGAATTTTATAGTGTTTGGCACCTGAATCATAAAATCCTTTGTGGGAGGTGGATGATTTTTTTGCAGTCCTGAAAATTATTCACTACCTCACGCAGGTCTGCAGGTGACTCCTGAACAGAGCTAAGTGTGTTCATAATTCTTAGAAAAGACTGTGCTGTTGTTGCTGCTGCTGTTTCCTCAGCTGCTTCCCTGTCACCAACTGACCCCTGCCTACTGCTCCCTTTCAAGGCTCACACCACGTATCCTTTCTAGAAGAAATGCCAAGGATTGAACCCAGGGCCTTGCTCAGACTAGACAAGGATTCTACCACTGAGCTGCATCCTTGGGTCACGGAGGATGTCTCCTCACCTCCTGGAGACACTCCCATCCTCTTAAACTCTGTAGACAACTTGGACACTTAAAACCCTTATCACCATTGGCTTATTCCTGTCTGTCTCCACTAGGTATCTCAAGGTAGGATGGTTTCCATCCAGAAAGTCTGTGAAATACAAAGATAGAAATGATTTGAGGCCACCATCACTGATACTCAAATACCACACTGTGTGCTTATCTATTATAGGCTTAAAATAGGATTTGTCTAAACTGAAATCATGTGGGTTTATTTCTTTTAACAAAGATAGATGAACCTCATGGTAATGCTTCTAAGATTGGGATCCAGCTAACAGTGATAGGATGGTGTTATTAATGTTGTTACAGTGTTTATATCCAAATTTCTTATTAATGGATGATGAGTCTTAAAATTAAGAGTGTATAGAATTAAAACGATGCCTTCTTAATTTTCTTTGTTTCATTTATTTGTTGTTTATTTGTTCACACACATGCATGCGTGCACACATCCATATCCATACATATATGCACACATTCACACACACATGACACATGTAAATGCACACAAATACTCATACACATGCACTCACATACACATGCATATGTGCGCACGCACACACACACACACACACACACACACACACACACACACACAATGTTTTGCCCTTTGACTGTGTATAATGACATTGTGAGCATTTTCTCAAGATAGTAGATTTTTTTTACGAACATTGTTTCTCATAGCTGCTTACTATCAGACTATGGATAAAACATATGCTAGATTACAATTTTTTTCCAGTTTTTTCCTATTATGTATAATGCTATGATGAACACTATATATGTATATCTGCTTATCTCCATAAGATAAATCCCAGAAGCAGCATCACTAATCCAAATACAAATGTCCTTTTAAGTGACTATTCAAGGACTGTATGTGCAGCTCCTCCAGATCCTCAGCTGCACTGTCTCTCAGTAGAACATTCAAAGAACAAGTCAAGAGCTATATATTATTAGAGAACCTTAGAGGTTGCTTGAGGATGCTCATGGCTTTTTTTTAAAATTTTCAATGAATTCCAGAAATTTTAAGAAACACATTTCCTTTTTTAAAGTTAGATGAAACAGTAGAGCTTGAGCCAGGATGCTGCCAAGGGACCTTATCCTTGGGCCTATACTATTTTGTTCCAAATCCCGAAAGTTCAAAGTTGTCCAAATCTTGACATGAGACAGGTACAAGACTACCCATTGAGGTTAACAAGGACTGAGGGGACACAATAAAATGAAGGAGCTGCTTTTGAGGAGTATGCTTGATTTCCATTTTTAAACCTTACCTAAATACCTTCTGTATATTAGCAGTGTGTGTTCTGTGGGAACAGAATCCAGTTCTTTTTTTTTTTTTTATTTCAGCTCATACAAACTTATTAGGTACAACAGTTCCCTCCCTCGCTCCTCCTCCACCCGTACCCCCTGCTCCCTCTCCCCACCCCTCTCCCTCCCCATCCCCCAGTGCCTCCCACCCCAATTCCCAGAGAGTCCTTTCTTGTGCATGTCTGATTTTCCTCTGGGCCCTCCTCTCCGATGACGTACAAGGACCCAGTGGCCTTTCCCGAACCCTTTCCCATGTTCCCCTTAGGTATAGGAACACTGCTGTGGCTGCCAATCCCTTGCCTCCAAGGATCTTGGTGCCTTTAGCAGATGCTAGACTTTGTGAGGTCAACAGTGTGTTGGACAATGCGCAGGGCATGCAAAGTCCAATTATGATTGCTTCAGTCCTAACTAGTATAGAGTATCTTACATATCATTGCTCCTCCCATCCTTTTGCTCTTACACTCTTACCGCCCCCTCTTCCGCAAATTTCCCTGAGCTTCAAGATGGGGAGAGACTAAGTTGGCCTAGTTCTAGGTGGTTGATATAGAGTCTCTGAAGTTCTGGATTGTGGTTTGTTGATTTTCTTTTGTGGTTTTGCTGCTCCTGCAATGCCCTTCACTCCATCCTGGTGGGCATTGTATGTTACCCCCTGGCCAGAGACAAAAAGCTGTTAGAGTCTTGTGATAAAAGCACATTCAAAGATCGATGTAATAAAAGTGGGAAACCACAGTAAGGGAGGAGTCTATACTCCAAGAATCCAGTTCTTACTTGCAAGGTCCACTGAAACTTACTTGCAAGGGCCTGTTGTTTGTAGTGAGATATCTTTCTCTTCTCCACTGTAAGAGCATCCTGGTCAGTGGGATGCTCTTTCTAGGCTATCAGTGAGAGTGAACCCAGGCAACTCATAGAAACAGGACTGACAATGATTAAGAATGGCTAGCTCTTAAGGGATGACAAGATCATTCCTTTTCCAACAGATGCACACTTTGAAATAATTCAGTTTTGTTAAGAAGGCAGAAAGGGAGACAACAACTTTCTGGAGGGTAACCCTGAGTGTGGGGGCGGGCAGATAGGAACATTTGTCTGAAGAGTTTAGAAACCAACACTAGGGACCACATCCGGTAATTTTTCTGGGGCATTGGTAAGACCTTTCATATTCTTTTTTTTTTCTTGTAGATGATATATTTTTATTATTATTATTTTTTAATTTATTTATTTTTCTGCTCATACAAACGTAATAAGTACCCCTGTCCCCTCCCTCCCTCCCTCCACCCCTCCCTGCACCTCCCTTCTCCCTCCCCCCTTTCCCCGTCCTTTCTCCCCTCCCTCCCTTTCTCCCAGTGCCCCCTCCCCCATCTCCGAAGCATCCTTTAATGTGTATATCAAACTTTCCTCTGGGTCCTCCTCTCTGATGAGGTGTAAGGACTCAGTGGCATTTCCTAGAACTCTTTCTTGTGTTCTCCTTAAGCATAGGAACACTATTGTGACTGTTAATCCCTTGCTTCTAAGGATCCTAGTGCCTTTAGTCCATGCTAGACTTTGAGGGGTCAATGATAAATTGGTCATTGTGCAGATCATGCAGCGTCCTATTACAATTGCTTCGGCCCTAACTTGTGTGGAGTATCTTGCATATCTTGACTGCTCCCATCCTTGTGCTCTTGCAATCTTACCACCCCCTCTTCCGCAAATTTCCTTGAGCTTCAGGATAGGGAGAGATTAAGCAGGCCTGATTCCAGGTGGTTGATATAGAGTCTCTGATGTTCTGAATTATGGTTTGTGATTTTTTTTTCAGTTTTGCTGCTCCTGCAATGCCCTTGGCTCCATAAGACCTTCCATATTCTGAGACCACTTATCCACTATGTGACAAACATTTGAGGAATGACTACAGATGTGGACTCAGTTATACCAGAGTCAATGTGAGGGAGCCGATGGTAAACCTTTGGGCTCTGAGGCAAACATCACAGACCTTGGTATTATACCTCAGTTCATGTTGCTAGGAACTGGGCAGAAAACTTCTTTTGTGGTTGAACTTTCTGTACTGATCTTTCAAAATCCATACCAAATATCCTTTCCAAAAATTAAAAGGTAAACTTCCATATAAGACAATTACTCTGCTTTTAAATGTACAGTTTGATGAGTTTTGAAAAATATACATGTCCATATATTCATCATGACACTTGACAGGATATTTGTACCATTTCAGAAGATTTCCTTACTCCCTTTCTTACTCAGTTCCAGACTTGTGTGGCTGCTGATCTGTTTTCTGTCACTGTAGATTAACCTTGTCAGTGAATCACACTAATAAAACCATCAGTACTTACGCATTCATGCTTGGCTTCTCTCGCTTTGGAGATTATTCCATTCTGTTGCATATATCGTAGTTCATTCCTCTGCCCTACTTTGGGTTAATTCATTTGCCCATTGAAGGATATTTATTTTTTGGCCTCCTTTTGTATAAGTGGATCTTAGATGATTGCTCATATACAAGGCTTTATAGTGTTAAGCAGATCTCAAAAACCTTTGCATCATTTCACATTTTTGCTGGAAATATGTGAGAATATGACTTACTTCCTTGCCACTGCTAAGTGCCTTTGGACACTCTTCTGGATCTGTAGAAAATTCTTGTTATTTCTCATTGCATCTTCATGATAGCATGCTTTGGAGTACTTTCTTCATGGGCATTTGGCCATTTATAGGTTTGATTTAGTGAAGTATCAGGTCAAATGTTTTGTTCATCTTTGGGGAGGTATGTTTTTGTGTTCTGTAGATAAATTCATCATAGATGAGAATTTTGATTGGAATTGTGTTACTGTACTGATTTTTACATATAATCTAACTTTATCTCCACCCACCTCAGGATTATGCTATTGTAAATACTATTTAAAAACTATGATTAGCAGTTATTTGTTGCTGGTTTGTGGATACACAATTTGCTATTATTTAAAAAATGCTGCACCATTTCCCTCTGGCCTTGGTAATTTCATTTCCTTTTTATTGTTTTTGGAATTTCCTATAAACAGTGAATCTGTGTCATTTTTGCCCCTAATTATCCAACCCCATTCTTTTATTTTCCCACTGTAAATCTTCTTCCCATTTAGTATGTCTCCTACTTTTCTGTCCTTTTGTATGTGTGGCCTGTTGAGTTTCATCTGGGCCACCTGTACTAACCTGTACCTGATATTTGCAAGAACATGGTAGATATAATAGTGGGTATACCATTGAAGAAAGTACTTTGCTACTTGCTCTTACCCTCCCCCACATTCCATGTTGACCCTTGGTGGACTCTTGGGAAGGTGTGGTGCCTTTTAAGATCTTGCCCTTTCCATGGTGAATTGTTGGTAGGCCATTTCTTGTGCAGTTCTTACGAAAGTAGACCAGCCGTGAAGAGTTCGTGGATGCAGCGGTTCTCTCATGTCCAGAGGAAACTATCTGGCAGCACCCACCTACCCACAGGATCTTACTTTCTTACCACCAGCTCTTCTGCAGTGTTCTCTGAGCCTTGGGGTAGAGGGTGATTTAACTGTCCTGTCTAGGTCCAAGCAGTTTAAAGTCACTTATTTTCTGTACTTCAATCAGTTGTTATTTTTCTGTATTAAATATCTCCCATTGAAGAGGAAACTTTCAGGAGAAGTGCTATGAGCTCCTCTATTTATGGGTATAATATATAAATATTTAGGCATTGGTTTGGTGTTAGGTCCTTATATTTAAACCTTAGTGGTCTGTTCCCCCCAGTGGCTTATGGCCTCCCCTTCCACAGTTTTTTTTTTTTTTTTTTTGCCTGTGGAGGTGCCAGTTATGTGTTCCCAGTTGAAAAGTATACTTTAAGTCTGGTCAGAAAGCAATTGGTTACCTCCATAAAGCCTGTGCCACTGTTGCACTGATGGACTCCTCTTTCAGGGAAGATGTCATTGCAGCTTACAGCTTTCCTAGCTGGGTGAGACTATTGGTTGATTTTCTCCCCCTGCAGCTTGCATAGTACCTACCATGAAAACTGGCCAGCAAGGAGGAAGCTTCCAAAGCCATTCCAACTTGTTTTTTTTCCATGTCTCGTGATTAATGTGGATGATATCTTCAGCAGCAGAGTCTTAGTTAAGTTCTAGAGAGCAGCTGGGACCAATGGCAAAAGTCACTACTGTTTTAAGGAACTGGCGAATTTACTTCTTTATCCAGTAATTTTTCAGTTTAGTAGTTTGCTGAAGATTTTTTTTTTACATATTATCAGGACAGTTGTAAATAAACATTTTATTTCTTCATTTCCAATGTGTTTGCCTATTGCTTTTCTTTTCCTTTTCTTTTTCTTACCCTATGGCACTATTTATAACAGCTAGTAAAATGTGGAATAATATCTTGTTCCCAAACTTAGAGGCAAGTATGTAGTCTTTTTTTGTAAATGGCATTAGAATTGTCTCAAATGCTCTTTTTGTGCTTGAAGAATCATTCCTAGTCTGTTGATTTTTTATCATGAATAAGTTTTGTTATTTGCTACATGCTTTTGCATGTTAATTAATTTAGTCATGTCTTTTCTCTTTCTTTGTTGGTATGATGAATTACATTAAGTCATTTTGAATTTTAAAGGACTTTTGAATTACCGTAACTTGTGGTTTGTGTACTTTGGGTTGATAGTCCTATCAGCTGAGGTGGTCCTGAACTCAGCTGTGTGTGTGTGTGTGTGTGTGTGTGTGTGTGTGTGTGTGTGTATGGTGCACGTGTATATATGTATGTGTGCATATGAGGGTAGGTTCATGTATCTATACGTCTATACATATGGGCAATGTATAGAGACGAGAGGGTACTCTCCAGTGTTGACCCTCCTCTTTCACTTTATTCAAGATGGGTTCTTTGTGGTAAGTTGCTGCACTGTGTCTATCAGATTAGCTGACCTGTGAACTGCCAGAATTCCCATCTGGCTGGGAGGAAGCATTGGGATTACAGATGGATGTTACTGTGCTCAGTTTTGCATGGGTTCACATCCTTACATTTATATAGCCACTGCTTTATCTGCTGAAATTTCTCCCCAGCTCCTTTTGTTTCAACTTTTAAGTTGCTTCATTATAGTGCCCTATAGTTATGCGTAAGGTAAGAAATGTTAGTACCTGGCATTATATTGGATTAGGCACTCCTCATTGTTTCCATATCTTCTTCCTACTTTGAGCAATGTATGTTTTGTACAACTCAACAGTCACCAGTTCCTTTTTTCCCTCTTTTTAAAAGTTTTTTATTCTTGGACACTTTCATACATAAATGCAATGAATTTATGTTTTTACCTTTTACTACACAATCTCATCCCTTTTCTTGTCCCACATCATACTTTCTCCTTCCCAGTCAGTCTCCCTCCTACCTTCATGTCTTTTTATATGTATGACATAGTGAGTTTCATCTGGGATGCCTGTACTGACAGGTGCCTGAGTATTTGTTGGGACATGGATGATTTACCAGTGAGTAAGTTAGCGAGTAAAGAAGCTCCCCTTCTCTTGTTTGGCATTAGTCTTCAGTAGTCTCTTATGGAGGTCTAGTGTTTCTTGAGAATTTTTCCCCCATCTGTGCTGAAATATTGATAGGCCAATTAGTGTGTAGCTCTAAGAGTAGAAGTGGGCAAAACTGTGGTGAGTTCATGGGTGCTGCAGCCCTATTCTGACAGAAGATACTGCCTGGCAGTACCATTCCTCACCCTCAGTCTCTTACATTCTTCTTTTTGTTTTTGACCTTAACATCTTCCCCACTAGATCTGCAATTTATGTGAGCTGACACCTTGGTAGTTTTGCAGCCAAGCATGGATACTATTAAGAATAATAATAGTTTGGTGAGGAGTTTGCCTGTGTGGTTCTTAATCCTCTTGTGAACTCCACTAAGTTGACTTTCTTAGGCCACATTACAGACCTGTCTTTCATCTCAGGTCTTTCACTTGTAGGACCCAAATTCCTTATTTATTCTTGCTTTATTTTTACTTTGTTGCAGAGTCTTTCACATGGTAGGCTATGAAATAATTATTTGTTGCCTAGTTAGTTGAATGAATGCCTCAATGAATGAATGCATGAATGAATAAAAATAGCCATTCTCCCTTAGTACCATGAATGGAACAGGTCCAGCTAATGAGAGAAAAGAAAATCAGCTTAGAAATTGGCATATTGGGAAAGCCTGTGGTGAAGGGGAACTAAGAGGGTAGAGAGTGCTTGCTAAAAAAAAAAAAAAAAAAAAAAAAAGAAGAAAAGGAAGTATAAACTATAAATTTACTTGACAGGGTTGCATCTCTGTGGCTTAGACGTTGGGCACTGCATCTTGGCATGATTCTTATATAACGGGGATGGAGAAATGGCCGGAAAGTATTGCTTCCTATTACATAACTCTTACTACGTGCCTGACAACATTTCTGATAATGAGAAAAGAAAGCATGCCTCTCTCGAAGTGCATGTCTTCAAGCCTCTTGCAGGAGCGACCTGGCTGTCAGCCGTTTGGAGCGTTAGAACACTGAGTGATTTCCTCAGCCCACCTCTGCCCATCTCTCTGGTCCCATGTCTGTGTACCACCTTGGACAGGAAATGTCTCATATTCACTTACTTTACAAACGGTCCTGAGATCTGTACACGTGGTTCTTTAGCAGGGATTTCTGGCATAGCATGCACTGCCGTATTGGAGCACGTATCAAAGGGCCAATCAGCTTTAGCTTGGCTGGACCATGTATTTTTTTCTGTGCATGTACACATATATATGAATGTATATATGTATGTTATGTATGATTCATGGTGTGTGTGTGTGTGCGCGCACACGTGTGTGTGTATGTGTATAAGAGGGTACTTGAATGTGTACCTTGAGACTCAGGAGTGATATTGGTTTCATCTTGGATTGTTCTACCCCCTTACTGCTTTGTTCTAAGGTTTCCCAGGCTCCATCTCCTGGGCTTGGAATTAGAGACCATCACCATGTCTGCCTGGCATTTTTAAATGGAATGTGGGATTGTTGAGCTAAGATTTTGTGAAGCAAATGCTTTAACTCCTGAGCTATCTCCCCAGCCTGACTGTATTTTTCTTATTTCCTTAGTTTGATGTTTTGGTGATAGAAAGGTGACACTGTCTTAGCATAGTTCCTACTTGTCTGGCTTACATGTCACAACAGCCTGTGCGATGCTGCCTGGCAGGTGCCTTAGTGCTGAATGTGAACTGCCTTGCAGGACAGTTAGGACATGCTGCATCCTGTCCAAATCATTGATACTTTCTGTCTGTGCCAATTGCTTTGGCCAGGCAGGTGTTCTTCGGTGCCCACCAGATGCTGTACATTAGCATGTGAAACTTCTCCACTGTCTTTCTTGCCATGTGCAACCCTCAGCAGTTCCTTGTGGGCCCATTGTATCTTAGATCTCTCTGAAATCCAGTCACTCCTTACTCCCTCCTTAGCTATGTCCCTCTGCAAATCACCATTCTTAATTTTCTCCTTCTACCCTTGCATCTCCAATGTCCTTTCATCACACAGTGGATTGAATTAATCTAATTAATCTAATTGAATTAATCAGATTTAAGCAGGGAAGCATATACCATAGCACTGTTAAAACCCTCCAAGTAATTTCTGCTGCACTTGGGAGATCCAGTCTCTTCTCAATGCCGTTAAATCCAGGTGTGATCCTGTTTAGCCTTGTACCACTGCTACCCCAGACATGAAGGCTTTCTTTCTCTTGCTCAAACGCTTCACCTTAGCCTCATGGTCACAGTTCTGTGGAGACAGGCTTTTTCTCAGCCTCCTGTCATGACTAGCCAAGAATTATTCTTCCTCTCTTGTGATCCTATTTACAGTTATCTCATTTCTTTCTGTACCTTTCTGCTTGGTTTTCCAAATGTCTTTACTGTGTGTGTGTGTGTGTGTGTGTGTGTGTGTGTGTGTACTAGAGTATGTGTGCCTGTGGAGGGCCAAGAGTAACATCAGGAATCATCCTGGATTTCTCTGCCTCCTAATTGTTTTGCTCTGGGATTTCCCAGGCTCCACTTACCAGGGCTGAAATTATAGGCCACTGACATTATGCCTGGCATTTTATGTGGGATCTGGGGATCTGAACTCAGGTTCGTTTTCTTTAACCACTGAACTATCTTCCCAGCTCTAGTCCTCACAGTCACCTTCCAGTTACTTGCATGTTTATTGTCTATCCCAGCAGCTGACAAATGACTGTGGGTCCAATAAAGAAGGCTTATTTTTTCTTTTTAAATAAAGTTTTATGGGAATGATTCCTGGTCCATTTACTTGAATTGTCAGTGACTGCTTTGATTCTACCAAGATGATGATGCACAGTTGTGATGGAGACTATTTTGTTGCAAAGCAAGGTGAAAAGGCAAGGACCAGCTCTTGAAGGTTGTCCTCTGGTCCCTAAAGGCACGACACAGTGTGTGTGTATTTGCACACTCGTACAACTTAACACATCACATGATGAACACATGCAAATAAGTAAAAAATAAAACCTGATTAGGGCTGAGCATTCCAGGGTCACCAATAAATACTATGCGCTCTGGCCAGTTGTGGTTTCTGCCTCACTCGTCTTCCACTGCAGTGGGTGCATCTTGTTTGAGTGCTGAGAGTTTTTCTTATCTAAGGAATAATAAGCATTTAGATGGTAGTTTACTGTCAAGTATTTATAGTTAGCACTAAGACATCTGTTCCTGTCTGGTGTCTGTTTTCTTCCCTTTCACTGCTGTTTGGATAGATTTACAGTACTGGACATGTGTTCCTTGACCAAAAGGGTGTGTGTGTTAGAACCCATTCAGAGAGTAATTGGTTACCTGTGGGCCTTACAAATCACTGTTGCTCCACTGGATCCTTCTTCACAGAGTTGTTGCAGCTTGAAGCATTTATAGATGTGTGAGGCCACTGATCACTTTGTTCCCCACAGCCACTTGCCCCCCATTTTCTCTTTGCTCCCTTACCCCTTACAAACTCTTATTCCCTTTCTTCCCCTTTAAGAGTTTTCTTCTATAATTGCCTTATTCACCTATTTACCTATTTTTTTTTAACTCTCCACTCTTTTGAGATCTTCCTCTCCTGCTCTATGTATGTTGCTTTGTGGTTGTTATAGGATGTTTTCTTTTAGGTATATCATTCTGAAGGTTCAATGCTAGGATCTACTTGTAAGAGAGAACATGTAGCATGTGTCTTTCTGCATCTGGGAAACTGCTCAGTATAATTTCTTCCAACTCAATCTATTTACCAGCAAATTTCATTAATTCATTATTTTTGACAGCTGAATAGTATTACATTGTGTATGTGTATCACATTTTCATTGTCTATTTGTCTACTGTTGGACATCTAGGCTAATTCTATTTAATTGCTGTTGTGAACAGAGCTGCAATGTATATAAATGTGCACATGTCTCTGTAGTATTCTTTGGAACTATTCTCAGGAGTGGTATAACTGGGTCGTATGGTATATCGATTTCTAACATTTCTTTAATTTTTTTATTATTTATTCAATTGTGCTTGTGTGCATGTATGTGTGTGTGTGTGTGTGTATGTATGTGTGTGTGTGTGTGTGTGTGTGCATGTGTGTGTGTATGTGTGTAAAACCATGGACCACCTCTACCTCCTCCTCGTTTACTCTGCCCCGGTATTCATAGACTCCGCCCTACCAGGACCAGAAATGCAGGCCGTCCCTGCTTCCACACCGGCGTCTATATGTGGGGTCTAGAATCTGAACTCAGGACCTTCTGCCTGCAAGGCAGAGGCTGAGCCACCTCTCCAGCCCCTGATTTCTAACATTTCTTAAGAAGCTTCCATATTGGTCTCCAGGGGGCTCGCATAAGTTTTTATTCTTACCACAATGAATGAGAGATCCTTTCACCCAGTATCTTCCCCAGCATTTGTTATTGTTGGGGTTTTGGATTTTAGCCATTCTGACTAGGGTATGATGTTGTCTCAGGGTAGTTTTGATTTACAGTTCCCTAATGGCTAGGGAGGCAGATATATTAGAATACTTTCAAATGCAAGTAGCTATTAAGTACAACAGCATATGAATATAAGAACATTTTTAGCACAGTGTTTTAAAACAAATTCTTTGACAGTGTTATTCATGTGTAAAATGAACTTGAATAATTTTCACCTTGTATCACCCAATTCCATTCCCCTCCTTCCACTGGAAATCTTCTTCCCAACCAGTCTCCCAACCAGTGCATATATGTGTGTGTGCCACTGAATTTCATAAGGACTGTCCACCTTATCCTGTGCCTGGGCACTCAATGGAACATAGACAATATCAGTGGCTGCACCACTAAAGCAAGTAGCTCCCTTCCCACATCCGGCATTAACCCTCAATTGTCTGTCAGGGAGCAGTGGTTCCTCTTGTGGTCTTCCCCCTTCCATGATGAAATGTTGGTGAGTCAAATCTTGTGCAGGTAAACACGGCTGTGGTGAGTTCATGGGGACAACAGCTCTGTGGTGTCCCAAAGACATGATTTGGTGGCATGCCTCATTCTCTGGCTCTTAGAGTCTTATGACCCCTTCTTCTGAGATATTCCCTGAGACTTTGGGAATGGGTGTTAATGATGACTTGTTTAGGGCCAAACATTTGCATTTTGGCAAGTTGTGATTCTCTGAATTAAACACCTTCCATTACAGAGGAAACGTCTCAGTTGAGGATTGAGAGTTATATTCATCTATGGGTACAGCGACAAGCATTTAGAAAGCAGTCTGATATCAAGCCCATATAGTAAAATGATAATAATTTGTTCTCCATGAGGGCTTATAACTTCCCCATCTATAGTTTCCTAGCCTGGTTTACGGTACCAGACCCAAGTTCTGTTCTGAAGAGCAGGTCTTAAGTCTAATCAGAAAGTCATTTGTTGCCTCCATAACATTCATGCCACTATTGCACCAATAGGCACTTCTTGCCAGGGTGGTTGTAATTATTGGCATAAGTCGCAGCTAGTTAGGACTGTTGGTGGCTTTTCTCCCTCAGCAGCCTGCATGGCAGCATCTGGTACTATGAAAGATAGTCAGCAGAGAGGAAAGCTTCCAAACATCTCAAGTTGTTTTTTTCCATGTCCTTTGGTCCAGTGGTGGTGTTTAAAGCAATCAGGTGGCTGAGGGATGAGTATTCCACATATTAAAATAAACAATTTCAATGTGAATTCTTTATTTCTGTGGGCACATTCAGTGTTGTATTGATTTTTTATAAATAAAAATACTAAACTATGCAAGTCAAGCAGCTCACATCTCCCCACTACTCACGGGGCACACACTGCTTTTGAGATATCGGTCATAAGTCCAGGTCTCTGTGTTGTAAGAGCTTATAGATTTATGGGGGGTATTGACTAATCAGTTTTTTCAAAGGTTTTTGACTTAAGAGTAATGACTGGAAGTCTGTATACTGGAGTTTCTAGGTTCAAATCCTAGGTCCACCATTGGCAAGTCACTCAAGAGAAGAACCAATCTCTATGATATTCAACTTATCTTTGGCCTGAAAACATATCCCAAAGTCATGCCAGATTTCTGAAAATATTTCTTTCAGTCTAAAATTTTTAGATCTGAGTTTCCGTCACTGTGAACCAAACACTAATTTTCAGGAAAATTTCCCTTCCAGATTCAAATCTTGTAGGAAGTCTTAGAAAGCACATTTGCTTGGTCTTTTACAGGGTCATTCTCAAAGCAAATCAGGTTAGGTTACCAGTGAATAGCAAGCAAGTTGGCTTGATCTGAAAGATCAACTGAATTAGGTTAAATTGAGACATAGTGGATGAAGTCAGCATGAATGGCATTAGATTAATGTCGTGTATCTGTTTTATTTTTTCCCACCAATAAGAAGGTATAGATATTTCCTGAATTGTCATGAAACAGGAGATGGAAAGTTTCAGTAGCGACATTATTCTGTTTGACACGTAATCACAACCCAACTCATTTTTTTTTATAGAAAACATATTCTTTTTTATTTTTTTCCACTCATTCAAACTCCCTCCCTCTCTCCACCCCTCCCTGGATCCCCTTGCTCCCTCCCCCTTTCCTCTTTTTTTTCCCCTCCTCCCTCCCTTTCTTCCAGTGCCCTCCCTCCTCCCCCCATTGCTGGAGCATCCTTATTGTGCATGTTAAACTTCCCTCTGGGTCCTCCTCTCTGATGAGGTGTAAGGAATCAGTAGCATTGCCTAGAGCTCTTTCTTGGGCTCCCCTTTAATACAGGAACACTATTGTGGCTGTTACTCCCTTGCCTCTAAGAATCCTAGTGCCTGTGATCCATGCTAGACTTTGGGGGGGTCAATGATATGTCAGTCATTGCGTAGGTCATGCAAAATCCTATTATGATTACTTCGGCCCTAACTTGTATCTTGCGTATCCCAACTCATTGTTTGACAGTTTCATAGGTGTATGTACCTGTTGGTATTGTACACTCCCACCAGTATGCCCTTTTTACCCTTTTACTCTTGAAGAACCCCTTCTTCTTCCCAATACGTCCCCCGATTCCATTGTTCAATGGACTCACTTCCTCTAGGAGCAAGAAGACTCAGGTGATACTGCGCTTACCTTGGTAACTTCGTGGCCAGACAAACACAAAACAAGAAACAACAACTACCACCATGAAAACTCACCTTGCCAGAACAGGTACTGACATGCATGTTCCACTGAGAAAGGAAAGGGAAGCAAATAAGGAAAGAAGGGAAGAAGCACAGGGAGGACAAAGTTGGGAAAGAGGAAATGAGCATCCTCCTCACCAAGGAATGACTTCCCACACTCCATCCTCCTCTCCAAGAAAAACTTCCCACACTCCATCCTCCTCTCCAAGGAAAGACTTCCCACACTCCATCCTCTCACCAAGGAAAGACTTCCCACACTCCATCCTCCTCTCCAAGGAATGACTTCCCACACTCCATCCTCCTCTCCAAGGAAAGACTTCCCACACTCCATCCTCCTCACCAAGGAATGACTTCCCACACTCCATCCTCCTCTCCAAGGAAAGACTTCCCACACTCCATCCTCCTCACCAAGGAAAGACTTCCCACACTCCATCCTCCTCACCAAGGAAAGACTTCCCACACTCCATCCTCCTCTCTAAGGAATGACTTCCCACACTCCATCCTCCTCACCAAGGAATGACTTCCCACACTCCATCCTTCTCACCAAGGAATGACTTCCCATACTCCATCCTCCTCACCAAGGAATGACTTCCCATACCTTGGCTCATCCCTAGGTCCTCCAGGAACCAGCGAAGGAACTGAGGCTCAGAGAAGCCAAGGTGTTTTCTGAAGGCCACATAGCTGCCTTGTGGGGGGAGTTTCTGCTCAAGTGGCACCTCATGAGGCTAAAATCCAGATTCCCAAGTGACTGCCCCATTGCTGAGGTGGGTGAGATTCACAAGTGTCTGTGCCCTGGGTGAACCCCACTGTGACTGAAAAATGACTAAGGACAACCAAGGACACAAATCTCTTCTTTCCTTCTGTACTTTCTCTCCCTGACTCGAGGCCCATTCCAGCTCAGTGTCCTGGGCTGACAGTCTAAGGTGGTCCTCTTAGCAGGGTGGGGGAGGACATCATGCCATGGAGTGCTCCTTGGGAACCTGGAGGGGCAGTCATGTGATCTCCTTCTGTCTGAGCTGAGAAATGGAGTTGTTTTTCTTTCTTCTCCTCTGTATATCATCTCCCTTCCTTTTAACCCTTTTAATCAGACTCTTTGTTGTACATGATCAGGCTAGGGGGAGAGTGGGCAGTGGTCCACTAAGCTTGGGAAAAGACCAAAAAGAGGTATCTAGCAGGAGGTGACCCAGCCTAGAGAGCCCCTGAACTTTGAGGTCTAATCCTCTGTAATGACCTGTGCTTGAGGGTCTTTGTGAAGGGATGAAGGGAAGTGGGCCTGCCAAGGGGCTGTGCCCTTCTCAACCTCCTTCAGTGGGGTCTCAGGTTGCTGCTAATGACTAAGTAGCAGGAGGACTCATGGAACTGGAAAACAGCTGCCTGTCACAAAGTCTGAGCGAGGAGGGGCAGTTCAGCTTGGCCCCAGCTCCCCTCCTCTTTGGGACACCTATGCTCCTGGCCACAGCCCTTTGTGGAAATTGCCTGCATTGCTCCTTAGACACCAAAACTGTTACATGAAGTGATCCTAATTGAGCAGTGCATTAACAAAGTTGAAAGAGTGATTAAAAAATTAAATTAAAATTAAAAAGCAGCCATTTCACCATAGCGAATTATTTTTGGAATTAGTACAGTTTTACATAAATTCATGGTTTGGGAAGAAAACTAGAAGGAAGGTGGAAGAAGCTGCATGAGGCCTTCAAGGTCAAAGAACTCAGGCCTGTGTGTGTGTGTGTGTGTGTGTGTGTGTGTGTGTGTGTGTGTGTGCATGCGAGTGCTTGCAAGCATGTGTAATAGGTATCAGATGACAATCTCAGGTGTTTTATTTTGCTGTTGTCTTTTCTTTTGTTGTTGTGCTTTCTTTCTTTCTTTCTTTCTTTCTTTCTTTCTTTCTTTCTTTCTTTCTTTCTTTCTTTCTTTCTTTCTTTCTTTCTTCTTCCTTCCTTCCTTCCTTCCTTTCTTTTTCTCTCTTTCTCTCCTTCCCTCCCTCCTCCTCCCCTCTCTCTTATCTCTTTCTTTCCTTCTTCCCTCCTTCCCTCTCTCCTTCCTCCCTCATTTCCCCTTCCCAACAACCCCCCTTTACTCCCCCTTTCCTCCCCTCTCCTCCCCTCTATCTCCCTCCTTCCCTCCCTCCCTCCCTCCTCTCTCCCTTCCTCTCTTCCTTCTTTCTTTCCTTCTTCCCTTTCCTCCCCCCCTGGTTTCTCACTAGCCCAGAGCTTTGCAAGCAGGCTCGTGCTAGACTGGCTGGCCAGTGAAACCCAAGAATCCTCCGGTGTTTACCTCCTGGGCGCCGTGATCATAAACACGCACCACCACACCCAGCCCGTTCATGCAGGTTCTAGGGCTGGAACTCAGACTCTTAGCTCACCTGACAAGCACTGTACCACCGAGCTAGCTCCTTAACCTGCGGGTCTCTTTTTGCCAGCAAAATGTGATTCCTTTCTGTGGTTTCTTGGCTGGTGTTCAGAAGGGTTTTCCACTGGGCGTGACAGCTCAGGTAGGTCTTTGCTCAGTCTGTGGTCAGAGACTCAATTGGATAATGAATGACTGTTAATACAGTCGTGTATTTAGGAGGGGGCCCCACCCTTGTATGATCTGCTGTGATTCTTGAGAGTCTTTGAAAAGGTTTTTTTTGATCACTTTATTTTTCAGCTGAAAATAGAAATCAAGGTTCAGAGGCAACTTGCTAAGTGTTAACCCTGGAAAAAATTAACCCAGAAAATGCTTCAGTACGTCACTGGAACATACGTCTTCTGACGATATACAGACAGCTTTTGTTCTTGCCTAAGGGTGGGGCTTATTACCTGGGACTGTGGCTTGGAGACGGGAGTGGAGAATAGGCTGTTCCCTGGATTGCTAGCCCACAACCAGGGTGGCAGCACCCCTCTGCCACTCCTCTTTCATCGGAGGGAGCAGGTACATCTGCAGACAGCTCTCTCTCATGGATGCTCTCAGAGGGTTCTTTGTTAACTGAGTCCCCCTCACTTCATAGTGATTATGGGCGTTTTTTGCTCTTGATTCCTGGGTCTCTGTTTCCTGCATCCCATCACCAGGCTCTCCGTGGACACCGCTGCCTGCTCTTTCCTCCTTGCTAGCAGAACTACTTTTCTTCCGATATCCCTCCCAGCTGACTGTCAAGAGAGGTTGGTCTCAGGCAGTGACTGGCTTCTTTCCTAGGCTCAGAGAGTAATGCTGGATGGTCCACTTCACAGTGACTGGTTCAGGCCGCAAGGATGTGAACTCATCTTGACCATCGTCCCACAAGCTCACATCTGCTCAGGAGCTTCTCAGAAAAGGTTTCCTTCATTTTTAGAAACTCACTTTGGGGGTTCTGCCTCTTCCCACTGCTGATGAACCGGCATCACATGACTGCATACTCAGCCACTTTTTTTTGGGGGGGGGAGGAATCACACGTTGTAAGCTTGGGAACAGGCAGAACGTGGCATGTGTAAGATAGGAATAACTGGGTCCTTCTCAAAGTCATCAAACTTCCGAATCACCCCCTTATTAATATCCTTCCTCCAACCATCCCTTAGTGCTTGAACCCTTTTGGAGTTTTAAAAATTACTTGCAGCTAAAAGTATCATTATTAATAAAATCCAGCATCCCAATAATCTACCTATGCGCCAATCATTTCCTGAGACTCCCCCAACCCATGTGCTCCCTTCTCTTAGGTCCCTGCTTAAGAGCATGACCCTGTTCAATATATCAGGAGGAGGAATTAGAGTTGAGTGGGAGAGTCCATTGGTCCTACGGTGAGGTTGTCTGAAAGTAACAACCTTGCAGTGACTCGGCTCATGCCTCCCCAGCTGACGAGCCATGCCTCCTGATTTAATGTCTTCAAGTGAAAAAACAGCTGTCCGAGTTGAAAGCTGCTGCTTTTGAAAGAGATCCAGGACAGACATCGTCTCATTCCTTCTATTTCCTGACAGCTGTCCCAAGTGAGCCACCGTCCTAGTCTGTCGGCCGTCCCGCAGCAATATGCCTTTCCTCAGGTGCTTGCTGAACAGCAGCAGTTCTTCACTGTCTATGCTGAAGGCTAGGAATTCGTGATTGGGTTGTCCGCAGACTGAGTGTCTGGTAGCTTGTGGCGCATGTGGGAAGGGCGAGCAGGCATCCCTACATCTCGTCTCATGAACAGAATCATGTGAACTACTTATAACTCCAAAGTCCTGTCTCTAGTCCTGCCACATTGCCGGTTATAATGCAACATGTAAATTGTACAGGGACAAAACCATTCGGACATGTCAGTCTCCCTCTGGAATTTCCACAAGCTGTGTTAGACTGCGGTCCTCTCTTCTCCTCCCTGCGCTTGCTTCCTTGCTTATTGTCAATTGTAAGCGCAAATAGAATTGCCTGCTCTCTTTTAAAAATAATTGTTTCTTTTTGATCTCCCCTTACTCTGCATACCCATCTCCCCTCTTTCCCCTGATAGTCCTTCATCTCCCCTGCCACACTCCTTCCTCTTTTCAAGTCTTTTCATTTGTGTGGCCCACTTTGCTTCATCTAGTTTGTCTTTGATGTCATGTGCCTGACATGATTCATGCTCTAGGAAATGTCATAGATCAGTGGGTACCACTGAGGACAGCATCTTCCTTTTCTTCTCTATTAGTTCTCATGAGTCTCTCACAGAGGTGTGGGGTTTCTTCTTATCTTTCCTTTTTCCTCGTGGGATGTTAATAGGACAGTTCCCATGCAGTTCTTGTCATGTCTACAGGGTAGTGTCTGGCCCAACATTGTCCCACTTCAGACTCTTAGAGTCTTATTCTGGAATGTCCCCTGACATTAACTATCATCTTCTCCTGTTAAGTGTGGCCTCTTTCACTGTTTCTGCCCAATATTGTCTATCACACAACTTTTATTTATGGACTAATGCCAAATGTCTTCCGACCTCTCTATCTGATGGATTAATAGGCTGTGTGGACTGAATTGTGTCTTCCCTAAACTCATATGAAGTTCTTATCCCCATGTCCTTATACCTGGAAATATAGTCTTTTCAGAGGTAATTAACGTACATGAGGTCATAGAGATTAGGAATTGCAGGGGAATACGACTGATGTTCTTATAATTTTATATTCCTACCTACAGATTCACAGAGCACAATTTGACACTAAAGACCAAGAAACACACAGGAGAGGACTTTTCCAAGGTTGTTTAGGCAGCCATCTGTGATATTAGAATTTGACTCTGTACCTTCTTGTTGACTAACCCCTGCTAGCATTAAGGAAGCATGTGGTGAGAACTGCTGATGTTGGTTTTCAAAGCATAGGTGGAAGACAGACAGCTTTGATACTTGCCTTCCAAAGCATAGTTTTCTCATCTGCTAAATGAAGCTAGTAATCACTACTTTTTGAGTATAAGTGAAGGGATTAGTGTAGGTGCTAACACAGGGTCACTCAGCCACTTGCTCCTTACTCGGGAATTCAATAAATCCTTGTTGAGGGCCAAAGTTCAACGTTGAAAGGAAACATCACTCTTTTGGTTTTCTGCTTACTCTGAGATGGCTTAGGTCTTGAAGACTCAGGAAACCCAGTTTATACCTGCTGCAACTGTCCCTTGTAACATGTGCTTCTGTGAAGGATGACTTGATTCTATGTCATCTTTGATTTTGCCCTGGTCACTTGTTGGGTAGAAACTGTGGGGGGGTGTCTTAGATTTGTGAGAACAGAAATGTAAAACAGTGATAACATCCAGGGCCAAGGGAGCAGCATGCCAGGTGAATCTGCAGCATTGCAGTGTCAGAACCAGTGAACCCACAGAGATGGCTATGCTCACACCAGGGTGGCTAGATTACAAACAGAAACGTACTGTGGCATGGTTCTGCTGTGGATCTTTTGGCTTCGATGTTCCTGAAAGCCCTTGGTGCTTTTCTCTTGACACATTCATAATTACCTTGGATATGTTCTGCTCCAGATGGACCACCAAGTGTGAAATTCCCAAGATAATCTGCATTTGACAGACACATCTTCTGTGACTGATCTGTGTTTAGCTTTTTACTATGTTGCCTGAGGGCATCTTCCTGGGTGATTTAGTGATCGTGCCCATTTCACAGTTAGAAAGGTGCACAAAGGTTACTTTGCTTAAGCACATAGAAAGTGCTGGAGCCAGAGTCTGAACGTGGGCAGCCTGACTCTAGAGGGTACCATGGTGGGCTTTCATCTGAAGATGTGAGCACTGAAGTTCAGAGAGGCGAGAAAGTATTTGACCAACCTCAGGCCGTGGACATGGCAGAGCTGAGGCTGGCTCCTTGGTCTCTTGGATTTCAAAGTATTCATTGTTGACAGACTGCTGCCGTCTCTGTAGTGGTACAAGCAGCTTGTGACCTGAGGTACCTGCTTTCAGCCCATGGATTGTTTACCCCTTACTTATAGATGAGTCTCACAGAGTTAGGTAACTTGTCCAGTACCCACAGTACTCGCTTCCTACCCTTCCCCCTCATGTTGGCTCTCGCCTGAAAAATGCTTTTGTTTTTCTTCCTGTTCTTCCCCTTGTTAATCTTACTGGTCACTAAGATGTTAACTCAAATGCTACTTCCTTGTGGAACTGTCTTGTCTTTTCTTTCTATCTTTCTGTCTTTCTGTCTTTCTTTCTTTCTGTCTTTCTTTCTGTCTTCTTTCTTTCTCTCTCTCTCTCTCTCTCTCTCTCTCTCTCTCTCTCTCTCTCTCTCTCCCTCCTCTCTCCCTCTCTTCCCTCCCTCCCTCCCTTCCTCCCCTCTCTCCTTCCCTCTCTTCCCCTCCTCTTCCCTCCCCCTCCCCTCTCCTCTTCTACTTGGGATTTTTACATGAGAATTGAGAATCCAAACTTAGGTTCTTTTGCCTGGTATGTGAAGGTTTTAACCCCTGAGCCATTTCTCCAGCCCCTTTGGGGGTGGGGCTTTCTCTGGTTCTCCACACTGGTTTAATATAAACTCTGTGAGGATTTGTAGAACATCTTTTAATTTTTCATTTAATAATCTATTCGCGTGACTGGCATTGTGAGTGTGACTGGCATCGTGAATACCTGTACCCTAGTTGTTCATACTGTGAAGCCAGGTCTCATGTTAGTGATGCTCAATGTCTCCACCTCCAGTGTGCCATAGGGTTTAACGTGTAAGTTAGTGAACGCTCTGATAATGATGGTAACGGGCCAGTGAGATGACTCTGCAGGGAAAGACGTCTGCATGCAAATCTAGTAAACTGAGTGCAACTCCTAGAGCCCATATGGTAGAAAGAGAGAACTGACTTTCAGAAGTTGTTCTGTGACCTCCACAGGGCACCATAGCATGTGTGTGTTTCTCCCGACTCTCTCTTTCTCAAATAAATAAATAAATAAATAAATAAATAAATAAATGAACAAACAAACAAATATCTTAAAATAGAAATGGTAGATATTAGTTTATATGCTATGATATAAGCATATGCTTATAAATGATTGCTATATATAGTGTTCATGTTACAGAAAGTATAGGTATTATGTCCATCAAATTTCTTCTCAATGCATCAATCACAGAGATGTCAATTGTCAGCTCTCTGTGCTTACTTACTCTTGGCAGAGATCGCTAATCAATCACTGTGCTTTTTTCTGCTGAGACCCAAGGGAGCCTCAAAATCCCTTTTAAGGATAGCCAATTAACTGGACTTGGCCTAGTGAATGAAACGTGGAGACTCCAAGTGAGGAGACTTTCTCATATATTATGAGAAACTATGTTCATATGTACTTTTCTAAGATTTAACTCATCTGTAGAACTGAAAAGTGTTCTGCTGTTTGTTACCCCCTGTCATAGTTAAGCACAGGTGTCAACTTGACTGTTGAGGGTTTGAGTTCTGGGCTTAGTTGTAGAGAGTTGATGGTTGAGTTAAGCCCAGAGCAAACCTGAAGGAGATTGTCCAGCTGGTAGGGAAGACCCAGCCCATGGTGAGTGGGATTAGGCCCTGGATAAATCACAGAGAGCTGGTTGAGAGAGTTGGCATCCTTCTGTATACTTGGCCAGACATGCTGGTCTGGCAAGTAAGGATTGTCCATCCTTCAGCCGTTATGGTGGCCAGTTCCCTCGGCCCTGGTGTTGGTGTGTGGTCTCCTGTCAAGCTGGACTATGAACTGTAACCCGACTGTCGTAAGAAAGTAAACTCCTTGTTCCCTTAAGCTGTGTAATGGTCATTTATCAGCAACCATGCAGGCAGACTGCAACATCACCCTCTAGAGATTCTGAATAACTGATAGTTCTGATAGACTAACAACCATGGGCAAACCAAAGGGTGTCTGCTCTGATCAATTCTTATTCGAGTGCCACTTTTCTCTTGTGCCATGCAAGTTCTCTTTATTTTCTCTTATATGTGGTGTGTAATTATTCTACTATGGCAGACTGGGCATTGAGGATACAGGGATGATGGAAAGATTGGTCTCAATTGTCTAGTAGCTCTTACATGGAGACAGATAAACATAAAGAACTTTTGAGAGAGACAGATCTCCATGAGTTAATTTGTAGACACATAGAAATACAAAAGGAAATGTGCCAGAGGAAGAAATAAATACTACCTGGGAGAGCCTGGGGAATCTATTTGGATAAGGTTGGAGTTGAACTAACTCCAGAAAACCATGGTGGATTCAAATCGTGGAAGATTTTGGGCGCTGGTCACAGTCACGAGCAGCTAATGAAGAAAAGGAAAGGACGTGATTTTCAGTGCTGATATTCAGGAATGAAGCATTGGTAGCAGGATAGCATTGGAGAAAGGTGGTGAAGATGAGAGGTTGTGATGCTAGTATCTAGTCTGATTGATGGCTGTGGAGTTGGGCTTTGGGGGATTAAGTCAGTTGTACATGAATTGGAGATGGAGTTGAATTTCTGCATGTAGGACTAAAGTCGAACCTAAGGTGAACCTTCACAAACTATATATTTGCTGTAAACCTCTCAGAAAACCCCATTTTATTATATTCCTATTCTGGCCAAGTACTTTGCTAAATACTTTACATATACCTCATCAGCAGCCTTATAACAATTCTATTCTTCTCTTGGTGAGGGTACTGAAGTTAGAAATATGTTAAATCACTTTCCTTAGTTGCAAAACCATTAAGTTAGAGGATCAGGGTTTAAAGCCCAAGTTTGAACCCAGAGTACACAAATCGAGCTATTATGATTGTGCTTTAGTTACACTCCATTTTAGTGACCAGGGTGATGCTGTGCACCCTACTTCTAGGAGAAACCTAAGCAATTTCTATGTGTAGTTTTGATTAGTTAGAGTGTTGATGCAGGTATTGAGTGGGTAGAGTCCAAGGATGCTATCGTTGGGGCTGTGCCCGTATGGACTCTTTCAACAAGAAACATTTTTCTGCTTCCAAGCATAAGTAGTGCTGAGTTGAATAGAGCATCATTCTGGTCCAGGGTCTGTATGAGCACAGCACAGCCTCACATGTTTGCAGAACATGTGTAGCCATAGGCATTTATTTATGTGAATTTAAACTTATAGGAGTCAAGATCCTTATAAATGTGCCCACTAAAATCCTGACATTCCCCCGACCACAGGAATTTCATTGTGTATGTCATGTTCATTTCCTGTCATCTGTAGCTTTGGGGAGATGTTTCTCATTTATCCTACTACACGACTTATCTTTGTAATCATGTTATCTCCTGGCTTGGCCATCATCCAGTGGGGAGGAATTTCATGTTAAATCCTCCAGTTGCTCTACTGACTTAGAAAAGATTTGGGGTGCTTGAGTGTTTTTCTTTCCTCTTCCTATCCCATCTGGTTGGAATCCCATTGCCTCATCTCTGCACTTCATGATTACATGGCATGGGTTAGCAGGGGCTTGGCATTTACTTTGGACAATGAGCTGCCTTGATCTGGCCCACCAAAGAAACTCCCTAAATAATAACGTCCGTGTCCGAGCTAGAGGAATAAAGCTGTTGTGGGAGCTGGAGTTTGCATTCAGAAGATAACATTTTCCTGAACTGGGTTATGTGGGCTCAGAAAGCCCTGGCCCCTGCTATACACCAAATGGACTTTGTAAATCCGACCCGATTACATTACCCTAGATCAGCTTTCCATCTGACAGCTGCTGCTCAGGCTTCTCCTGCCCCCAGCCCTGTTATGCTCTTGGATTTTAAATTAAAAAAAATTAATGATATCCACTTAAGAGCTTTGGTTGCTTCCCCGATTCTTAAATTCTTCATTTTTAGCCTATTTTGTCATAATTGGCTTGAGAACAGCTGCAATTAAAGAGAGGAGAGGGGATGGATACCTACTTGCAGAACCTGCTCTAGCAGTGGAGACTTTTGAGGTGGTGGGGGGAGTCAGGGAGTCATCTAGATCTGCCTCATGACGAAAGATGAATTGTCTTCTTCAATGTACCCTACATTCTTCATGGAGGGGTGCACCGTGTGCGCTTCTTCAAAAGGCACCTGAGCAACTAGCGAGAGTGGCGTTTCCTGACAGTGTTCTCAAGCTCCTGCTCCGTTTCTGTTTGACCTTCGTGAGCCTCAGATGTCTACTAGTCCACGGAGGCAAGTGTGACCAGCCACTCGCTTCTTGGCCCAGCTCGGATCTTATTCGATGAGTGGTGTGATATATGTGCAATAGATGTACAATACTATAAACATCAGGAAAACAGGCAATTAAAAAAGTTCAGTGACAAAGCGTCCATTTCAGTGATGTTACCCTTGCCGTTTACTGTGGTTTGATCTGATCGCTCAACCTGTTGATGCAAAATGGATATCCATTAAGTAGAAAACATTCTTCTAGTTTTGAATTTTGATCTTTTCTTGGATTCGTGACATAATTGTACAATACTTCTGCTGTCCCTCCCTTTCTTCCTCGATTACTTCTTCCTTTCTTTTTTTCAGTGCTGGGAATAACTCCTGAACCTTCTGCATGCTAGCCAGGTGCTCTAGCATCAAGTCCCCCACACCCCATCCCTGTGAATGCTCATAGTAACCTCCCCTCACAATGGATTTATCAGTACTTAAAGCTAGCGGAAGTCAAGATGCATCTGTATTTCACTCCCTCTTTCTCTTTCTTCTTTCCTGTATTCGTTTCAAATAGTCTGCTCTCTTCTAGCATGTTTTAGATGCTGCTATTTATCTTTCTTTCCTTTTTCTTCATTAATGAATTTCTGTCGAGGCCCCCTTCCTCCCCCTGCTATTTATAAATATGAATTGTGATATAAATTGTTGCATAATTTAGAACATGTATGCAGCTGATATAATATTATCAGTAGTGAACCATACAATCACGGAAATGAATATAGCAAATGAGGAGTTGGTATCTGCTCAAATGCGTGACATATTGTGAGCACTTGGAGCTGACGAAGCTCCCACCAGCCTAGTTCCTACCTCCTTGTTTGCAGTGTTAGACCCACAAAGAAGTAACTGTTGTCATCTCATGTTATGAAAGAAAACATTTATTCTGCAGCCTCTGAGAACTAGGGCTGTGCTATGTGCTTTCTGATTTCACATATATTTTTTAATCCTCCCTAGTCAAATAGCCCAGATTCTTGGACCTCTGTGTCAAGAGAAGAATGAGATACTGCTGTTGCCCTCGTGGGTCTTTCTTCTCATGGCTTGTGTCTTCAGCAGTTGCTGTGGGAAATCCCTCCAAAGATCCAGGCATAACAATTGGTAATGCTTCACACATAATGGGTCCATTTGCGGATGAAGTTACAATTTGCTTCTCCCATCCGTTCTGAGAAATGCAAAGCTTAGCATTGCTTCTTTATTTATGAAGTCTACTCCTATGTTCATTATGCAAAGTCTGAATTTGTAACAATATTGGAAGATCTACTCTGTTCATGAGATACTACACTTTCCTGAGCTTCTATTACAACACCATTTTCTGCTTTCCTACAAATAAGACAAATTCCATGAATTTAGCTGACTCTAAAGTTCCAAGACTTTTGATGCTTAAAATCTTGTAAATTCATTCAATTCTATTTTCTCTGCTACAGCTTTAATCTTTCTAACTTCTATTTCTCACTACACGGTTGCAATAACAGGAGCTGTGACGTGCCAGACACTCATTGGGCTCCTCATGTGTATAATATACATTTAATCCTAATAACATATTTGGAGGTGGGCGCATTTGCATACTCATCTTCGGGGACAGGAACTTAGGCGACATGAAGCTGAATTTTTATTTTACTCATAACTCGTGTCAGAGGTAGGAATTTAACCCAGCAGTCACTCTGATTCTAAGAGCACTTTCTCTAGCCCTCCACTCACTGTTACTGTATCAACATTATGCAGGGTTTTGGCAACTGGGTGCCCTGCATCTACTCTTGATCTAGGAAACTAGTCCATCTTGCAGCTTGCTCGCATTCACTCTGCATATAATACAGACCTGCTGCTGCTGTACTAGTATACATATATATACATATATGTATAAAACATATATATGTGTGCTTGCTTGCTTGCTTATCTATCTATCTATCTATCTATCTATCTATCTATCTATCTATCTACCTATTTATTTATTTATTTATTTATTTATTTATTTATTTATTTATTTATCTGTCTTGTCCCAAAGCATCAGGAATGCTAGGCAATATCCTACTGAATCCTTTCTCCTCCTCTTACCTCATCTTCTTCCTGTTCCTTCTATTCCCTTTGCACCCACTAACGGTCATTGAACCCTGCTCGAAGCAGAAATCCTCTCTTGCAAGCCCTTTGCTTCAGCGCTAGGAAAGCAGGTCTGTCTGGAGGTGTTGCGGGCTGTCCAGTGAGTGAATGGCAGAATGCAAGCTCCAAGGCTCTCTGATTGTAGCCTTGTTGCTCAGGATATGCTCCTAGATCCATGTTCTCCTGCTTGAGCACTTGCTTCTTCTACCTCTTGCTTTTCCGTGTGACTTTGGGAAGGTCATTTGGTGTCTTTCAGCACCAGCTCGCTTGTGTGTAAGGTAGGGCTCATAATAGCTCACTGCGGGCTGTTTAGATGCTGCTGCTTAATGCTGCTATGGAGGACGGGCATTTAGAGTGCCCGGACCAGAGCAAAGTGGATGCTGGGAATGGCCTCTGTTGTTATTTCCAGCACTACCTCGCCTTCTATGACTATTGCCCTTGGAAACTGTTTATCATTTCCATCCCGGGCATGGAATGCTTTTATTGTATTAACTGAGTTTTTCCTTCAACGAGGTTTTATTCAGATGTCCAAACGTCTAGTCAGGGGTTTCCAGGAAGGGGCTTGTGGCCTGGCAGTTTGTTCTCTTTTCACTCTGCAATAAAAGTCATTAGAAAGACAAAGTTTCTTCTCCCCCCCACCCCCGCCCCCCACCAATGAAAAAGACATCAAAGTACAGTGTTTGACAAGAGAACCAGTTGGTTCCATTCAGGGGCACATTAGGAATTGTTCCTTTGCGACAGGGGGAGCAATTCATTACAGTTTGTTTATATAGCACCTCCCGAAGGCCTGTTTCTAAGTGGTTCACAAAAGGCTTGTTCTCACTGGAGCACACTTGTTCTTCAGGATTCCCAGGGACTGAAGATCGAGTGTGCAAATAAAATAAACTCACCCTGAAGGCAGTAATTTAGATTAATAAAGAGCTATGTTTACATAACTCTGCTAACAAAATTCTACAGGGCAAGTCAAATCCAATTTTCTCAGACTGTACAACCATTTCTAAACAAGACTTGCTGAAGAATGTCTAGTTTGTGGGTATACAAAACACAGGGGGAGTCTTCATAGTCTCTACACCCCTGAGACTCCATTTCTGTGTTTCTCAGATCACTCAGAGGTTGAAGCCGCTTGAATGTGGCAGATTCTGCATTTGTAGGAATTAGTTCAGGTACTCAGATATCTATCTTCATCTTCCTGTCTTCCCATAATGTATCTGTTTTTGTATTCATTTAAAAGATTATCCCTCAGCTGCATGGTCACTGTAGCATTCCAGCTCTCTTGCTTCTATCGGCTCCTCAGATAAGTGAACCAGGCAAGGAAACCACTGAACCAAATAAACAAAACCAAAGCAACATATCAGGTTGAGGGACAGCTAGGTCTCATAATGCCTGGGATATTTTCTATTCATAATCCTAACAAATATGCAAGATATGATGTTGTTGTATCTTCCTTTTCCTGTAAAGAATAGGGCATATTTAGTTTTGGGGAGCTGTGAGATTTCCTCAAAGGAAAAGAACCTCCTGTTCATTGTTGTATGTGTCAGGTATGACAGGAGAGAATTCAAGTTCATGGCCCTCAGGCATTGGTAGAAAAAGCAGACATCTATGTATATTCTCTCTCTCTTTCTCCTCTTCTCTCTCTCTCCCTTTCTTTCTCTTTCCCTCCCTCTCTCTCTCTCTATACTTGTCATCTGTCTATCTACCTGTCATCTACCTATCCATCACCTATCAATCAATCAATCTATCTATCTATCTATCTATCTATCTATCTATCTATCTATCTATCTATCTATCTATCTGTCTGTCTGTCTGTCTGTCTGCCTATCTATCTATCTATCTATCTATCTATCTATCTATCTATCTATCTATCTATCATCTATCTATCTATCTATCTATCTATCTATCTATCTATCTATCTATGTCTGTCTGCCATCTATTTATCTCTATATCGATGCATCTCTCTTTTGTGGATGTAGCTCCATTTAATAGAAGAACAAGAAAGTGCACAGAAAACTTAGGGGATTAGAGAGGTCATCTGGAAGTGGAAAGTGAAGCTTGTGGTCTTCCCATGGTCTCGTGCTGCCTTGCCAGAGACCACAGAGGGTCTCATCCCTCACTCACTGCTAATGCCAGTCCTTCAGTGGCATCCTGCCTTTCTTCCCCTTTTCTTCCAAAGTTTCGGTGAAAAGAGTCCAAAAGGAAAACCACAGCAACAACGCAAATAGCTGAGGAAGGACCAGGGTGGGAGAAAGACCTCAGTAGCACATGGTGACAAGAAGATAACATTTTGCACCACAGCTTCCAGCCCCGTGCTGCCTTCCCATGGGCATTTCTCAACTGGCTGTGGCTCAACTTTTCCCTTGTTCAGACTCAGCAGGGTCAGGGCTCAGCTTTGAGCCCTGACAGGTCTTTGCAAAAAGACTCTTGCTGGGAACTGTGTTCTTTCCCTTTGGGTTCCTGTACTGACTGAATGCATACTGTACAACACTTAACTGGCATCTTTTTCTAGAGGATCCTCCCGTATCTAGATCACTAGCTTGTATCTGTCCCTGAAACATTGGCCACTGATGAAAGTGGCCTATGGCCTCTGTATCTGAGCTACTTTCAACTAACAGTGACACATCATGCCCAGTGTCTTCTTCTAGTCCCACTTAATTCATTCACAGAAGTAGTTATTAATTGCCATATTCCACAGTCTTTGTTTCTTTTTGGGAACTTTGAGCTTCAGGTAATATATAAGCACAGAAAAAGGCCCCTGTCCTCATGTGACTTCTGACTCAAGTGGTAGTGTATGCTTGGCCCTCCCTAGATACTCAACCGTGGGGTCACTTTATCTTCTTGTGGCTGGTGAGAGGTGGTGGTGTTAGTGTGACTTTTGGGGTGACAGTTCTGCTGCCAGTGAAGGTTCTCACAGTCACATAGGCAACGTGCAGCAGAGCTGGAGCTCCAAGCAGGATACATCTTCAATCAGTGCACATTGTTTTCAGAGCCCATCCCATGCAGATACCTGTTCAGTGAAAGGTGGGATGTGGGGCTGAGAGATGGCTCAGCGGCTCAAGTACTTGCTGCACAAACAAAAGCAACAGAGTTCAGAGCCCAGGAACTTAGGGTTCTGCCTATACTTCCAGCCTTGGCAGGGAGAGACAAGAGACCAGTTTCCCTGAGCGAGCTGGTTAGCTAGAGAAGCTAGCCATATCAGCAAGTTATGAGTCTGCTTGAGAGACCCTGCCTTAATGACCTGGAAGAGTGACTGAGGAAGATTCCTGACATTGGTCTTTGGCTCCACATGCACGCACAGACAGATACATGAGCATCTGCATATATAAGTGCACCCATACACTTGCAAACATGCATACACACATGCATGCATAACATATACATATACTCATGAAAATGAAAGACAGCTGAAATATGTGTATTTCTATCCTCCATCTGGACACCAGCCACCTTGCTTCCTCTCCCTTACCTGTTCTTTCTCTTCACTTTAGCACAGGTTACGGTGCTAGAGCTTCCCCCCCACCCCCCCACCCCACCCCACAGAGTCATCGCGGATGCTGTTGGCCAGTGAGCTGCGCCACTGGGCAAGGGAGAGCTGTGTTCTCTGGAAACACGAGTAACCATTCCTTTGTTATTGGTCTTTTAGATTCCTAGTTATTGGTCATAAACTCGATTGTAAAATCAGGGCATTAGTGACTATACAGTAGACTTCTGGTTCCTAGGGTGCGGAAGAAGCGACTTTGCTATTTGGTCCAGTAAGTGAACACCTTGTGATATAAAGGTGAAAATTAAAACCATTTGCACAAACATAAAAAAGATTCAACTGTTATCTCATTGCAAAATCACTTGATGCTGCTTCATCCCAGGTCTTTGAATCAATCCCCTTAACTTGTCCCATGAACGAAATCTCAAGCCCACTATTGATGAGATTCTCGTCTCTCTATTTTACATGCTCTAAAAACAAGCCCCTGAGAAACAGATTTCAGGGCTCCCTGACAGGCTTGTGTGTTGCTCTGGATGCGGCTGATCTGTCAGGATCCAGGGGATGTTGTCACATCCCCCACGAGCCCTATCTGTCTATGGTCACCATCAATAAAGCCCTTTAAGCAGATCTGTACATTTGGGGGCCGGCTGGCGAGGCACGTGCCGTGGAGCACCCCCGTCCCAATAATCAAACTCTTGTAAGCTGCACTGAATGAGATTCTTTCTCTGGGGACCAGTATATGTTTGTTTGTTGGCATGGTCCTAATGACTTAAAGAAAAATGCCGGAAACCAGCCCTGCACTCTTCCCCGAAAGGAACATTGGGCCTTTGTTGGAGCAACGCATTTGCAGAACGGCTTCTGAGTGAGCCCTTGGAACGCCTCATGGTTTATATGTCTTTGTAAGTTCCTGGCATTGAAGTGGCAAGGTTTTCCTTTCACTCGTTTTTTTTTTTTCCTCCCCAATGAATTCAACATTGTATCGAACACACTTTCACTCAATTTGATAAAACCAACCACTCACAAAAGCCAACTTGGGTGGAAAAAAAGGCAGGAACAGGAGTAAAATTTGATATCGCTCTAGGCTGTTTGGCTTTAAAAAGCTTCAGAATGTGGATATTGAGACTGTGGCCACCTTTTGGGCAGGATTTTCTTACATTCTCTTTGTTCAGGAACAGCATCAGTTTGTTACAGTAGCCACAATGTGGGGAGACCCATGTGTTTAGAGATGTTTTCCATGGCAGCTACATACAGTCTACATTTGGGTTACTTTGCAGTAGGCCCACTGGCCAAATTTGAGGGAGGCTGCAAGGGTTAACCCTTGCATGTATGAGGTTTACAGTGAGTGGACCAAGGTTTCCAACTTGGTTTCCTTAACTTCTCTCTCTGGGATACAGAGAAAGGTCTTTCGGAACCTCACCTCTCTTATCCAAAGTGGGAGCCCCAAGGCAATGTATCTTTCTGGATTGTGATAGGCTCTGAACTTGATTAGATGAGCTGGCCAGTGGGACCACACACCTCACAAACATTTGCCTCTCTCTTTCCCTTACTGCATTATCTTCCTGGATAGGTAAGAAAGTGTCAAAAAGAAGTGAATAGGTAAGTTTTCTTGTTTGTCCAGGGCTGCTTTATACCAAAGTGCATGGGCAGGGTGGCTTAATATCAGACAGATATGGGTGGTTAGATTGGGAGGGAAGGCAGTGGTGCTGGGAGGCTGGAATTTCAGGGTCTTGCTACTCAAAGGGTGGGTGGTCCACAGGCTCTTAGCACTAGCCTCATGGAGAGCTTGTTAGGAGCACAGAATAATCCCAGACCGAATGCCGGACCTACTGTACCAGAATGTGCTCTGTTCCTGGTCTTGGAGTCCAGACACTGGAAACTGAGGATGGGATATAAATGAGGGTAACTGATGAGTGTAGGAGCTTTCGGTCTGTATTTCACATGTCTACACTTTCCTCAGAGCAAAGTTGTAGGCAAGATTGATACAGCAGCAGCAGCAGCAACAACAAGCATACCTTCCCGGCTCTCTCTGGGATTACAGGCATGCACTGCCGGGCCTAGATTTTTTCTTTTTATCCCTTCCTTCCTTCCTTCCTTCCTTCCTTCCTTCCTTCCTTCCTTCCTTCCTTCCTTCCTTCCTTCCTTCCTTCCTTCCTCCTCCCTCCCTCCGTCCCTCCCTCCCTCTCTCCCTCCTTCTTTCTTTTCTCTCTTTTGGATAGAACCCAGGTTCTTGTGCATATAAGGCAAGCCCTTTATTGGCTGAACTAATCTCCCCAATGCCGAGCCAATGCTTTTAAGAAAGTTTTTTTTAATGACCCACTTTTCCTATCCTTTGGCTTAAAGGACAGGTAGGTATTAAAGCCCTAAATAATGAAAACTGTAAGATGAAAGGAGTGTGCGTTCTTTGTGTGTGTGTGTGTGTGTGTGTATGTGTGTGTGTGTGTGTGTGTAGAAAAGGATATGTGCCTGTGGAGGCTTAAGGGTGACTTTGGGAATTATCCTGAATTACTACTGCTTTGCTCTGGGGTTTCCCAGGTTCTGCTTTCCACGGCTAGGAGTGCAGGTCACTGCCATTTTTGCTGGGTGTTTTTACATGGGATCTGGGATCCAAACTTAGATCTTTTTGCTTACAAGACAAAAGTTTAACCCAGAGCCATCTTTCTAGCCCAAGCATGGGTTCTTGACCACCACATGGAGAGAGTGACATTATCAACTGGTATAAAGCCTATATACGTATTTACCACATTGAGGTATACACATAGTGTGGGTCTGTCTGCAAGTTGAAGCCTGTTTGTGCTCCTCTGACTATTGTACATGAGCACAGTGTTTGCTGAAAGGACTGCAACAGTGTAATCACAGTGTGGAACGGACCCCAAGGTGCAATGCTGATGAGAGACTAGGGCATGGTGGGTACTTTGGGGAGCTAGAGAGTGCTCTGGTCACCTCTTTTCCATCATTGTCTTATGTACAGGTTCAGCGTTATGAGGCTTCCAATTTTAAAAGCCTGGCTCAAAAGTTTTACACCTGTGTTCTACATAAAATATAGCAATGGGATCAGTCTGCTGTGTGCCGGCAGCCAGAGTCCATTCTCTGACTAGACCATGGGTCGCCCTATCACTCTGCAATCATGGAAGCTGAGTGTATTTGGAGCAAGGCAGTGTTCGCAGGAAGCATCCAAGAAATGCTTGCTGTATAACTGAAAGGATGCCGGACACATCCATTAAGATTGCTGCTCCTACCCTAGAGACGCCTCCAGTTCCCACTTACACAGCAGCTGCAGCTAATGTCCCCAGCCTGCTGGTGCCATTTCTCCTGAGCCTCACTTCCTTCCAGTCAGACCTGATGCACCCCGAGGGGTGGTGTCAGCACCTCCATTTTTGCTGATGAAAGCAGGCAGAGAGAAGCTACTTAGACTTACTGAAGCTGCCGGGCTCTGGTGACTTTCTATTTGTTCCTAGGGACCCTGCCCCCAGTCGTTTTAGGTAGCCCAGGGGAGGTCAAATTGTCAAGTTGAACAGGTGGAGTTGTTTAGGTCCAAATGGCGCAGTCTGTTCACCTTGATCTATCAGTCTGGTAATGACTCCATTTTTCCTCGATTGGATTATCTGATGCTCATGTAGGAAGTAGAGGTTTGGGGAAGGGGAAGCAGGCATCTCCTCTCTTTATCTATGCCCTCGATGACGGGCGTGTAGCACCCAGTTTCTAGGCCAGTGGGGATGTGTTCTCTGTGGCCTAGCTAAGAGTCAGGTGAGTTGGAGGATGTTGTGAGCCCTGGAGAGAGAGCCAGGACGTTGCAGCACTATGAAAGGCACCAGTTCATGTGGAGACTCAGTTTCCTCAAATGCAGACCACATGACAGTGCAGAATGGAATAGCAGGATTCTGTACAAGAAGGAGTCTTACTCTAGTGGGTCAACAGCTCTGAAGGCATTTTGCAAGGCATCTTGGATCTGCTGCCCAAGTGAGAGTGATCCTGGGGGGCCCAGCATCTGCCAGCGCATCCATGAATCTGTCCCCCCAGCTACCAGGCCAAGGATGCGAATGCATCGCGGATGGTCAGAGGCCCGTCTTGCAAAGCGAGGGGGGAACAACGGCCTCTATTCATAGCCTGGCCTGCCGGCCTGCCAGCGCCCACGAGGGGTTTGGGCTCAGAGCGCTATTGAAGGCAAGCCACAAAGACATGCTCTCTCTCCCCCGCAGCCTGGAGTGAAGTCAGAGGCGCCCAGGCACAAGCAGAGGGTTGTTTCGCATCAGCCGGCAGCCGGCGAATTCCATCAAAGCAGCTGAAGGAACGAAGTCGTGCAATCACCCAGGAAAACCAATCAGGGCGGTGCGGGCAGGAGACAGAAGATAAGGTGGCAAAGACACAGTGGGCTCTTCATGGGGTGCTGGCAGCCACGCTCCTGCCATTGTCTGCAGCAGGACCCGGAAGATGGAAGGCCTTTCCTCCTTTACCCCTTGAAGAAAGAATTGATGGTGGGGCAAAGGGAGTGTGTGTGTTGCCTAACAATGACTGCCAAATGCAAAACCTTGGGTGCCGAAATAAGTGAGGCCGGAATTCAGACTGAGCTGGGTCTCTGCCCTTGGGGCTCTTTGGAAGGGGTGGGCCTCCCTCCCTGTTGCCCTGGCTGCTCCCCTGAGCTGCTTCCCTCAGCTGCTCCCTATCCTTTCAGTTATAAAAGCAAAGCCAAGGTGGCTGTCCCCTGGCTACCTGCTGCTCTCATGGCCAGCCACCTGGTTCCTTCCCTCGAACCCGTCCAAAGACATCTCAAATTCAGCATGTGCAGGGTGGATCTTGGTGCTTTTAACTGTCATGCCGGGCATCAGAAGAACGCCCGTCAGAAGCAAGGGGCAAGCACCGTGCCCAGAGGTGATGCCAGCCCCGCAGCAGAATGTCAGTTTCATGGCAGGCATTTCTTTCCTTCCTTTTTTTCCTTCTTTCCTCTCTTCTCTTCCTCGTCCTCTCCCCCTCCCCCACCTCTTCCCAACTTTTGCAGTCTCAGCTTTCTTAGCAGCACTGATAGACATGAGCAAATGTAGCTGAGGCATGGAATGCGTTCTCACTACCAATCAGGGAGAGCTATGTAGCCTGGTATGGAAGGGCGCCACAGACCTAAGCACAGGTGACCTGGAAGCCTTCTCCCATTCACATAGCGGCAACACTCTCCCAGCATACTTTGGGAACAGAGTGTTTTTGGGAGCAGGGCTTACCTAGACTGGTTTGTAGCACAGTGTTTTCTTTTTTTCTAAAATTTTTTAAATAGTTTGTTTTTCATGAAGGCTTAATTTTTTTTTTTTGAAACCTGGTCACATTATATAACTAAGCAGATCTTGAACTCATAACATCCCAAAACTTTCATTTTTTTAGTGAGTATTATAAATGAGGGTATCATTGAATATATTTGGACTAAAAAATTAACCAGTGTAAAATTGTCATTCCCAAATTAATTGCTATAATACTGAAATTTCCTGGGTCTCTTTTAGACAACTTTATGCATATAAAAATATGTACAGGACTGAAGAGATGGCTTGGGGATAAAGACTCTGAACCCTATCTCCAGCCCTCAATCCCTTATTTTAATGACCACATTTGAATTGTGCTAAGCATGGGTTTCATAATCTTCACATTACAAAGTATCTGAGTTGGAGAGTGGCTAATTTGCTGCCTGGAGTCACACAGCCAATAAGAGGCAGAATCAGTATTTGAATGCAGATCTGCCTCATTTCCCAGCGCTTTTCTGACGTCTTCGGCAGTGAACTCTATGTCAAAGAGAAAAATCGTGAATGCAAACAAAAGAATCTCATTCTCCTTTAATAATCTTCCCTATCTGTATAGCAAAACCACAACCCGGGCAACAGGCTTCACTCCCAAGTCCTTGCATCCTCCCCCAAAGCTGGCTCATCGGCTAGGCACCTAAGGTGGGAACCTGAGTTTTTCTGTGCATCAGTTCAGAGTTTCAGGGTCTGACCCTCCCCGTCATGGTCAGGTGGGACCAGAGCTCTAGCAGAAGGAAAAGAACACCCAAAACCGAAGCCACAGTCTCTTTATGACCCATTTTAGAAGTAAGATCCCAACGTCACTGTCACTTCATGTTAACACCTAAGAGAGACGAGTTATACAAGGTAGCAAATTATCAGAAGGCGAAGATCACTGAATATCTTCTGGAAGCTGGCCTGCCACAAACATAAGTTTAAAATTGTGAAAAAAGGGCTCAGAGGTTAGGATACTGCCTCAAGAGTAGAAAGTCCTGTGTTTGGATCCTAGGTCCCATGTAAAAAAATGCCAGGCAGAATCGCAGTGGCCTGTGCTTCCAGCCCTGGTGGGCAGAGTATGGGAAATCCCAGAGCGAAGAAAGAAGGAGTTAGAAGCAATCTAGGATGATTCCTGAAGTCACTCTTGTTCCTCCACAGGGACACACAGTGCCCTCTGATACACACACACACACACACACAGAGTAAATAAATAAAACATTAAAAAACAAAACCAACAACAACAAAAAACAAAGAGGTTGAATGTATCTCCTAACTGTAAAGACCTATCCACATCCTAAAATCTTTTCAGCATTTATCAACTTAAGGAAATGGATTTTGATTTCAGATATGCACATAGTGAACTTGCTGCCTGCCCCCTTTTACTTCCTTTCCTTCTTTATCCTCTCTTTCCGGTTCTCCTCCTTTCCAGTAACATTCCTCTTGTACTTTCATTGCATCTTTATCTAGTTTCTTGAGATTCCACAGATCAATGGACACACGCGCAATAGCTGTCTTTCTAATTCTGTGCCATTTTGCTTAATATGATGAGTGTCTCCAGTGATACACATTTTCCTTCAGATGACGTGATTGTTTTTCGCTTTGATTTTTAAACTTTTTTGAAATATTTTATTCTTCTAGTTACACAAACACATTGAGCACCCATCCCCTCCCTCTCCCTTCCACCCATTCCCCTCTCCTCCCTTCCTCAATCCATCCCACTCTCTCCTGCCTATCTGCTTCTATGGACCTCAGGACTCCCTCTGGTTTGTCTACTCTTTTCAAATATTTTTTTTCTAACTTTTACAAGTATATTGAGTACTAATCCCTGCTTCCTTCCATTGCCTCTCACTCCCATCCCTCCATCAATCCTACCCTACAGTGAGACATGTTCTTATCAGACTTGCATGACTGATATACCAGCATGCTCCCATAGACTGTCAAGGAACTCAAGAGAGATAAGAACATACAATGGAAACCTTGGGGACTAAAGACAGATGACATGATTTTATTCTTTATGGCTGACTAAGTCTAGTTGAGGGAACTAAGGATAGTCCAAGATAATTTGGCTTCAGACCTGAAACATTTCAGCTCTCTGTAATCACTGAAATGAATCTAGTCATTCATCCTTCCTGAATCTTTTAACACAGGTGAGGAGGCCTCCTCTTAACCTCAGCTCACATATTCCTTGGCCTGTGTAGTCAGGAGTGCTATAGCTAGATCACACGGGAGTTCCAAATTTAGCTCCACCTTGATTTCCATGGTGACTGTCTTGCTTTTTGTTCCTGCTAACATTGTGTAAGGGTTTCTTTCCTCTGCATCCTCATGAACATTTGTGAGCTTTTGTTTTCTGCAGGATTGCAATTCCAAAAGCCATGGCATGGAGTACCAGTGAAGTCTGATTTGCATGTCTCTGATGCTTAAAGATGTTGAATGTTTTTTCATGTTTGCCTTCTGCACTTCTTTGAAAAATAGTTCAATTTACATGCCTATTTTCCATTGGACTGTTCTTTGGCTTTTTACCTTTTTTTGAGTTCTTTATCTATCCTGGATATTGGTCTGCTGTGGGATGAATAACTGGCAAAGACTCACTGCTACCCTGCAGGCTATCTATCTCTATCCTTTTAAGGTGATGTGATCCTATTTGTCAAGCAGGACCTATATTTGATAGGTTAACCAAAACAAATGTTTTTTCTTGTTCCATTCAAGAACTCTTTCCTGTAGCTGGAGAGGTGGCTGAGGGGTTAAGCCTCTGCCTTGCAGGCAGAAGGTCCTGAGTTTGGATCCTAGACCCCATGTATAGACACAGGTCAGAAGTTGGGGGCGGCCTGCATTTCTGGTCCTGGTAGGGCGGAACCTGTGAATCCCAGAGCAGAGTAAACAAGGAGGAGGTGGAGACAGTCCATGGTGGTTCCAGAATTCGCTCGTAGTTCTGCACACACGCACACACACATGCACACATACGCACTCACACACACATGTACATATGCATAATTGAATAAATAAAAAAAACTCTTTCCTGTTCATGTTTTTCCTTTAACATTTTCAGTTTTAGTTCTGTCTCCATGAAGTTACCAGCACCCTCTGGATAGGAATGGTGAGATTTGGCATCCAAGCTGAAATAAAAATCTTAATCATAAATCAAGGAATATTGACACTCCAAAAAATACTCATTTTGACTGTATTGTACTATATATTTTATATTCGATGTTTTCTTTCCTTTGTTCTCTCTCTGTGTGCAGGCATGTGTATAAGAGGGTAGTTGAGTGTGCATGTATCTGTCCATGGACTCCCAAGGGTGACATTAGGAATCATCTGAGATTGCTCTTCCACCTTATTGCTTTGCTCTAGGGTTTCCTAGTCTCTGTCTTCTAGGTGCTGCTGCCATATCTGCCTGGCATGTTTTTAAAATAGGAGATCTGTGGATCCAAACAGGTCCTTTTGCTTTCAAGGCAAAGGCTTTAGCCAGTGATCATCTACCTAGTCCTGTGTTCAATGTTTTCTATAATAGAATACTCAGTAAAAGTTTCCCAAATGAGTTTTACTATCTTCATTCAACACTGAAGGAAATCAAGTCTTGAAAAAGACTAAACGACACACTTTAGGACCTAGAACAATGACAGTCTCCATGAGGAGTTGAGGCTGTTCAATTCTGTGTCCTGTTTTCTTCCATCTTCTGTATGTTGCTTCAAATCCCACTAATGCTGCACATTTACTTACCATATGTCAAGCAGTATGGAAATTCATTCTTTTCACTTCCATTTTGGGCTTTAGCTTTGTATAAGTTTCACGTTCATCCCAGAATCTCACTTTGTGCATCAAGGCAAGAGCGAGTAGTGAGGCAGAATTTAGCATGCCACAGCTTTACCTTCATAAAACTCTAGGAAATCTGGTTATGCATTTATGCATCTCCCTCCCCCAATGCTCTTTGGAACAGGATGGATTGCAACCGGATCCCGCCTTTTCCCTTTTGGTTCTCATTTCATTCTTTGTGGATTATGGGCATCTAGTTTCCTTGGAAGGAGTAAGTAAGGACATCTAAGTGAGGGGAGCCTACGCCCCGTTGGCCACTTCCTCAGTGGGAGTTTTCATGGGATATGCTCTCACATCACCGAGCTCTTATTTCACTAAGAGTCTTTCATCCACACAAGCAGGTGAAGCAAATGGGAGAAATGATGGCAGAGAACAGAGGAGCTTTAGGGCTTGAAAAGAAAGAGGAAACCAGAAGGTAGTCTAAGAAGCCCCAGGACCAGCAGCAACAGTGCAGGATATGAAGTGGGCTTATATAGGAGAGTCAGCCTGTTTGTCTGACTAATCATTTCTTCATTTCCACAGGCATTCATTCATTCTTCACTCAAATCAAAGCGTTTCCATATGAGAAGTTCAGTCTTTATAACAAACAGGACCTATATTTCTAGGTTACTCAAAATAAATGAAGATTCATTTAGTAAAAGCATATGCATTTTTAATTTTTTTATTTATTCAATTGTGCGTGTGTGTGTGTGTGCGTGTGCGTGTGTGTGTGTGCGCATGTGTGTGTATGTGGAACCACGGGCAAATTCGGGAACCACCATGGACTGCCTCCAGCTCCTCCTTGTTTACTCTGCCCTGGGATTCACAAGCTCTGCCCTACCAGGACCAGAAACGCAGGCCACCCTCGTTTCCGTCTGGCGTCTATACGTGGGGTCTAGGATCTGAACTCAGGACCTTCCACATGCAAGGCAGAGGCTTAACCCCTGAGCCACCTTTCCAGCCCTAGCATATGCATTTTTTTTAAAAAAAAACTTATGTCTACATGTTTCCATTCCACTCATTTGCTGCTACATGGCCAAAACTACTTATGTAGCATTTTTCTTATGTTTCTTGTAAAAGTAAACAAAGAAGAACAACACACATCTTCCTGTAATGAATTGTATATTTTTATAGTTCTATTTTCTTCAAGGTGGACCAGAAGCATAAAGTATTCTTGTAGCATTAATTTCAGACTTTTAACTTTAAAAAAAAATGTTTCCTAGTAGTTATACATGCTCAATGAGTAGGTATCCTCACCATCCTCCTTCCCTCTTCCCCTCCTTCCTCCCTTTCCCTCTTCTGACTCCTTATCTCTCTCCCTCTCCCCTTTTCTCCCTTTGTCCCCCTTTCCCTCCCTCCCTCTTCACTCTTGATGTTTCCCACCTGCTCCCTCCCACCCTTCTGTCCATCAGTTTATATGGGCCCTGGAATTCTCTCTGATCATTTACTCTAGTGGGAGTTCAAAACTCTGTGGCAGACAAGAGGACTCCTCCTTGGGCTGCCCCTACAACCCTCCTATACCTGTCTAACCCTTTGTCTGAAGTATCCTACTGCCTGAAACCATCTACCTTGAGGTCTGCACTAGTTTGTGGGGGCTTGTTGACACATCAGCTATTGTGCATTTCAGGTAAAGTCGAATCTCATTGGAGTAAATTCCTGACTGCCTCAGCCCCAGTATTTTTATATAAAGAAATTTTATATAAAGAATTTATGTGACTAATGTGCCTTTATTATACTGTCAAGCAATCACGAGGTGAAAGAGTACAGCATAGCTCCTTACCTTCTAAGAGGAAAGCTTGGACCAGGAGATGGCTCAGTGAGTAAAGTGTTGGCTGTGCAAGCATGAGGACGTGAGTTCAGATCCCCAGTACCCCAGTACCAACAGATGGCATCCCGCCCCCCAGGAAACAACTGAAGTTCCTGTGGAATCAAAGTAGAATTTTATAAGAAAATCACAGATGGAGAGGAGAAAACCTATGGCAGCTGTGAAGGTCCCAATGCCATGTGTGCCAAATTAACATCCTCTGCTGGCCGTGAATTGATTGTAGAAAGAGAACCTGCCCTCACATGAGGAACGATACAAGCCATGTTGAGTGGACCAGGTCAGTTTGCTGAGAACAAAACTAATGAAGTTAGTATTAGAGAGATTCCTTCATATGAGCTTATGAGCTTAAAAGTATGCACGTGTGATACCTACAAGGTTCACCACACTAACAAACAGCTCCTCTGAGATTACTGAATTCCTGGTTGCACCTGAAATTGCACTGGACTTGCTGATAGCTGCAAACTTCTTAGATTGCTAAATAAAATAAACTGTGATAAATTATTTTTTTCAGTATTTAATACTTATAGTTCAGTTAGTAATTTTTTCCTATGTAGCAAGTAGCCTGAATGCCATTGAATTACACAGTTAATGGCAAGGCAGACTATCTTCTGTTCCTTTGCACAGCAATCCAAGTTGAAATTTGTTTGCTGCATCAACAAATTAAGGACATTTTCACAAACTGTGAAATAAACAATATGCCATTTTGTAGGTGGTTTTGCTTTTTCCTTTGGAAGTGACTTTTAAAATTGTAAGAATGATATAGCAAATGCTAAAATGTAACATAAATGAACAATGTCTACAGGTAAACACTGGAGCTAAGTATTTTTATGTTTTTAGTGTATTTTTGAGAGCCAGTTCTGATCTTATAGCCACTGATAGCATTACTATGCAAATAATTATGTGAAACAAATAAACCATGTTTATAACTTAGCAAAACATTGATTTTTATAATGCAAAGAGTAAGAGTTGAAATTTCTTTTTGATAAATTGCAGTATTGTTTAGAACTGGCCTACTGAATGCAGGTGTGTCATTTCTGGACCATTATAGAGTCAGAACATTGCTAGTTGAATCTTTATGAACTGGGGACTACCTGATTTCCACTTGCAATAATGGAAAAGCTTACTCAAAGGTCAATGACCGAACAGTAGGCACTAAAACTATAACACCCTTAGAAATAAATGTAGGAATAAATCCGTGTGACTTCTGACTTGAGGATGAATTCTTGGTTTGATATTATGAGCATGACCAGTTAAAGAAAATTCAGGTAAGTGGGTCTGTGTTAAAGTCATAACTCTTCAGTCGTAAGAATGAAAGACATTAGGACACATGCCACAGCATGCATGAGACTTGAGGATATTATGCTAAGTGAAATAAGCCAGCCACAGAAGAACACAAAAGACACAAGCTACCTACTTCCACTTTAAGACAACACTTAGAAACAGTCAGAATCATCAAGACAGAAAGCAGGCAGTGGTGGTCTGTAGCTGCGGAGAGGAGAAATAGGGAGTTATTGTTCAACTACCATGGAGTTTCAGTTTTGCAAAATGAACAATTATGGAGATGCACAGTGGTGTGACTGCATGACATTTGGAGTTTTTTTTAACATGTCAGAGCTGTACACTTGAGTTAACATGACACATTTTATGATTGTTTTTCTGCAATAAAAATGGAGAAACTTAAAAAAAATATGGTTTGTGCTTTAAAGAACACTACAGAGAAAGTGCAAAGGCAAACTACACAAACGAGAAAATATTTGCAAATAATAAATTTGATAAAGAACCCCGCATCTAGACTCTTCCAACTTAATAGTGAAAAGACAATTAATTCCAGTAAAATAAGATAAGAGATCTGAACAGATAGTGCTCTGAATAAATGTATACACATAAAAATGTGCTTGGTAGAAGTACCTCCCCACACAGAGGTACACAGAGAGGGGGAGAAAAGGAATAACCGAAACAGTCTTCAGATACATCTCCCAGAAGTAACAGGTAATTCAATAAAAACCTGAGCACTAGGTGTATGTTGCACGTGAGCCATTGGTCAGGGAGGTGTCCCAAAGGCTCTCCCATCAGTATAGGTTATTGTCACTGCCCATCATAATCAGATGGTAAAACCCTATTACTTATGACATTACACACTTTGGTCACAGGGCACAGAGAAATCAAACTGGAAATAACCTTGAAGTGTCCTCCTTACTGGCTAGATTTCGTACTATGAGAAGGTAGTATGCAGGTGCTAGGGGAGAAAAAACTACCAATAGTTTTAGTGAGCTATGCATCCTGTACGCTGCAACATGAACCAGCCCAGCAAGATGACACTCTATTGGTGCAGCACTAGCATAAATATTAAGGGATTAACCAAGTGCTTTTCAACTGTATTTAAGGCCTGATATACTAGGAAACTTTAGATCGGGTACTCTTAGTCTAGTAGGCTTCAAGAGACAGTCCCAAGCTCAGAGGCACACAAAAAGGCATGAACTGGGAGAAAGACTTACAGGGAATGTGGACTAGCAATGGTTGAGATGGGAGATAAGAAGAGATAGATGGAAATTAGTTATAATGTATTATTTACAAGTATGAACTTGTAAAAAGAGCAAAATTTGTCAATAAGAAAAAGTGGAAAATATATTTGCTTTCATTAGTTATTAGGGAATGCAGATCAAAACAATGACGTAGTAAGGGAAAAATATAGAAGTCAGATCATTGCAAGTGTTGACAAGGAAAGAGAGAAATGGGAACCATTATCTAGTGGGAAAGTCAAATGGTATAATCACTTTATAATACATTCTAATAGCTCCTTTAGTTACATATGTAATTACATATTCATTAACTTCTACCTCTCCTATAAACCCAAGAGAGATGCCTATGTTCCCATAAAGGTTTATACACAGATGTTTGTAGTGGCATTGTTCATGATGGACAAAAGGAGCTAATAACCTTAATGACATTAAATAGGGAGTGGATAGACAAAATGTGATTCACCCAATATGATGGAATATTATTTAGACACCAAAAGAAGCAATGAACTTGCTTAGTGTAACCACCCTTGAAAACATTATGCTGAGTGATAGAAGCCCGTTTCAAAAACCCACATCATAGGACTCCCACTTACACGAAATGTTTAGAGCTGGCAAGTTTAGAGAAACAAAGTATTAGTGACTGTCCAGGACTGGAAAAAGTGGAGCTGTGTGGTTGTGGTACCCAGAGATCACGGGGGTTTCTTTGGGATACATGAAAACATCCCAAGTTTGTCATGGTGATGGTTGCACACATCTGTGAATACATGAATCATTGACTCAGGTGCTTCCACATGGATGATTTGTATAGTTTGTGTATTTTATCTTAAGAAATTCTTGTACAAAGATAAGCAATGATAAGGAAGATTCAGGAAAAGGGGTGAATGGAAATGCCCAGTAAAGGAGAGAATGCAGGAAATGGATCTGACCCAGAGGTCCTCTGTTGCCAGGCGAAGAACAATTTTGCAGGTTTTATTCTGAAAATATGAGCATTGCTGGGATTTAAGTGTTGCTGTGGTTTGAACATGGTCTATTGGAATTTAATTCTTATTAAGAGATATTAAGAGGTGAGTGAGACTAGGTGAGACGTAGTTTTGCCTTCATGAGTAAATTAACCAATTAGTAGCCTTTAATGGATGAAATTAATGAACTATCTTTTTCATTATTAATTTTCTTTTTTTTTTCTAAGTGGATAATCCATAGATCAGTGGATATAACCATTGAGAATAGCGTCTTCCTTTTCTTTCCTTTAAGTATTATTTCTCAGGGAGGTGTGGAACTTCTTGAGATCTTTCCCTTTTCCTGATGAGACACTGATAGGTCAGTTCCCATGTAGTTCTTGTAATGTCCAGGAGATAGTGTCTGGGCCCGGCATTGTCCCATTTCAAGCTCTTGGGATCTCACCATCCCCTCTTCTGTAGTGTTTCCCGAACTCTGTGGTAGGGGTCGATGTGGCTTCAATGTCCTGATTGGTCAAGCAGTTCATGGTCATGTATTTTCTACAATTTGTCCAGCTGTGTTTTTCTGTAGTAGGCACCTTCTGTTGCAGAAGGAGGCTTCCAGTTTGAGTGCTGAGTGCTCCTCTAATCTACTGGTGTAATAGGAAGTTTGGTATAGCAGCTTCACAGCTAAACTTTCATAGTCTGTTCTTCCCCTGGGTCTTGCCTCCTCCCCTTTCATAGTCCTTGTATTAGTTTATAGGAATGTGCTCCTTTCTGATAAGCTGGCCTTAAATCAAATCAGAGATATGTTGGTTGTCTCCTTGATATTCATGCCACTATTACATGGATGGTCACCACTTGTCCTGGTGATTGTTATTGAAACTTGCAGATTTCACAGATTGATGAGAGTTTGATTGCTTTTCTTTCCTGGAACTTTGTAAACTTCTAGCAAGGAAGAAGTTTGCAGACTAGTACCAGCTGTTGCCTTTTGTCCATGTCCTATGATCCACTTGTGTTGCATCTTCAATGATAGGGTCTTACTGTCAGTTTTTGGTGTGTAACCAGGAGCAATACAAAAGCCTATGCTGTTTGAAGGGTTTTGGAGACCTCTCTGACAACTTTTCAGGAAGTATCACGTGCTTGTTACTTTTAGCATTGTTTAATTGTCTCTGGGCTCTAGTTGTAGAAGCTCAGGGGATTATTATTTATCCCATCTTCCTCTCTGTATGCTAAATCTGTATAGGGACTGTTCACTCTTGTTTTTATTTATTTTTTAAGCTAATTTTTTGGCATATTTATCTTATAGGCGATTCCTATCTGGTTGCATTCCACGTTCTCAGGATTTTTCTGTTACTGCCTCAGCCCCTCCTTTACTGCATCCTCTCCTCCTCCCTAAGTATTTTCTTCCCATTATTTCCTCTTTCACCTGGCCACCCATGGTATCTTGTATCTCTTCCTCCCAAGTCTTCACCCTAATCTTCCCTCCCCTTCCTCCCACTCCTTGTTCTCTTTAACTTTTCTGATTGTTTCAGGAATTCTATGCTTAATACTTCAGTTTGATTCAAGCATCTGCATACGACAGTGAACATGTGGTATTTGTCTTTCTGTGTCTGACATACCTCACATAGTATTATGTTTTGCAGTTCTATCCATTTATCAGGAAATTCCATAATCTCATCCTTCCTGATTGCTGAATAGTATTGCACTGTATGTATGTATATTTTCATTACCTATTCTGTTGAAGACCATGTTGATGATTCCATTTTCCTATTATTATGAATAGAGCCACACTTGTGGGTCTGCTATCAAAGACTACTCTTTTTTTTGTCTGTTGCCTCATTGTTCTCTGGAGTATCTTAGGGTTCTCCCAGTAGATACAGCAAAGAGAATGTCACCAGAGGCAGGATTTCACTTTGATGCAGAACCATGAGCTAATCTAAATCTCTCATTCTTACCTATTCTGTTGGATTGTCTATTAACAATGTAAAAAAAGCTAAGAAGTGTTTTAAAATACGAAGTCATTTAGAGTCCTCTTTTGAATTATGATGTAGAAAAGCTGGAAGTGAAGAGGATCTGTGGGTTTTCTCATCTAAATGCTCAGCTTTCCCAGTTCAACAGTGAGCTAAGTGTTCATAAAAGAATGCACAGAATGCTGCATGAGTTCAGAGGAAGCCTGGAGATTTACAAGTAGTTTCTTACAAGAGATGTCATTCAGGACTGGTCTTCAAGGCTCAATAAGAGTTTGCTATCATAGGGACATGAAACATTATATGAGTGATGGCACAAAAAACTTGGGGGGATTAAAGGATGCTTGGTGTTAAACAATGAGAAAAAGGAGAGAGAGATAGAGAAAGAGAAGAGAGGAGAGCAGAGAGAGAGGAGAAATTATTTCAGTATACAAAGCATGTATCCAGGTTTGTTCTGAAAGTAATGCGAGACTGGAATTGTCTCAAATAGAGAAGCAAACAGCTCTAAAGGTTGTGGATGATGAACCAGCAGTGGGCAGAGGTGGCATGGGTAGTAAAAGACTTGAGGGTTTTTGTAGGATGCCCTCAATTTGGTCAATAGGTTAGGCAACTGAAGGGAATAGTCATAGAGACAACTAAGATTTGGTGACTGAGAGGGAGTGGGTGATGGCTGTGTGGGTGATGATGGATTGATGGATAGTAGAAGCTCCAGACGATGGGCAAATGCTATGATCTCAAGAAGCCTGTGGTGTAAGCTTGTGGTGACAAATGATGAGGAGAGAGGCTGAGTTGAAACATGGACCTGCAGAAAGCAACATGTAGGTGGTTATTAACTGATGAACATCTGGGACTAGGGAGTTGGCTCACTGGGAAGCATGTGAATTTGGATCTCCAACATCCATGTAAAAAAGCCAGTCATGGTGTTGTGTATCTGTGATTCTAGCACTGGAGTGAACAGAGATAGGTGGATCCCTAGAGCTTGCTAGCCAACCAGTCCGGACGATTGGTTAGTTCCAGGTTTACTGAAGAGACACTGTCTTAAAAAGCAAAGCAGATGGAGAGTGATAGAGAAGGACTTGTAATGCTGACCTTCGACCTCTGCACACACATGGGCACATGAGCACACTCCCCACATGAACACACACACACACACACACACACACACACACACACAATGTTTAAATAAAATGATGAGAATAGATTATGTTACTGAAGCATTGTGTCACTGGAAAGAAGAAAAGCCTAGAATCTAATTCTATTACCGAAATGTGAAAAGAAGAGAAAGAGCCCATGAACATTAATGAAAAGAAATGATTAGCAGGATATGAAGAACAGTCAAAGATTTTTTTTTTTACTAGTTGGGATTATTTATTTCTGCTTACCATCTTGAACCAATAACATTCCCAAAAGGAGATTCACATTAGTACAGAATCTTTGAAAGGGATCTTTTCTTATTCATGGTGATTTTTTAATGTATGTATTTATTTACTTATTTATTCTTTTAATACATTTTTTTATTATTTCCGCTCATACAAACTTAATAGGTAGACCAGTTCCCTCCCTCCCTCCTCCTCCCCCCGAACCCCCTGCTCCCTCTCCCCTCCCTCCCCATCCCCCAGTGCCTCCCCCCCAATTCCCAAAAAGTCCTTTATTGTGTATGCCTAACTCTCCTCTGGGTCCTCCTCTCCGATGACGTACAAGGACCCAGTGGCATTTCCCTGAACCCTTTCTTGTAAGAACATCAAAGATTGGAAAAAGAATTTCAGAACAATCAGTGGCTGTCACCTGATGCATCCGAATCCAGTCCAAGTGGGACTAAAAGATATTCAGTCTTGCCAATACTACCAGGGTCTCTGGGGACTTCTGTAAGGGCCATGGGGTAGGGGTGAGGGAGGGAGATTGTGTCTTAGTGAAGGTACGAAGCACAGACAGGAAGTGAAGTTACATTTCCCCAGGATGTTGTAGAAGAAATGTGGAGCAGAAATAGGTGAAGTGGAGGGTTATTGTGCTTATATTTCAACATGAAAGACACTAGGCCATATTTTCAGGCTTATGAGAAAGAATCCATGGGGGAATGTGGGATAAAAGGTAGAGGTCAGGAAGCAGAGATCAGAGGAGAGGGTGGCTATAAAGCTGAAGGGGAGCAACACCTTGTTCTCTGGACTGGTTTAAACAATAGTGCCCCAAAGAGCCTCATATCTTTGGGGCTTAGGAATCTTACTTTACATGGCAAAAAGGACTTTGAGATGTGGTAGAGATGTATGTATCTCAAAATACTGAGATTATCTTGGATTATCTGTGTGAGCCTTAAATGTGACCACAAGTGTTCAAACAAGAGGAGACAAAGAAAAACTGACTGTGGAGGAACACACTGGAGCCAAGGAAAAATAAAAGCCACCAGACGCCAGAAGCAAAAATCGACTTTCCTGATTATCCTAAGGGACCAGTTGACACTCTTTTTTAGCACTGACAGCTGATTTTTGGATTTCCGATCACCAGACTCTTAAAAGATTAATTTGTATCATTGTAAACTGCTAAATTTTGGGTAATTTGTCCTAGCGGCAATAGGAAATTAATTTATCTTCTGACAAGGAACAGGAGAAGTACAGAAATAGTTAATGTAGGTACAGGGTGATCAAGAATTCAAGGTGCATATACCCAAGTGTTTGACAAGGAAGTTGGGTTGTGTCCAATAATGATGGGGATAACAAGTGTCAAGAAAAGCTATTGGGAGTAAACAGCAGAGGAGCTAAATGAACAGAAGGAAGAACTGATTAGGAGCATTGATTTCCCCAAGACAGTGCACTGAACATATCTTCAAAGTGTAATGGTAGAGATACAGATTTGCTTTACAGCAAAGAGGCATTCCCTGTCTATGCTCAGGCACCCCAGGAGAAGAGCAAAGACGTTTGACTCAGGTTTGATGTTGTTCCAGCTGATGAAACAGGGAGGCTTGTGGGGCATGGAAAATGGGCAGGCTTCCAGGGAAGGAAGGAAAAATTCTTTCCAAGGCTTCTGGGTAAAGTTAACTGAAGGAAGCAGAGCGCTGCATGGAAAAACAGAGATTCAGGGAAGTAAGGATTTGGAGAAAAGGATGCAAGAGGGAGGAGAGTGTCCGAGTGTGTGTGTGTGTGTGTGTGTGTGTGTGTGTGTGTGTGTGTGAGAGAGAGAGAGAGAGAGAGAGAGAGAGAGAGAGAGAGAGTTGATGCCCTGGATGTTAAGTAGGAGAGAGGGAGGCAACTGAGATTCTCAGCGAATCCCAAGGCTCCAAGTGTTTTCATGAGGTTGGATTTCAGAAGGGGGGGGCATGGTGGAGATCTCTTGCAGTAAGTCCATCATGGTCCCTGGGGTTTGTGTGTGTAAAATGATGATGCTTATATCCTGTTTGGCTGGACTCCCCCCATGCCCCATGGCACCTGTTCGTTATGGCCTTCCAAGCTGACTCACAGCCCTCTGTGGGATGGGTGGCGCTTGCTGCTCTCTCTCTCTGGGGTGGATGAAGCTAACAGTACATCTTTGTCCACTGAAATCCCTTGGTCAAGCACTGTAGGTGCTTTTGATTCCACAGAGGCCTGTGTTCTCCCTTCTGCATAATTTGAGTGTCCATCTGGGGTGTTTTATGTCTCTTTGCCTTGGTGTATGCTATGTGCTGAGGTTGTGTGCCTGCCGAATTTACCTTATGAACCCAGCTCAGCCACCACCTGCTCCGGGAGGCTCTATAATGGTCTTCATCCTAGTTTCCTGCTCTCTAGAGCGGTGCCTCATCCCTCCTTTGAAATACACAAACTGTTGTATGGAATGACTGGATCTTCTCTAATTTTTCTTCCTTTTTGGTCCAGACTCTAAGCTCATTGTGCTCCTTCTGTAACCCCAGCTCTCGAGAGAGAAGGGCCACACAGTGAAATAAATGTTCAAGACTTACTAAGAGAAGGAACGGTTCTGAGCAGAATGGAAATTGGGGGTGATGGCTGACAGCATGTTAGACTCCAGCTCATTTTAACCCCTTTTTTTTAGATCTGCTTCTTTTCTTAAAAGCAATTGCTTAACAACACATTTTCCACAGTAAATCAAACAAACAAGCAAGCAAACAACAAACTATGGCCCAGAGTGGTCTTCCCAAGGTCAGCCCTATCTGATTACTAGGAGAGCTCATTTCTGAGGTCACCCCTGTCTTTCCTCATTACAGGCCTGCTAAGCCAAGGGCTCATTTACTCACTCACTTGTGTTTCTGTCAGGGGACGACATCCCCCTCCCTCACATCACCTAACCCTCCTAGATCCTGCCACCTGTTCTTCTGGGTGTGAAAGAGCTAAAGTTGGGAGAGGGGCCTAAACTCTCTGTGAACTTTGTGTCAGATCACGTGGTCTTCAGAAAACCCAGAGGCCGTTTGAAATTACAGTTTAAATCCATGGAAAATAAATGACATGAACAGCTGAGAGTCCCGCCCCCAACACCCCATCCTCTCCCCTGTTTTCAAATGCTTCCCCCCACTGCTGCCTCTTCAGAAAAAAAATTGTTAGCTGGGGACAAGAAACTCGAGCCTCTTGCACAAGAGTGATGGGTGATTTGGCCCATCTAGCCATGGCAGCTGCCCTGAGGGGGTGGGGTACGGCTGGAGGCCCCTGGAGAGGTCACTGAAATCTTTGGAGAGTTGCTGTTAGAGGGTCCTTGGGGGCTGCCCTCTTCTGTTTTGCGCAATCTATCTTTAGAGAACTGCAAGTTCATTTCTGAGAAGGGCCTCAAGGCTAAGATGACTTCTAAACGGACAAAAACCACTTCCTGCAGTCTTCAACCGAATTGAGGCTGGGGGGCTGTGACCGTCAGAGGGGGGGCTCCATTTACACTTGTTCAACTCTTCTGTCTTTCCACAGCCTGCTTTGGCTCCGAGCCCAGAGAGATGGAGCCAAGAGCCAGCCCTTTAGTACCAATGGGAGATCACAAGCTGGCTTGTGTCTAGGAGTTGGCCATCTGGGGGGGGGAGCTGGAAAGGGGACAGGGCTCTGTCCTGAGAACCCAGGCGGGACCCTCCTGCTCCTGAAAGGCATCATGGGAGGATCTTTGCTGTCTCCATGACCCTCCTTCCAACTGGGTGTCAGGATGTCATTTCAAAAGTGATCATGAATCTAAACTGATCAAAGTAGAGGTTCCCCCAAAGAAGCAGCACAGAAAGACATTTTCACACAAGTGAACTGGAATCATTTGCATCTTGTCTCTACCACTTTGTAACTATGAGAACAAGGTAGTTGAATCCTCTCCGTGCCTTAGCTAACTGTGATTAACAATGGTCACTAGCCCAGAACCTTGCTATGAGATTCTCAGGAGACGAGCCACATATATTGCTCATTTCAGATTGGGGCTGTGAATATATCTGATACATGACACTTCTCATGCCCTCAAAAATAATAGGAAAAGCTACTCTTGGGAGTTTGTGTGGGCCTTAGCACACACAAGCCTTATCTCCACTGGCCATCACAGTGACCCTAGGACTTGGCCAGTAATACAGTGTTAAATCGTCATGAATGGAAGTAACAGTGTCCCATGGGGTCAGGATCCGACTGTCAAGTGCTGTTCCTTCCTCCCACCTGGTCTGTTTATCTCGTATCTTTCTGGACCTCTGCAGCTCTCCTGTGGCTTCAGGGGTCCAGACTTCTGACTCACTGCCATACTTCTCTGTCTTTTCGACATTCATAAAATGGACCATATGGTCCACATCTCACACCTGCCCCGTGACTGGGACTGATGAGCTAAATCCATGTTGGGGGTCTAGGAAAAAGGGCTACCACTTTCAAACAAAAGTATAGGACTTCCAGGTAAAATTTGAATTTCAGATATATGTTTTGCATTTATTCATTGACAATTACTTGTAGCTTATTTGAAATTCAAATTTAACCAGGAACCCTCTCTAAGGGAATATATTTGGTGTTTTGAAGCCCATGGAAGCAGCTGGGTCAGAAGACCCCAGATCCACTCAGTACTCTGTCATCAGGTCTCCTAGTAGAATTGTTAATCTTTTTCCAAACCTCAATGCCATTACATTAGGGACACAGGTGTTAGAGAGATGGTCACACCTTTCCCTTGCAAGCAAAAGGACCTGAGTTCAGATTCCAGATCCCAAGTAAAAACGCCGGGCAGAAATGGTGATGGCCTTCACTTTCAGCCCTGGAAGACAGAACCTGGGAAACCCCCAGAGCAAAGCAATAAGGGGGTACAGCAATCCAGGATGATTCCGTGAATCACTCTTGCGCCTCCACAGGCATACACAGTGCCCTCCTGCACACACACACGCTCCCGTCACACGAAAAAAGACACAACAATTCTTTTCTTGTAGTAATACTGAATGACTAAACAGCCATCTCACTTTGGTTAATATAAATTCATGTCAATGTTTTTTGTCAGCATTTATTGAACCATCTGTGCTAAGTGGGTGGATCCTGAGACATGGTCCTCACTTTGAGCTAATGCAATTAGCTTGGATATTGTAGAACAGGTAGAAAGTTACAAATTGGGGTGCTCTGTGTATAGTGACATACATGGCACTGGGAGAACCCCAGCACGTTGCAAGGTTATGGCCAATGAGGTACAGGACTCATGAAAGAGGAATGTATTTTCTGTGAAATTTCTTTCCTGTTTTATATATGTTATAAGTTGTCCTGATGTCTGTTAACCACATCAGTGTCTGTCCATTTCAACTTAACCAGCTCTTCCAGTTGATGAGCATTCTGTACTTGCCCATTTGCTACATCGCCTGAGCCGCTCAGTGTCATCATTATAGGCAGGAGGAAGTCCAGCCTCAGAGGGGATTCTCCTCATCAATGTACCTGGTAAGTGGTGGAGTAGGAATGAGACCTGTAATGTTACCAGGGTTTCCAGTCCAGACTGACAGCTCTAGCTGAGAGAAAAGAGGAGCAGTGACGGGTTTTGAAAACAGGATCAAGTGGAAAAGGCAGCTAGGTGTCGTCTGGGAAGCCCCAAGCTACGGCCTCGGAAGTTCAGCACTCCACAGATGTCGTTTCTCCGGCATGGTAAGGTAGAGGCAGGCGTCAGCGGCTTTTACTGTGCAGTGCATGGTTATCTGATCACATCAATTATTTGGTCGCAAAACTCTCTGACATGTAGCGTTAAGCCAGAACCTTGGAAACACAGGGACCAAATCCAGTTGCAAATCTTACCTGTCCAAGGCACAAAATGCTGGTGGAGACAGGGACTGAAATTGCTTTTCAAAGATAGCTCTCTGCACCATTCAAACTAAGCATTATCAGCTGAGGTGTGGGAGGCTCCTGCATCCATCTGGATTAACATAACTTTGCCATTGCTTTACAACTGTGTTTTATTCTTATATTGTCTTTCTTTCGGACACATGCATGCATGATAATTGTGAAAACACACATTAATCTTTGAAACACCCACATATGACTTGGAGAATATATTTTGACTTTAATAATGTGAGACAGTCATATTCCACATATTATGCATAGAGTATTTACAAGTGAATCAATTTATTAGCCTACTCATTCATTGATTCCTGGACTGATTAATTCAATAAATAATGTAGCACACAACTATTATATGCTGAGTGCTGGAGGGGAGTGTGGGGTTCCAAGAACTACTGTTAAGCCCAGCACATCAGCTGGGACAAGTGGTGTGAAAAGACCAGAGACACTTTAGCCCCTAGTACTTGGATCTGACACTGAGCATTGCCACTTACTAACTTTATAACCTTGGGAGATATTTCTTCAGATAAATCTTCAAATGTCAGTTTCCCTTCTTGTAAATTATGGATAATGATAGTTTAATTTTTTTATCTGTGTGATGCGTGTGTGTGTGTGTGTGTGTGTGTGTGTGTGTGTGTGTGGTTTCGGGGGGCACTATGTGTCCCTATGGAGGACCAAGGTTGAGGGTGACTTCAGGAATCATCCTGGATTGCCTCTACCTCCTTTTACCTTCATTCTGGGATTTCCCAAGCTCTGCCCACCAAGGCCAGAAGTTTCTGCCTGTCATTTTTTCCATGGGACCTAGGATCTGAACAAAGGACTTTCTGCTTGCAAGGCAGAGTCTTAACCCCTGAGCCATCTTTCCAACCCTACTATATCTTTTATTAGTTCTGTACGACAGCCTGTCACCATTTGCATGTAATATGGATGAATTTTGCAGGTGTTATACTGATCAAGGTTACATTGCCAGTGAGTAGCAGCACGGAGGCTGAACCTTGATGTTCAAATTCCAAGAATCACCCTTTCTCCATTTTGTCCCATTCCACATACAAAGCTTAACTGATCAGTCCTTTTAAGCCTTCAGTGAACACTCACCTGTTGCAGCACTATTGTTTGTTAGGATCTGAGTCTAAACTTCCATGATGCCGGCAGCCACCAGGACAAAGCCACCTTCTCTTTTCCAGCTATACACGGCCAGTTGAGGGTACCGTGTCCATGGGAATGGCTTCCCAATGCTGACAGTACAACTTTGACATTCTCTGGACATGAGTGGGCATGAGCTATGTTTCTCCCGAGGAGCATCAGCCCCTGAGCATCCCACTTGGGTCTTTCTTTTTAGCTGAGCAGCTCAATCTGGTGAAACTGTATGCTTTTGGCGTTCTGGCAAAGGAATGACAACTTTAACCACCATCTTCTCTGGGCTGGTAACTCCCAGTCAGCTAGATGGCTTCATTCGTCCTCAGGGATGCTGGTGAGAGCAGGTAAAGCTCATTGTCGACTCAAGTCTCTTGTCTAGTAGACACAAAGGCCCATTCCTTCCTCTACCCACCCCAGCACCCCTCGTTGAGAAGAGCCACATATATTACTCAAGGTGTGCTTCCATGCTAGTTTATGCCAGATCTTAGCAGTGCGCAGCTGATGAATGCTTGGCGCCACTGAGACTTTGGTAGGCAGGGACTTCAGTATTGTTTTCTTGTTCTGTTCTGTGACTGGTATTTGGGTTCATCTTCCTAAACTCCTACCAACTGTTTGAACTACCCAGGATCCCATTTTGGTAGCCTTTGACAACATCCGTTCTCGGGTAAGCAGAAGAAACTGTGATTATGACCTGGATGATATCCGATGTCCATCACCAGACATCAGTAGATGATGATATCCCATAGAAAGAACCTGGATTTTAGGAAACAATCCATTGGAGACTTAATAGATAGAAACATTCTTATATAGCAATGTAGTAAACATGACAGTAAGGCTGAAGAAGCTTATGATTTCTCTGTGGTAGCCACTGTTAATGTTTGGGTGTGTGTCCTTCTGGAACTGTCTGTGTCGTCACATACATGTTTGGGTACCTTGCTACATGTATAGGTTTTAACATAAAATAATTTCCTATCTCATTATATCACTGTGGCTTTCTTCAGAGTTACACATGTATTTGCAGCATCCTCTCCAGCTCATCTTTATCATTAATAATGGGAATCTCATGGCCTGTTTCACAATTTCTGTTGATACATATTCATGTCATTTTTCTTTCTCCTACTAAAATCAACCTTGTAGGTGTTTCCTTCTTAAAAAATGTTCGAGGGTACATATGGTACTGGTATATAATCCTTGCTCCAGGAAGTACTCAGACATATGCCATTAATGGCAATCCAGATGAAACACCGTGGGCTACACATACGAAAGACCTAAAAGTGCAAGAGAGACTGACAGGGGAAGAAGAAGGTCCGTAATGGGAAAAAGAATGAGATTTGAATTGGAGAATAAGGGTGAAAATGACAGGAACTTATTGCGTTCATGTATCAAACTCTAAAAAAAATGAATGAATGGATGAATAAAAAATTACTGTGTTGACAAACTCGAGGGAGAGAAAATTCAACGATTCTTGAAACAGCAGCTGTCATCTCTTCCTTCCTGTGGACACATGTCTGCTCCCAGCTGAGAACTTGAACCCTTGTTCTTGGATCTATGCTCTTCATGGTCTAGTAGTTTCTCTTTGGATGTGATTGTCATTTCTATTCTGGAAGCTGTCAGCAAGGGAAAGAATAGTTAATTCCGGGAACCTTAAAAATAACCCCGGGCAGGTTATATCTCAACTGGAAAATTAATGAAGCCTGTATTTTTGACTTAGAATGGTGTGGGGTGTTGGATCATTCCTGTCTCTGTTTCCCATGCCTTCCCAGCCCTCGAAGCATAGTGTAACCCATGTTGCTCTGAACTCAAGAGGGCTCCAAAGGAAACCTTCAGGGACGCTGAACTTTATAGACGAGCCAGTTCTAGGGAATCTTGGTGACCCTGAATAAACAGCAGCACTGTCTGCACACCTGCTTCAGATCTGAGGTTGTTCTCCTTGGCTGTTGGGGTGTTGAAGGGATGATGTGTGATGATGAAGTCTTTAGTGCTGTTTTATAGTAACTGTGGCATCTGAGCAATGAGTGCTCTGGGGTCAAATCTTGGGGCTGGAATGGGCTTAGGCTGAGCAGAACAGTTCCAGCTTTGGGCGGAAGGGGTCACCCTTGCACTTTCTCTGGATGATCTTCAGCAGAAAAAGAGAAGAGACAAATTTTTGTCTCTTATTGTCCAATTTGTATCTTGGGTTGTTGTGGATGTTATGAATTATTCATATTATGTCTATTTGTTGGGATTGGCCATTCTGTGACTTCCTAAACAGAAAGGCTTTGATTCAGCTTTTCACCTGGGTTTTGTCCAGAACAGATAGCCAGTCTCATGATCTAGATGTCTTAGGAAGAACCCAGTACAGCAAACACTGATCATAGGGTGCAAACAACACCAGGGACCAAACTGCCATCCGATTTATACATGCTCTGTCTGTGGTTGTGTGATGTACTACACCAGAAGAGGCGTTCCCCACTTTAGAAAAGGGGATGATGGTATGGACTGTGGGTTCTAGGATATAAATTTTGAAGATGTGGCTGGCTAGGCAGTGATAGCTAGTTCTAAAGTCACTGCCGTAACGTGAATGGGTGGTTATGGGAAGGCATCAGTGAGAGAATAGGGCCTTTTAGCATGCTCTACCTCCTTGTCAAAAATCATTGGAACCCTTGAAATGAATGAAAAATGGGTGAGACACATTGGGCATGTGGGGTCTCTGGAAAGCTCAGTCAGCGGATTCAAGTCTTTTGAGCTCTTTGCTATGTCTGGGTGGATTAGGACACTCAGTGCCATGCTTTCAGCCTTATTGTGATATTTGTAGGCTCAATTTTTATAAAATTGAGAGAATAATATAAAGAATCTCCCAATGTTAATAAGCAACCAAGTTTGTTTGTTATTTATTCAGGGAAAGAGTATATACTGTCATGTTCGTGTGTGTGTGTGTGTGTGTGTGTGTGTGTGTAGGTCAAGTTTCAGAAGTTGGTTCTCTTCTCATACTTTGAAACATAGATTCTGGGGATCAAACTTGTATCACCAGGTTTCTGTATAAGTACTTTTACCTGCTGAGCCATCTCACTAGTCCCCAAGTTTGTATTGTATTGTGTGTGTGTATGTAGTATATATATTTTAACATAATGTCAAATGTTCATGTAATATTATACACTTTTCTTGATTTATTTGAGAGTTTCTTGCAAGTCATAAATATTTTATTGGAAGACACTTTATAATGAGAACTTCTGTTACACTTGAAGTCACTGAAGTATCTTCCATTGATGATTATTATCTGAATCAATTATGATCTAAGATGATTATCAAGTGACCATTTCCGTTTCTATTGTTCTTCCTATATTTGTTCCTGAGTTGTTCACTGTAAAGAAGAGATTTCCCTTAGCCTACATTTCTTTACTTAAATACCCTATTCATGGTCACATAGTTATTCATATCTAGACCATATGTGATAGGAGGTTGCCACTAAGTGCTGAGATTGTATGTTAGTCCATAAAAATGGCAACATTCCCTTTCCCCTGTCATTCATGGTATGTACCAGATTCCTTGGAAGAGAATGGTGTCCTTCTTTTACAAAGGAAACAGAGGCTCAAAAAGTCACTTCATCCTCATTCAATCTGTATTATATGATGAGAATTTTGCGTTGTGAGATCCCCAAGGGCACAATTGTTATATAAGTTACATTTATATCTTCTGAACACTCAGTCCAATAATGATAAAATGTTGGTCTGTTATATAAATGAATAAATGAATGAAGTGAATGCAAAAACAGTTCATTCCAGAAATTGTTCCCTTTTCTCCTGTGGGGCAAGACAGCTCTTTCTTTTCCTATTATTGCAAGGTCTAATGCTGGAACTCTCATTGTGAAAAGTACTAAGCAGTTGTGTGCTGGAGTTAGAGCTGTCGAAGAGGAGAGGGATGAGCAAGCAGTACAGCAGCCTGGTGGTCAAGCCAAGCAGGAGCATGGGGACCTCCACTGAGTGGAAAGTGCTGGAGAATGTACTTTCAAGTCTTTCTGATCATCCTTGCGAGGGACAGCAGTAGGTCCACCCATTGCTTTCAGCCCAGTCCAGTATCTAAAGGGCACTCACAGGTTTTCTGTATTCACATGGAATCTGGTGATTTTAGGGTTCCCATTACACTGTGGTGAGGCTTTGGGTGCTACCTTTCCTATTCAAGTCTTTAGCCTCCAATGCAGCTCAGGATAGGACACTGAATGATTCATTGGAATTAAATTAAAAATAGTTCTGAGACGTAGCCAAACACCTGATCCACAACTTTCTGAAGACTTTGTCATCTGCCAGGCTGTGTTAACAGGAAGGACTAGCCTGGTAAGGTGATTTCTTCTGAGCCTTTTGATTTTGGACCTACGTCTTTCTATGAGTGTCAGATGTCATGAATGATGACTTTCCCTCCTGCCCTTGGCTGGACTTCAGCTTTCTATGTGTTACACAGAGAGTGTTGATTCAGAAGAGGGCTTAATCACTTGAGGGCAATAATAAGTGAAATAAATGATTGTCAATGACAGGAATTGGGTGAGGTCAACCCCAATCTGCTCAGTCTGTCAGGATAGACACTCTTTAATCTCAGCCATCCTGGACACAAGAAGCAGGGTTTCTGGAAAAGCACATTTTAAAAGAAATGCAAAAAATACAAGGTATACTTGGTTGTAAGTGGTGACACCTACATGAATATTTAGTGACGTGTACAGGTATGCGTGTGTTTGTGTGTATACCTGTGTTCGGGTACATGTGCATATGTGTGCATCTGCATGTGGAGCCCTGAGGTTGATGTTGGCAATCTTCCTCAATTGACCTTCCAGTCTGAGTTTCTCAATCAAACTCAGAGCTCACTGATATGGCTAGTCTTACTAGCCAGTTTGATTTGTGGATCCACTCTCTTTGCCTCCCAGGGCTGGGATTATTGGCAGGATGCTATGTCCACTTTGCATTTTTATTTTTTCCTTTCGTCTCTCTCTCTCTCTCTCTCTCTCTCTCTCTCTCTCTCTGTGTGTGTGTGTGTGTGTGTATGTGTGTGTGTGTGTGTGTGTATCTGTGTATCAGAGGGTATTGGGTGTGCCTGTGGAGCTCAAGTGAGACTTTGGGACCAAGGGCCACTTGGGGAATCATCCTGGATTGCTTCGCTCTGAGAGTTCCTGGGCTCTGTCTTCCAGAGCTGGAAGTTCAGGCCACCACCATTTCTGCCTGGCATTTTTATGTGGAATATGGGATCTGAACTCAGGTTCTTCTGCTGGTGAGGCAGTCTAAACCTCTGAGACCTCTCCAGTCTCCACTTTGCATTTAGGTGGGTTCTGAGGATCCGAACTCAGATTTCTTGCCTATGTGGCAAGTACTTTAACTGTCAGCTCCCCACCTTCTTTTATTTTTGGAGGGTGGGAAACAGAGCATTGCTGTTTGACCTAGAGTTTGAGATCTCTGTTTCTGTCTCTTGAGTGTTGGGATTACAGGCACTTGCCAGTTTGTGGGTTCAAATTTTCTATTCTTTATTTATTTATTCATTTATTTATTTATGTATGTGAGTTTTACATGTGTGTGCATGTGCATGTGTGGAAAGGTGTGTATACAAGAGGACATTTGAGTGTGCGTAACCGTGGAGGCCTAAGGATGACATTGGGAATAATCGTGGACTGCTCTATCTCCTTATTGCTTTTCTCTGGGCCTTCCCAGACTCTGCCTTCAAAATCCAGAATTGCAGGCCACCCCCATATCTGACTGGCAATTTTATGTGTACTCTGGGGATCTTTTGCAAAGATCTTAACCTCTGAGCCATCTCCCCAGCTCAAATTTTCTTTTTAAAGTGTTCTACACCTCTAACAAAACATACTAGTCAGTTGGGCTTAAATTTATAGGCCATAGGTGGATGTCAAGATGCCCAATCTCTAAATGACCTTCTGGCGCTAAAATTCCATGATTTTTAAAAACATTTTATTTATTTAGTGCGTGTGTGTGTGTGTGTATCAGAAGGCAATGTGTCCCTGTGGAGGATCAAGGGTGACTTGGGGAATCATTCTGGATTGCTTTGACCTCCTTACTTTGCTCTGGGATTTCTCAGGCTCTGCCCATCAGGACTAGAAATCAGGCCACTGCTGTTTTACCTGGTGTTTTTACATGGGACCTGGGATCCGATCTCAGGAACTTCTGCTTGCAGGGCAGAGTCTTAACTCCTGAGCCATCTCTCCAGCCCTAAAATTCCATGATTTTTATTGGACCGCTTTCCTTGTATTAACTCCCACCTCCTCATCTTGCTGTCACCTGTTGGAGTTTGGGGTCAGGGACACAGCTCTCTTCTGTTATCCTCTGTCTTTACCGTCTCTTCCCTTTCCTGTTTTGGCCTTCAAGACAACAAACTTCCTCTCTCTTTCAGAGTCTGCCCATGGCCTTGCTCAAAATGAACTGCAGCTTTAGAAGAATTCCTCTAAGATAATGCCCCGTGTCTGAAGTCACGTCCCATCGGGTAGTGCTGTGGCTCAGAGAGCTGGAGTATGAGCTGCAGTCACCAGCCAAGCTGGGCTGTGTTTGGGGGATGTAGAGTGCACATCTTTAGCACCTCTTTGGTTATAAGTCGACTCCACAGAAAGGAAAGAAAGGAACTTTAAGGTCAAACCATCCCTTTTGCAGTAAAAGAAACTCAAAACTGCCTTCTGAAAATCTTTAGGCTTCTACTGAGTGACTGGTGTCATGCTAAACATATAGGCTGCCTCCCCCCAGTGCCAGGCACATCCTTACAGGTGAGCAAAGGCTCAGCCATCCTTTAGGTCATCTGGCTTTACCCAGAAACTTCCAGGAGACTCCGTTGAAGGCAGCTGTGGATAACTGTTAGAGGACCTGTTTACTCCCTTACCAGCGTGTGATGTGATTCTGTCACTGCGCTCAGCAAAGGGCAATGGCTGTGGCTTTATTTACCCTAAGAGTCAAGTTCTTACTGTCACTGATATTATCGATAACTTATCATCTGTTCTATTCTCCCCTTGCTTATCCTCTTTCTCCCACTCTGGTGCACCGAGATGGCTAGCACCTCCAGCCTGGAGTGCTCCTATGTGATCAGGTTTTCCTCTCTGTCAGATACCTTCTTTCCAGAACCCTAGCTTGTAGTTTGACAAAAATGGCAACCTACCCTTCTCAATTATCTTTTTGCTCCTTTCTGCCTTTACAAACATTTTAATTTCACTTATCGCCTTCTAGCATGATGCCATTCATTATGTAATGTGGCTCACTCTCTCTGCACAAAAATACGTGTCTATTGGGGTAGAGTTCTTCATTTTGTTTATTGAGGTTTTCCAAGCACCTAGAAGGAAGGACATTCTATAAACACTAGTTGAGTGAATGAATGGGTCTCATTTCCTGTCCTAACAGTCCGCAGTGGTGTTTCCAAGAGGCAGGCAACCGAAGAGATCCTAGTATGTGTTTGAGGGATCCAGCAGCCCCTTCACCTTTTCGTGGGAAGCCTCCCACAGGAAGGAGGTTATGCAAGCTCGAAGCTTTTCCTAATCAGTTGTACCCTAGAAGGGTGAAGAAACCCGACGGGTCGGAAGAATGTGTCTCCCACCCAAATTTCTCCAGCTTCCTGTTCTAGGAATGACCAGCCACAGCAAGCCAGAGAGAAACCAACGGAAAAACAAGCTTCCTCCAATCTCCCTCTGCACCTTGCGCATTGAGGTTTGTGAAGATTACAGTCGAGCTTATCCAAGGGAACCGTGACCACGGCCATGGCTGGCTCCTTCCCCTGGCTGTGGGTGATGCAAGGGCCGGGGCTGAAAAGGGGGCACTGGGGTATCCGGAGCGGGGGACCTCAAAGAAAATGCATCTTGAAAAAAAACAAGAGCTGCTGTCGGAGATCCAGTCTGGCGGCTTCCTGTGTGGCCACCGCACAGTGCTGGTTTCCCATCCAGGGCTCCCCTTCTGCTTTCTGTCCTCTTCCTCCATCCTGCAGCCCACACTAGAGAAAACAATGCTCTGCTTTCCAGCCTCGATTCTGTTGCAAGGGGATGGTTCTGGGGGCCAGGGTTCGAAGGCACACATGCATGTGGCGTTATGCCCCCGTGGGCTCTCTGTGATTCACATCTGCTGGCGTCCAAGTGGCTGTATTGGGGATCACCCAACAGGCAGAGCCAGTGTTTGAACTTCTGATAAAGGCGAGTTGGGTGTGGAGGGGAGCTGACCCCTCACATGCTTGCTCCCTGTCAGGGAACTGCAGCAGTGATGACTCAGAAATTGAGAAGCATCTAATTGAGGATTCGTAAGAACAAGGGCAGAAGAGATCTTTCCTCAGTTTACCGTGTTCTTTTAATAATTTCAACGGGGTCTTGAGTTTAGACAACTAGAGCTGTGGGTCTCCTCATGCAATTAAGGAAGAAACAACTTGGACACCAGAAGATTCTTCTGTGCATTGGTTTTTAATTTCTTAATGTGGTTTTTGTTTGTTGCAGTCCTTTTATTAATTTTTAGTTTTTTTAAACCAATACTGCTCTCCATACTGTATTCTGTTAAATATACAAGGCATTTGAAATATTAAGCTTGATTAATGAAAAGTGGATATAGTTCCATTGTTAATAAACAAGCAAACAAACAATCCTTCTCATCCTCAGTAGCATGGTGAGACCATGTCTGTTCATCTAGGGGAGTGTCCTAAATAAGCCATAGTAAAAATGGGCTAAACATTATTTCAGGGACTGGTGAATGGTTTTAGCAGGATTAGGGTATGTTACACCAATTTTTTTGGTCAATTATTTATTTGAAAAAATTTGTATAATATGACACAAGTCATAAAATTATGGGATGGTGATTTTCCAGATATATTCTCTTTCTTCATCACCTAGATCACAGATAGCCTGTGACCAAAGTTCTAGATGAGACTTTGAACTGCTTCCCAAGCCACGTTCCCAAGAGTGACAACACCACTTAGCTTTCGGTTTAGCTTTTTCTTTTGGTGTGTGTGTGTGTGTGTGTGTGTGTGTGTGTGTGTGTGTGTGTATACATGCACGTGCACGCATGTGTATATCATGGTATACATGTGATAGTGACAGGACGACAACTTATGGAAGTTGGTTCTTTCCTTCCACCATGTTGGTTCTGGTTTTGAACTCAGCCTTCAGGCTTGATGGCAGGTGCCTTTACCCACTGAGCCACTTTCCTGGCTCTATTGCTTGTTCTGAACTTATATAATTATTCAGAGGACACAGATTTTCAGGTCTGGATTCCTTTTCTCAACATTGTTTGTGATGTTCAGTGCCCCATGGCCTTATGTAGCAATGTTTGATTCATCCCTTGACTACATAGTATTTCCTAATATGAATATACAACCTCTTGTTTATCTGTTCTGTCATCCAAACCATTCAGGTTGTTTCCAGTGCTCATAACTGTGATTATAGATGTTGCTCTTCATATTCTTTAGAACGTTGTGCTCTCATTCTTGTTGATTCAGGATTTGATATAAAACTGGAGTGACGGTTCTGTCCCAGAGGATATATGCACATTCTCCTTTAGGAGATGATGCTGAATTATCATCTAAATTTGCACCCAGTTTACAGTCCTGCCAGGCAGGACTTTCCATTAATGCCAACTTTCATCGGTACTATCTTAATTATCGGCATCCTTGTGGTAGGTAGTGATATCGTCATATGGTTTTACCTTATGCTATCTTTCTGACTAATGAATTTCAACGCTTTTTCTTTTTTTGAAAGCCAAGTCCTGTTTATTGATTTTCATGCCATATTCCACAAAAAATGTTTTGTTTTCTCACAGAACAAATAGAATATAAGTAAGATTAGAAACTAGAGCCAGGGAAAATATAAACAAGGACAAGAAAATAAGATTTCATTTACCAGGAGGGGGATTTATTTAAACTCTTACCGTTGGTTGTTCTGGCTTCACTCAGTAGTCTAGGATAGTCTGGAACTCTCTCAGTGCCTTTTTTAACCTTTAGTTGTTCACTTTGTACCTTTCTGTAGAGAGCTCAGCAATTCATTAATTCTTTTCTATTGTTTGTCATTTCCTTAATGATGGAGAAGTTTCTTTATTTAATCTGGAATTCAGCCCTTTCTTAGATGCATGGCTTGTGATCTCTTCTAGCACACAGGAGATTTCCTTATATATTCCTTGTGGCTTTGCCTGATGTGAAGATTAGAAATCTTATTGGCTTGTGTATGTTGAACCATCTTTAACTCCCAGAATAAAATGTGCTTGACCAATGTGTTGTTGAATTTAATTTTGCAATATTTTGTTAAGACTTGAGCCTGCAATTTGTATGTGTGTGCGTGTACATATATTGCTACTTTTGTACACATATATGATACCATATATTGGTATCAGGGTAATTGTGGACTCACAGATATGCTTGGAAGGGTTCTCTTTTCTTTCTTTTTAAAAAAATTTATTCAATTTTGTGTGTGTGCACGTGTGTATGTGTGTGTGTGTGTGTGTGTGTGTGTGTGTGTGTGTGTAGGTGTAGAACCATGGACGAATTTGGGAACCACTATGGACCACCTCCACCTCCTCCTTGTTTACTCTGCCCCGGGATTCTCAGGCTCTGCCCTACCAGGACCAGAAGCACAGGCCGCCCCCACTTATGCCCGGCTTCTATACGTGGGATCTAGGATCCGAACTCAGGACCTTCTGCCTGCAAGGCAGAGGCTTAACCCCTGAGCCACCTCTCCAGCCCCTGGAAGGGTTCTCTTTTCAATGGAACAGATTGGGAAAAACTGGTGTTAGTTTTCCCTTAAAATCTTGGTAAAACTGAGTAAAGCCATCCAGACCAGGACTTTTCTTAATTCAGAGATGTTTTATTTCCTATTAATTTCCTATTAATTCAATGTTAATATGATTTTTGTCTGTTCAGATTTTATATCATTTAGGCTCAAATTTAGTAGGTCATTGGTGTGCAAAAATTTGCTCATTTTTTCTTGCTGTTCTCATTGTTAGCACATAATTTTTGAAAAACAATTCTTCATATCCATTTGAATTTTTAGGGTATTAGTTATAATGTCTTCCTTTTTATCTCTAACCTTAATTTTTAAATAATTTGCTATAATAAAATTACAAATATAATAAGTGATTGTCTCTGTCCCCCTTCTGCTCCCCCTCCTTCTTCTACACCCCCTTACCAATCCCTCTCATTTCCTCCCATCTTCCTATCTGTCTGTTTCTGTAGGTCCGAGGGTTCTCTTTGGATTATCTGCTTTAGTGGGGAAGGAAAAACTAGTTTCTTGAAAAGATAATCAAAACTGACAACCTTTTTCTTCCTGTGTTTGCATGTAAGGAGTGTGTGCATGTGAGTACGTGTGGTCACATGAGTGTGGGCATACCTGTGTGGACACGGGCATGTGTGGGTATGCATGTGCTTTGGTGCTTGTGTAGACCCAAGAACACCTACCCAGCAGTTACATGAGGTCTCAGGATCAGAACTCGTCCTTTCACTTAAGTGATAAGTGTTTGAGAATTATAACATCATATTTCAAAAACTTATACTCTGTAAAGTTTGACAACACAAAAGAGATGGATGAATTTCTAAGTAAACACAACTTACCTAAATTGAATCAGGAAGTTGTGAATTATTTAAATAGTCCTATAACATATAAGGAAATTGAGGAAGTAATCTCGAATCTTCCCACCAAAAATGTCCTGGACCAGATGGATTCAGCACAGAGTTCTACCAGACATTTAAGTTGTTAATAACACCAATACTCCTTAAACTGTTCCATCAAATAGCAAAGGAAGGAACACTACCAAATTCCTTCTATGAAGCTAATATCGTTTTAATCCCAAAACCTAATAAAGATTCACTTAAAAAAGAAAACTATAGGCCGATCTCCCTGATGAACACAGACGCAAAGATTCTCAACAAAGTCTTAGCAAATCGGATTCAAAAACATATTAAAAAGATCATTCATGGGGACCAAGTAGGCTTCATCCCCGGCACACAAGGTTGGTTCAACATACGCAAATCAATAAATGTAATTCATCATGTAAACCAGTCCAAAGTCCAAGACCACATGATACTCTCGATAGATGCAGAAAAAGCTTTTGACAAGATCCAACAGCCTTTTATGATCAAAACGCTAGAGACAGTAGGAATGGAAGGAACCTTTATCAATATAATAAAAGCTGTATACAACAAGCCCACAGCAAGGATTATGCTCAATGGGGAACAATTGGAAGCATTCCCACTTCGATCAGGAACTAGACAAGACTGTCCACTCTCACCACTTCTATTCAATATTGTACTTGAAGTCTTAGCTGAAGCCATAAGACAAGAAAGGGACATAAGAGGGATTCAAATTGGCAAGGAAGAAATCAAGCTATCCCTATTTGCAGATGACATGATCTTATACCTGAGGGATCCCAAAAACTCCACCAGGAAGCTCCTGGAACTAATTGAGAAGTTCAGCAGGGTGGCAGGATACAAAATAAATGTGCAAAAATCAGAGGCCTTCCTATATGCCCAGAATGAAAGAAGTGAAAAAGCCTTGAGAGAAACCATGCCATTTACTATAACCCCTAAAAAAATGAAATACCTTGGTATAAACCTAACTAAGGAGGTAAAAGACCTTTACAATGAAAACTTTAAAACCCTAAAGAAAGAAATTGCAGAAGACACCAGAAGGTGGAAAGACCTCCCTTGTTCCTGGATTGGCAGAATCAACATTGTAAAAATGACCATCCTACCAAAGGCAATATACAGATTCAATGCTATACCAATCAAAATCCCAAAGCAATTCTTCAAAGAAGTTGACCAAACAATCTCAAAGTTCATATGGAGGCACAAAAGACCCAGGATAGCAAAAACAATCCTGAGTAACAAAAACACAGCTGGAGGTATTACCATACCAAACCTAAGTCTATACTACAAATCCATAGTTATAAAGACAGCCTGGTACTGGCTCCAATATAGACACACAGATCAATGGATAAGGATTGAAGACCCAGATATAAGCCCACAAAGTTACAGCCATTTGGTCTTTGACAAAGGGGCCCAAAGAATCCAATGGAAAAAGAACAGCATCTTCAACAAATGGTGCTGGCAAAACTGGATCTCCACATGCAGAAGATTAAAGCTGGACCCGTACTTGTCACCATGTACAAGACTTAATTCCAAATGGATCAAGGACCTTGATATCAGGCCAGAGACTTTAAAAACCATAGTTGAAAGGATAGGGAACTCCCTCGAGCTGATTGGGCTAGGCCAACACTTCCTAAACAGACATCCAATGGCACAGTCACTGCTACCAACTCTCAACAGTTGGGATCTTGTGAAATTAAAGAGCTTCTGTTCAGATAAAGAGATTGTCACACGAGCTCAAAGGCAACCCACAGAATGGGAGAAAATCTTCACTAACCACATATCTGACAGAGCTCTACTGTCCAGAGTGCACAAAGAACTTAGAAAACTAAACTCCAAGGAAACCAATGGCCCAATTAAAAAATGGGCCCTGGAACTTCAAAGAAACTTTACCAGGGATGAAATTAAAATGTCTAACAATTATCTTAAAAAATGCTCCACTTCCTTCGCCATCAGGGAAATGCAAATCAAAACTTCCCTGAGATACCATCTCACCCCGGTCAGGATGGCAAAAATCCACAATACAAACAACGACAAATGCTGGAGAGGATGTGGAGAGAGGGGAACTCTCCTACATTGTTGGTGGGAATGCAGGCTCATACAGCCACTCTGGCGAGCCATCTGGAGATTCTTAAAGAAATTAAAGATTGAAATGCCATATGACCCTGATATCCCACTTTTGGGAATAACCCCCCATGCAGCAGAGGTTCGCCTCGATAGCACAAGCTCGACCATGTTCATAGCAGCACTGTTTACAATAGCAAAGTCATGGAATCAACCTAAATGTCCAACAGTTGACGAGTGGATAAGGAAACTGTGGTACATCTATACAATGGAGTACTACTCAGCCATCAAAAATGATGAATTACTGGAATTTGCTGGGAAATGGATGTCATTAGAAAGAATTATATTAAGTGAAGTATCCCAAACCCAGAAAATTAAGCGCCGTATGTACTCCCTAATAGGTGGCTCCTAGTACCAAACTCACCCAGCCCACATTGAGACACTCAAAAGTAAACCTATGTAACACAGTAATTGCAAGGATTATGAACAAGAGAGATGGGTTAGGAGGGCCACACCAGAAACAAGGAGAGAGGAGACCATGTTACAGCAGAGAAAATAGGCCTCCATCAAGGTCTGCAAGTAAGTAATGAGAAACCTGGTTAAGTTCACAGACGTTCTTTCCTGATCTCACCAGAAGGGGAGGGCATATAGTCTAGCAGATAAAAAGTAATCATTTTGCAAACAACGACAAATGCTGGAGAGGATGTGGAGAGAGGGGAACTCTCCTACATTGTTGGTGGGAATGCAGGCTCATACAGCCACTCTGGCGAGCCGTCTGGAGATTCTTAAAGAAATCTCAGTGCGGTTTCCTACTCTTATTACATCTACCCTTGAATGTGCTATTACAACAAGACTCCAGTTTAACAGCTTTTTGTCTCTGGCCAGGGGGTGACATACAGTGCCCAGCAGAATGGAGTGAAGGGAATTGCAGGAGCAGCAAAACTGCAAAAGAAAATCAACAAACCACAATCCAGAACTTCAGAGACTCTATATCAATCACATAGAACTAGGACAGCCTAATCTCTCCCCATCCTGGAGCTCAGGGACATTTGCGGAAGAGGGGGCGGTAAGATTGTAAGAGCAAAAGGATGGGAGGAGCAACGATTTGCAAGATTCTCAACAATAGTTGGGGCCAAAGCAATCATAATGGGACTTTGCATGCCCTGCGCAATGTCCAGCGCACTGTTGCCCTCATAAAGTCTAGCATCTGTTAAGGGCACCGAGACCCCTGGAGGCAAGGGATTGACAGCCATAGTAGTGATCTTATGCTTAAAGGGAACAAGAGAAAGGGCTTATGGAAATGCCACTGGGTCCTTATATGTCATCAGAGAGGAGGACCCAGAGGAGAGTTAGGCGTACACAATAAAGGACTCTCTGGGAATTGGGGGGGGAGGCACTGGGGGAAGGGGAGGGGGAGGAGGGGGGAGGGAGGGAACTGGTAAAAAATTTTAAAATGTATAATTAAATTTTTAATAAAAAGAAACAAAACAAAACAAAACAAAACAAAACAAAACAAAACCCACAAAAAAAAACTACACTCTTTTCCTAGAAACAATGATTTGTTTTAAACACCAAAATTACCTTTTATGAAAAAATGATTGGGTTCATATTAAAAAAAAAGTGATAAGTGTTTAACCACTTAGCCAGCTTCCCAGTGCAATAATGAGAGAGAGAGAGAGAGAGAGAGGGAGAAAAAGACAGAGAGAGAGAGGGAGAGAGAGAGAGAGAGAGAGAAAGAGAGAGAGAGAGGAGAGAGAGAGAGAGAGAGAGAGAGAGAGAGAGAGAGAGAGAGAGATTTAAACATGAAGTCAAAATCAGGCCAACCAAATCTCTTCCCATCCTAAGACTCAGGGAATCTTGGGGAAGAGGAGCAGTAGAGTGTAAGAGCCTAAAGATGGGGAGATTCACCAGTAGCCATGAATTTCTACTCAAGGAAGGGCTGTTGCATCCAGGAACTCACTGAAATAAGACTTTTCCTCACCCGACCTGTACAATGGCTGAAATATCAACATTCCCCCATAAATTAGTGAAGATCTCAAGAGAAACTATAACATGCAATGATAACCTTAGGGGCTGGGGCTAGACAGGTGAAAGGTTGTGCTCTTATTAGTGAATCTACCCAAGGAAGGGCCACTTAGTCTCCCACAGAATCCCTGAACCATTTTTCCAGTTCTCTATTCTTTCGTATTGCTCTTCTATCCTCTTTCATGCATGTCTGCTATGATCTCTGTTATTTTTTTCCATGGTTGCATGGTTGAGATCTTTGCATTATTTTGATGTAGACATCTATTAGGGAAATGCAGGTGAAAACTGGGATCAGATGCATCTCACTGCAGTGATGGTGGCCATGAACAGCAACATACACAAATGCAGGTAAGAATAAGAATGTGGAGGAAAAGGAACTCTGATGTACTGATGGTGGGAATGCAAATTAGTAGACACAGTGGAAAACAGTGTGAAGGTCCTTCATAAATCTAAAAATACAACTGCCATGTGACACCACTTTTCACTTCAGAATATATCCCCAAAGAAAATGACATCACCATACAGTAGAAATACCTACATGCCTGTGTTTACTGAGGTTCTGTTGAGGTTAAAATCGTTATCTCACAGCAGCTGCAGCTGGCTGCATTGGGCTTGCACAAGACTGGCCCTGCCAACTGTCAGTCGTGGGTCATAGGTCTCAGCCCTCCATACTGAGCTACTGACTACTGAGAGATCCTGGCTGAGATCAGTCATTGTCTTCAGTTGTATAGCCACTTCTGAGCCTGCTGGGCTCCGGTAGATAGTTCCAAACTCATGGTGATACAGACAGAGCTGGCTAAATTCAGTGGGTCACAAGGCAAAAGGGGGAAAGGGTCTTATAAGGAGGAGAGGGGCAGGAGAAAGATAAGTGTGTGGTGTGTGTGAAAGAAATCAGAATATATTAGATACATACATGAAATTGTGAAAGAACAAATTTAATAAATGCTTCAAAAATAAAATGGGGGAATTGCTCAGTAATAAAGAAGAAGGTGGGACTGGAGAGGTGGCTTAGGGGTTAAGCCTCTGCCTTGCAGGTGGAAGGTCCCGAGTTTGGATCCTAGACCCCACGTATAAGTGGGGAAGTGGAGGCGGCCTGCATTTCTGGTCCTGGTAGGGCGGAGCCTGTTAATTCCCGGGGCAGAGTAAACAAGGAGGAGGTGGAGGCGCCCAGGATGGTTCCCGAATTCGTCCATGGTTCTACACACACACACACACACACACACACACACACACACACACACACACTAGAATAAAAGAAAAAAGAAGAAGGTAATCTATCATTTGCAGTGAAATGTACATAACAGTTAAAAAATAAGCCAGGTGTAGAAAGACATGTGCCACATGTTCTGCCCCATAGGCAGAAACTAAAAAGAAAACCAGATGGAGGTATTGAAGCGGTGGGTGGGGTGGATATTGTCCACATGTGTCCTATGCATGTGTGGAAATACTGCATACTGAGTATGTGTCATTACCAAGAAAAACTTTCTAATTCATTCATCCTTGTGATTCCTAAAATATTACTAAATGTCCTTGCTTCAAAAAATTTTTTCCCCTCAAAGTGTAGAGACATTCTCCCAGGTTCTCTTGTAGAAACCCTATTGTTTTCATCATTTTAATCTAGATTCAAAAATACTTTTCAGAACTTGATATCTTTTTAAGAGCAGAATTAAGATTATCAAGGTATATTTATTAATATGATCCTTCTCCACTGAACTGTAGTATCATTTCATTATGGATTGAGTGATGGAGTATATGAGTCTGTTTCTGTGTGCTATTTTAGGTTTTAATGATCTCTTTGTTTATCTCTGTACAGACTTAATTAACCGTGACCCTAGGATCAATCTTAATATCTATAACATAATGTAAGTTCTTATATCATTCTATATAACTATCTTCGTGCTGCCTAGTCCTTTTAATTTCCTTATAATTTACAGTTAACTGCCTGTCATTCATGAACAAATCTTGAGTTTTGATACAGTGTCATAGAATATATGTGAAATTGAAACTCTGGATATTTTTACAGATTGCGCATTCTGGCACATAATCATAATCTGGTGCATTCTATCAGAGTTTGTTCACATCGTATTATAGTTTTCATCTTAGAAGTTTTCCATGTTTTTTACTGAACTTACTATCATGTATGATGATATTCAGGAAGTTTAAATAAGTTAACAAGTCACTTAATTTTATTAGTTTATATTGTATAAAATTTCAGTGTACACATTCATAATCCAAAAATAATTCTTTCTCCTCCCCTCCCCTCCCCTCCCCTTCCCTCCCCTCTCCTCCTCTCTCTTTTTCTCTATTTCTTTGCTTTGCTTCTCCCTTCCCCTCCTCTCCCCTCCCCTCCTTTCCTCTCTCTCTCTCTCTCTCTCTCTCTCATTTTATGTTATACATTCTGTTTTCTTGCTTTATTGTGCTGGCTAGGACTTCTAGTTCAAGATTGCATAGAAATACTGATAGTAGATAACTTTGGCTTACTTTTTATCTTAAGGGTATTCTTTAATATTTCATAATAATTTTTTTATTTTTCAGACCATAATACTTGTGAGTTTCCATCTTCACATATAGTGTAGTATGTGTATCTGTGTGTGAATGCGTTTGCATGTTCACATGTGCATTGTGGAGGGAGATCTGAGATTGATAATCACTCTCTATTGCTCTTCCAATGTATTCTTTCGAAGCAGTGTCTCTAAATGAAACCCAGAGCTTCATGACATGGCGACTGCCCATATAAGACTTGGAAAGTCTGGAAGATGAAATTTTCTCTGGGGGCTTTGCTTGCTGGAGTGTCTGGGGGTTATCAGGGAGGGAGGGTTGGGTTTTCTTTCTTTCCGCGGGGAGGGGGGATTCGGTTTGCTAGTGGCGGGGGTGGATTGCCTCTTTCTCGCTTTTTCTTCTGGCTTGGGTCTCTGAACGACGCGACTTTGAATTTGTTTATCTGAAGACTCCTCCGTCCCTATCTCCTTTAACTCATTATCCTCCACTCAATCTCACTTCCCCTCCTATCTCCCGTCCTCTCCTCTCCCTCCCTCCATCCCTTCCCTCTCCCTTCCCCCCTCCTTCCTTCCTTCCTTCCTTCCTTCCTCTCCTTCCTTCCGTTCTCAGTAGAATCTAGAGCTTGTAGAAATGTTTACTTGTACTAGGCAAGAATCCTGTCTTTACCTTCTGAGTGCTGAGGTTACAGATTGGCTGCCATGCCCACCTAACATTTGCATGGATTCTGAAGATCTGAACAGCAGTCCTACCTTTGGGCAGCAAGCACATTAACCAATGCACTATCTTTTCAGTCCAATTTCTTCTTGTTTTTATTCTAGAACCGTTGAACATGTACTGGGCATTTTAATTTCAAAGAGTTTCAGGAACATATTTCTTTGCTTATATTGCTTGGCAGTAATAATGGGCTTGGGAATGTTACATTATGGCAGAAATGTGACATCTCTACTAATATTAGAGATGTAGAGAGATAGGTCTATTTTACTTCCACATACTGTATTTTTTCCCATCTTTCTGCTTCCCAACCTCAACTGGAGACTTAATCAAATCTTATCTGGATTCCTGGCCAGTATTTCCTACCTGGATCCAACTTCTCAATTTCCTGAAGCTTTTCCCATAGCCATTAGGCGGAGATTTGCAAGATTCCCCTTAGGGAACATTATTCCTTCTGTTCAAAATTTACAGTGATTGGATTTGGAGAACCAGTTCCAATAGGAAAAGAGCTTTTCTTTCCTGTGAATTTCCATTTGTAAATGTGGGAGAATAAAGGAACAGAATCAGAAAATGGACGAAAGTTTCAAAGTCCAGAAATTCTGAATGGATCTTGATCTTTGTTTCAGTATTTTTTATTGTTCTTCTAATAAATTCAGATCAGGAATTCTCTTTGCAGCGAAAATTGCTATAATAAGCATTATTTATGGCTAAAAATGAAGTATATGCTTCTTATGAATTATAGAAATATTTAACAGTGTGATCATGTAAAGTTTAGCTTCTTTCTTCGTTTATATGTGAGACCTCAATTTGAATACCTTCCCCACCATAGTAGAAAGGACAGTCTTACTACAGGAAGAAAATTAAATTCAAGGTAACTTTTTTTAAAATAAAAACATGCTCTCCTTACCTTAGTGGGTGTAAATTTGATGCTATATGTAAATGTGCCTTGTAAACGCTAAAGCGCTATAAAAATGAAAGCTATTTTACTTAATAATTAACATTAATGCTAATAAAATATTGTCCCCTATTAAAATGCAAATGCTCTTGGGAGACTGAGACATTAAACCAATTATGCATGACTTGGTGAGAAATATTTCATCAGCAACTTTCCTGGGCAATAAAGAAAGTGTCATGAAGGAAGGAGAGAGAGAGGCCCGGATGCCCCTCTTCAAACAGAAATTTGCTGAGCTCCTGGGGGCTGGAAAGCTGTTTGTCTTGACTGACTGCTGGACCTGCTTTGGTGAAGTTCCAGAAAAATCTGCTAGGAATTCATAACCTGCTCCTCACATCTCAGCTGAATGTATTTTTCAGGGCTCCCTTTTTTTGGAAATATTCTGAGAATTTTAAGGTTCTCCACTTTTTAAAAAATCTTTTAAAAAGAACTTTAGTGTGTGTGTGTCAGAAGGCACTGTGTATCTCTGTGGAGGACCAAGGGTGGCTTTGGGAATCTTCCTGGATTGCTTCTACCTCCTTTTTTCTTCACTCTGGAATTTTCCAGGCTCTGCCTACCAGGGCTGGAAGTGCTGGCTGCCAATGTTTCTCCCTGTGTTTTTATGTGGGATTTGAGAGCTGAACTTAGGTCCTTCTGCTTATGAGACAAGGTCTTAAACCCTGACCCATCTCTCCAGCCCAGAGGTTCTCCAATTTTGACAATCTATGGTAAACTGGCTCTTGATTTTTGAGAAGATGGATAGTCAAGCTTAATATTTCCTGGAGGTATATTTATGACCTATGCTCAGGTAAGTCACAGATAGGAGTCGGAGGTGACTTTAGGTGTGAACTAGTGTGCAGAAGGAACCTATGTTGGCAGTCGTGGCCATACAGGGAGATGATGACAGGTGTGAGCTGCCCTGTCCACTATATTCTGTCCACAGAGTCATGGGCTGCTTGTTGATTTTTTCAGGAAGTAGAATTTACATTTGAAAACATCAGTGAAGGGGTTGAAGAGATGACTCAAGTGGATAAAGTGCTTGCGATACAAGCATGGACAACTAAGTTCTTATCCCCTGCATGTGGTAGAACTTGCTGGTAATTTCGGCCTCGGGCGTGGAGACAGGAGGATCCTGGGGGCTTGCCTGCCACCCAGTGTAACTGACTGGTGAGCTAGCTCCAGGTTCAGTGAAAGACTGTGTCAAAGCAACAAGGAACAAGGTGGAGAGTAATAGAAGACACCTGATATCAATCTCTGGTCTCCACGTGCACACGTACCAGCAAATGTAGATACACACACACATATACACACACACTACATATACACAGACATTTACATATATATACATACACATACACATACACGCACTCTTACATATACACACACACACCCATACACACACATACACACACGCATACACACACACGCAAAGAAAGTACACACACACGCAAAGAAAAAGGCAGATATGAAAGCCAATGTTGCAAAGAAGTTGCTCTCTCTCTTAAAACCAGGTTTTAGCTTGTACTTTCTTTTCTTCTCTTTGGTTGGCCCTGCTGCTTTTGTTTTCTCTTCTCAAGCACCAAGAGGCAGCAAATGACAGACAAAGCAGACACAACCTCCGCCCTCAGTGAGTTTCAGGGTAGAAATAATATAAGTCAAATATTTTGCCACTATGCTATTTGCTCATTGTGGATTGTTAATGTGGTCTTGGGGTGGTTGGGAAGACTTCCCAGGGAAGGAGATGTTGCAGTTGAGGTATAGAGATATGAGACTGAGTTCTTGAGGTTAAAAACTGAGGGGGAGGCAGAATGCTATATTGGGGAAGGAGGTTGGAGAAGGGTTATAGTAATTAAAATGTATTGCATACATGTGAGAGATTGCAAAGAACAAATTTAATGATAGTGTAGAAAAAATGAGGGGGGAAGGTTCTAATGGATATTAGGAGACAGAATAAAAATGAGAGAGAGAGAGAGAGAGAGAGAGAGCGAGCATAAAACTATGTCTTTGGCACACAGTATTTTTTTAATTTTTTAACATTTTTTATTATTATTTTTGCTCATACAAACTTAATAGGTAGACCAGTTCCCTCCCCCCCTCCTCCTTCCCCTGAACCCCCTGCTCCCCTTCCCTCCCTCCCCGTCTCCCAGTGCCTCCCCCCAATTCCCAGAGAGTCCTTTATTGTGTATGCCTAACTCTTCTCTTGGTCCTCAAGGACCCAGTGGCATTTCCCTGAACCCTTTCTCATGTTCCCCTTAAGCATAGGAACACTACTGTGGCTGTCAATCCCTTGCCTCCAAGGATCTTGGTGCCTTTAGCCGATGCTAGACTTTGTGAGGTCAATAGTGTGTTGGACATTGCGCAGGGCATGCAAAGTCCTATTATGATTGCTTCAGCCCTAACTAGTGTGGAGAATCTTCAGATCATTGCTCCTCCCATCCTTTTGCTCTTACAATCTTACCGCCCCCTCTTCCGCAAATGTCCCTGAGCTTCAGGATGGGAGGAGATTAGGCTGGCTTAGTTCTATGTGGCACACAGTATTGAAGAGGGATTGTCACCAATCACAAGGCAGGATTGGTCTGTACTAACCAAATCTTTTTGGGCCTTTAGTTATAGGAAATATTTGGAATGAAAAATAAATGGCGATCCACTTCCAGCGTAGGATTTTTGAAGTACATATGCAACACAAGATGACATAAGGCGCTAATTAAGGCCTGCACTACCTCACACAGCCTTCACTTTGTTGTGAGAACACTTCCCATTCACTCCCAGTGTTTTCAAGAAATACAGTTATGTGTAATCCCCATAACCAATTATCCCAGCTGTTAGCCACCATTCAATACTTTGCTTCTCAAAGATCAACATTTACTTTTAGATTCCATGTATTGGACAGATGTTGAAGTGTTCCCCTTTCTGTGCCTGGATTGCTCCATTTCCCTGAACTCTTTCTGGTTCATGCATTTTGTGCATGACAGATGCATATAATTTTATTGGTCAACTAAAAATACATCACTACTACATCAAAACATGGCGAACCCCTAGTGGGTTTTAAGTGCCACATTTAAGAAAAGCCACCATGGATCACACAGTAGTGTCTATTGGGGGAATGGGATGGAACTTTTCACTTTTTGGTCCAAGTTTAATATTTCCTCTTCCCTTCAAAAATATGAATTAGGAGGTCTTGGGTCATGTGAAAGTCTCAACCAAAGGCAGCTGAAGGCAGTCATGCTGAAGGCAGACATAGCGAACCAGCATGGGCTGCTTTACTGTCACTTACCTTCAGGAAGACAAGGAAATGGATTTTTAGATCATGTTTTCTCTTTTATTTCTAATATTTGTGTGCGTGTGCATGCATCCATTTATTTGTGTGTGTGTCCTTGGGGGTCAGGACAACTTCAGGTGTCATTTTTCAGGTGCTGTCCACCAACTTCGTTTTTAAATGAGACAATTTCTCCCACTGGCCTGCAACTCACCAACTAGTTTAGACTGGTGAGATCCAGGGATCCTCCTGTCTCCATCTCCCCAGTGCTGGGATTACAAGCACATGCCACATTGCCCAGCTTTTTAAAATTAATGTTTTAATGTAGGTAATTGAACTCGCTTGTCTTGCAAGTGCTTTAGTAGCTGAACTGTCTTCTCAGCCCAAGTGAGTATTTTTAATTCACATACTTCTCTTTTTTAACCCTGTTCTCAGATAAATAATTCAGATGAATTCTAGGTTAACACCTGAGAACATGATTCACATTCTGGCCTTTCTGTGAGAATCTTCTTCCAGTGAAGACATGGGAAAGTGGAGCATGTGTGAGGAGACTGGGAGTCCTGCAGCAGATTTCCAGCGTAGGATTTTGAAGTACATATGCAACACAGGATGACATAAGGCAGCTAAGTAAGGCCTGCACCACCTCACACAGCCATCACTTTGTTGTGAGAACACTTCCCATTCACTCCCAGCTACTTTCTGCTTCCTTTTTCACAAGGTGCACTAGTAGTTCTCCCAAGGTGCCTTGATTTGGGAATTAGATTAAGGAGTCACCAATCAGTCCTTCAGTGTTATTTTCCTTAGAGACTGCACGGGAGTGTGTAGAAAAGTTACCAATTCATATCGCTTTCTTAAGTGTATAAGAAATTCCCAGACGAATTTTGGGGAAAAAAGACTGTATGAAGTGTCACAAGGGAAATAGGTGGCTTAAGAGATGTCAAAGGCAAGTGTGATATTTCTGATGCAAGTTTATTTGGGTTTTTAACTATTTTCAGCTTTATTGGATGTTCCCTATGGTATAAACTTTCTCTGTGGGTTCTCATTGAATGAACAATGTGAACTTTATTTGGCTCTGTGGTCGCAAATTATTTTAAGCATAGGTACTTGTTTTAGGAGGGATTACTTTTGAAAGCTAGACAACATTCAGATTTTTAGTTCCTTTGGACTGCAGTGTAAAAGGCAGGAGGCAAGAAGGAACGGAAAGATCACACTACATACCTACAGATGTTGAAGCACTTTACATACATTAGCTTGATTGTTCATCACAGCAATCTGGGGATGCAGATATTTTTATCCATTCATTAGAGATGAGAAGTCTGAAGTTCAGAAAGGTTGGTAGACAGCCTGGAATTACATTAACAGGAAGAAATATAAGTGGAATCCAGCCCAATGTCTGCTTAAAATAGAAGTCCATGCTTTTTCCATTGTCAAATTGGAAAGGGCCAGTTTGACAGTCGGGGGAAATTCCTGTACCAAATGGTGGGATTCAATGATAATTATTCATATTGTAGAGAAAGGTAGTACAGTATCATTTTTTTCTTTTGAATTGAATTAAATTTACTGAGATCTTCTCAGCCTCAATTTTCAGTTACTAGGAAAGTAGTAATATTGGAAGTGGGATGTACAGAATACCTGCTGACTTTGAGGCCCTTGGAAGATACTGCAAGGACAGGTGTACAAAGCCAGAGAGTGGGAGAGTTGCGTGACTGGCCCAACAACAAGAGTTCATCTTCTTCCTTATCCTCTGAGAAGAAAAGGGAGTTCACATGTCCTTCATGACTTCATCCTACTGGTTTACACCCTTGTCCTTTCTGTGATCCCAGCCGGGTCAGTCCATCTGAGGTCATGAACTTTAGGTCTCAAAGTCTGGAAGCTTCTGAAAGCCAACTGATAGAGGCACAGCCTCCAATAGACACATTTCCCCAGGATTGAGAGCAAAGCCATGGGAAGGTAAAGCAGACATGAGAAGACTGGAAGCCCCTTCCGTGGACTTAGCTAGTTTATTCAAAATCCAGCTGCCAGAAAGCAGTTCACTGAAACACCAGCTGAAGACAAGATTCTCTGTGGAAATATTTTGCAAAAGATCAACCAACCCATGTTGCACCTACTCTTTCTCCTGCTGTGGGGCAACACTCATATAACCATCTTGAGAGGGAAAGAGATGATCCCAGAGGAGGAGACATGGTCCATTACCATGACAAAGGCAGGGCAGGTAGCAGAAGCTGGAGGGGGATCAGGTGACTACAGCCATCATGGAGGCAGAGGGTGGAGCTACCGGATCTCAAGGTCCCACCCTTGTGATATGTCTTCCTCCAGCAAGGCTCCACCTCCTTAAAGTGCTGCAACCTTCCCAGACTTGACATCAAGTACCAGTCAAATACCACGTGAACCTGTGAGGGGCAACTCATGTTCAGACCATCACAGCTTAATTCCATGAAAACGGTCCAGTAAATATTTTAAGTCAGATGATTTTGTTGCTGCTCTTTCCCAGCAAGCAGGGACTAGAGTAGAAGCCAGGGGCAAGACAAGGCCAGGCAGACATCTGTAAATAGAGACACATCAGCAAATGGAAAGTCTTCTTTTTACAATGCTGGGGCTCTCACTGGGGGCTTTGTGCATGCCGAACAAGGGTTCGGACGCGGAGTTGCATTCCCAGACTAGTCTAATTTTATGAATACAAAATTCTGTCTATTTCCAGTGCTCATAGACAAATGTAAAATCAAAGAGAAACTGACATTCAAATTAGCTAGAAAAACAAATCCAATAAAAGCTGCGTGCTAATATTTGTCACCCTACTTCTTAGTTATTATGAATAATGCTACTGTAAATGTGTATGTTCCTATTTTTCTTTTTTGTTTTCTTTCCATTCCTTCCTCCCTCTTTATCTCCATTTCTTTGTCCCTCCATTTCTCTCTTCCTTCCTTTTTAAAATTTCTTTCCTTATGACCCATATATTTGGTTATCTTGGATAGATACCTAGACTAAACCCATTTATTTTGGATCTTCTGTTCAGTTCCATGATCTACACAGTTGTTTTTGTATTAATATGATGTCACTGTTAGAGTGGCATTGTAGTATGTTTTATAATTGAGATATGGTGATACCTCTGAAAATTGCTAGTAAGTTATTAATTAACATTTTAAAAAACTAGAAAACGGTTTTGTAGCATAGTTGTACAATTTTAGTTTTTTATTAGGACTGTTTGAGGGCACTAATTTTTCAGCTTCCTTGCCAATGTATGTGTGTGTGTATGTGTGTGTGTGTGTGTGTGTGTGTGTGTGTGTGTGTGCAGAAGAAGGTACAATGTGTGCCTGTGGAAGACCAAGGGTAACTGTGGGAATCGTTCTAGATTCTTCTATCTCTTTATTGTTTTGTTCTGGGACTTCCCAGGCTCCATTTTCCAATTTCTAGGGCCATAAGTTCAGGCCCTTGCATTTTTATGTGGGTTCTGGGACTGGGATCTGAACCCAGGTCATTTTTCTTTCAAGGCAGATGTTTAACCACTGCAGGATCCCGTGACCAGCATGCTTACCTCTCAATCCTGATAGGTACCAGAGTGGGATCAGCAAGAATTAAGTCAGGCTGGGTCAAGAGGAGATCTTGGAAAAGCCAAAAAACCAAATCGAGTTTATTATGGAGCCCAATCCCTTATATACCATGAAACAGGGGGTGAAGTCTGTAGGCTGCACAGAGTGATGACATCAATAGTGACAGACTGCAGGTGCCAAGTCCACAACAGGTGGGACTGCCACCAACACTACAGCCCTGCCAATCCTTAGATAAGTTAATAGGCTCTAATGGCCCCATACAAGGTGGAGAAAGAACAGGTCAGGAACGTGGTTATACAATTATAATGATAAAGCTCTGTGCTGGCCCTTTATGTATGCTAATCAATGTCTAGATGGCTTCCAAAGAACAGGAAGGAATATGTAAAAAACACCTCTGCCCTTGAACCCAATTCAAGAAAGGACAAGATCCATCCCTGCCCCTTGAGGGAAGGTCAACAGGAGTCAGCCTATGACTATACCACATAGGCTGGCATGTATGCTGACATAGGCACAGAGCTATGGTGGAATAGGAGGCACACTGCAACTGAGACTGCAAGGGATGCCCTTGGCATCCGTCTTTAAGAAATGGAGATCTTGGGCTTGAATGTTCCCTACAAGCCATCTCTTTAAGGGTCCCATATGCTTTATTTTCTATATAAAGCTATTAGTTGACATATTCTCATTATATATAGTGATGGGTTTCATGAAGTTATTTTCATATATGTGTATTATGCACTTTGACCATACATAGTCTTTACCTTCCCTGTTTCCCTCTTTACGCTTCCTCTGTTCCTATTCTCTTCCTCAGTCTTGTTAACACCTGCAAGTCATACATTCATATTTTATATAATAATTTATATGTCTGTTTATTATCTAGGACTAACCTATGCAATAACACGTGAAATACTTGTTTTTCTGAGTCTGATTTAGTTCTCTTAATATGATGATCTCTAGTTCTACCTATTTTTCTTACATATGACATGATTTTGTTCTGCTTAATATTTGAATAAAACTCCATTGTATATGTATACCATTTAGTCACCTATTGAATGATACCTAGGTTGATTCTACAATGTATCTATTGTGAACAATGCTACCTTAAAGACAGATATGCAAATATTTTTGTGGTATGTTGATGTAGAGTTCTCAGGTACATACCTAGGAATGGTATGGTTGGATCATACAGTGTTTCATTTCCAGTGTCTTGAAAAACCTCCATACTGATTCTAGATTCACCACACTAGTATACCTCTATCAGCAATATAAATGTTCCTCTTCCCCACACTTTACCAGTACTTGTTATTTATTTTCTTAATGATAGCCTTTTTGACTGGGATGTGATGGAATCTCAGTTTTTATAATTTGCATTTGCTTCATGAGTAAGGATATTGAATATTTTCCCCTGTGGATTGGCTATTTATGCATCATCTTTTGAGTATCATTCACTCAACCAATTTATTGATTGGAGTGGTTTTTGGTATTTAATGTCTTGAGTTCTTTATATGTTCTAGATAGTAACTGTCTATCAGATATATATCTCTCATGCATTTCGCCCTGTTTTGTAGGTTGTTTCTTCATGTGGTTATTTGTTTCCTTTGTTGTGCAGTAGTGCTTCAATTCCATGCAATTCCATTTGTCAATTCTTGTCTGTTAGATCCTTTTCAGAAAGTCTGCCTATACCTATGTTTCTTTTGAGAGTTTCAGGATTTCTAGCCTTAATTTAAGATTTTTATACATTTTGAGTTGATGCTTTCGAAGATGGCAAATGTGCTTCTAGTTTCATGCTTCTGCATGTTCATGTCAGTTTCCCCTAGCACTGATATTTGAAGAGGCTGCACTTTGTCCAATGATGTTTTGAATCTCTCTGTCAACAATCAGATGGCTGTGATTGCGTGGCTTTATTCGGAATCTTCTATTCAGTTCAATGAAATACATGCTTGTTTTGTGTGAATGCCATGTCTTCAGTGTCTGGAGTATTTCTTGTAATCAAGGAAAGGTGATACCTCTACCATTTCTCTTTCACTTCAAAAAGGATTACTTTTTTTTCAGACAATTTTGTTCTTCCATAGGAATTTCATAATTGGTTTTAATTGGAATTTTCATGGAGATTGCATTGAATCTATAGGCTTTAATCACAGTATTAATTCTGCCTATCCACAAACCTGGGATCTTGTTTTATCTTTTAGTATCTTTTTAGCTTCTTTCTTCACCATTCAAAAATATTGAGTAAATAGTCTTTTATCCTCAACTAGTGTTATTTTAAATTATCTAATTCTTTTTCAAGCTATTATGAATATGATGGTTTTCCAGATTTTCTTTTTTAGCAATTTCAATATTTGTATACAGACGACTATTGCATTGTATATCTTGATTTTGTACCTCTATGTTTTGATGAAAGTGTTTGTCAATTGCAAGATGTCTCTGGTCAACCATGTAAAGTTATCCTATGATAGGGTCATATCTGTTAATGTCTATGACTTGACTTTTTCCTTTCTTATTATTATCTTGATTTATTTTTCTTGTCTTGTTGCCATAACTAATATTTTAAACTGACTAAAACAGAGCAAGTTAATAGTTTTTTCACTCTTGATTTTAGTGGAAATGTTTGGAGCATTCCTACTTAGTAGAATGTTGGACATAGGTTGTCATAGATAGCCTTTATTATGTTGAAATATGTTCCTTCTGTTATTAGTTTCCTCAGGGTTTCTTTCTTTGGGTATATGTATGTGTATGTGTTTGTGTTTGTGTTTGCATGTGAGTGGGTATACATGTGTATGCTAGTATGTGTATGTACATGAGGACGCTTGAGCATATGTGCCTGTGGAAGGCCAAACGTGACACTGGGAATCATCCTGTATTGCTCTTCCACCTTATTGCTTTGTTCTGGGGTTTCACAGACTCTGCCTTCCAGGGCCAGGATTACAGGTTGCTGCTGTATCTGCCTGGCATTTTTCCATGGGATCTTGGGTTCCTAACTCAGGTTGTTTTGTTTGGGAACCAGAGGCTTTAACCACTAATCCATCTCCCCAGTCTTCTTCAGAGTTTTTATCATAAAGAACTGCTGGATTTCATCATAGGCCTTTTCTGCATCTAGCAAAATGATCATGCACCTTTTTTTCTCAGGTCTGTTTATATGCTGTGTGGCATTTATTGACTTGCATATCTCTAATTAGAATGAAGCTAATGTCATATTTATGGACATTGCATTTTATGAATATATTTGTTTATTGATGTGCAATTGAATGGAGAGTATGTTTTACACAACATTGTATGCTATTATATCACAACTAATCAAAAATTTTAGATTGTCTGATATTTCTTTTCCTTTGACTAACTTTTCTGAGGAAAGGCAATAACATCACAGAAAATATTCTATGAGGAGAATCTGAAAAACATGTATGCAACAATCTGTCTTCCTAAGTATCTGTATCTGTCATCTATAAATAGTCACTACTTACTTTGATATCCAGAGGAAAAACAGCCAACTAGCTTATTCTAGATCACAAGTTCCACAAACAGAATTATTTTAGTATTAAGATAATTATCATATAAATGTTTCATTCACTTTATTGGATCTGCTGATTAGAAGGGTAAGTTCGCTCAGCTTAGTAATTTTTTATTTTTATCCACAATGAAGTTGGAAAACAGTTGTATATCTGGTTGACGTTGAGGTGAGAGGAAAATAAAACCAGAATTCTACCTTTTGTGTCAGGCTAATGACATTTGACTGTGAAAAGAAGCATGTTCCCACCCAGTTGTGTTCAGGTGTGGTCAGGCCTCGAAGTCAGCAGCCTGCACCTGACTCAGCAAAGCTCTCTCTAATGCTCATTCCCATCTGAGCACCTCTTACTCTCTGTCAATCTGTCTCATGGTCTTTACTTCCTGGAGGACTAATTTTCAGTTTTCTTAGATCTAGCTGGCATTATAGCTCCTGACATAGATAACTAGTAAAGCTTGCTGAATGCTTGGATGGGCAGACAGCAGCAGACTGTTCAGAAGGCAGAGGGTTTATTTTAGCAAGTAGTAGCTATTTAAACACACTGGACTGTAGCAAATCAGCATCTCCTGGCCCCATTTATAATTTCTACCACTATGGTCAGTTGTTGGGAAGAAACCCCACATGGCTCCTTCACTTGCCCAGGGAGTCCTGCTGGGACCACTTCTTACCCACCAGCTTTCTGTGGATGGAGACGTCAGAGCCCATAGAGCCCCCTTTGCACACAAGGGCTTCAACATGGCATTCTTTCCCTTTTAGATGGCAGATGCCACCTCTCAAGAAGGCCTTGTAAATGAAGTCTGACTTATTTATTTTGTTTCCCTTTATTCTTCGATGGTTTCATATATGAATAGAAGGGGTGAACATCACTACACCTCTTACTCCAATCCCATCCCCCCTCCTTTCCCCAATGTACACTGATTCCATTGATCCTCTAGGCTCATCGACTCCTCCCAGAAGCCTTTTCCTGTGCCCCTCAAACAGCACCGTGTTATTTGGCCTTATGTGCCAGCACAGCAGCCTTCTAAGCCTGACGCAACAACCTCACTGGGAGTCCACTTTAACATTTTAACACTTCTACCTCTATTGCTTGACATTCTTCCATAAAAAAAATATTTCCATCATAAATGGGTCCATTTGCTCTGAAAAAGGATAAAGACAAATTATTTTTTCCTTAATTGCCGTTTTGCGCAAGATGAAGTTTTTCTAATAACCACTTCAAATGGTGATAGATGAATTTCTGCCTCTGCTTTCCTCATTTTCTGAGCATCATTAGAGACTTGTGGCTGAGTAGAGACAAGCCTGGCTCAATCCACACTATCCGCACTTACTGCTCGAATCTTTGCATTTGGGAGCACCACATGTCCCCTCTAGCTGAGTCTTGTGTCCTTTGATGTACCTAATGATCACTTGAATGCTTGCTGCTTTTGTGCATGACAGTACGTTCTAGGCTTGTCTTGTACCTTCCTTGCTTCAATCCAGAAAGCAACAAGCTCCACAAAATGAGAGGGTTAGAAAACTCTCATACCATTATGGTCTGTGCCAATAAACTACATCATTCAGCTGAGTAAGAAAATTGTGCAAATAATAAAATCATGTGTTGTTTAACTAGTATCTCTTCAATTTGATTTATGATTGAACATAATTAATATAACTTTATTGATTTTTGTTCCTATAAAGAAAATGGTTTCAAAATAATCATGTTAATGTAGACAGCCAGATTTAGTTTGAATTTTTGAGTAGTTTCTGTGGTTTATCCCACTAAGGACATATGTGGCTTTGGAGAAGACATACTTGTTCTCTGTGTGATTTTGTCCTTAAAATCATATGTAGCTAGATTTGCTTATTTGGGGTTATTTAGGGAATCTTTTTTTTTTTAAATTAGGTTTACTTTATTAGGTTATAAACTTAAGTTATTCGAAGCATGTGATGACACAGAGAGGTTAATATGAGAATGTTTTTCTCTCCGACCTAGAAGGAGTCTGGGTCTTACAGTTGCAGGGCCAGAGACAGAACCCAAAATGTCTCCACCAGGATCCTTGACAGCGTGGCAAGCCACAGTGTCCCGTGGGGAGTTATGCTTCATTCTGGCGTGTACCTGTTACTCTCTGTCCGCTTCCCATTGCTGACCTGTATCATGTACTCCTGACCTGGCTGGTTAGATTTAAGGATTGATTGAGGGAAAGAGAAAAATCCTTGACACTTGGGAATATTTCACAAGTTCTGTGTTGGCTTCAGCCCTGGTGTGGCACTGACCTCATCCACAGAGCTACTTGCTTGTCCCTTTTGACACTTCAGAGGCCATGGCAACCGATCTCCAGGTAGCAGCAGGCAGATCTGGTTTGCATTCTCTGCCCTCTTATCATGTGGGCAGTTTTGTCACATCTATAGAAGACACAAAACAGGGACAGGGTCATTTGAGAAGCTTTCAAGCTGTATCCTACTGCACGGGCTGGTGTATACTCTCAACTGCCCCTGACACCCAAATCTTTGAAACTGGGTAGTTTGGGATTTGAATCAAGCTTTGCAACATTCCATATACATGCCAGATGCAGCTTCTTAATGCTAAACTTTAGTTTACACATCTGTAAAATAGTGGAGAAAGTTGGTGACTGTCAGTAGAAGGAGGTGGTCTTATGTAAATGCCTACACTTAGAGCTGGTGCTAAATCAGCTCATAGCAAATGTTAGCTTCCTTCCACTGGGAATCTGGGCGAAATGAATTGCTCCCCAAGGCTGACATGATGAGAACAGCCTGCTTCAGTCCGTGAAATGAGGCTTCAAGGAATTAAGTTGGGCAGCTCTAATTGATCATCTTGCAGTTTCCACAAGTGGGTGCAGATTAGCCAGAGCATATCATGGACTAATTACATTCATCATTCCACCAGGCCTGATGAACTCATTGTATCTTTGCTGTCGAAATGGGGTTCATCTCATTTAGAACCAAAGAGTTCTATGAACGGCCCATGATGTTTTACTTCCATCAGGCTCTGTTCAATCAGAACCATGGTCCATGTGTCTCCTGATTGTTTCTTTGGAATCAAATTCTCCTCATAATGAACCACAAGGTTATGCTATTGACTGAAGTTGAGATCCATTCAGAGACCAGAATAGCTTTTTTGGGAGTTGAATAGTTAATATTTTTGTGGCTGGTTATGAAGGATTTTATTCTTGGCATTTAAGTAAAGATTTAGTTGTTAAGAAACAATGTTCTGTCTTCTCCCTGCTGACTTGCACTCGTGTGCATTTCTTCACTTGCCCTTACGTACATTTCTTCACTCACTTGACGTTGATTTATTGAAGTTTCCTAGTAGGTAGGCTGCATTTGAGACATTGGATAATATAGAGAAATCACTTTAGAGCTGTTCCCTAATGTCCAGAAGAAAAGATTCCAGAATCATGGGTAGGCAATGATAATAAATGAAATTAAACTTGTAAAATGATTTACAGTTAAATAAAAGGAGGAATTAACCTGGGTGTAGGTTGATATTTCTTTTTCTCCATTTTTTTCAGTCCTATGTCTTTGGAGAAGTAATTTTTCACAGCTTCAGATAGCTCAGTTGTGGAATTTGGACTATGATGCCTATTTTATAATTTTGATATAATATAATATTGATATATTTGCAAATGCAAATATTAATGTTGAAAATTATATGTTTAAATTGAGTGTGGTGGTACAGACTTACAATCCCAGTGGCTGGGGAAGCTGAGGTGGTAGGACTACTGAAGCCCAGGAGTTTGAGATCTGTTAGAACACAGCAGGACTCTTCTCTTATTTCTGTTGGAATCAATAATTATACAGATAATACTGAGCAAAGTTACTTAATCATAGGGCATTATAATTTTCTCATCAATGGGACATCATTCTTCCTACTGGGAATCAATTTTTCACATTTATTTTCCCTTCTGGTCTTAGTAGCAGCTCTATTGATAATAAGCATAATGTTCTCATTTTATTTTTATGACCATGTAGATAGTCCTTCTCTTCCTCTTTAGTAAGCTTCTCTTAAGAGTAAGGATCCACTTGTTAAATGTGTCTCCTCTGGTCTAAAACAGATAATGAATTACACAATGTTGAATGATTTGGAGGTAGCTATGTCATTTATTTTATTCCTACCAAGTTTAAGTTCATTGCAAAGCATAGCATCTTCATTATCTACTTTACATCTTACAATAACAATTATAGCACATAATAATGTTTATTTTTCAATTGGAGAAACTAAGGTACAGAGAATCTAAGCAACTGCCTGATACAGCATGTTAATAAATGGCATTTGAACCCTGGTAGAGGGTTTGCTTCTAATCACTTTCAACCAGGCTTTCAAGACTGTTGACAGTATGGAGTTCACAAAGTCCTTTACGTTGGCTTATTGTTCAACATAAAGAACTTACCTCACTTGGCTGTTTAGGAAAGGTCTGGAAAAGTATTATTGTTTTCTCCTCATGGTTTGTGCAAGCTACTGTTCAAAACATAACCGATATGCACAAAGTTTCGGGGTAACATATGGTAGAGCATGGTATACATTTTGTCATTTTAGAAAATTAAGATATTGAATATGGGCTAGGAAATGGCTCAGCAGTTAAAGGGCTTGGTGCATAAACAAAGGACTTATGTTCAGATCCCCACATTCCACATAGATGTGTGTGTGTGAGAGCCCACCTGTAATTCCAGCTCAGGAAGGCAGAGCCTAGGAATCCTTAAAACAAACTAGCTAGCCACACTAGCCAAAATAGCTTACTCTGGTTCAAAGTAGTAAGATAGAAAAGTGATTGAGAAAGATTCCTGATATTACCTCCAGGTTCCACTTGCATGCACACTCATGTATACATGCACCTACATACCTGCCACGCTCATACAGACATGTGTACATACATGCTCACACCCTATATACACATGTATATGAAAAATGTATTAAATATATCATTTGGTATATTGTATATTAACTTTAATTGTGCAATGATTTTTTAAAGAGAACTTAAATAAGTTATATAATGCTGCACTGTTACTGTATGGATATACCTGAAGTTCTAAACTACTTTCTTATTGTTAAACTTTTGATTCTCATTTCTTTGAGGACAAGAGATTACTTTTTCTCTCACTGATTTTTTTTTTTTTTTTTTTTTTTGGTGAATCTAATCTTGCCTGGATTAATGACTTGCTTCCTTGGAACACACTACTATTAGAAGTGGGGTTACTGAGTCAAAGATGATGAACTCTTGTCAGGCTGTTATTAAATTACTTTCTGAGACTCAACCTAGTGAATATTGGTTGGATGTTGAATGAATGAGAAATATATTAATTCTATTACTATCACTGTATTAAATTTCTTCCATATAAGTTTGAAGTGGTCAAGAAAACAGAACACTGCAGCTTTTTAGAGGAACAAGTTTAATCTAGGCTTTAGGGCTTAAGTGGTATGAAGGGAACAGGCAGCAGAAGCTGCAGTTAGGAGATTGGAAGGGCTGACCCAGACAAATCCAGCCCAATGCAATGGAGCTGCTGGAAAGCTGAGGTTCACACTGGGTCCCCTGCACCCCGCTTCCCCCCCAATCACACGTAGGCACACATGCAGAGTTCTAAAATGCTGTCACTTCTGGACACTAGAATTTCCTGCTTCTGCTTCACTTCAATCACCTGGACTTCTTGGCAAACTCGAGCTCTGAAGCAGGGGTGGTGATGGCAATAGTGGTGGTGGTGGGCATTCAAAGTGCAGCTTCCACTGGAGAAGAGAAAGGTCCCAGAGCTGATGTGGTTCCTGGCTACTCAGAACCCCTTCTGTTATGTTCACAGCAGAACCTGCTGGGCCCTCTGACAGCTCTTTGTCAGTTGAAACTGAATGACATGGTCGTATTATTTTTTAGCTTTTTTTATTGTTAGATAGTTTTGTATATGCATGTAAGAATTTTTAGTCATCTCACCCCAATTCCTTCTTCGTTCCCTCCCTCTTCCATTTAGATATTTCTTCCCAAGTCTCTCTACCACTTTTATGTCTTCTTTTGTGTGTGACCCACTGGATTTAATTATTGTTTTTTTTCCCCATCAGCATGGTAGGAGTCTATTTATTGAAGTAAAGGCAACTTATGACTGGTTACATGTCCCACTGACTCCTCTTCCCCAACAACTCTTCACTGACAGCAATGCATTATTTTAATTGCCATGTTTTGATTTAAATATTACATTTCATATCCTTTCATATTTCTATTGGCCACTCATTTATCAATATTTCCGTGTACCTAGTATGAATCATAATTTTGGGCGTAAGGGAATCTTGGTGATAAAGAGGGCAAGCTTTCTTTCATAATGCTTATACTCCAGAGCAGCCAGATTAAGGAAAAAACAAATGAAATAAGGCAATTTATATAGTCAACAAATGTAAGGAAAATTGGGGAGGATTTTGGGATGAGCAACAAAGATTACTGACTGTCCTTCAGTGAATCTGGAGTCTTTGGAGATTATTTGATCCCATAGCTTATGAACCTTTGTGTATCTTTAATTAGTTCATTTTATAGCTCTGTAGAAATAGAATTTAGCATGTAGTAGATCATTAGTGATATAATTAATTAATGTCTACAGAGATGTAAACTATATCTGATATAATGCAATTGATTATCATGGTATGGATAATGGAGTTTTTTTTTTGCCACTTTCATATCCATTTAAAAGTTTGTTTCAGCCGCCCTTATCTGAATATCCATGTGTGGCATTGTTACAACATCTCATTGATACATTTGAAGAAAATCTTTAGTATATGCTTGTTTCACATATGTAAGTGGCTCAAGTTTGATAGTTAAAAGTTGGTTTGAAGCAGCTCAGCAAACTAGCCAATAAACTTTAGAGAGTAATGGATGGAAGGAATGAAGAGCTATGGGAAGGGAGATTAAATAGCAAGTGAAAGCCTCACTGAGGAGTATATTCGAGTTGAGACTTGAATATATAAAGAGAATGTCCCCATGCGATGGAGAGGTGGAGTGCTCCAGGAATAGGGAACTGTTCATGTAAAAGCTGTCATGTTCCATGGGCTGTCACATTCAAGAAAGTAGTTGCAATGAGTAAGGAGGTGAATAGCTGGGAGTGTGGTCAGAAGGGTTGGTGTGAGCCAGAGTAGGTTGGACTCTTAGACTACAGGGAGGAGCTCCATTCATGAGTCTGTCAGGGACTTACACAGTGTGATGTCTCTGTCATGTACTGTAGAATGATGAGTTTGAACTCCTTCTTCTGTGATTGGTCTTTCTTTTTTTTATTATTTTTTCCTAGTTATACAAGCTCAATAGGTACTTCCTTCTTTTCCCTCCCTCCTTCCTTCTCCCTTTCCACTCCCCTCTCACCTCTTTTCCTTCCCTCCTCTTCTCTTGGTGATTCCTGCTTTCTCCCTCCCATTCTCCAGAACATCTGCTGAATTTCCCTCTGAGTTCTCCACCCTAGTGAGGTTCAGGATCAGTGGCTTAGCTTGGGGCTCCTTCTTGGGCTGCCTGCTAGCATGGGAACTCTATTATGTCTGTTTAACTCCTCGCCTTTAAGGATCCTACTGCCTGAAACCTTCTCCCCTGTGATCAGTGCTTGACTTTAACTTTGGGGGTTCGTTGACATGTCACCCATTGTGCAGGTCAGGCAAGGTCCTGTAATTGGTCTTTCCTGTTTTCCCTTATGATTATTAACTCTGGCATTCTAGTTGGCTTATCAGACAGAAAAATTATAACTTGTTGGATTAATATTTGTAAACAAACATAATCAAGGTAGTAATATATAATAATTGGAGTGATATTTGCAAATTAAAATATACACCAAGAAAAAAATTAGCTTTTAGATGGTGAGTGGCTACATGGGTAAATCTGATGACCTGAGCTTGATTCCCAGAGTCTACATGGTAGAAAAAGAGAGTCGACTTCTGAAAGTTGCTCCCTGCCATTAATATGTGTGCTGTGGCAAGCATAAGCCTTCTCTCTTTCTGATGCCTAAATAAAATATTTTCAAAAAAAGAGAAATATATTACCCCTTACCCAGATCACTGTTTTTAGTTTCAAAGCTTCCAGGGTCTTAACCGCTTCATCTTGGTATGGTAACATATAAAATACCCCTGAAGTTGAACAGGACATCAAGTATTCAGTAACTTGGAGTCTTCCTATGACATGTGCTGATCAGGCAATAGCAGCTAGTTGGTCCTGCCTGACGTAGTCGGTGTCAGGAACACCTGGATTGTCTGCATCTAAAGCAGCCCATTTCAAGTCTCACATCTGTTCATCCTTCCTCTGAGAGATGCCCTCTGGGAAGGCTCTTCCTGCCATGCAGTCCCAAGGGTAGGTGACAGGCTCCCCCAACTCCCAATAAGGAGCACACCTGGGAGAAACTAACCAGTGGAACAAAAGCTATTCAGAGAAAGCAAGAGGAAACTCAGTGGCCTGTGCAACAGAGATGCAGAAGGGCTTCCGCCCACTGACGTGCTGTGAAATCAAGGTCATCTCTTTACTCAATGAGTATTTTTCACCATTCGGTACAATGATGTATTCTGCATCAAGCTCCTTTCTTACTGCTAACTTGGTATTCCAGGAATTTCCACTCAAATGGGAGTGAGCCTGGTCAGGGGAAATACGTTTCCTCCATTTTAAATCTGTTTATGATGCCCAGTGTCCAATGTGAATTGGTGGCAATATTAACAATCACAGACACTGGACAGCACTTGTGCACTCATCAATTTCCCTGAAATAAATCTTCATAAAATTATCATTGTACAAAAGAAGGATTTGAAGCACATAGATGTTCTATGATGAATTCACAAGAGGCATTTGGAGGGGTTGGGATTTAATAGTGGTGTTTCTGTATTAGTTTTTTTTTTTTTTTTGGCATTACTCTGAAGTCCTCTAAAACCTCTGAGAAATTGTTCAAAACCTAAAACCTGAGAGGTCTGATAAATAGATGTCTCATAGCAGCCCCGTCTGCTGTAATGAAGTCCTCTATATTCCTGAAGCATCTAGTCAACCCTGCATGGGCTGTACTGCTTTTCAATGTGGGTGCATCCTGACCGGCTTTGAAGAGTCTTACTTTTCCTTCCTGTACTTTTGAAATTATGTTTATTTCTCAGTGATACTGTGAAGATTAAGAGGCACATAATAGATACTTATTAAAATCAGCTTCTTTCAGGGAAACAGCAACGTATGGAGAAACCGCAGTCTCCTCTTTGCTTTGTTTATGAAAAGTTCTTGAGACGGGTCAATTAAACAAGCCATTCAAAGACATGCATACATGAGCTATTTTATCAGCTCTCTGAAAGACACAGAGATACTAACAGACTCTGGTTAGACTGGGTGTTTATACAGGTGCCAAAGTTCTTCAAAGGAGAGTGGTAAGCAGACATTGCAGATAAATTGGAATTAGTACAGTGAGAAAAATCAAGAGTAAAAGGAAGTGTTTCAAGGAAGCAGAATAGCACCCAGAGACTCCCAAACAGGAAGGAGTTCTTGGCTGCAGAGGAAGTGAGTGCATGGACAAGAGTCACCATGGGCTTGGAGCTTTCGGTCTTATGGTGCTCATTGTTCCTGTGGCCTTCATGTGCTGCTGCCTCTCTTCTAGGTCTCAACAGGATCTTCCCAAAGATTTACGCCTCTCTTTTCATCCATGCCCCACTTGGAAGGCAGTGAGGTGGCTTCTCAGGACTTTAGGTTCAAGTCACTAAACTGGATGACTTTATGTCTTGGCTTGCCCTGGTAGAGCTATGTGATGCAAGAATAATTATTTACAGAACCCTGTTCATTTTGAAATTGTGATTATCTTGCCTTTTCGTTCATGCAGGTGTGTGTGTATGTTTTGCATGTGAGCGGATACATGCAATTGGCATATGTGCACAAGTGCATTTGAGTGCATGTCTCTGTGGAGGCCCCAGGGGACACTGGGAATCTCTCTCTTCCATCTCATTGTCATGAGCCTGGGTCACCTTCCAAGGGTTAGAAGTACAGATAGGCTGCTGCATGGCATTTTTATGTAGGATCTGGGGACCTGAACTCAGGTCCCTTTGCTTGGGAAGTAAGGGCTCTAACCATTGAACTATCTCCCCTATGTGTTCATCTTCTCCTTTGACCAGCTCAGGGTAAACTTGTAACTTGGCGATTCTGGTTGTCACTATTCATGTAGAGATGTTCTTTTCTGTGTGACTTTTCCCTCCCTCTTGGGTCAGCTGGGACTGCATTGCATTTTAATCTTTGAGAGTGCTGTCCAGTTGGATGAGGACAGTTGATAGAGAACAGACGACACTGTTATTGCTGTCATTGTGGTTGCCATTGTCATTGGTGAGGAGAAAGGTGTTTGGCTGGTGAACAGGTGTGAGGAAATCATCAATTGTTCAGGGTCCTTTTCTCTGGAAGTAGAGACGGGACTTCCGGATGCTTCTCCCAAGCCACATTCTATGTTTGGGGCTCTGGGCACATCAGTTGATGTGTATTTTCAGATTTCTGCTTCTAGACAGGCTTTGTCAACCTTCTAGCCACAGGCAAGACTCTGACATTATTGGAATTGGGTGACTCCAGGCAGATAGATGAGTGACTTTTGAGGACGTCAATTTCCTCATTTGGAGAAAGTTGTTTAAACGGGCATCCGAATTCGATTGGGTGAGCTGAGAATGGGAGTAATTAAAGAAAGCTATAATCATATTGTTCCTCCTGAAGTCTGAAAGAGTGTTTGCAGAAAAGGTTTTGAAATGATGCCACAGAGATACCACCACCAACATGGCTGTTTCATGACCACGTGTAGAAGATTTCCCACACCAGTCCTGCTCATGAATCATAACCAGAGGCAGGTTCTTGATCACAAAGTCTGATAAAGCCACTGGACTCTGGTTTAGCATTTGGATTCAGAAGCTGGTGAGAGGGAGAAGTGGTTATTTTTTTTCCCCCCTCTGGCTTCTCTACTCTCTGCTTTGAATTCTCTTTCTAGCACATGACAGGATCTGGCAGAGGTAGTGGTCAGGGGAATATGATGGAGGAAGTAACCTTTTCTCTCATTGGGGCAGATTTGCTCCATTGAAACATGAAGTGCAACCTCACAGGGTTAGGCCCTAGCAGGCTGGCAAAGGGCAGTGTGTTGGCAAACAAAAGTGCTCTTATTTTTCTGTCAATGAAAACTCAGTTGACCGCAGAAAGAGACGACAGTACTTTCCCATTTCTTTCACATGTCTGATAATGAACTCTATTGTAGGCTGAGCCTTTGGGCGTTATCTGCTGCTGTTTTTTTCTGCTGGCCAGAGTTCGCACATCTCCCACATGACTGCATGGCTTCCTTGCAAGTGGCTGACAACTGACTGCTTAATGTTCTGCTTAAGATTCTTAGCACTGATGAATATTCAACCTCTCCGAATAAGCAGAACTATAGGGCCCTCAAACCTTCTGACATGGGAAACAGTTTCAGGGGCATTAAGATTACAAACTTAAAGCCTTAGATTTTTAAAATATTCTGTGACTTTTTTGGCAAATGAAATTCACAGGTACTTGTATGTGCATGCATACACATGTGCATATGCACACACACACACACACACACACACACACACACACACACACACAGTGATTAGGATTTCCAGTGAGTCAGAATTTGTAGACTCAGTTTTATGTGGTAGAGAGGCAAAGTGGCTTTGTCTGGGGACACACCATCCTACGGTCCCTGGGTAAGATGTATCTCACTTTCTTATTAACTCCACATCAAACCCTCCAGAGAAGGTGTTATCATTCTTATTGCACTGCAAGGGGAAGCGAGATCCAGAAAGATTAAATGATAACCGTGTGATGACCACAGATGCAAAGGATGTGTCACGAAGCTAGTGTCAATCAAACAAGCAATTCTAGGCCAGGCACAGTGCTAAGTCTGACATGGACACTTCCTTCCTGAACTTACAGGCTAAATGTATGTGATAAGTGGGGTTATCTTTGTTTATAGATAAAAGAAATGAAGAGGGAGAGTACAGAGGATTTGAACTGTATTTGTGGAGATATCACATGACTTTCTGGCCCCACTTTTGGGAGCCAGCCACCATTGTGAACAAACAGGCACATCTCAGAATCTGCTCAAAGAAGGGAAGATGCCCGAGCTTACTTAGCACAAGTCTCATGCCTTCATCAAAAACTCTGCTGACCCTGTCTTTCGTTCTTAGCCATCCCTGCAGGTGTCTTAGGTGTGAGACCTTGTGAGGGAATTGGCATTCAAAACAATGATTTTAATGTTTGTGCAGCTGAAGGAGACACATATATGTCACTATGCAGAGTCAAACAAGCAAAGTGATGCCATTCTGGGAGCACTGGCAAAATGAGGCTGTGCGGTTAGACCTGGAGACTATGGGAAAATGTCTTGAACAACACTCTCCAAGGATTGTAATAACTGGAATTGGAATCTATGCACTTGAAATAGTTTCTTCTCTGATCATTGGCAATCCAATTCCAAATACAAGACGTGAACATTTTTACACATAGGAGGCTTCCCTTTATCACATTGCAACTTGAAGATGGCTGTATACATTACTAATTTTCACAATAACCCTGAGGGTAAGTATTATGTTGTGCATGTTCTAAGGGAAGAATCTGAGACTGCGAGAGATGAAGCAACCTGAAATATTAATTACCATACCAAATAATTATGATAATAGAATTGTAATTCTTCAATTAGTGAATGAGCTAAGATTATCAGGTCCCTTTCAGAGTCTATGTGACTTCCACTACTGCAGTCTGCTTAGAGATACACAAATAAAGTTTTCTTCTTAGCTCAAACATTTGAACTTCCTCTTTGGGTTTTAGGTTAAAAACTATGAAGCACTTTGCAGTAGTCTCAAACACCAGAGACCTACTTACTAAACTTCTGGAGCCCACTGACTCCCACTTTTTTTTCTGTTTTAGATTGTGATCTCACCAAAGAATGAAGCAAAGTGATTTTCCTATGTAAGTCTTCCTCTCTTCTGCCAGAGTAGGCAACCAAGAAACATTTGCTGAGTAAAATGGGATTTTTTTTTTACTCCCTCACCATTTAGCTAAAAGAAGACTAGAAACAGACACTGAGAAGAGAGAAACACACAAGCCAGCAAGATGTAGCAATTAACTGGAAGGAAACTGAAAAAAAAGACTTTAAAAATAGATCTAGGATTTCAAAAGCTTCAAAGTTGGACTACTAGTAGTTGGGGCAAATAGCCCAGGCATGTCAAGGTTTTTCATAATTCTTCACACCTTTTCCAAAGTAAAAATCCCATGAGATGATGTGATTAAACACGGAGTTGCTCTGTGCATGTTGACTACCCTTGGGCTCTTGCCAGCAACCTTCCTGAATATTAAATGGATTAGCTTCTCCACACAGCTGTCTTGTCTGTTCCAGCACACTGGTTAGGAAGCATTGCCTTAGAAAGTGTCATAGCACTTCTTAAACAGAGACCATCCATGTCTCTTTGCTTCTCCAACCCTAGTGCTCAGCACCAAGTATGCATTTTTTGGAAACAATAGTATTTCACATCCTTTGTTCAAGAAGGTAAAGCAATGTGTGATGGTGTATGTTGTAAAGACTTTCAAGTGAAAGCTGAAGATAGACTGGCTCATGTGGGGATTTATAGATGTTCTCTCAGTGGCTGAGTGGGAAGAGGGTGCCTTTCTATCTTTCCTATACAGTGAGTGATCAAAACTTCCAGATGTTTCCAGGAGACAGACCACTGTAAAAACAAACAGGCAGTCAAAGCTTATTTCTACGCAAAATAAGGATGAAGTGGAAAGGAATTAGTGAGAATCAAGCAATTCTTACCTTGAATTTCCTTTCAGACTTGAGTTATTGGTGCTTATTTTAACCTAAACTTGCAAATGGTTATTTCCAATGTTAAATTATTAAATTCAGAGATGTGGTGTGTGTGTATGTGTGTGTGTGGGCGTGCGCGTGCACGCAAGTGCGCGGATATGTGAAAAGTTGGTTATAGAAGTTGCTATGGCTTGATGGAATGGACTACTAATTATCTGAAGACTACTCATTAAACAGAAAAATCAAAATGATGTTAAAGAGAAGAATTAATTGTGAGTCTAGAATCTATAAAGGTGTTTAGGCCCAAAAGCGTCTTGCAAGGGTCCTTCTTGAAAGTCATGTGGGACAACAGAGGTTCTATTTTTCTCTGCTTTTGAAGCTGTACTCTTGGGAAGTTACAAAAGTTGAACAGAAAGTATGAAATCTGGAAGTTTAAAAAAAGGCACAAAACCTCCCCAGAGTGGCTGGTTCTGAGAAGCAGAGCACATTTCCATCACTTCTGCCCCCGATCTCGCTTTCTGGTCTTTTTTTTTTCCTAATGTAAAACATTCAGAAAATGTATTAGCGCCATTGAAGTTGCTTTCTCACAAATTTTCTTTTTAGACCATGGGTATTCTTCTGATCTTGTATTCCATTTGAACAGAGAAGTCTTGTGTATATTGCACCTAACCCTGGGCAGTACTGGGACATGTAACTGAGCCGTGTTCAAGACAGGTTTATCCCACAAATTCATCCAGGTCTGGCTTGTTGCAGGGACCAGGATCACCTGAGCCTCATCTGTGCAAGTGGCTGCCTTTAGAGGGTCTGAGCAGGCACAGCATTCTGCATGGGGCTAGCGAAAGGAGCCCGGACATTCTTCTGTCTGAACTGTGAAACTTCTCAACTATAACATGGGGATGCATGACTTGTAGCTGCCTCTCTCAAATGTTGTGAAAGTTAAATGAGGAAAGATAAGCAATGGATTCCATACATAGTAAATAGTGATTGTCAGTCAACTTTCCGCTTTTGGTAGAACCAATGGAATAATGTGGAAGATGAGCAGTACAACATCAGCATTGATTGTGTGCAAGATGGGTGTATTGAACTGTCTTCATCCAGGACTTTAAACATCCATTAACTGCTGGGCATTTGGCTGTCTCTATCTGTTCACATAGGACATATGTAATTCTCAAAATAGTCTCTTGGAGTGGGAATTGTCACACATTTCAACCTTTTATGGTTTAAGAAACTCAGATTCAGGAATTTCTTTCTTTCTTTCTTTCTTTCTTTCTTTCTTTCTTTCTTTCTTTCTTTCTTTCTTTCTTTCTTTCTTTCTTTCCTTTCTTTTCTAAAAAAAAAAAAAACATTTCTGGGGCGAGACAGCAAAGGCAATGCTAGCCTGAGGACAGGAATTGAGGTTCAGTGTCAGATGTGTATTTTTAGGATGTTCATATGGTTGGTCATGTCTCAGTGCTTTCATATTTAACAGTAGCAGGGTCACACATTTTCTGATGTGTTGATTAATGGTGTCTGTCTTCTGTCTGAAGATGGTGTAGGTCCCCTAACCCTTCCATTGCCTTTTGAGATCTTTAAGACCCTGATTTCCACAGGGCACCAAAAGGGATCTTAGCTTCAAGTGTTCATATTGGAGTTGGAGAAAGTATTTGCATTTGACTCAGTTCTTTAAGTTTACATTTACTGTATGCTTCTGCGCCGCCCCATGAACTCTTCTTACTTTGTGGTCTTGCTCATTCTTCTAGAGCCTGCCTTACTATTATATCACCTATATCAGGGCTGACTGTATTTTCAGATAGAGGGTGATGATTCTTATTTATGCCTTAGTAGTTGTTTGAATGAAGTGTGTTTAGCTGGGTTTCCACCCAGCTTCACTAAGTGGGGAGCCTTTGGAGGAAGGCATTGTCTTCGCATCTGTTCTCTGAGTGACATGTACATACCTAATAAATCAGTGAAGCACAAAAGACTAACTTTGCCCTCTGACTTACTATGATCTGAGAGCAGTGCTAATCATTTGTCCCTGATTCTCAGGGCTCCACTTGTCCACAGTTTGGTTCTTTTATGACCAGAACAATATCAGAATAGTTCCAACTGATCATTAGTTGGATCTAAACCATGGCTTGTCGATTCCCATTTTTTTTGTCTGGGCCTCTTGGTGATTCTGTTTTAATCATTTTGGGCACTTGCTTCCATGGTGAATTGTTTAACTCTAAGCAGCTCCATTAATAACGATGTATAAGCTGCAGCTCTCAGATCTCAGGATTTGAGGAAGAGATATGCATGCGTGCAAGAGAGAAACCATTCATGAATGCTGGGGGGTGGGGAGGGAATAGCAGTTGAAAAGGATATGAAAGCCACTTCCCTTTCTCATGTGAGTAGAAACCCCAGCAGAGGCTATCAGAACTACTCATCTATATGATCATTCATTCATCTGCCCATTCATTCATCTTGGACAGTCCAGACATTGCTGGAGTAGCTCCCTCTCTTCTTGTCACTGTCCAGCTTATAGGCAGCAGCAACCATGACTTTTTGATGATTATTTGTTATTCATAAGATAAAGTACAAGTTCCTTCGAGTGGCATGTAATGCTGCTGATCTAGTTTTTGCCTACCAGCACCCTCTTTTTACTCTCTCAGGAATCTAGACTCCCTTCTCTGTAGTTTTCTATCCACCTTCCCTTTCATTTCTTTTAGATTTTTTTCCTACTTGGTGTCAACCTTACCTCTATTGTAAGACTTTTCCTGAGCTTGTTGATGTAAGTCCCATTTCTCCTTTATAGTTTTATAGGTACATACCTATTTTACCCCTGATTATAAGGACTGAACCCTGGTTGACATTTATCTTTCTAAAATTTTTATTTAAGTTACTATTATTATTACTGTGTGCATATATGTGTGTGTGTGTGTGTGTGTGTGTGTGTGTGTGCTTGTGTGTGTGCACACACATGTGTATATATCTGTGGTTGGTACCAAGAATGCCTTTGAAAGTTTCCAATGCCTTTTCCAGGAACAATAGTATTTTTTATCCTTTATTCAAGAGATAAAGCAATAAATGACATTGTATGTTGTAAATACCTGTTCCACAAGACTTGTGTGTGGGTATGCATATCACAGCCTGCATGTGGAGATCAGACACTGTTTGTGAAGTTGGTTCTTTCTTTTCACCTTTACTTTTCATGAGCATTAAATCTTCAGTGATCTTGTCTCTTCGTATGGCAAAGTTCATAGTGAGTCCCTTATAGTCCCAAAGTTCAGATTGGGTAGATACTTTGAATGAATTTGGGAGGAAGTTAGTATTGAGTCCACAAAGGATTTGTATATTCTTCACTCATTCTTACTTTCTCTCTGACTAATGATATTTCACTCACTATTCAATTTTTACTTTCAGGATTCTCGTTGCTCTCTACCATGTTGTTCAAACCACAGTTTGCATGCCATTCGCATGAATATTCAGTGGCTTAGTTTGTTGCCAGAGACCTAATTTTCTCAGTGTTCATTGCTGCCTTCCTCATTGCTTTTGAGAGAAGCCAGTCTTACCACATTACACTTGGCCTGTTGGAAAGGTTGAAGAAACTTCTCCAGATTCAAATATTTGGTGGCAAAGCTCATCTTCCTTTACCTTACAAAACCTTTAATTGAAGATAACATAGATTATGGATTCTGACTTGTTTATAAAATGTCTCTAAACCCTGGCATGTTTGAGTCAAACCCAGGGTTCCCAAAACTATCATCCCCAGAGAAATACAGCATTAGAGGGGCAGAGTCTAGGGTGGGGAGACCTGCAGCAATATATAAGTCTATGAAAGGCTCATGAATACTCTATGAGGTTTGGCAAATGCCACAACTCTTGAAACCAGACATACTCGGCATGAAGTTTCAACTGACTTGATGTACTGACAAGGGAAGTGCTTGCTTTCAGGGTCTGTTGATTTATGACTCATTCTTCAGGTTTGTGTTTCGTACTGTTTGGTACAAGATATCTGAAATAGTGAATGGTTCTTGTTGAAAGCAAACGATCACTTCACTTTTCTCTCTTCTCTTTATCAACTTGATCAAAATTTAAAAAGTACTTGAATGTGGTAGATTGTGTTTTGTGTAGATCTTAGAAGCTAAATAATATGACACTATATAACTTAATGAAATACACTCCCACAGCATATAATCCAACAACTTAGTCTAGTTCTCCAGCTAGGTTCCACAGTTCATGCAGTGAACAATCACAAAACCTTTCTTTTTCTACTAGAAGCTGTTCTTATGGCATCATTACTGATACTGTTCTGAACTTCAGGTCTACATGCTCTCAGGGGCATACCTTGTGCATCTGAAGTTCCATCTTGTTGAATGTATTATGCTGTCCCCTATTGGAAACCAGCAAGTCAATATCGACTTCTTTTGTTCTAGTATCTAATCAGTCTTTAACACATACTGGTTCCTCCTGATTGTATCCAAACCTCCCAAGTTTTCAGCTCTCATCCTAGCTGTCCTTCAAGAATATTGCCTCAGTAGCTGCACAGTAGTTCCCTTGTTCCCACTTTTACTCCTTTTCCTTCTTCCCACTAGTCAACACTCACAGTGCCTTAGTACAAAATGCATTTAATCATGATGTTTAGCTGTGTAACCATCCTCAGTGGTCCCCTTTGCCGCAAATAACAAGCGCAGCCTGGAAGATTCTTCACAACCTGTCTTTGTTTTTTTATTTTATTTTAGCTTTTTTTTTTTTCTTTTACTACCAACTCTTCACTCTGTGATCTGTCATGCCACCTAGGGCAAGCCACACCACCCTTTCTTTCTTTTTTTTTATTAATTAGTTAATATTTTCTACTCATACAAACTTAATAAGTACCCCGGTCCCCTCCCTCCCTCTACCCCTCCTCGGACCCCCTTGGCCCCTCCCCCTTTTTCCCTTTCCTTTTCCCCCTCCCTCCTTATTTCTAGTGTCAGTTCTTCAGTGTGATTCTTAGCCTTTGTCTAGACCTGCTTTGTACCAACCATACTCAGCTTTCAGGACCCAGCTGAGATGCCACTTGCTCCAATGTATCATAAGCCCCTCTCCAGTAATTTTTGCAGCACTGTGGACATACATCTATCAAAACTCTAGTCATATAACTTTGTAATTACCTTTTCACCTTTTTGGTTAAACCATTAGATTGTAAGTTTTCTGATAGCTGGGCCCCGTCATAGTCACCATTGTATTGCCAGTGCCCCACCAGAGACCTGAGGGAAGCAACAATGTTTGTTGAAACAGTGCATGTAGATTTCTCTTGTTTTGAACAATTTGAATTTCTTCCTGATACTGATGTTGATGTTTTCTCATCCAGAAGTGCCTTTTCCCCTCCTCTTCTTCTCCATTTGAGTTCATCCTGGGATAATCACATGCTGATTGGTTTTTAATGTTTTATTTTGCATAATTTATTATAAGCAGATCAGCTAAGAGGTCTCTAAATGTCAAGTGTAAGACAGAAATAGCATCATGTCTGCAGAATGACACATCTTAGAGAAGCACTGAAATAAGAGTCAGGAACCTGAGTCCTGGCCACAGTTGTATTGACGACCTGAAGCAAGTGGAGCCGAGACTCCCAGCCTCATTCCCTCATCAGCACCAGGAGGCGGCATTATTAAATGCTTTCTAAGCATCTTTCCAATCACAATTCCCATAGCTTACTTTGTGTGTCTGGGTATATGTACGGGTGTGTATGTGTGTGTGCGTGCGCGTGCATGCTTAATCGCAAAAGTGGACACTTGAGTGTGTGTGCCTGTGGAGGCCAAGAATGACTTTGAGAATCATCCTGGCTTGCTCTACCTCTTTATTTCTTTCCTCTGCATTCTAGGGCTGGAAGTGGAGGCCACTGTCATTTCTGTCTGGTATTTTTACATGGGATCAGGGGATCTGAATTTGGGTCCTTTTGCTTGTGAGGCAAAGGCTCTAACCCCTCAGCCATCTCTTCAGCCCCCATAACTCCAATAACATTTGATAATCAGGATGGAAAAAATAAAAAGCCATGTGGAGGGACCGAAATAATGAGTGGAATATATGCATGAAATCTATTTTTTAGACATTAATTTTATTTTTGAGTCAGAATCTCACGTAGCTCATGTTGGCACTAAATTCTCTGTGTAGCAGAGGATGACCTTGAGTTCCTCATCCTTCTGCTTCTTTCACCTTCTAAGTGCTAGATTATGGGCATGAGCCCTGATACCTAGATAATGTCTACATGAAAATTTTGTTAATAAGTCTCCATGCTCCATGACAAACTATCTCAGCTATGTCCTGGAATTTACCAAGCATGGACTGTGGTTTGAATGGTCTCTAGTGAACTTCGCTTCATTGTTACATGATCCAAACCAAGTTCCTTTTTCTGCAAGTCAAGTATTGAAGGATGTACATTTTTAAGGTTGCTTGGAGGACTGAATTTCAGAATTCATGGTGGTGTCATGGTAACCTGATGTAGATAGAGCATCTTGATGCAAAAGTAAAAGGGCTAAAAGAGGAAATGATTAAGATGGGGGAGCTGATTTCACATGTGAGTATGAAGAACTCTGGTTGGTTTTCATGGTCCATTGTCTCTAGCAGAAACTCAAAACATATTTGCTCAATACTCACAAGAAAGGATTTTCCTTGTTTAATTATTTGAAGGACTTGAGAGAGATGATTCTGTACTGGAGAGGTTTTGAGTTTTTAATGTTAACAAAGACCCAAGGAGTCCTTTCCATTAGTCCTTTAGGAATTATTTTAAAGTCTAGATTGCACTGTGCAAAATAATTTTTCCTTGTGCTTTATCCATCAAATGTAAACAAAAACACATCTGTTCAATTTTCAGAATTTGTACACTTTCTACTAATATAAAACAATGATGGAATTATTGTAAGTCTATTTGTTTCTCAGCCTTCAAGAGTCTTCTGGTTGAATGTGTCTTTTTAAAGGAGGGGACAAATGATAAAGAAGCTCCTCAAGGGTGGGAAAATTCCTGTGTTCTCTCAAGACAGTAGGATTTGAAAAGTGGAACATGTGTAACTGTATTTCTGATACTGCTAATTCTCCTGAACAGTCCTAAACCTCTTCATTCCCTCCTTCCTCCCAACATGGAAGTGCTACATACCTGTGAGTTCTGGTACCAAGAGCTGCACTGCATGCCTTCACCATCACACTGTCCTGGAATTTCAGAAACCACAAGTCAGAATAAATCTTTCATCTCTTGAAAGTTGTTTGTATCAAATGCTGCTGGTCATTGGAATGGAAAGGTAATTAATACAATTGGCAGTCTAGCTCTACGCGTCACTTGGGTTCTTCAGGTCTACTGACCTGCCCTCTTTAAGTATCATCTACTTGATCTCTCAGCTGGAGCTATGGTGTCGTGTTTTTATGGTAAGTAAAAGATCATTCTGAGAACGTGTATAGCTCAGTGTGGGGCACACAGGTCTTGCTCGTGAAAGCGTAGCTTTTGTTTGCACTAACTGGCCTACGAGAAAGCAGAACTATGGACCACACACTGGGTGGAATGGGCTAATATTTCAGAGTGAAGAGTGCTGTCAGAGTTAAAGTGTGAGTAGACTAAAGTTTTAAAAATGCTCCAGGTGGATTAAAAAGCCATGATGCAACTTTCATAGCTTTTAATTTAAAGCTAGCTTCTTTTAGAACCCGAGTTGGAGTGTTTAACTATTACTCAATGTTTCATGTGTATGTATATAGAAACCGAATGTATTCTGGCAGGTTCCTGTTCATCTGTGACACAATCTTTGGACTCTCCCCTACGTGCTGCTAGCCAGGCCCAGTGCAAGGGCCCCACTGAGATAGCTATGTCCAGTAACTCTGCTCAGGCCCTGAATTTCAGCAAAGATTAGCCCATTGATGATTCCTGCTGGTTTCCAACGTGCTCTTCCCTGAGAACCTACAAGTATCTTCTGGTTGATTATGTAGACTCTTCTGCTTCCGTCCACATCTCGCATCGCTTCTGACAGGTTACTTGTGTAATGAATGACAAGTGACTTGCAGTGACATACTTGGATGGATGCATGTAATTTTAAAATTTTCATTGATCATCAATTACTGCATCTGGAGTCTCATGCATTACAAATGAAAGACTTTATGGATGTTCTTTTATCAGTAATATTTAAAATTGATTGGCAGGCTGATGGGAAAACTCTGACTCTGATTTATTCATTTTAAAAAAAACCAACAGACACCTATTGTGTAGTCGACGAGGAAGAACTTGAGAGAAATTAAGAATCTCCTGACCTCAAGGAGGCAGAAGTCTTAAGTGTGCAGATAAGTTGTAATTGTATCAAAAGTCATCAAATCATAAGATTAAAACAATAATAAGGATGCCTTTTGTGACCCTCTAAGAAATGCTGTGACTACAAGGGAGTGAGAAGCAAAGCTTATGAGAAGCTTGTTTCTTCAATGCCTTCACCATATCTTCCTAATTATTAGGATAACAGTCTGTATATCATGCAGGCTTTGGGAGAGTCACGGATGTTCTGCCTTAGCACAGTTTCTGGCACATAGCAAGTGCAGAAAGCATGCTTGAGTTCTGATTATGTGTATGAGTGGAAATTAACTCTGAATGCCACAGCACTCATAGCATAGGTCTGAAGAGGATATGATGTTGGTGGAATGTTTAAGAACCCGGAGTACATTCTTGGTTCTGGAAAAGAGATTTTCTTTTCCAGTTTAAATACCTTGAATTGTATGAAGCCACATTGCCACCTTTCAAAAGCTAAGAGAGTCATCGACTGCGAGCACAATTCCAAATGTACAGACATTCCCAGCAATTGGAGGAACACCCATGAAAGTCAGAGGGAATTTCTCCAAATGGTTCAGATTTATAGGGTGAGAAGAACTATGTGAATCTAGGCCAGGGGCCAGAGGCCCTCATTTATTCCATCAGTGGCAAATAAGGGCCTGAATGAGATAGGAAAACTCCTAACTTCTGCAAGCCGCGCTTGAAGCCAGCTCCAGCGGGCATCTCTGCACACACTGCTTGTTCTGCCCCAGCCTCTGGCTGCATTGCGCAGAGGGCAGCCCTCGGTGTTTTAGAAGAACAGGGCTCTAGGCACCTTCTCTGCTTTCTTTTAAATTTTTTTTATTTTATTATTTATTCAATTGTGAGTGTGTGTGCGTGTATGTATGTATGTGTGTGTTTAGAACCACGGACGAATTCGGGAACCACCATGGACGCTTCCACCTCCTCCTTGTTTACTCTGCCCCAGGATTCACAGGCTCCGCCCTACCAGGACCAGAAACGCAGGCCGCCCCCGCTTCCGCCTGGCGTCTATACGTGGGGTCTAGGATCCGAACTCAGGACCTTCCGCCTGCAAGGCAGAGGTTTAACCCCTGAGCCACCTCTCCAGCTCCACGTTCTCTGCTTTCTAACTGTAGGTCCTGCTGGGCTGGCTTAGCTTACCAGGCTCTGAGCTCCCACTCAGCTTGAGTGTTTAGAAAACCGGAATGTCATCCAGAAGGCCCGTCTCAGCCCTGACCCTCCACTTGTCGGCAGTGTCGTTTGTCAGTGGGCACATTTGTTTTCTGGAGGCTTTACTTTCCATGTTAGAGCACGTAGGCCAGAGACTGGGCTTTATCCAGGCCTGTGGGGCGGGGTCGGGCGAAACCTCACCGAAAGCTCCGCAGTGAAGGAAAAGGAGTCTGGTCTGGGCACACCCTGGACAGCTGTCAAGTCTGTGTGGGGTCTGCTTGTCCCCTGGTGGCCTCTAGATGGCAGACGCAGCCCAGGTTTGGAGTAAAGTAGCCACAGGCTGGGTGATGGCCTGGCACGTAGTCCGTTATTGGGAAATCTAGTTTCATCCAGTGCTCACCGCTTGGCTGCTGGGCTCTGCAGGTGCCAGCTAAGCAGGATGGATCTCTCCTTTTCCCGGGAGATGATGAGTGTGGATCCATCAACCTCCCACCCTCCTGAAAAGCTGTTCCACACCTCCTCCCCCTGAAGAGAACGAATCTGCTGGCCTTGTCAATGCGGGGGATGGTGAAGGGCATGAGTGGGTGGCCTCGCATGGATTTTCTTGTTTAATTATCATCACAGTCTACAAAACAACCAGAGTTGTTATTTCACTTATAGAAGTCACATTAATGTCTTTTGATGACAGTCAAGCAGTGAAGTTGGCACAGCTGGCTTGCTGAGTTACACTCACAGAACTGCAACTTCTGTGTATCAGTCAATTTCCCTCTTCTAGCTATTTCATTCAGGCAGAGAAAAGGTCAAAAATCAAGGGTGAGGGAAATGAAATTATGATAGTTTTAATTAATTTTTTTTTTTGCCTGTGAGATAAGACAGGAAGAGAAGTCTGTTGAGGCAGTGGGGTCTATTCTAGCCAGAACCTCAAGTTCTTGGCAGGATATGGTTTTACATGTCAGTAGTATTCTGTCATAGCCTCCAGAGAATTGATTTTGTAAGACGCTGTCCACCACAGAAGTTATAGATACTTTCTGGCTTCAGAAAACCTTGTCTGCAGTGGGGCTCATTTTCTCCAGAAACAGATTTCTACTTCTGTCTCTGTCTCTCTCACACATAATTCAGAATTGGTTCACCCTTGAAGAAAAGTATCTGGGAAAATTCATTATCCTTCTACTTAGCAGATACTTAACCTAGTTCCCATTATGACTTGGGACCCTGTTCCATCAAGCTTCAGCTATGAAAAGTTGAAGCACTTGGAAACTCTGCTTTAATAGATGAATTTTTGCAAAAAAATACATGTGCAAAAGTAATTAGAATTCAGTTCTGGAATATGCCAAGAAGCCTGGATGAATCTGGCAATTTTTGAGGTGGGGAGAAAGTGCATATTCTTAAACAGAAGACTCTGAGAAGGTTTCATGAAGGAGGTGATATTTGAATTGGGTTTTGGAGATTGCATAAAGTTTGTTTAGTGAATTGAGGGCAACAGAAAGAAAGTAGTTATAAGGAAGGCAAACCCTCCAGATCTTCAGGTGGGAAACCATGAGTCTTGTAATTACTTCAGAACAGAGAGGAGTTAGGGAATTATGGGCAGTAGATTATAGAGGATTATGGATCTCAGATTGGAGAGGTTTCCTTTGTTGTGTTGCCTTCCTGTTAGGGTTTCTCATCATCTCCTTGATTTAAGTTTATATGTATGCTTTTGTTGTTATGTGATGAGGTGCAAGCAAATTACAATTATTCCATCTACTACATTGATCCTTCTGTTGTGAAACCTGTCTCTGTCTCCAGTAGTGCTTCTTACTTTGAAATCAATATTGGACATTATTGGTAGTGTTACAGCAGATTTCTTTCATTGAGCTTTTCTGCACAGCTCTTCTTTTTTAAATTAATTTTTAATTTTTCTACTTTTACAAGCATATTGAGTACTCATCCCCGCTTCCCTCCATCCCCCTTCCCTCACATTGCGTCCCTTCCCTTCATCAATCCCTTCCACTCCCTTCCATTCTCCTGCTTCTATGGACCCTAGGGTTCACTCGGACAGCTCTTCTTTTTGAGGTTAGTTTTTTACTTTTAACCTTTCTGCATCCTCCTTCATCTATGAAAAGTTGAAGCACTTGGAAACTCTGCTTTAATAGATGAACTTGTGCAAAAAAAATACATGTGCAATAGACACGTAAGCAATATCTCCATGGCTATATCTGAACCTGAGTTTACCTTTCCTTCAAGGTGTAGTTGTCCTGGGATTCCAACTTGGAATCTGAGAGATTTTCCTTAAAGCAGGTCCTGACCTTTGATTTTGGATTTGTCACTACCTTGGTATTAATGAAAATTCTGTTATGCTTTGAGAGGGGATTGTTTACCTGGAGTTCCTTTTTTGTTTCCCTCTCTTCAGCAATCATTTACTACAGTTCTCATTTCCTTGTGTGCTCTGATTAGTAGAATCCATAGCATCCAGGTAGCCATCTACAGTCTGTTTAAGACAAGCAGGCCTTTACCATCATATCCTAAGATCATTCCAGCTACTGCCCATCACCCAAGACCGAAGTCATTTCTGTATCTAAAAGCATTTGTGATGCCAGCATGTCATCTCTAGGAGAAGTAGGATCATGGGAAATAAATATTAAGAGTTTATTGCAATGAGTTGGTCTGCGAGATTGCAGGGTCTGGCTAGGTGAATCCATGCCCTCAAAAAGAGAAGACTGAAACTTTTAGACATTGGCTCACTGGTGTCCACAGGTGGAGGTTTTCCATCTTTCCAGAAAGCCCGAGTACCAGTTTTCATTCAGCCTACTTAGTCATGTCCATTTAGATTATCTTGGGTAATTTTTCTTGCTTCAAGTTGACAGATTATGGGCTTTAACCCTTCTATGATGTATTTCTAAAACAACACTTACATTAATATTTTATTGATATTGACACTGAAGGACCAATCAAATTGGATGCTTCAAAACTTTATATATCCAATAGGCCATTATTGAACTTGATCTGACATTACAAATGATGCATGCTGGTTTTGTTCTTTTTACCGGGTAGGACAACTTCCACTCTGGAACTCTTCCCTTCACTATATAAATGTAGCTTCTTTCCTCTGACATTCCATATACTATTGTTTGTATGTGCATGGAGTGCATGTGTGTGTCTGTGTACACATGTGTGTGGAGACCAGAGTACAACTTTGGATGCTTGTTGTTCTTTAAGTTCCTTTCATCTTTTTTTTTCTTTTGTAGTAGAGTCTCTTATTGGTCTGAAACTCATTAAATTGTCTATGCTATATGCCCCGTGACTCCCAAGGATCTTGGTGACTCTTTCCTTAGTACTGGGCTGACAAGCATGTACAACATGCCTGTGTTTTCTTTATAAAAATTTTTATTTGCTTGGTGAGAGAGAAAAAAGAGAAAGAGAGAGGAAGAGGAGGAGGAGGAAGAAGAGGAAGAAGAAAAAGAAGAAGAGGAAGAGGCAGAGAAAGAAGAAAGAAGAAGAAGAAAGAAGAAGAAGAAAGAAGAAAAAGAAGAAGAACAAGAAGAAGAAGAAGAAAGAAGAAGAAGAAGGAAGAAGAAGGAAGAAGAAGAAGAAAGAAGAAGAAGACAGAAGAAGAAGAAAGAAGAGGAAGAAAGAGGAGGAGAAGAAGAATGCCATATATAAATAGAGGTCTGAGGACAACTTTTGGAAATATTTCACCATGGGTTCTCTAGGGATTGAACTCGGTTGTCAGGTTTCTGAGCAAGTAAGTGCCCTTACCTGCTGAAATATCTTATTAGCCTTGTGTCCAGCTTTCCTTATTTGGGCTCTGGGTATCAAACTTAGGTCTTTGTGTTTGCAAAACAAATGCCTCACCAACTGGGCTATCTCTCTAGCACCTCATGTACAATTATGTCATAACACTTACTACATTTTTATCATGAAATCTAGTTATTTTGCAATCTGCTGATATCCAAGGTCTGCAAGGAAGATACTAGGCCATTATATTGAATGTCTGATACTGAGTAAATGTTTTATAAATATTACTGAAATATTTATTGATCTGTACCAAAGTAGAAGCTTGTTTGTGTTTTCTTTAAAGTCCTAATCAATGTGAAGGCTCATATGACTGAGTTGCAAAGTTATGTAAATATATATTGCTAGCAATACAGACACTGTATTGAGAAAATACATGGCAAACTTTCTTGACCTCTCCTGAGATACCTCTCCTGAGTGAATACTTAGGTTTTTTAACAGTGTTGCTCTCTGCAGAAAATGAGGTGAATAAATTTGCATGATGACAAACATGGGCTTTTAAAAGAGAAACAGAGTCTCATTAAGAGAGAATGACTGGAGTGAAGGGATGGAACTTCTCATGGTCCTGTTGAAGGGAAAAATCCAAGAGATTTCAAATCGCTTTGTCCTTAAGGATGGGAAAGTCTAGGCAGATGGCTCCTTATTTCCCACTGTGCATGATGTCAGAATCCTTTCCAGATTTAGCTGCTTTTGTGCAGTGCTCTAGTGGGGACAGGACAGTGGCTGAATATACTAGTAAAACTGAGCTCTAATCCCAGCCTGGAAGCCCTTTAGCTAATCTTTGGATCATTCTCTTTAAGAATAGTAACATGGGTGTAGCTGGCACATGCCTGTAATCCTAGCCCTAGCGAGACAGAGACAGGAGACTCACTGCAAATTTGAGGCCAGTCTGGACTATGTATTGAGTTTCAGGCCAGCCAGGGATATAGAATGAGAATGAGACACTATCTCAAAATTAATCTCGAGCTAAAAATAAAGTTGTGCTGTGAGTCTTGGCCAGTGACAGATCATCGTAGTGCTGACTAGTGAACAGTACTTCACAGCCGGCTGCAAGATGGGAAAGTGGCAGGGTTGACTTTACTTCTCTGATTCCTTTCATGTGATCCTGAATAAAAATAATTCTTTTTAACAATGATTGTTTTGTGTTTTAATGTAATTTGGTGGAAGAGCAGCATGTTAAAGACAAGTTTTTTTCTAACCAACTAAGTGAGCAAGTATCCATAATTGCAACCGAGTTGTTCAGAACTTAATGAATGAGTGAAGCACTCATCTGTGAGTATTATTCCATAGGACAAGGATGAGCGGCGAGAAGGTAGAGTCAGGGGTTAGGATGACCAACATGAGGAACACGATTTCAGTTTTCACTGTCTGCAGAGAATGTGGACAGTCGTTCAAATTGTCTTTGTGTTGTCTCATGAGGGTCTTTCTCTCTCTCTCTCTCTTTCTCTCTCGCTGTATCTATCCCAATTCGCACCTGGATCTGACTCTTCCACCTCTGCTGTATCTCATCATCCGGTGGAAGCTACTCATACAACACTGGTTTTCAAATCCTGCTCTAGATTAGGGCTGAGCCTTTAGACACCAGGTGATTTGCCATCGGTACACACGGTCCTCTGCACTCCATTCAGAGTGAAGTGTGAAAGAGCTGCCATCGCATCTCTTCTACAAAGCGCCACTTCCTCTCTATGTCTACAGTAGTTGAGATCAAAATAGGACCAAAATTCAAAAGGAAACCAAGTGGAGGTGAAGAGAAAGCATTTTCATGAGGAAGTGAAAATGCAGGAGTCTCTCCTGGCTTGTGAAACTTTGTGGTTTTTAGATATTATTCATGTGCTTTACATTTTCATTAATTTAAACAGGAGAAATGTTGCATGCTTCTGAGTAGAATGGCTTTTGGTATGTAGACGGCTTCTTAATGCATATCCCATGGTCCTCCTAGTTCATTTTGCTCCTCGTAGAAATCAAACTCCATGCAGCAGGGACTGAGTACTATCTTATTGACTGTTGTGTTTGAACTCCATTCAGTGACTCATGCACCCATGCAAATAATGGTTTTAAGTTCCTACTCTTTGACAGCACTGTGCTCCACACAGAAAAGAAGACAAAAATCACCTTGTTTGAGCACAATGTGAGAGGGATATAATGGTAAAGAGAAACAAATATGTCTTCTGGCATTATTTCTTGTAAGTATGATTTATTATAGGTGATTTTGGGCATACTCTACTTTAGATAAAGTAGTAGGACAAAGAAGGCATGGCTTACATGTCCAAGGTATAGGATACACGAGGTACAATATCCTCCTTTTTTTGCCTTCTTTTCTCCCAGTATCTGGAAAGTGTTCTATTCTCTCCTTGTCTGAGCTTAACATTATTAGGTTCCATATCTAAATATAGTCACATGCTATCTGTGTCTGGCTTATTATGTCAGCTGGCATAATGTCCTCCAGACTCACCCGTGTTACTGCAAACGACACGATTCTCTCTTTTCAAGCGGAACTACTTGATGAATCAGTGAGTATTTATGTCCGAGTCTGATCCCTGAAACACACATGGTAGGAGGAGAGAACAGATTCTCACAAGTTGTATTTTGACTTCTACTTATTCACTGTGGCATCATGTGTTCAAAAGTCTGTACATGTACATGAACGCATATGTGCACACACAGTGAAATAATGTAGAAAAGGTCGAGTGTTATTTCATTGTGAATACGTGTAGACTCACTACTTTTTCTTCAGCTATTGAAGAGCATGATAGAATACTTAGAGGTCAATTTCATATAATGGCTGTTTTGAATAATGCTGCGATAAATACAGGAGTGCAGATTACCCTTTTAACATATTCGTTTTAAGTTTTTTTGACATATACTTAGAAGTGATATGACATGAATGGACTTATGTCACTTGTACTTTTAGTTTTATTTTTTAAACAAAAAGATCAACTCCATGCTGTTTTCCACAATGGTGTGTCTATTTACATCAGTGCGTAGGATTTTCCTGTTCTCTATATCTTCTCCAGCATTTACGTCTCATCTGTTTGATAAAGGCCATTCTATCTGTCATGAGTGATGTCTCACAATATCAGTCACCATTGCTCTAGTGACTGGCGAGGCTGAGCATTTTCTCCTTTGCCTATTGCATATTGTGTGTCTTTTTAAAAAAGAAATGTCTGTTTAATGTCTTTGCCCATTTTCAAATTGGATTTTTTTTCTTGTTGTTGAGCTGTTTTGATTCCTTGCATATTTTGGATATGTACTGCTATCTAGTCCCTTTATCATATGTCTGGTTTGCAACTATTTTATGCCATTATGTGGATTGTCTTTTTACTTTATTATTTGTTTCCATATAGAATCTTTGGAGTTTTTGTTTTGTTTTGTTTTTTTTGCTGCCCCATTTATCTATTGCAGTTTTTGTCACTGGCTTTTTAGATTCATTTCCAATGGATCATCACAAAGATCAACTTTGTGGCAGTTTCCGATTTTTTTTTTTTTTACCAGAAGTTTCATGGTGTCGAGTCTTACAATTTTTTGGCTTTAATTATTTTTGCATTTCTCTTTGTGTGTAGTATAAGAGTGTAATTTTATTCTTTTACACGTGGATATCAAGGTTTCTCAGTATCATTTATCGAGGACATTATTTCTCTTCATTGCATGTTCTTGGTGCCAGTGTCAGAAATCCGTCAGTTGCATTCCTGTGTATGGTTCTTGGTTTATTGTTCTGTTCAACGGACCAAAAACTGCCTGTTTTTACACCAGTACTAGACTGTTTAGTAATGATTACTTTATGAATTCTGAAATCAGAAAATGAAGCAATTACAGTCTTTGTCCCTTTGTGATTGTTTTGTTTCACTAGACTATTTTTGGTTCCATATACATTTAGGGATTCTTTTTCTGTTTTGTGAAAAATAACATTGGAGTTTTAGTAGCAATCACATTGAATCTAAAGATTGCTTTGGGTAGCATGACATGGTTGCAATATTCTAGTTTATGAACATGGTGTTCATAAATGATTTCTATTTATTTGTGTCTTCGTTAATCATCATTTTTTAAACTTTATTTTTTATTTATTTTGCATGTGTGTGTATGTATGTATGTATGTATGTGTGTGTATATGTGTATCAGAGGGTACTTTGTGTAACTCTGTGGAGGACCAAGGATGACTTCTGACATCATCCTGGATTGCTTCTACCTCCTCCTTGCTTTTCTCTGGGATTTCCAGCTTCTCCAACCAGGGCCAGAAGTACAGGTCACTGTCATTTCCATCTGGTGATTTTATGTGGGACCTGGGATCTGAACTCAGGACCTTCTGATTGCAAGGCAGAGTCTTTTTTTTTTTATTTATTCAATTGTGTGTGTGTGTGTGTGTGTGTGTGTGTGTGTGTGTGTGTGTGTGTGTGTAGAACCAAGGGTGAATTCAGGAACCACCATGGACCGCCTCCACTCTGCCCCAGGACTCACAGGCTCCGCCCTACCAGGACCAGAAATGCAGGTTGCCCGGCTTCCGCCCAGCATCTATACGTGGGGTCTAGGATCTGAACTCAGGACCTTCTGCCTGCAAGGCAGAGGCTTAGCCCCTGAGCCACCTCTCCAGCCCGCAAGGCAGATTCTTAATTCCTGAGCCATCTCTCCAGCCCCATAATCAACATTTTTATTGATGAATTTTGTTCTTTTTAAAACACAATATATGTTTATAATGTGTTCCAAACGTTTTCCCCCAACCCTGCCTTTTCTGTCCTGCTGATCCCTTCAGCTTATCTTACAGTTTTTGATATATACTTCTTTTACTTTCTTGCTTAAATTTCCACCTATTTATTTTTCTTTTACTCTAATAAATGGTATTGTTTTATTAAGTTTCTTAATTTCTTTTTTAGATAGTTTGATTTTTGTGTAAAAGAAACACTATCAGTTTTGAATGTTGATTTATTTTGCTAAAATGTATGAGTTCTAATAATTTTTTCTGGTGGGCTCTTTAGATTTTTTTATATATAGGGACTCAGTCGTGGGCAAATATGGACAGTTTCTCTTCTTCTTCTATTAAGGTGACTTTGATTTCTTTTTCTCCCTAGTTGCTATGATCAGCAATTTCAACACTGCATTAAAAAGTAATGTCTCTTTGTCTCTTCTTTGTTCCTAAAGGAAAAGATTTCAACTTTCCACCATCGAGAATATAGCTAGCTATTGGCTACACATGGCCTTCATTATGTTGAGGTAGAATCTCTGTATACCTAATCTGTTGAGAGGGATCTTTCCTTTAATCACGAAGGGTGGTTGAATTCTGTCAAATGCTTTTTATGTATTTTTTGAGATGATACCATGATCTTTATCTTTCATTTTGTTAAAGGAATTTATGATGTTTTCTGATATGCTTATGTTGAACCATCCTTGTGTCACCCAGATAGATTTCATTTGATTATGGCAAATAATTCTTTTTTTTATTAAAAATGTAATTATACATTTAAAATTTTTTTACCAGTTCCCTCCCTCCCCTCTCCTCCCCCCGAACCCTCTTCTCCCCCTCCTCTCCCTCCCCATCCCCCAGTGCCTCCCCCCCAATTCCCAGAGAGTCCTTTATTGTGTACGCCTGACTCTCTACTGGGTCCTCCCCTCCGATGACATATAAGGACCCAGTGGCATTTCCATAAGCCCTTTCTCTTGTTCCCCTTAAGCATAGGAGCACTACTATGGCTGTCAATCCCTTCCCTCCAGGGATCTCGGTGCCCTTAACAGATGCTAGACTTTATGAGGGCAACAGTGCGCTGGACATTGCACAGGGCATGCAAAGTCCCATTATGATTGCTTTGGCCCCAACTATTGTTGAGAATCTTGCAAATCGTTGTTCCTCCCATCCTTTTGCTCTTACAATCTTACCGCCCCCTCTTCCGCAAATGTCCCTGAGCTCCAGGATGGGGAGAGATTAGGCTGGCCTAGTTCTATGTGATTGATACAGAGTCTCTGAAGTTCTGGATTGTGGTTTGTTGATTTTCTTTTGCAGTTTTGCTGTTCCTGCAATGGCAAATAATTCTTTTAATGTATTCTTGAAAGTGGTTTGCTAGACTTTGTTGAGGGTTTTTTCTTCCATCTATGCTCATCAGAGTTGTTGATCTTGCATTTTCTTTTCTTTTCATATCTTTCTGTTGCTATGATATCATGTTAATACTAGTAACCTGGTAAAATAAGTTTAAATGTTTTTTCAATTTTGATTTTTTCCTTTTTTGGAAGAATTTGAGGGGGATTGCTACTAATTTTACTCTAACTGTTTGCTAGAAGTGAGTCAAGCTGTTCAGCTCTGGGCTTTTCTTTGATTGGAAGAATTTTTATTATTGATTTAATTTCCTTACATACTGCGAATCTTCTTGTGTTTTCTATTTCTTCCTGAATCAGTCTTGGTAGATAGTATATTTATAGGAATTTGTTCATGTCTAGATTATACTGTTTGTTAGTATATATTCTTTAGTAGAAATTTCTTTTGATTCCTTGTGCTATTGTATTCTTGGTGAGTTTTTCTTCTGTGTACCTCCATTGGCCAGAAGATACAGCAGTAAGGAACATCTGCAAATTGATTGACACAAGACTCATATGGGTTCCCTTGTTCTGACTGCCACTTGGTGGTCTGCCTATAATCTCAATGTTTACATTGGATGAGATAGCAGAGAGTCTCCTCTGAAGGGTTCGAGAATAGTGGAAAAGCTGCATTTCTCACTGTGGGAACTGTGTATGTATGTGTCTGTATGAGTTTCCTGTGTATGACACAGCTTGGGACAGGAGAAGTGTTGTCACTTAATTATTCATTTTAACATTCTTCCATGGGTTTTCTTGGTCTGTGGTCCAAGGTGGTATTTCAGTCTCTCATTAAGATGTCATGATGGTATTTTTTAAATTTTTCTATTTTTACAATCATATTGAGTACTTATCTCTGCTTCCTTCTGTGGTCCCTCCTTCTCATCCCTTCATCATTCACACTCCCTCCTACCAACCTGCCTGTATTCTTCTAGGGAGGTTCTTGTGGTATGCTTCTTGTGGGGGTTCAGGCCTCTGTTGCATACCAAGTTACCTTTCTTCAGGCCACCCCACCTTCACTCATTCAGCTTAGTTCCCAGGTTTTCCACTGTATATTCTTATCTTTCTTGAGTTCCTATGTAATCTATGGTGCATGTGAATATGTCAGTCATTATGCATATCTGATAAATCCAAGTCTCACTGCAGTGAGTACCTAGATTCAGTACTGCCTTGAGTGTAATGTCTTGTCCAATGGTGAAGCTTCCCATCTTCATGTTCTTACAATCTCATCACCCCCTCTTCTGCAAGGTTCCTAAAACTTCAGGTTGGGGAGAAATTAGGTTGGCTTTCTGGATGAGCCTTGCCAGATCACTGGTACTCTGCATTCTGGTGGCCGTTGCTGTCCACTTCACTGCTCTTCTACTGCCCTAAGCTGCATCCTGTAAGGGTGTTGAGATCTTCTACCTCTGTTGTAGAAGAAGACTTCTAGACTAAATGTTAAATGTTTATTATGATATTCTTGACTGGGGATAGTTTTTGCTTAGATGTGTGTGTGTGTGTGTGTGTGTGTGTGTGTGTGTGTGTGTGCGTGCGCGTGTGTGTGTAGGTGTATCTGTATTTGTGTATGCATCTGTGTCTGTATGTATGTGTATTGTGTATGTTTGTGAGTTTCTATACATGTCTGTGTGCATATATGTGCATGTGTGTTTGTGTTTGTGTATTTGTGTATGTACGTGTGCCTGTGTTTGTATTTGTGCATATGTGTATGTCAGTGTGTGCATATGTATGTATGAAAGTCTCTACCTTGTTGGAAGACTGAGAACTCCAACTCATCAGTCTTGCTCATTTAACTTTTATCTTATTATCAATCTGAATGCTCTTCTGAGATTTTTAGCTCATTTATTCTTTCTCACGGTTCTCATCTTAAAGCTTCCCCTTCTTTCCACCTGTCACATTCACTCAGATACCAAATCCTATTGTGTTTGTACAGTCTTTCTGTGCTAGTTAGCTTTCTGTTACCTTGAGAAAATATCTACGAGGAATCAGCTTAGTTGCTATGATAAATATGTGATCCAAACAATTTGGAGGAGCAAGGATTTGTTTATAGTTCTAAGTTATATTCGATCATTGTGATAGTAGAATAACACCAGTATTGGGAATTAAGCAGCCGACCATTTCCACAGGAAGAGTCAAGAAAGGGGCATATTTTTCTAGGCAATGTCACTGAGTCCTTACACCTCATCAGAGGGGAGGACCCAGAGGGAAGTTTGACTAAAGGATGCTCCAGGAATGGGGCAGGAAGGGAGCACTGGGAGAAAGGGAAGGAGGGGGGAAAGGAAAAGGAAAAGGGGGGAGGGAGCAAGGGGATCCAGGGAAGGGTGGAGGGAAGGAAGGGAATGGGGGTACTTATCAACTTCATATGAGTGGAATAAATAAATAAATAAATAAATAAATAAATAAATAAATAAATAAATAAATAAAATTAAATAAAAAAAGAAAGGGGCATATTTTGTAGCTTCCTAGTTGGCCAAAGTCTACCAGTTCTTTCTCCATCTTATTCTTATGTCCACAAATGGTCCTTCTCACCATGTCTCTTCCCATATCAATTAGATAATTTTCCTATAGGCTTGCTCAGGGCTTACCTTAACTAAATAATTTTTTATAGGTGTGCCTAAAAGTCCAGTTCTCAGTTTTTGAGTTGGCACCTGAAAATAATTGCTACAAATGAGAAAGGTTTATTTAGACTCATGGTTGCTGAGGATTCAAGCCATGGTTGGCTGGCTCCATCACTTTTAGTTCTGTGGCAAGGCTGAATTATGATGCTGGAAGGTCACAGTAGATGAAAGCTGCTCACTTCATAGCAGTCAGGAAGTAGAAAGTGAGAGAAGCAGCTAGGGCCGAGGTATACCATTCCTGTATGTACCTTGAATGATCAGCTTCCTTCAGCTAGGTCTAACTTGAAAATTTCTACTACTCCCCAATGATACCATTAAATTATGAATTAATTAGCAGAAAATATATCCTTCATGGTTTATTTGCTTCCCAAAGCCCATCAAATGATATTAAAGCTTTCAAAACACAAATCTTTTGGAGGTTAGGGGCACTTCATATCCAAACTACTGCAAAATTTCCTGGCTCTCATATTCACTCATTTAGAGCACTATTATGTCAACTTGCCAATTGAGGGTTGACTCTGGGCATATTTTTACGTTAGTGGTTAAGACAAGCCCCTGAAGAAGCTTGTAGGAGATCATTTAGTAGATGTAGGAAGGCCTAACTAGTGGGCAGGACCAAGTGAATAATATGGGAGAAGAAGATTTAATATTTTGGTATTCTTCAGTGTACTTGGGTAGACTTGTAGTCTGGCAAATGAAGTTTAGACCTCTCTAAGAATATGGTATGGCCAGTTTTCTTGCCTTCTAATGATGGTATGAGTTCTCCTGTCAAGCCAGACTAAGAACCAAACAATTGTAAACCAAAATGAAATCTTTCGTTATCTTCAGCTGTATGGTCATAAATTTAACAGCAAAATGCAGACAAATTGCAACAACTACTGATGTCCTAATGCAATCCCTCTCAGCTTGCATCTATAATACAAATATCCAGTAGTTGGGATTAACACTACAGTTCTGCCTTCCCTCCATTTCTAGTAACAATGTGGTATTTTGCTCACAGGCAGTTTCTAACAGGCTGATGCCATACAATTAAATCTTCATATTACGACTGGTTGAAGAAAGCACTTTCAACCTAGATTGTGATGGACTCCTCACAGGGTTCTCTAAAGAACAGCTCCATTCATTTAATCTGTCAATTATGCCTTATTCCTTTTGAATGTTTTCTTTTACTTCTGCAATTTTGTATCTTAGTTTTGACATTGTCTGACACATGCTTATGTCTGCCATTAGATTTTTAAATATCTTTTTTTAATATTTTTTATTTATTTGTGTGTGTGTATATGTAGAACCACTGGCGAATTTCGGGAACCACCATGGACCGCCTCCACCTCCTCCTTGTTTACTCTGCCCCGGGACTCACAGGCTCCGCCCTACCAGGACCAGAAACGCAGGCCGCCCCCGCTTCTGCCCGGCATCTATATGTGGGGTCTAGGATCCGAACTCAGGACCTTCCGCCTGCAAGGCAGAGGCTTAACCCCTGAGCCACCTCTCCAGCCCCCTGCCATTAGATTTTTAATAAAAATAAAAGATGGCATGTATTGAAGACTGTAGAGTCTCAGAACTCTTCTAGTGGTTCAAATGTATCCTCTTATTTGTCATTCCACAATAACACTGTGAGGCAACTATTATGATTAATATCATTTTGTAGACAATGTAGCAGAAGTCCTGAAAACTTAAATAACTTGACCAAGGGTGCTTGGATAATATGGAATATCGGGCATACTGTCTAAATATCAAATTATTACCAAGTATTCAGTAGCTTCAAAAAGTCAATCTCATCTCACCATATCTGTGAGTGAAGAGTCTAGGCACAACTTAGCTGATTCAAGATCTTAATCTTGAGCTCAAGGTCTCTGGTGGGTTCCAGTCAAACTGGTAGAATGGCTGCAGTTTCAGCAGAAAGTGTGATTGAGGCTATGAGATCTCGTCCAACCTCAGCCATGTGGCTTTCTATTTGGTCTTGATCCCTGGATATGCGGTCTTCTCTGTAGCTCACCCTCAAGATACAGCAGTTGTTTTCCCATGGTGAGACTGGAAAAAAGAGAGCATGTGTACTCACATGAGGAATGTGGAGAGAGAGGTGGGGGCATGAGGGCAGCAGAAAGAAGAGAGAGAGAGAGAGGGGGAAAAAGAGAGAGAAAAGAGCAAAAGAGACTTTAAGGTAGACATCACAGTCTCTTTGTGATTCTGTCTTCAGTGATATCCAGTTACGTTAGCTGCATTCTCTTTTATTTCGTTCACTGGAAAAGAAGGACAAAAGCATAAGTGGTAAGAAGAAGAGCTCACAAGGCCACGTAGAGGTTTTCTCCCTCCTTCTGTATGTGAATCCCCCAGTGAGAGTCTGTACTACACTGGGTAGTGTGCTTATGGGCTTTCCAACATTCTGACCTCCCAGGATCAATCCTCTCAGGAATCTTTGCATTTATGATACATTGCAACGACATTAGACACATTAGGCTTCCCTATCTTGGAGTTTAACTCCAAGTTCACATGGCAGAGCTTGGTCCACAGGTTGGCAGTATTGGGAGGGAGGGTGATAAGCCTAGTAGGGTGGTACCAACTGGAAAGTCTTTGGGTCATTGAGAGTGTTCTTGAGGAGAACTGTAGGGGCGTTTGCTACTTTCTGTCCTTGGAAAAAGCAGTTTTCCTTTGGCACATGTTCTCACCATGATGTTCTGTGCATTCCCAAAGCAACAGAGTTGGACAGCTATGGGATACAACCTTTGAAACCATGAGCCCAACTAAGCTTTTTCTCTTTATAACTTCATTTTCCCATGGTAACATAAAGTTGTTTCCAATGAACTTATCTGATACATCTTGTAACGGTTATGAAACCTAACATGTCAACAGAAGTTCTCTAACATGCCCTGATGTCTGATAATAACAGCCAACAACACCTGACATAGTTCCAGAGCTTTCTCACAATCATGTTTGTACCCTGCCATTCCTTCACATCATTCCTTCATGAATTTCTTTAACATCTTTTACTCCATCATTTGTTAATGACCCATTTGTGGTTAAATCTTAGATGGGTATCCCATTTTGGACAGTGACCCAGATTCCCCACCACCTTGCAAGAATCCATCTCCTGTTTTATATGTGCTTTGGTTTTCTCTCTCCTTTTCTCAGTCCTTTGCAGTTTTCTTCCTGCTGGAATTTCCTGGCTACAGCTCCACTTTTCACAATTGCTAGAATCTGGAAACTGTGTGTAGACTCATCTGTCAGAGTTAAGGTAGGAAGAGTTGTACTTACTAGAAGCATATGCTTCCTGATGCTTATTGTGAAGATTAAATGAGACAAACTTGATAGGTGTTCTTGGTGGGCTTGGCTTTGCTCAGGGGCCTAGGATCTTGGAAACTCAATCGCCACTAAAACTACTTTGAGCCAATGGGTTCTGAGTTCCTTGTCTCACACCTAAGAAAAATAAGGAAGTACAGTCAAGGAAGAAGCAGAATAGAGATGGGTTTAGTAAAGAAGTGTGAGGAAAAACAACCAAGAGTGGGAAGAGCTTCAAAGGTGGTCTATCAAAGAGCTGCTTTGTCTAGTAATCTAAAGATTTTACACCAGAAATTGCATGGAGGCCATCATTATTGATAGTGATCATTCCCAAGCATCCCAAGCATACTTCCTATACCCAACTGGAAAGTTACTCAACTGTTCAGGGGAGGGGAATCATATGTGATATGTGCCCAGCTCATGATCTGTCATGGGCCCTGCCCTTACTGCCTAGGGAAGAACGAACTTCCGTCTGAAGATCATAGTATAAACTCAGTGGAAAGGTGGTCTTTTCATTAAAAATAAAACAGAAACCAAATTTTATTCCAAACTAACTCTTTTATTTATTCTTCTCAGATCTTCAACTCGAAATTTCCCCAGAGACTCACCTGCTTACATTTACCCTGTTTAAATTTAGTGCTCTTAAATTAGATTAAGTCAAAGGTCACTAAGTTTCTTTTGTCACAAGCGACTCTCATTTCCCACCTCTGGTCTACACCTGATCTCATCATTTCCCACCTCTGGAAGTTTGTATCAGTTAGGGTAAGTGAAGCCAAGGTAGAGTAACATGAACTTACAAATTATGATGTCTTAAGATGTCTTAAGACAATATATTATTTGCTCACAGTGCATATGAGGAATATACTTCACGTTATTTTTACCACAGAGGCTGGGCTGACAAAAAGGCAGCATCAAGAATGTTGGAGAGAACCAGACATGTAGAGGCACAGAGAGCTTGCATTGAATTCTGAAGACAGGCAAAAAGATGTTATGTTTGAAAATTTTTGTTGGTCAGAATCATTCATATGATTGGTTATTATGAACTGAATTGTAGTCCTCTTAAAAAGATGCTGCTTTCCTGGGCTGGAGAGGTGGCTCAGAGGTTAAGCCTCTGCCTTGTAGGCGGAAGGTCCTGAGTTCGGATCCCAGATCCCACGTATAGACGCCGGGCGGAAGCGGGGGCGGCCTGCGCTTCTGGTCCTGGTAGGGCGGAGCCTGTGAATCCCGGGGCAGAAGGAGGTGGAGGGGTCCATGGTGGTTCGCGAATTCGTCCGTGGTTCTACACATACACAGACACACACACACACACACACACACGCGCGCGCGCGCACATACACACGCATATGCACACAGTTGAATAAATAATAATAATAATAAAAAAATTAAAAAAAAGAAGCTAGAGTAGATTCTTAAATGCTCTAGAGAGAACATTGATTGTAGATGCCTTATCTTGCATTGTTTCCCATGAATGTGAAACTAAAAATCTTTGTTTGCTTTAAACCCTTCTAGGTGAGGTATTTTGTTACAATATTATGGGCACAGAGCTGAGTTCAGAGGATATCTGCCAAACTTTCTAGGTTCTTGTCAATTGACTTGGACACATGGATAGTAGCAGTGAAGGAGATGGTTTATTAAAGGAGAGAAGCAAAGGAGCCTGGAAATGGGTCAAAGATTTTACCCCCTGAGCCATCTCTTCAGCCCTGAAAAATAAACTTTACTGAAGATGTTTATTGTACCATGTGACAAAATGTTGTAAAAATATCTACCTGAGAGTTCTCTCTTCTTTTTTTTTCAGCATATTCCTCAGTATTTCTGCCTTTTCGTCCCATTACAATCTGCAAATAAGATCCTTCATTTTTCTTACAATTCAATTTTCACGTACCCCGCTCCTCTGTCCAAACAGATGCTCCCAATATCGATGCCAATGTGAGATGGGGGTGGAGGAAGTCACTTTGGTGACCCCAGAGCAGACATTGCATTAAGTTATCACACATGATCATGTTTGGAGTTCATTTCTACTTGAAGAATGTAGCTCTTCAATTTTGTCACCTATCTTCATGAGTTTAGGTTCCAAAATTTTAGGAATGACTTCTCTACCTTATGCCTTACAGATTACTGATGCATGGCACAAATTTTAGTGGATGATTGCATCAATTAAAGCTTATATTTTTTACTGTAGTACTTTACTCCTGAATTTTCACATTGTTTGCTAAGTATTTTACTGGAGGGAAATCTTTGTTTTAGCAATAATTGTGCATGAAATCATGTATAAAAGAAGCTTCACTTTGCCAACAATGGGTACAAGAGTCCTCTTTTTATGTATGAGAATTGTAAAAAATGGCTAGATTTTCAAGTTTTCTAAAGTATGACCTCCTTGTGTCCAAGTATATATCAGATAGAAATACAGAAACTGAGTTGAGAATTGTAAATGCTACTTATCAGTTCTTGTTACCAAGAAAGAATTCAGAGGTGAAACAATAAAGAAAAGGAGAAGGTTTCATTCCAGGGGGAAGCACTCACTCAAGGGCTACTTAAAGACAGTTGTACACACTGAGATATTTGACATCTCATCTTATGGGCAAACATTCATGGAAAGGAGGATTATTCCATTTGTTTCCATCATAGAATTTTTGTCAACATCATGGCACCAGAGCAGCCAGTTCTGTAAGGCTAATGATGTGGAGGTGTTATAATTAATTCAGTCATTGTCTCTGGGAGCCATGTTGATCCCGGCTGGCTCTTTTGGTCCTGGGTTTTATGGTTGGGTGGCCTTATAGTATCCAGAATGTAGTACAGTTCTTTGTTTTCTTCAGCCCCTGTGTGGTTTGCCTGTTTTATTTATGTCTGGCTAGTGTACTTTTGTTTCCTGCTGGCTAAAGGGAGATCTAAGGCCAGGTATTCAAGGGGCACAAGACTGATTATCTCTCCCTGCCTAGTCTCCTCCACACCCACAGTGCTATTATCAAGTCTTTAGTGGAAAGGATAGCTCAGGGGCACAGAATGCTTTAATTTCTCCAGGTAGCACATGATGCATAAATGTTTTATGTGTACTAAGCAAGTCACTGCATCTTTCTGGCAAGTCGAGTTTCATAAATTAGTTAATGTTTGGCTTGGATTAATATTTATTATATTAGCATTTACATTAAATTATATTAAAATATCAATTTAAGCCTACATCTACCAAATCCAATTCCGAACTGCGAGGTTGTTGCAATGAATAATCAGACATTTATAAATCATTACAAACTGGTTCTTAATATATAGCCAGATATGCCAAAGGTGCTCTTTGAGGAAAACAAATTATACTCTCTCAAGGTGATTTTTGGCCTCTTGGTGCATATCAGATATCATAGAAGATGTAATTACTGAAACATGTATTACTATTTTATGAAATTGTTGATAGTCTAACTCAAATACTGGTTTATTTATATGAAGGATGAAATGTGTGAATGAGCTATATGTGTACTATATATGATACATGCATAAAACATGTATTCATGGCACACATACAGAATCAACATGTATATCATATGCAATTTATATGTTTGCTATGTACACATTGAGGGCTGACATATACCAACCTTTACTTTAGTTAACTCATATTACTGAACACTTGGAACATTCCCTAAGGCAATTGATAATCCTGCATTATATAAAAAGGTACTGGAGTTAGGAGAAATTAAATAGACAAACGTAATGGAATTAGGAGAAATTAAGCAATTTGGTGAAATACTAGTGATAAATGATTAGTAGTGAAGTTTGCCTTTGAACAACCATCTCTTTATCTTGAAAACCCTCACTTCAAGCACTGTGTAATAAAGCTTCCTGACTGTCAAGCATACATTGAATTTATTCTCCAGGGTCTGAAAAACTTTCCCAAGAAGAATTCTTGCCATTAATAATCTGTAACAAAGGAAAGACATGAAGTTTAGAGAGTTAGAAGTAATCTACTCAGAATACGCAAAAAGTCTATACTAAGCAGAATGGGGTTTTATCATCTAAGACAAAAACAACACTTACTGCAACAAACATAGATGTTTTTGGTGTGTGAATGAATGAATGAATGCTTGGAAGAAAGAGGGTATGAAGCTAGTCCTCCTACACACACAGTCATTCTCTGTTTGACTTGTTTTACAGGTCAACCTTCTCTGGCTGATCATTACTGCTTAAATTTCCACCTGTGAGGTACCAATTATCAGAGCACAAAGCATTTTCCTCTTTCTGCCTTTTCTGTTATTAGTGATAGCCTTTAAAACCCCTTTCTTTTCATGGAGGGTCGATGGTGTCATTGTCTTCTGGAAATGCTCTCAGATCTGGAGAGATTCTTTAGTTCTCCATATGCCATTTGGTCTCTGAAGATTAGCCATTTCCTATAACAATGTAAGTTAAGTCTTTTGACAAGAGGTTAGTCACTGGTTTAATCTAGGCCTTGATAATGAGAAGAATAAATGTAGCTCATATTTAGAAGGTGCCTATGCAATGCTAAAAACACTGCATGATCAATCTCAGTTTATTCTCCCAAACAATGAGATCTATAGATCTACCTTGTAACATGTATCTGTGGTCCTCATATTGTTTTATGCCATGAAATCCACAAATTCAAAGCTGAATGTGTTTCAAAATAATTAACTTAAAGTTAATGAATAATTAATTATACTAATGCAAGACCACTTATTCTATCAATGAACATCTTTTGAGAAACGTTAGGTATCAGTACACAAAAGTGAAACTGTTCATTCAGCAGCTAGTAAGACACTAGGGTTATATTATACCAAGATGTTCTTGCAAAAAAATAGGCTGAAGATACTTTTGAGCAAAGAATGCATTATTGGGAAGGGCTTATTTATGACGAGTCAAAATGATTCTGGCTAAGGATGAAAAGTGTAGCTGAAAAGGAAAATGGAGGAAAAGAGAGCAATGTCTATTTTGGACATTAAATGTCAACAAAGGCCCCTGTGCTAATGGCCCGATCTCTGATCTATGACACTCCTGCGAGGTGACTGAATTTTAAGGAAGTGAAGCCTAGTGGGAGCAGTTAGGTTATTGGAGGCCTCATATCAATAGACAGACTGGGTTCCTGAGTAAAAAGAATAAAAAATAAATTTTGCTGCTTTGTTCCATAGACTCATTAGCCTAACCATACTCAATTTCTTTTTTACCATGAACACATATATTCTCTTGAACCTTTGCTTTGTTTATAAAATTAATGCTCTTGATGTATTTACCTGCTTCAGTCCAGTAACTTTTAGCTCGCCTTCAACTCTAATCTCAATCTGAGCTTTGGAGTCCCTGCTGTAGTCACTGACCTACCTCTGTTAGTCTGAGGGGGACACTCGCAAGCAGGTGACATGTACTTTCTGTTTCTCAAACTTCTGTACTTGGTTCATATCTAATCTCTAGTTGTGTTGCTAAAAATAGAAATAGAATGTAGCTGAACTGGGTATATTCTGATACCATTCTACATATCAAGTATAATCTTCTCCCTTTTCCAGGTAGATAGACTGGGAGTGAAATAAGTCACATTTAACATGAAACCCTGAACTGCTTAACTTGTTTATTGTTTTTGCCAATAGTACTACTGTGAAGCTTGGTACAAAAAGAGGGAGTCCGTGGTCTGGGATACTGGTGATCTACATAGAACTGAATGCTCATTATTGGGTAATGGGTGCAGTTAAATAGTGAGAGTATTGAAGTAAAGCCCAGGAGAGCCAAGTTTTAGTTGTGAACTTTCCCTAGACTAACTGAATAACTCACTTGTATGAAAATGGTCTCTTTGTCTTGTATACCTGATTATTCTAATCTTTAGGTTGGATATAATTTCATCAAGATTTAAGATTTAATTTATATTTCTTCCATTTACCCAGCCAGCGTAGGCATCTGGATAAGATTAAATATTTACATATTTTCCCTAATGACTTTAATAAGAATGACACAGTTGCTCTTTGTTTATTTTTATCGAGAATACCAACTTCTTCCGTTTCCAGTAAGCTTCATGTTCTACCTTTCATAATGATTTTCAGGAGTTCTTTTCCTTTTTTGCACTTGGGGATCTGGAGGGAAGCTTTTGCTCCAGGTTTCTCTTCTTACATAGCTGTCATCCCCCCCCCCTTTATTCTCCTACTCACATGCACGCCTAGGTGAGGAGTCATGTCCTCATATCTCTGGAGCCTTGAGTTGACCTTTATGCTCTCATGGTTCTTTTCTTTTGTGTGTGTGTGTGTGTGTGTGTGTGTGTGTGTGTGTGTGTGTGTGTTTGTGTGTATGTGTGTACCAGAGGTCGCTTGGGGGTGTGTGCTTGGGAGGGTCAAGGGTGACATCAAGAATCACTTTGGAGTTTTTAAAATTTTTTTTTCATAACATTTTTATTACACTCTCCCCACTTCCCCCATTTCTTTCACCCTCCTCCCTCCCTCCCCCTCTCCCTGTGCCTCTCCCTTTCTCCCTCTCATCCCCTGGAGCATCATTTTCTGTGAATCCCAAACCTCACTCTGAGTCCTCTACCCCTTCCTGTGCTACCTTTAGTATGGGAACTCTATGATGACTGTTTAATCCCTTGCCTCTAAGGATGTACTGCCTGGAGCCTTCTCTCCTTTGATCCATGCTAGTTTTTGGGGCCTACATTATTCACCTGGAACCAGATTAGTCAAATCTCTCCCCATCCTAAAGCTCAGGGAACTCTGCAGAAGAGGGGGTGGCAAGATTGTAAGAACTTAAAGAAGGGGGACCAACAATATGCAAGACAATTCACATGAGTTAGGGCTGCAGCAGCCAGAATTGGATTTCTTTATTTCCTTTTTGCTTTCCTCTGGGGCCTCCCAAGCTCTGTCTTCTAGGACCAGAAGTGCAGGCCACTGACATTTCCACCAGACATTTTTTTATTATTAATACATTTTTTATTATTATTTCAGCTCATACAAACTTAATGGGTACACCAGTTCCCTCCCTCCCTCCTCCTCCGCCCCCTCCTCCCCCCGTACCCCCTGCTCGTCCTCCCCACCTCCCTCCCTCCCCATCCCCCAGTACCTCCCGCCCCAGTTCCCAGAGAGTCCTTTCTTGTGCATGCCTGATTTTCCTCTGGGCCCTCCTCTCTGATGACGTACAAGGACCCAGTTCCACCAGACATTTTTAAAAAACATTTTTTATTATTTATTCTGTGTGTGTGTGTGTGTGTGTGTGTGTGTGTGTGTGTGTGTGTATGTGTGTGTGTGAAAGAGAGAGAGAGAGAGAGGGAGAGAGAGAGAGAGAGAGAGAAGAGAGGGCACTGTGTGTGTGTGATAGCCCAAGGGTAACTTCGGGAGTCATCCTGGATTGCTCTACCTTCCTTTTTTCCGCTCTGGGGCTTCCCAGGCTCTGCCTTCCAGGATTGGAAGTGCAAGCCGCCATCATTTCTGCCTGGTGTTTTTACATGGATTCTGGGATTTGAACTTCAGGCCTTCTGCTTCCGAGACAGAGGATAACCCCAGAGCCTTTGCTCTAGCCCCAGTGGTTATTTTCTGTATGCTGAAAGTTCTGTGGTTTACTTTGGATTTCTTCTTTTTAGTTCTTATAGTTTTATTGTGTCAGGTAGTCTCCAAAACCATGTCCAGGTTTTCCTCTTAGTATTCATGCCTTGTTCAGCTCTCTCCCCTTGAATGTGGGCTGGACTGTCAATTCTAAGATGTTACAGTGAGATGGTTGCTGCTTTGTTTCCTTTCTGCAGAAAGTCAGTTGCCCTGTTGATACCTTCCCTTTGACAATACCTACATGACAAAGACCCAATGCTTTTGATGGATGGTGAAAATGTGATTGTGAGAGTCAGTTTGGAAGTGGTCCCTCTTCTGGTCTGACTCTCAAACGACTGCTGCCTAGTTACAATCTCTCTAGGGTTAATCACTTAACACAGATGACCTATCAAATTTCTAAATGTAGCTTGTTGTTAACCTGTTAACTAGAAACCCAATCTGTTTAATGTTGCAAGGATAAAATTCCTACCAAATCTACATGTGTATCTGTCAATCAAGAAACAATTGTCTCTGTTGGTCAATGATAAAGGCATAGATAGACATATGCATACATAACTATATATTATGTATAAATATAGCATTGCAAAATTTGGACACTATTAAATACTTATCAAATTCACATTTATGTTTAAATCAGCTCATGGATTTCCTTTTATAACTCCTTTGGAGAAGTAATTCTCTAGAACATCATAGGGAAAAAAAGAAAAGAAATAACCTTAAACTTCAGTGAACTAAGCTAATCAAGAGATATAGGCTAACAGTTTGGATTAAAAATCACAACCTGTCGATTGCTCCCCACAAGAAAGATATCACTGTAAAAGACAGATGTTATAGTAGGATGAAAGATGGTTGAAAGTATTCCAAGTGGATGGAACCAGAAAAACATGATGGAACTGCCATTCTAATATCTGAGAAAATAGATTTAAGACTAGAAATAAAGGTTGGAAGGGATATCATATGAGAACAGAGTTAGATAATGGATTTTTTCAGTTTGATATACATGTATCAGATTCTTCTCAATTGCTCTGTGGCTAACAACTGATATTTGACTTATTAATGCAAAGAAGTTAAGACAGGAAGAAACATTTTGATAGAAGGAAAAATGGACCATCTGGTTGGTTAACTGATGTTTTCCTTACTTTAGTTAATTCCTTTTCTTTCCCATCTACATGAGTTCCATACTTTGGAATAAACTTAACCAAGGAAGTGAAAGAACTATTCAGTGAAAAACTCTAAAACACTGAAGATAGAAATGAAAGAAGATAACAAGTTAGAAAGACCTCCCATGCTCATGGATCGGTAAGATCAACATTGTGAAAATGACTATTCTATTAAAGGCAGTATACAGATGCAGTACAAATCCAATAAAAACTCTATAGTGTAATTCTTCACAGAAATAAAAAATCTTAAAATTCATATGGAAGCACTAAAGGCCTTGGATAGCCAAAACAATCCTGTGCAATAAAAATACGGCTGAAGACATCACCATACCCAATTTCAAATTATACTAGTCAGCCATAGTACTAAAAATATCATGGGTATTGGCACAAAACAGACACACTGATCAATGTATGATCAATGTACTAGAAATGAGGACCCATTTTGTAAGTTAACGAATCTATAATCATGTGATATTTGACAAGAAGGCCAAAAAAGGACCCTGGATTAAGTTCTATATCTTCAACCAATGGTGCTGAGAAATTGGCATGTACAAGAATGGACTCTTTTCTCTCATCCTGCATGAAAATTAATTCCAAACTGGATCAAAGACCTCAATGCTACATCAGAGGTTCTAAAACTCCTCGAAAAAAGAATAGGGCGTACACTGGAACTGATTTGACTAGGTAAAAATTTTCTGAAAAGAACCCCATTAGCCCAGGAAATAAGACTGGTAACTAACAAGTAGGATCTCAAAAACTTAAAATAGCTTCTGTTCTGCAAAAAATATTTTAATAAAGCAAAAAACCATTCTACAGAATGAGAGAAAATTTTCACAAGCCATGTATCAGACAGAGGTTTAGTATGTAGAGTATACAAAGAACTCAAATGATTAAATATCAAGAAAACAAATAACTCAAATGAAAATAGACCTCAGAACTTAAAAAAGATACATTTCACAAGATGAAACTCAAATTTCTAAAAGGATCTTAAAAAGTGTTCATTCTCTCTAGCCATCAGGGAAATGCAAATTAAAACTACTTTGAGATATAGTCTTGCCTCATTTGGAGTGACTAAGATAAAAAACAACAGCAAATGCTGGTGAGGATGTTGAGAGAAGGAATCACTTATTCACTGTTGATGGGAATGCAAACTTGTCAGCCTGCTTTGAAATCAATATGTAGGTTTCTCAAAAAGCCACAAGAGGCTTGAACCCCTGGGGTCCATAGAAGACAGAAAGGAGAGTGTGAGGGAGTGGGATGGATTGATGAAAGGAAGGGAGAAGTATGGGAGAGAGGGGAATAGAAGGAAGCAAGAATGAATCCTCAATATGCTTGTAAAACTAGAAAAATAAAATGATAATTAAAAAAACTAAACTAAAACTTCAGTTACCATATGACCCAACTGTACCACTTCTGTGACTATTCCCAAAGACTCAATATCACATAATAGAGAAACTTGAACATCCATGTACATTGCAGCTCTGTTCATAATAACAAAGAAATGGAAAGAATCAGCCTAGCAGTTCAACATTAAATAAATAGATAATGAAAATATGATAAATGTACATAATGGAATGCTATTCAAATGTGAAGAAAAATGAAATTATGAAATTCATTGATAAATAGATGGAATTAGAAGATGCAATATTGAATAAGATATTTCAGACAGTAAAAAGCAAATCTCCTATGTTCTCCCTTTTATACATATGCTAACATTGGACTTGCAGAAGTAATTTTCATTAAGAGGGAATACTTCTGGTTTTACAAGAAGTTTTCCATGGTATTAAAGATAATACTGAAGCTCCTTGATGGTACTTAAATATGGATCAAATTGATATAGAGAAAAGCTCTGAGAAAACCCAATATGTCTATATGATCATCTGTAGACATCGCATAATCATTCAATGCAACACTCATCAGGAACCTAAGTATTCTTTAGTTTTCCTTCTTATATATATGTTATATGCTATATGATATGGCAATATTGATACAAGAATAGCTTTCATTATTTAGCATGTACAAGTTGATTGGTATTCAACAGTACCATACAAACTTCATGTATTAATAATATTGGCTTAATCTTACAGACCCTTCCAAAGTCTGAATATTGTCATTTTAATAGATGAATAAACATAGTTGAGAGACAAAGTTCTCTCTCAAATGTTCACAAGCCATGTATCAGACAGAGGTTTAGTGTGTAGAGTATACAAAGAACTCAAATGATTAAATATCAAGAAAGTAAACAACTCAAAAGCAAACAGCAAACTGGATTGGAACCTAATTTTTTTCAGATTCTAAAAGCTGAAATCCAAATTTACATCTCTATCATTTCAATATTATGTTAACAAAAGCACGAGAGACAGTGAAAATTCTCCAGTCAAATAAGTATTTGAGATCTTTGACCATTGACTACAGGTATCAACTTGACAATTCAAGACTAAGCTTTTGGGTGTATATGTGAAATATTGATAATTCAGGGAAAGCAATGGGAGGGCTTTAAAAATAACATTAGAAGACCAAGTTAATGGTGAGTGGGACTTGTCCCTGAACATGTAGGTGAAATGGAGATAGTTGGTTCAGTACTTCAGAATACTTTGGCAGACCTACAGTTTGGTGAGGGAGGAGGTGTGCCTCTGTCTGTCAGTAATTCCTTTGGATATAGTAAGGTCAGTTCATGATGTTGATATGAAATCTCCTGGACTTTGAACTGTAACCAATAATCAAATAAGTAAGAATAAAACCCTTTATTCTTTAAATCATTTGGTTCATTTATCAACCTCATGTAGGCAAACTGCAGCACCTTCCTCCCACTGGTCCACTTTACTCTGCCTTTCTTCTATCCTCTCTGCCTCTTACCAGGAAAAATGCAATGGTTATTGATCAACTTCCCTGTCTCCACATTTCCCTCTCTCTGCACACTTCCTCAGCAGCAGTGAGTGGCAGATGACACCATAGCAAAGCCAATAAAGTTCTGAGACAAACAAAGTCAAGCCAAGGACTTTCTGATCAGCCAATCTGCCTTTTTCGTAACAAGGCAAGAGGCAGACATCCTCAGGCATTTGGAAGCTCATGGAAGGCCACACTAATGAGTTTTTTTTGAAAAAAAAAAAACCTTATTGAAGGGTTTTTTCCTTGATAAAAATTCAAAAGCAAAGGTTCCAGGCAGCAGGAAGCTAGCAAAAAAATCTTAGCTTTTGTGTTCATGGTTTTTACTTCCTTTATAGTTCAAAAGTCATAGATCACCCTGTTACAAGTATTTGCCACACTCAGATCCCTGTTTGCCTTCATGTTGCATTGCCTGTATTCCTTGCCTTCCTTACATTCTGGGTACTTTACTTGTGTGCCTGTGAGAACAGACATAGAATACTACTTATTTATTGTCTGTCTCTCATAGTAATGGAATTTCCATAGGATTAGGGACTCTGTCCATTCATCACTCTGTTGATTGATTGCCAACCACATATTTACTGATCAAGATATTGATTAATACATTTTAACAAAGAGTTAAAATCAGGGTTGGGGAGATGGATTAGTAGGTCAAAGTATTTTCTGTATGAGAGTGTGAATCTGGGTTGAGTCTTCAGTATTCTTTAGAAGTCAGGCATGGTAGTGTGCATCTGTAATCCTGGTATTCCCAAGGCGATTTGGGAGGGGGACACAAGAGAATCTCTGGAAGTTCAGCTAGCTTTTTGTATGCAATAGCAAGCAGGAGCAGTAGCAGCAGTAGGCTTGTCTCAAACAAGGCCAAGTCCAACACCTCATGTTGTTCTGTGACCTCCATATATTGGCCATAGCATGTCATGGCTACATTCATACATAAATGTGTGCACACACACAAATATCTGCACATATTAATACCTACATCATAATACTATATGTGGTTAGAATAGTGTATCGTTGCCATTATGGCTTTAGGATAAGGTGCAGATTCTCTGAATCTTGGTAAATTAAAAATACTAATAAAAGTGATTAATAAAAGTGATAAACAGAAGAGGAAGGAGGTTGGGGGTTGAGAAATAAACTATGTTAATATAGCAGACAAAGTGTAAGGCATATGTAACATCATGTGTCTCCTTTTAAAGGATTACTTTCAATATATTATAATCCTTTATTCTTCAACTGTGGAGAAATCTCTCATGTATTCATCTCTCAGATTTAAAACATCAAGTTCTAACAATGTATTTCCATTTGCCTAAGTTATTAAAAATAAAGTTCATATAAATTTAAATATAATGCTCTCTCCCTAAATGATGTATATCTTATGGGTCTTTAAATACTTTCTATCAATACTTGTATATTTATGAGCCATGCATGCAGCCTGGTGATGTAGCTCTGTGGAAGAGCCCTTACCTGGCATTTGAAAAGTTCTGGGTCCAATCCCCACAGATTGTGAAAACCAAAGCAAATATACAGTGTATATTTTAGGGCGATGTGCTTTTGGATGATTAAAAAAATCTTCTTTATACATGTGTGTGTGCGATTGTGTCTTGGACTTTTTATAACCAGGATTTATTTAGAATAAAATCAAAACTAATCTGAAATAATATTTAAACTAGAATAAAATGTGAATTAAAGCCAGTGCTGTAAGAAAGCAGATAAACTTTTTTTCAGCTATTTCCTGGTCCGCGAGTACATGAAAAGCCCTGTGTTCATAGTGGCAATGGATTTGTGGCTTTCTACAGTGATGGAGAACTCTTGAAGTAAATGTGTCATTTTTTTATATTTATCCCATATGGCAAAACTTTATCATGTTATGGTATACCACTCTGTGCTCATATCATCTTACATCACCAAGTAAAATAAATAATGGTGCTCTTTGTGGATATGTGTCTAAGCATTTTTCACAAGCATTTCCACTGTTGGCTTTGAGAAGTATGCACGTAATTTAAAATGACAGCAGACTGTATCTAGAGACATCCCGTGATTTGCTCATTGTCCTCCATCTACCCAGTGGTAAAGTCAGGGCCAATGCCCACTGGTTTCATGTTCCAAATATCATGTCCTTTTTGTAAACCCAGTTTCAGTTTGCAGGGAGCTATACAATGTGTTTTATTAAAAAGTTTTTGTCACCCATTCGCCCTAAATATCAGGGTATATCACAGAAGAGATGCTGGTAAGAATTTAAGAACCAGAGGGCAGGGAGGAATACCGATAAATAGAGTTTTTTGGGCACATTCCACCGTAGCCGTATTATCTCCAAAAGACCCACAGGAGATTTGGCCTGTCAACATTTCATCACAGAAGGGGGAAGACCATATGAAGTACCACCCATCCCCAGGGGAGTAGTGAAGGTGAATGCTGGCTGTGGGGAGGGGAGATGCTATCTTCAGTGGTATGTATGCCCACTGGTGTATCACCCAGGCCCAGCAAGCATCTAGGCACTTATCAATGTAGGCAGACCTTATGAAACTTAGTGGGCCAGACACAGAAGAAGACATGGTGTGTGTGTGTGTGTGTGTGTGTGTGAGTGAATGAGATCAGTAATATGAGGTGAAAACAATTGAAATTCAGTGCCTATATGTATAAAACTATCAAAGAATAATATTAAAAAATGAAGTAGTAATAAACACAATCACTACCAAAATTTTTTTCATGTAAATATAAAATGTGATTGCAAAAAGAAAAGATCAGCTTTTGGTTTTCTGAAGAACACATTTATACAGTTTTGCAAATAGGCTTACATCTGGTACAAGGGCAATAGTATAATTAATGCCACCAGAGCATTTTAACATGCCTCCTCATAAATTTCACAGTGCTCAGTAGCAAGACAGGGTGACTGCTGGAGACCTCCAAGGTGAGTGGCAAAGGACTGAAACAAGTCTGGGCAGTCCAATTCTTTTCCTGTCCCCAGGCCAGAAAGGGAACTGCCTCACTGGCGCAACTGTAACTAGAGACTACAGAATAGAATATCACCTCCTGACCCCATTCCTTGCCAGTGGCTTTGCTCAGCCCATTGTGTTAGATGAGTTTACAGATATGTTCCTACAGATGGACCTCAGCCTTCTCTTGCAGCTCAGAAGCTGCTAGTAATCTGCAGGACTTCCCTTGTCACTTAAAGCAATGATTGAAGTTGGACCCAGACCAAGGTCCTGCCACTTGTTTTGAATTGGAGAAGGCTTGCTGCAGTGACGAGTATCCCTCACTGGCTTCTCGCTGCCTCTCAGAATTGTAGTCTCATTGAGAAGCCTTTGATTTGTAACATTTCCTTGCCTCCAGACATAGATTTAATGCAATCCCACAATTTGTTACTGAATGATCATTACTTACCTGGGGGTTTCCAAACAATAAGCCCTAAATTTCATTTCCCAAAGGTCAAAAGCAATTTTTCCTTATCCTTGTAAAGTGCTTAGTCACCTCATGCAGACCAAAATTCTTACACAGGAGGAATAACTGAACAATGAAAAAAAATCTCGTTGTTCTGAAATGTGAAATTATCATATTAAGTCCCTGATTTTAAAATTTATTAAAAACTCTGTAAAAATAAAAGTTAAACAGAAAGTAAAAACAAAATTCCCATAAAAAGTCTATTACAGGAAAACATCATGCTAGAAAATAACACATTTACTTGCTATAACAATTTATTATGCCTGGGCATGCAGCACAGTTGAAGCCTTCGACGCAGTACCCCATATCACATAAGCCAAGCATGGTGCTACATGCTTGTTATTCCAACATTCAGGAGGCCAAGGCAGGAGGATCGGAAGTGCAAGGTCATCTCTGGCTCCACATTGACTATCTGGGCTACATGAGGCATTGACTCACTAAGAAAGTTAATTTTACGTGAGAAAGAAAAACAAAAAAAAAAAGAAAGTTAATTTTGTTATTAAGTTTAGATGAACTGGTTTAATATAACCCTACATGAGAAAAACAACTGGATGGAATGGCAGGTAAGGAGAAAGAGGCTCCATGCCAAGATTGCATCATCGTTGGTTGAAGCAAACCTTGTATCTTCAGTGATGGAGGCTGTCATCAAAGTAGCAAAAGGGTGGTAGGTCTGTTCCCAGAAGAAAGTAATGGACTCAGAATGGGAGTATGTAAGTCTTTTCAGGCTCCAATGTTGAATACTTTAGTAAAATGGCAGATAGGGATAACTATGATAGACATTCTCTAATCCTATTCCTGTGATAGCCACAGCTAAAACTTATCACCCTATGTATTAATCACTTTTGCATCATTGTGAAAAAAATTCAGTCCATAGTCATCTAGTCCCACGAGCATCGTGATGGTGGGGGCATTGTGGTAGAGAGCTATTTACTTCATGGCTGACCAGGAAACAGAGGGCAAGACATGTGGTCAGGAAGAGTATACCCCTAAGGATCTGCCTCCATTTATCTCCTTCCTCCAACTCAGCCCTACCTTCTAGGGATATCATCTGTGAACCAAGAGCTCAAAACATGTGGGAGACACAGCAGAATCAGACCACAGCACTGGCAGCTCCATATATCCATGTTACCATGTAACAGTAAGACACAGTACATTGTATTTTCATGTGTCTGAGGCCCAAAGTCAGTAAGAAATCTCCAAGGTTCTGAGTCAATCCTTACACACAATTGTCTGAAAGTATCCGATTCATATTTTTCCTTCCTGGTGCCAGAGAAGGTGGCTTTACTGTCTTGTGTTTGAGACTGGGTGAGCATGTCTGGCCTCGTAGCTTTGTCTCATAACCTCCTGACTTTTGGCTGCCATACCTTCTCATTTCTAGCTTTGGAGAAGTAAAAAGTTCATTCTCTTTGACTGAATCACATGTACAGGCTGTTCTTACACATGTACAGGCTCAGATGCCATACCTAAGAAACAGAGGTAATGCTGGGTTTCCACCCCACTTTCTAGTAAAATACTAGGCAATAATAAAAAGACAAATAAGTAATGTGTACAAAAAGATAAACCTTGGCATCACTGTGCTGAGTGGAAGAAACAGAGTACATAGTATTTGATTGCATTTATACAAATTCTGAAAAGTGAGAATCCTTCTTTATTGAGAAGACATCAGAACATTGTTTTTCTGGAGATGGAGGGAGGGGTTGGGCAGAGTGCAGAGGGGAGGCAGGGAAGGATTATAAAAGGGCAGGGACACATTTTTGGGATCATGGCTATGCCTATAGTTATCTTGATGCACTGATGATGTATACCTCGGATGTAGACATTTGCCAACAAGTTGTTTGATCCTTTAAAGAATGTGCTTTTAAACATTTTTAAATAAAACAAAGTGATGTTTCCTTAGGGTTATTCTTGCTGAGACAGAAGCAAAGCTGTTCTGAATAGCTTGTATAATGCGCTACAAATATGAAATTTGCACTTGGCTACTGGGAAAAAATTGCTCCTAGTATACTATCAGTGATGGGGAATTATTTTCTACCCACTTCTCTAATCGGAGAATTTTCTGGAATCCTCGGAGTTCTTTGGTATTTCCATGTTCAGCTTTATTTGTCACTTCAGTTCAGAAAGACCACCAGATTGTGATGGGATTTTCCCACCTATGCGAAGAGTAGAAACTGCAGGCCCAAACTGCAGCAGTCCTGGGACTCGTCCCTTCATTCCTCTCATCTCGCAGGTCACCAGTATGCTTTGCTTTGTTTTCAATATCTGAAAGAATGTGTTTATGCACATATATGTATGCATATTTATGTATTGTATATGCTTTTGTTATCTGTCATCTATCAACTGTGTATCACCCATCTCTATTATCTATTTACCTAACATGTGTCTATCAATACCAGTAATCTATTATCTATTTATCATCTATATCCACCTATGATCTATGAATTTATCATCTATTATCTAACATCTATATATCACCTATATGTCATCTATCAATCTGTCCATTTATCTATCATTTATGTCCCCATACATTGTCTATCATCTATCAATCATCTATTATCTATAAATCTATTATCTATCAAACATTTTTCTCTTTCTTTCTTTCTTCTTTCTTTCTTTCTTTCTTTCTTTCTTTCTTTCTTTCTTTCTTTCTTTCTTTCTTTCTTTCTTTCTTTCTTTCTTTCTTCTTCCTCCCTCCCTCCCTCCCTCCCTCCCTCCCTTCCTTCCTTCCTTCCTTTCTTGCTTTCTTCCTTTCTTGCTTTCTTACTTTCCTTTCTTGCTTGCTTGCTTTCTCACTTGCTTTCTCTCTCTTTTCTTTATTTCTATCATCTGTCATTTATATACATATTATCTATCATGTTTTTAAGTTAATATTTTTGGTTATCATACAAAGTCTTGCCTCTCATGGTGTCTTTATGCACGTGTGTCATTATGATTAGTTTTTGTTTGTCCTCATCCCCTGCTCATCTCCTCTGTTCTCCCTCCTTCCTCCAGTTCTGCTGCTCTTCATTTTTGCCAGATGGGAGAGTAAACCGTATTATTTCATCTTAATCAGCAACATCTCCTATCTCTTTGGACATATGAAAGTGTTTGTATCTCTTGATGAATCCTTTCCTTTGGATCTTGCTCCTAGAAAGTGTCTCTAAACGGTCATTCTTGGAGTACTTTTTCATTGGATCGATAGCACAACTTTCTGCCTTCCCATCTCCATCTGTTAGAGAACAGAATTTGAACATTATGCTAAAAATATCCCTTCTCCTTCACTAAGTTAATGTTCTCAAAGTGGAGGTCTATAGACTAAATCTAACTGTAAAATGAGGTGTGTGTGTGTGTGTGTGTGTGTGTGTGTGTGTGTGTGTGTGTGTTTGTGTGTTTGCCTTCATAGTGATCTTTAAAGGAAAAAAAAAAAAAACACAGAATTAGTGTTCCAGACTGAAGCCCTGGAATTTTCCCATGGATATCTGGATTTCTGGCTCCTCCTGAATAGTCAGAAGACCTGGCATATTTGACTCATGTTCCCACACAGTGCCATTTGTCTGAAATACATTAGCAGCTGCTCCCTTTTGAAAGGCTGCGTACACTCCACGTTGATAGAGGCCTCTGCATGTACCAACCCTCAATTTGATTACATGGCTGGTCCCAGGAGGCTGCCGATGTGAAGGTCGAGAGCATGGATCATGGGGTTCGAGTCCTGCACTGTGATTTACTGTAGCTCCTTTTCTCTCTGCAAATGTTGCTCCGGATGTTCCAGATGCTCTTCTGCTTCATTAACTCCTTCTCCTCTTTCTTTTCTTCCTCTTCCTCCTCCTTTGTCTTCTGTTTACTCCTTCCCCTCTTCCTCTTTCTCCTTTCCCTCTTCCTCCTCCTCCTTCCCCTCTCCTTTCTTCCTCTTTCTGCTTTTTCCTTGCTTCTTCTTCCTTTGCCACATACCTCTATGCTACTCTTTCTCATGATCCTGCATTGTTGCCCTATAGATTTGTTTCTTCTTTTTTGAAGTAAATTTCCAAAATGTATGCTCAACAATAATCATTAAAATGTTTGCAGCGTAAAAAAAGGAAAATTTTCCATTTAATGTTGCATATAGGAATGCAGTGAATTCACAATATTTTCATTTTTTACTCCTTAGTCCCAAATCTCATCCCCTTCTCTTCTCCCTATAACCCTTCATCTTCCTTGCTGGACTCTTTCCTATTTTCAAATTTCTCCACTTGTGTAAGCCACTGTGTTTCATTTAGTTTGTTTCTGATGACATTTGTCTGACATGCTTCATGCTTCATCAAGTATCACAAATCAGTGGGTATATCATAGAGGAAAGCATCTTCTTTTTCTTCTCTATCAGCTCTAGTCCTCATCAGTGCCTCAGAGAGGCATAGATCTTCTTGAGATCTTTCTGTTTCATGGTGAGATATCAAGACAGATTCCATGCAGTTCTTGTATGAGTATACATATCTGCCATGAAATCTTGTATGTCACAATTCTGCCATGTCCAGGAGATAATGTCTGACCCCCCACTGTCTCACTTCGGCCTCTTACAATCTTACTATCCCCACTTCTATGATGCTTCCTGAGTCTTGGGGTGGATGTGGATGAAGTACATATGTCCTATTTAGGGATAATCAGTTCTTGTCTAGTGTGACTTGGACTTCAAATTTCTGATCTAGTGTTACACTGCAGATTCCCTTGAAAAAGACTTTCTGATGGATACAGTAAATGATTTTCATAATTTTTCCTGGCTAAATTCTTAGATCATAGAGAACCCAGAAATCAGAAGCTATTGTAGGTGTCCTTTCAAAGTGTGGGTCTGCATCTGGGGCACAGGACCACTGGTCATGTGGCTGGCTTTCTTCAGAAAGATGCTCATAGCACAGCTGATTTATACTATTGTGCCTAACTCCCTTCACTTACTCGTTTACTGCTAGAGACAGAATATGCTCAAGCCACATATTAATGATGATATCAGAAGTGACTCCAGATGCTACAGTGACAGCTGTCCTTTGTCAGGACTCCTATGAGAAACTCTACCCTTTAGATAATTTCATCCCCAAAATGAATGTGACCATGGTGGATTCCTCTTCTGCAACTCCACTGTATGTAGGAGAAAGCACTCTTGGAAAGTTGAATGGATTTCTCAAGTTTATGTGAGGGTCAGGGATAAAATTCCTGCCAATCCTGATCCTGAGATTTTTGTAGTGGAACACAGACAAGCCCGAGTAGCATTGGTATACATCGGTGAGGTGGGCCTAATTTACTGTTAGGGAACTTCTTCTGGAAAATGGGGAGGGCTGTAGGAGCAAGAGGGGAAGGGGCAGGTTGACAGTCATGGGATCAAAGTAGCTCTCAGGAAAGGCAGAGAGGTTTGGTATCATGGAAATCACAAAGACTCTGCTAACAGCTTCACCGTTGACTCTCTCCATAACCTTGTGAGATTTTCTTAACTTCCAGCTTTCTGTCCTTAAAACAAAGGCAACCATACCCTGCAGTAGCATGGTGACACTCCCTTACAGTTTTTGTGTCATGAAAATGTATATCAGATATGGTGTTCAGTAGCAGTTGCAATAATAATTTGTCTCCAAGGGCTCTTTGGAAATGAAAACAGGTTTTATGCTTGAAGCATAAGAGACACTTGACACATGAAAATTAACAAAGTTCCATATTCCCATAGTACCATCACCATATTCAGAACTTTCTGAGATAGAAAGCCTGCTGCCATAATGAGTTTTTGACTCAAAAATCATCTGAGTTGGTATGGGGCTACTTGTGTGCTTTATATGTCAGACTTGATTTTGAGTTTTTGTAAAATATATGATGTATGCATTTTCATGTCTCTGCAATCTGAAAACGTGTGAATTACCAAACCCCCTTTGACCTCAAGGAGTATAGGCAAGGGTCTGTGGGCTGGTATTTTGCTATTACCTATCTGTCTTCCTGTTGCTTTGGGAGTCCCTGCAGAAGACACCAAATTCTTGTTGACTTTATTCTCCCCACTGTTTCCTATAAATGTCTGGGACGTGATAGGCGATCTGCAAATGGATATTGATTAAATGAATGTAAGAGCAATAGAGTCTTGGTTTACTGAGCAAGTAAAGACGCAGTCTCAGGGAAAGAGAGAGGAAGGGAATGCATTGCTTCTCCCCTTTTTGTTCCTCAGGGCTTTTGGAGGATTGTGAGCTGCTTTGGGGGCCCACATCATTAACTGGTGAGGGAGAGGAGGGGCTGGAAGCAGCCCCAGAGTCCTGAAAAGGCTGCTGGAGGAGCAGAGTTGCAGAGTCCCAGCCAGCGATTCTATTGCTGAACACAATTGCCTTTTTTGGAGGGCTCACTGACACACAGCTGGTGGTACAGGCTTTGCAGCCATAATGCAGAGAAAAGCTGGGAAAATCCCACAAACCGAAACCATATCTGTTTGTGGTCAAGTTGGGACTCCAAATTTGGACAGTGGAATTTGATGGGAAAATGGGAAATGCATCAGGGGTTATACAGTGAGCCTAAGATTTATCACTTATGGCAAGTGGCTATTTCCAGAAGAACCAGCAAGTGCTGCTAATGTTTCTGTGAGAGCTGAGAAGGGGGAGGGGCCCTCAGCTTCCTGCTGATGTGATCAACCTGTTAAAATCTTTGAGCAAATGGAAAAATCAAAGTGCTCTATGATATACTTCGGATCAGTGAATATCAGTGTATATATAGTCACTGCAAAAGCATGTAACCAAAATGATTAGGGCATAAAATTCTAGGCAGTCAAAGTAGGTGGAGTTGATACAAAGACTGTGTGCTATTGAGTTTATGTTTTAGAGCTATTTAAATGGACCCAGTGGTTAAGGTAGAGGCTAGAGACACCTAGCTGGCTTTGAACTGACTGCTTGGGAGCATTTTAGGAAGTGTGGCATAGAGGCAGATCATGCTAGTGAGAGACAAGCTAAGACCTGAATCATAATCCAGTGCAGCTCCCTCCAGGCAAGTGTTACTGAATCTAAAAGTTAACCTCTTCAGCTCTCAGTTTCTAATCTACAGAGTGAGCTTCTTGATACCCATCCCATCTCTCCTGCCTAAGAAGGAAGGAACTTTGTCAAATGACATCCAGATGTTGTACTCAAGAAAATGTTCTAGCAAATCAACAAACCATAATCTAGAACTTCAGAGACTCTATATCAACCACCTAGAACTAGGCCAGACTAATCTCTCCCCATCCTGAAGCTCAGGGAAATTTGCGGAAGAGGGGGCGGTAAGATTGTAAGAGCACAAGGATGGGCGGAGCAATGATATGCAAGATACTCCACACAAGTTAGGGCCGAAGCAATCATAATTGGACTTTACATGCCCTGCGCAATGTCCAACACACTATTGACCCCACAAAGTCTAGCATTTGCTAAAGGCACCAAGATCCTTGGAGGCAAGGGATTGACAGCCACAGTAATGTTCCTATACCTAAGGGGAACACAGGAAAGGGTTCAGGGAAATGCAACTGGGTCCTTGGACATCATCGGAGAGGAGGGCCCAGAGGAAAGTTTGGCATGCACATTAAAGGATTCTCCGGGGATTGGGGGGGGAGGCACTGGGGGACGGGGAGGGAAGGGTGAGGGGAGGGGGAGCAAGGGGGTTGGGGGGAGGAGGAAGGAGGGAACGGGTGTACATATTAAGTTTGTATGAGTGAAAAAAAATAATAATAATAAAAGAAAATATTCTAGCATGTAGAACTTCCTCCTTACATGTGCTCCTAAGCCAGAAGTTACTGGGTCAGGTACTGGTTGAATTTGGCTCACAGTATTGAACAGGAGACAGGAAACTTTGGAAGCTCGACTGTGAAATAAAGCAAGGCAGGGAGAGGCTTGTCTTACGGCAGACTGAGGATGTAACGGTCTTTGGCGGACCCTCGTCATGTCACAGTGTGTCAGAAGAGTCCAGAACTTCTGGCTTCTCTCTCACACATTCACATCTTCTATTCAGTCCATGAAGGCATTTGAACTTTTGAAACCTGCCCTAAGTACTCCAACACACCAGCTAAAATTTCAGTGTCCTGGAAATTTAAAACACACACTGGCTACAGAGCACAGGCATTCTTATTCATATCTGTGGTGTGAAAAGGCTGTTTGGTCTGGGGAGCTGGCTAAGGCGTTAAAACTTATGAGGGAGGGAACTGGTGTACCTATTAAGTTTGTATGAGCTGAAATAATAATAAAAATGTATTATATAAAAAAAACTTATGCCTTGCAAGCAGAAGGCCTGAGTTTGGATCTCCCACATGCCATGGAAATGCTGGGCAGGTAAGATGGCAAACTGTACCTGGAAGGTGGAGTCTTGGAATCCCCAGAGCAAGCAATAAGGTGTAAGAGCAATCTCAATGGATTCCTGAGGCTATCCTTTGGCTTCCACAGACACACGTGCTCAAGTGTGCTCTTATACACATGCACATACATGTATATTCATACACATGCTAAACAAAGGTGGAAAGAGAAAGCCCCATGTACAATTTGGGGGATAAAATGTCTTGAAAGAAATAATTTTACTTGTACTGTATTTGGGATTCTAAGCAGTAGCAGCAGATTGCCTACTGCATAGGGAATAGCCACATGGCCTCAGCTTGGCCCCACCAAGAAAACATTTTGTATTATCCTTATACCAGAATTTTATAGGAACTAGAGAACAGTTAATTTTGTCCACCCAGAGAGACTCCAATGTCTGTACAAATGCCTCTGACCTGATATCTCCTTACTTCTCAGTGTCTTCCTCACAGTAATAGCAATGTGCGCTTTCCAGCTGCCTTTTCTTCAGAAAGTCCTGTCTGCATTAGAAGTCTAAACCACTTGCTCTCTGGAATCCTTGGTGGCCAGGCAGATGCTCCCTTAAAGACAGTATTTTGTATATCTGATAACAGCTCCTTCAGTATAATATGTAGTCTATTATTAAGCACACATTACAAATCCAGTGCAAATCAATTCATATTTAAACATACTTATCAATGTAAAAAAGATTGCATTTGATAACTGCATAGGTTTCTTTATCAATATGTCAAATAACAGAAGTAGCAGCAAGTTTAGTAATCACTATAATTTTGAAGTAGTTTTGAGTATTGTTGATATTTTGTACTATTTGCAACAATTGCAGTGAGACATGAAAATATCTGTGGGCTGTGGCTTGGATATGGCGGGTCCATCAAACTTTACTGTATGTTATATGAGCTGGGAGTCATTTAGGAGGAGGAAACTAGCAGTGTATCCAGAAGTTCTCAGACTTTGGGGGTGCAGTCCTAGAAAAGAATTAAGGTAGTTTTGTGAAAGGGTTATTACAAAGAATAATCCTGGCTATGTCCTGGTGTTTACGGTTCCCTTTCTTGCCATATCCTCCCCCCAGTGAAACCATATTTAGCATGAGATGGTACAGCTACAGGTGGTGTGTGTGTGATGAGAGAGAGAGAGAGAGAGAGAGAGAGAGAGAGAGAGAGAGAGAGAGAGAGATTATTTTTTTTGAATGTTCATCCTTCCATCCTGTGGGCTACATGCATCACCCCTTTTCTCTAGAAATTATCTAACTTTGGGTATTTCACTATAGTAATGGAAAATGGGCTAATACACTGTGATTTATGGTGGTACTTGCATTTACTGATAAGAGTACTTTTGTTGGCTATTTATAGTCCAACTTGAAAGGCAAAAGTTCAGTGAGTAGTAAATAAAAGTGAAGATGTAATTATTTTCCCATGCAAGAACACAGATCCTCTGAATTGTCAAGAGCTCTAGCTTCTCTATAGGAGGTAAAGCCATGGGCTTTTAAGCCAGCATTTTTACCTTTGGGTCTACCTGACTTTGGCTGAGTACCTACATGTCTCCCAGTTTTCTCATCTCTAATTTATGTTCCAATTACTGATGCTACATGGTCTTTTACTGATCTCCAGAGTGCTGTCCCCAAATTCTGTGTGTTTACATGTCTGCTTTGTGTCTTCTGCAGTATGATTTCATGCTGTATTTACATGAATGAAATGTACATGCCCATGATTGCATGGGGGCTGCATATGTAAGCCTGACTGCTTTTATGTTAGTGTAGCTACTTCTGAGAACCACAGATGAGTAGCCCAGCTTGATCCTATGACCTCAGTTTAGTGAATGGGAAGAAGGTTCATTTTGTAGCAGGAACTGCTGAATCTGAATTGACAGTAATTCTGGGTTATGATGGATAAGAAATTGCTTGCAAAATGGTGCTTAGGTTTTATTTATATTTAGCTACTTTTTCTTTGTGTAGATTAAAAGGATGATGGGGCTGGAGAGATGGCTCAGGGGTTAAGCCTCTGCCTTGCAAGCATAAGGTCCTGTGTTTGGATCCCGGATCCCACATAAAAACATCATGAAGAAATAGTGGTGGCCTGTATTTCTGGTTCTGGAAAGTGGAGCCTGGGAAACTTCAGAGCAAAGCAAATAGGAGGTAAAAGCAATCCAGGGTGATTCCTGAAGTCACTCTGATATGCCCTCTGATACACATAGGACACATGGACACACACACACACACACACACACAAACACATAGACATAGGCACACACAGATACACACAGACATGCATGCGCATGTGTGCGCACATACCTTCTTCCTGGTCGGGGCAGCATGATTCTACCGTAAGAATTGATCCCTGTTCCAGTGTTGAGTCCCAGGGAAAAAACCAGGCTGATGTCTTAAGCAACAACCACATTATTTCTTATAGCTCCAGAGACATGAAAACTGTGGTTTCCAGGTGACCACATCCTTGCCATGCCCTTACCTGGCTGTTAAGCGGATCATCTTTCTCCTGTGTATTCTTATAAGGGCACCAATCTCATTCATGACCCTGTGACTGAAGCAATTCCCAAAGGCCCCACCTTTAGTTCCAAACACGTTGGAGACTTGGGCTGCAGTATGTCTAGTTTTCTCATTCCTCAGAAAGTAAGGGAGGCCAGAGGCGTCAGAAGAATTGTCTTCACTCCTGTTCTGCATGCATTTGCATGTGATTTTACATTATTCTTCATTTCAGCTCAGTGAAGAAAATATTTCTAATTTTCTTTTTCTCATTTTTATGGCTTATGTGTGTGGGCTGCACATATATGTTTGTAAGTACTTGTCCATGTATGTGGTTCTGTGTGTGAAGGTTGACACTGGAAATCATTTTGATAGCTTGTCTACCTTATTCTTTTGAGGCTGTGCCTTTAATTGAACCCAGAGCTCACTGACAGCGTTAATTTGGCTAGCTAGCTTGCCCTTGGGAGCCCCAGGCTCTGCTTTTCAGTGTTGAATTATATAGGTGGGTGCCATGCCCATGTGACATTTATGTGGGATCTGGATATCTGAGCTCCATGCCTTTTGTTTGCATGGGTAGTAATTTAACTGCTGAGCCATCTCCTCTGCTGTCATCTTCATTTTGATGAAGAAATTATACATGTTTGACATATGAAGTTCCTTTTTTGAAGCACCTAACAATGACAGGCAGTGAGATCTGAGTGAATGGCAGTGCTTTTTGCCCTGGTGATTCATTAGTGCATAGAACACAGCTCCCCTTGCCTCCCAGTCATAGTTTGAAATGTGAGTTGTCCCCCATAGGCCATGTATTTGAATCTTTAGTTGTTTGTAAAGGCCATGGCACCTGTAAGTGGGGGAGTCTTGCTAGAGGAAGAAAATTCCAAGGGGTCGGCCTTAAGGATGATTAGCCCTACCCTACCTCTGGGCGGGGTCTGCTCTTACAGCAGGTTTGCAGCTCTCAGCATCCTTGATGAACATGACTCAGGCTGCCTCCAGCTTCTGTAAGTCAGCCATGCCTTTCCCTCCATAATTGACTGCGTTTCCCCTCAATGGTGTCTCACAGCAGCACAGAGAGTAACTGCTGCACCCTGACTCCTTGAATTCTGGAAAATTCCAAGGAATCTATGCCTGCACCCTGACTCCTTGAATTCTGGAAAATTCCAAGGAATCTATGCCTGAAGACATCATTGATGTCTCCTAGGATGCTGGCTGCAGGTTCATTGTGCGGCAGCATGGAAGGGAACTCCTGAGAGAGGTGGAAGAGAACAGAGATGCTGCCAACAATGGAGATAGGCAGACCTATTCAAGAGCAGGGTAAGATACCTGACTACCTCTCATCCCGAACTGGTGACATTTCCAGTGGAAGTGACATGTGGTGTGAGCAAGGAAGGTCATGGAGTATATACGAGTTGTTACTGCTGCTGCAGTTCCACTTGTGCTCAGGAATGGGAGAGGACTGCATAAATTAAGGCTGCACAGGCTCCCCAGGATATGCCAGACCCGGGGTCAGATGCTTCCACAGATGATAACTTGATTCCAATTTCAGGACACACTGTAAGGTAGAAATGATTGCTCCCAAGAAAATAAGCTCAGAGAAATAAAATTCACATTTCACAGTCAAGTGTCTGGCAGGCAGAGGCAGGAGCAACTGTTTCAGCCATAGTGCCAGAGGGCAAAGGTGAAGAGAGAAGCCTCAGGCTTTCTTTCAGCTGTTTCCATGCAAAGCCCTGGCTTAATGATGGTCTGTCACCTTTAGGTATGTGAGAGATGTCAAGATTGTGTGTGGCTGGTTGGTGTTGTGTGATCTGTAAAAGTTGGGGCAATGAGAGATGTCTTTTCTATTTTTGTGTTTGTTGGTGATTCTGTCTGTTGACATACACAGCTCATACAATGTATGCCTCCGCCTCTCCATGGAGCAAGTGTCCTTGAAGCTGCGGAGAACCTTCTTCCAGTTACCTCTGAGTGGCAGGATTTGAAGCTTGGTTGGAATTGGTTTGTTCTACATTCTCCATCCTCGGTGCTTCCGGCCTCAGAGATGGTTAACCCCTCTTCATTGTTGTACTCTGCATCTCAGTCTTTCAAGTGCTGTGGCTGCACCTTCCTGAAGTACCCAGGGACCTCTCATGGTCCATTGACTTCATGACATGCGGGACAGGAGGCAGTCATGTGGCTTTAGAGGGCATGGGAGTGGTGAAAGTGGAATTTTAAATTTATGCCTCTCAGATTGTAAAGACCAAGTAGACTCTTTTATACTAGCATAGCTTAGGTGCTGACTTACTGATTTCATCATGCACCCAGTGATTCTATGGGGCAGACTGGCTTTTTGAGGTCTTTATCACTATGCATTCACAAATGCATTTATTTAACACTGGTTTTTATGCAGATACTATTCCAGGTAGTGGGGAAATAGCAGTTTATATGACAGGTGAATTTCTGAGGCTAGGAAATAGATTCATAAAATACCTCATGATGCCTCATTTTATGTATCAGCTTGGTTAGATGATAGTGACCCAGTTTTTAGCAAACTATTTGTCTGGATGTTATCATGAAAACCTTTCTTTTATGTGTGGGTACCATCCGTATCATCAGATTCCCTTCCGTCATGTGTGAGACCGTCAGGTCTCAGTCATTTGAAGACCTTAGGAGCAGGTATGAAGTTACATGAAAGGGAAGAAATTTTACTCTAGATTTGCTTTGCACTTGAACTGCAGCATCAGTACTTCCCTGAGTCTTTCGCTTGTCCAGGACTGAAGACTTTCTGGCTCTCAGCACTATGTAAGCCATTCCTTAAACAAAGCAGCCTGTCTCTCTGCATCTATCTCTGTCTGTTCCTGCTTTCTATTGTTTCCTTCCTTCCTTCCTTCCTTCCTTCCTTCCTTCCTTCCTTCCTTCCTTCCTTCCTTCCTTCCTTCCTTCCTTCCATTCTTTGGCATTTTGCTTCATATATATATAATGAATATATATATATATATATAATAAATTTATGTCATGTTCACTCCATATTTCTTATTCTCATCCTCCCTCTTTTTTATTCAATTATGCATGTGTGCATATGTATGTGTGTGCACGTGTGTGTCTCTGTGTGTGTAGAACCACGGACGAATTCGGGAACCACCATGGACCGCCTTCACCTCCTCCTTGTTTACTCTGCCCCGGTCTCATCCTCCCTCTTTGTCCATTGAAAACCTTCTTCCCAACCAGAATCCCTACTATTTTCATGTCTTACTTTATGTGTTGGCCATTGAGTTCTATCAGGCTTTCCTCTTTTGCCTGGGCATTGCTGGAACATGCCCAGGTATAGCATTATATATCAGGTGTCATAGTTAACCACAGGTCAACTTGACTGTTGAGGGTTTGAGCTCTGGGCACAGTTATAGAGAGTTGATGGTTGAGTTAAGCCCAGAGCAAACCTGAAGGAGATTGTGTAGCTGATGGAGAAGAGCCAGCCTATGGTGGGTGGTATTAGGCCCTGGACGCATCCCAGAGAGCTGGTTGAGAGAGTTGGCATCCTTCTGTTCACTTGGCCAGATATGCTGGTCTGGCAAATAAGGATTTTCTGTCTCTCAGCCATCATGTGGTGATAGGTGTGGCCAGTTCCCTTGGCCCTGGTGTTGGATGCATGCTCTCCCATCAAGCTGGACTGAGAACTGTAACCAGACTGTCATAAGAAAGTACTGTTTACAATAGCAAAGTCATGGAATCAGCCCAAATGTCCAACAGTTGACGAGTGGATAAGGAAAATGTGGTACATTTATACCATGGAATACTACTCAGCCATCAAAAATGATGAACTAATGCAATTTGCCAGGAAATGGATGGAATTAGAAACAATTATATTGAGTGAAGTATCCCAGACACGGAAAATTAAGCACCATATGTACTCCCTAATTGGTGGATCCTAGTACCAAACCCACTCAGAGACACTCAAAGACAAATCTCTGTAATACCTAGAGTAATTGTAAAGATTATAAACAGGAGGGATGGGGAAGGAAAGCCCCACCAGAAACAAGGAGAGAGGGGACCATGTTACAGCAGAGAAAATAGGCCACCATCAAGGACTGCAAGTAAGTAACGAGACATCTGGTTAAGTTCACAGACTTTCCTTCCTGATCATTTGCAACTGATGGAGTATGATCTCACCAAAAGGGGAGGGCATATAGGCTGCCAGATAGAAAGTAACCATTTTGCAAATGGATGATTGATCCATCTCTCATTGTGGTCTGCTACTTTTATTCCATCTACCTTTGAATATACTCTTATAACAAGACTCTAATTTAACAGGTTTTTAATCTCTGGCCAGGGGGTGACATCCAATACCCATCAGAATGGAGCCAAGGGCATTGCAGGAGCAGCAAAACAAAAAAAATCAACAAACCATAATTCAGAACATCAGAGACTCTATATCAACCACCTGGAGTCAGGCCTGCCTAATCTCTCCCCATCCTGAAGCTCAGGGAAATCTGTGGAAGAGGGGGTGGTAAGATTGTAAGAGCACAAGGATGGGAGGAGTAATGATATGCAAGATACTCCATACAAGTTAGGGCTGAAGCAATCATAATAGGACTTCGCATGACCTGCGCTATGTCCAACACATTATTACCCCACAAAGTCTAGCATGGACTAAAGGCACTAGGATCCTTGGAGGCTAGGGACTGACAGTCATAGTAGTGTTCCTAAACTTAAGGGGAACACAGGAAAGGGTTCTGGGAAATGACCCTGGGTCCTTGCACCTCATCGGAGAGGAGGACCCAGAGGAGAGTTTCGCATGCTCCGGAGATTGGGGAGGGAGGCACTGGGGGATGTGGAGGGAAGGGGGAGGGGAGGGGGGCAGGGGGATCTGGGGGAGGTGGAGGGAGGGAGGGAACTGATTTGTATGAGCGGAAATAATGATAATAAGGAAAAAAAAAGTAAACTCCTTGTTCCCTTAAGCTGTGTGATGGTCATTTATCAGCAACCATGCAGGTAAACTGCAATAGAATTTGGTACCCTAGAAGTGGGATGTTGCTGAAAGATCTGACTATGTGGATATTGTGGCTTTTGAATAGTTTCACTGGACAAAGTTGGAAATGCTTAAGAATTTTCACTTTGTGGATTTACAAATACCGTTCTTCAGAGTTTAGTGGGCCAATTGCTGAGAGAGATTGTTTGGGCCCAAGTTGTGATGAGAGAAACAAGGACTTTTGGTAAACAAGAGACATGGACTGGTTTGCCTGATTGAGGAGAGCTGTGTTGGTGGCTGTGATGCTCTGGATGAGGAAAGGGCAGGCAGCAGAACAGCTGCCAATGTTGGAGAAATGAATATCAGTGAAGGAAAACCTAGTGACTTGCAATGTGATGGTGGAGGAGGTGAATACCATCGTGTGGCAAGTGTGTGGTTTGAAAACTCAGATTCCTTCAGGGGCTGAAAGCCCAAGTTGAAGCCAGTTCTTGCCTTTTGGAAGTTTGGCTGCCTAAAAGAGGCTTTTTCAGCATCAGCGCACAAAACTTGGTACAGCTGTGGCTCGAGTGAACCAAGTTTCATTTTAAACTCACTTCAGAGACTGGCAGCGTTCCCCAGGTGGTACTGGTTTTGGTGTGCGATTACAGGGTTTGTGAAGAGCAGCAAAAGCTTGGCACCAAGTGGCAGGTATAGAGTCCTGTAAGGGAAGGTGAAGCTTATAGCTACAGAGGAGAGCCCAGAGTGTTTGAGATGCCAGAACTGTGGGACTGCTGGTGAGGACGACTGTGAGTGGAGATTCAGTCTGGTTCAAAGAACTTTGCCTTTATAACTTTGAGCTGCAAACAGGGACCGGGAATGCCTAGAAATCTTTGAGCCACCTTAACTACGATGAGCAACAGAAGATGGACAATGAAGTACAGGATGTGGAATTTGCTGGACTTTGGTCTTAACTTGTTTTCTCATTGTTACAATGATTCTATTTGGAATATTTAAAGAAAGACTTCAGTTCCAACATTTTAATAACTGAATTTTTAATTTTTAAAAAAAATTATTATTATTTATTATTTATTCAATTGTGCGTGTATGCGTGTGTGTGTGCGCATGTGCATGTATTGTGTGTATGTGTGTGTGTGTGTGTGTAGAACCATGGACGAATTCGGGAACTACCATGGACCGCCTCCACTTCCTCCTTGTTTACTCTACCTCGGGATTCACAGGCTCTGCCCTATCAGGACCAGAAACGCAGGCCGCCCCCCCCTTCCACCTGGCATTTATACGTGGGGTCTAGGATCCGAACTCAGGACCTTCCAACTGCAAGGCAGAGGCTTAACCCCTGAGCCACCTCTCCAGCCCCTAATAACTGAAATTTTAATGAGTATTTTAAATTTGTTATGAAATGTATTTATATTTTTAAGATAACTTTTAACATCTATGGGGACAAGGAAAGGTTACAGTTTAAAAGTGCTATTGTTTTTGTGTCAAGTTAACAAGGGGTGGAGTGTCATAGTTAACCATAGGTTTCAACTTGACCATTGAGGGTTTGAGTTCTGGGCACAGTTATAGAGAGCTGATGGTTGAGTTAAGCCCAAAGCAAATCTGAAGAAGATTGTCTAGCTGATGGGGAAGACCAAGCCTATGGTGGGTGGTATTAGGCCCTGGATGAATCCCAGAGAGCTGGTTGAGAGAGTTGGCATCCTTCTGTTCACTTGGCCAGACATGCTGGTCTGGAAAGTAAGGATTGTCTGTCTCCAGCCATTATGTGGTGATGGTGTGGCTAGTTCCCTTGGCCCTGGTGTTGATGCATGCTCTTTCATCAAGCTGGACTGAGAACTGTAACCGGACTGTTGTGAGAAAATAAACTCCTTGTTCCCTGAAGCTGTGTGATGGTCATTTATCAGCAACCATGCAGGTGAACCGTAACATCAGGTATACCATGAAGAAAAATGTACTCTCTCTCTCTCTCTCTCTTCTTCCACTCTAATTTTGTGTGTGTATATGTGTATATGAGAATAAGTAAGGCAAATCCATGGGATGAAAGGAATTAACACCTGTGACAAGGTAACATGAACAGGCATTTAGACAAATTGTTCTTTAGATAAAGATCTAAATGCAAGAAGGATAGGCATTGGAAAGAATAGAAGAAAGCTGCTTCCAGCATCCAGAACAACACGCATAGACAGCTGGATGTGTGCGTGCATGCGTGTATGAGACAGAGAGAGAGAGAGAGAGAGAGAGAGAGAGAGAGAGAGAGAGAGAGAGAGAGAGAGAGAGAGAGAGCGCTTGCCCAGGAAATAATATGGAAGGTGGCTGAAGCATGGAAATCAGGAATGTGACGTGGTGACATCACAAAGCAGGACAGTCTAAAGACTTGAGTTTTACTTACAGTAGGATGGGAACTCACAGAAGAGAAGGTTTAGACCAAGTAGACTCCCCCCCTGCTGCGGAAAGGAGAATCAGATAGAAGGCTAAAGCAAAAGTCCAGGCAGGAATGTGATAGTTAACTGACTCGCCAGACATATATGTCTTTTGTAGGTCAGAGGCACTAAGAAAATTAGTACAACTTACTTCTGAGTGTGTCTGTGGAGGTTATTTCCAGAGATAGCTGGCAGGTGGGTTAGCAAACTGAGTTGAACCGACAGCATTTCCAATAGGCTTAAGGGCTAGACTGGGAAGAAGGAAGCTTGTTCACTTACCTTTCCATTAGACTTTTATTGAGAAGATGCGGTTTTTTGCTGCTCCCATTTCCAGGGACATAAGACTCCAAATTCCCCAGCCTTTGGACAGGGACTGAACTAGAGCGTCTTCAGGAGGCTTCCAAGCTTTGGGCTGGGCGGCCTCGTGTTTTATTATGCAGTTCTTCTTGGTTTGAAATTGCTCTTTCTCATTCTTTAGCATGTAGATGGTCATTATGGGACGATCTGTATTCTGATTGTGTATGACAACCTAACCTAATAAAATTCATCAAGAGTATGTATATTATATAACATAAATATTATATATGATATTAATGTAATATTTACTTTATAATTTCATATGTGAGCTATTTAAATAATTTAGTAATATAAATGTATGGTATGTAACATGAGTTATATACTTTATTATACAATATAATATATACTGTACTACATATGATTATGTGTGTGTATATATATATAATCTTCTGTAGAGAACTACTCTGGAGGTGATGATTTCTGACCTGAAACATGGTTTTTTAAATTCAACACTGATGATCAGTATTTTTGGTTGTTTAAGCATAATTCTGTTATTGAATTTATCCTGTGTGTGTAGGATGTTTAACAGTAACCCTGCCTTCTGCCTCTGAGATTTCTGTAGAATTTTTTCCTCCTAAAGTGATAGCTCAGGCATCTCCAGACATGGGTAAATGTCACTTAGGTGAAGGTGGAAAGACCTCCCATGTTCCTGGATTGGCAGAATCAACATCGTAAAAATGACCATCCTACCAAAGGCAATATACACATTCAATGCTATACCAATTAAAATCCCAAAGCAATTCTTCAAAGAAGTTGACCAAACAATCTCAAAGTTCATATGGAGGCACAAAAGACCCAGGATAGCAAAAACAATCCTGAGTAACAAAAACACTTCTGGAGGTATTATCATACCGAACCTTAGTCTATACTACAAATCCATAGTTATAAAGATAACCTGGTACTGGCTCCAAAATAGATGCACAGATCAATGGATAAGGATTGAAGACCCAGATATAAGCCCACAAAATTACAGCCATTTGGTCTTTGACAAAGGGGCCCAAAGAATCCAATGGAAAAAGAACAGCATCTTCAACAAATGGTGCTCGCAAAACTGGATTTCCACATGCAGAAGATTAAAGCTGGACCTGTACTTGTCACCATGGATCAAGGACCTTGACATAAGGCCAGAGACTATAAGAACCATAGTTGAAAGGATAGGGAACTCCCTTGAGCTGATTGGGCTAGGTCAACATTTCCTAAACAGACATCCAATGGCACAGTTACTACTACCAACTCTCAACAGTTGGGATCTTGTGAAATTAAAGAGCTTCTGTTCAGATAAAGAGATTGTAACACGAGCTCAAAGGCAACCCACAGAATGGGAAAAAATCTTTACTAACCACATATCTGATAAAGCTCTACTATCTAGAGTGCACAAAGAACTTAGAAAACTAAACACCAAGGAAACCACTGGCCCAATTAAAAAATGGGCCCTGGAACTTAAAAGAAACTTTACCAGGGATGAAATTAAAATGTCCAACAAATATCTTAAAAAATGCTCCACTTCTTTAGCCATCAGGGAAATGCAAATCAAAACTTCCCTGAGATATCATCTCACCCAAGTCAGGATGGAAAAATTCACAATACAAACAACACCAAATGCTGGAGAGGATGTGGAGAGAGGGGAACTCTCCTACATTGTTGGTGAGAATGCAGGCTCATACAACCACTCTGGCGAGCCATCTGGAGATTCTTTTTTTTTTTTTAAAGGATGGCTTTTTTTATTATTATTATTTATTCAATTGTGCGTGTGTGCGCATGTGTGTATGTGTATGTGTGTGTAGAACCACGGGCGAATTCGGGAACCACCATGGACGCCTCCACCTCCTTGTTTACTCTGCCCCAGGATTCACAGGCTCCGCCCTACCAGGACCAGAAACACAGGCCTCCCCCGCTTCCGCCTGGCATCTATATGTGGGGTCTAGGATCCGAACTCAGGACCTTCCACCTGCAAGGCAGAGGCTTAACCCCTGAGCCACCTCTCCAGCCCACCATCTGGAGATTCTTAAAGAAATTAAAGATTGAAATGCCATATGACCCTGCGATTCCACTTTTGGGAATAACTCCTCATGCAGCAGAGGTTCACCTCGATAGCACAAGTGCGACAATGTTCATAGCAGCACTGTTTACAATGGCAAAGTCATGGAATCAATCCAAATTTCCAACAGTTGACAAGTGGATAAGGAAACTGGTACATCTATACAATGGATTCAGCCATCAAAAATGATGAATTACTGGAATTTGCCGGGAAATGGATGTCATTAGAAACAATTATATTAAGTGAAGTATCTCAAACCCAGAAAATTAAGCGCCATATGTACTCCCTAATAGGTGGTTCCTAGTATCAAACCCACCCAGCCCACCTTGAGACACTCAACGGTAAATCTATGTAATACCTACAGTAATTGCAAGGATTATGAACGGGAGAGATGGGGTTGGAGGGCCATACCAGAAACAAGGAGAGAAGTGACCATGTTACAGCAGAGAAAATAGGCCTCCATCAAGGAATGCAAGTAAGTAATGTGACACCTGGTTAAGTTCACAGAAGTTCATTCCTGATCATTTTCAACTGAGGGAGTATGATCTCACCAGAAGGAGAGGGCATATAGTCTGGTAGATAAAAAGTAACCATTTTGTAAATGGGTGATTGACCTCTCCCTCACTGAGGTTTCCTACTTTTATTACATCTACCTTTGAATGTGCTCTTATAATAAGACTCCAGTTTAACAGCTTTTTGTCTCTGGCCAGGGGGTGACATACAGTGCCCATCAGGATGGAGTGAAGGGCATTGCAGGAGCAGCAAAACTGCAAAAGAAAATCAACAAACCACAATCCAGAACTTCAGAGACTCTATATCAACCACCTAGAACTAGGCCAGCCTAATCTCTCCCCATCCTGAAGCTCAGGGACATTTGCGGAAGAGGGGGTGGTAAGATTGTAAGAGCACAAGGATGGGAGGAGCAATGATTTGCAAGATATTCCACACAAGTTAAGGCTGAAGCAATCATAATTGGACTTTGCATGCCCGGCGCAATGTCCAACACACTATTGACTTCACAAAGTCTGGCATCTGCTAAAGGCACCAAGATCCTTGGAGGCAAGGGATTGACAGCCACAGTTGTGTTCCTATGCTTAAGGGGAACACGAGAAAGGGTTCAGGGAAATGCCACTGGTTCTTTGTAGTCACCGGAGGGGAGGGCCCAGAGGAGAGTCAGGCATGCACAATAAAGGACTCTTGGGGAATGGGGGCGGGAGGCACTGGGGAATGGGGAGGTAGGGGTGAGGGGAGGGGGAGTAGAGGGTTCGGGGGGAGGAGGAGGGAGGGAGGGAATTGGTGTACCTATTAAGTTTGTATGAGCGGAAATAATAATAAAAATGTATATAAAAAGATATATATTAGACTAGGGTTCTGCATTGGTGGTTCAGAGTGATTGGATTGTGCCAGGATTTCCCTCAAATAGACAATTCATGAACTTATTACTCCATTTAAATAAAAGTATCCTCAATTTATGAAATTTTGAAATTATAAAGGAGCAAGAAATTCAGTACTAAGCTATTATCTTGATACATAACACATGAAATACTTTCTTTTAGAATCTTTTAGAATTTCTGTGTGTGTTATAGTCATGTCGATACTTTTTATTGTACATAAATACTATTCCACTTATAGTCATTTAATATTGCTGTTTTCCTTGGCTGGGATTACTCACTTTCCCTGACTGGTTGGACATTATTGTATTAGCTTTTTGTAGTCACTAGTATAAATTACCCCAAATTTACTTACTAGCTTCAAGCAACTCAGAATAGTTCTCCTACAGTTCTGGAAATTACAATCTGAGATGGGTCTCACTGGGTATGCTGGTCAGCTCTCTGTTCCTATGGCAAAATATCTGAGAAGGGCAAACTTGAAGGAGTGAAGGTTTATTTTGATTCGTGGTTTAGCAGTTTCAGACCATGTTTGCTTCTTGGCTGCTCCATGGTTCTCCATGGTTTCATGGCTCCAGCATTTCTGGACTTGTAGTGAGACAGAGCATCACGGCAAGGAATGTGTGATTGTGGGGAAAACGTCATCCTACAGCCAGCAAGCAAGAAAAACAAAAGAAAACTTATATAGTGAGCTCATCTCCAACCCATTCAGGCAAAAACCCATACATGTAAGATTAATCCGTTCATTTGGCTACAGCTAGAGCCCTTGGGATCTTATCCCCTCCTACAGGCTCCATCTTGGATCACTAATGAACTGGAGACCAGGTTTTACACAGGTGAGCTTTTGGAGGACATGTCAGACCCATGTCAAAGAATGAGGCTCAAGTCTGTGGTATTGACAGGATTGCCTTCCTGCTGGAGTTCTGCAACCTGATTTCTTGAGTTTTCTATCACAGAGGTAGAAAATCCCCAGCCTTGTACCCTTTCCTCCATTTTTTTTTATTATTTATTCAATTGTGCGTGTGTGTATATGTGTGTGTATGTGTGTGTGTGTGTGTGTAGGACCACGGGTGAATTCCGGAACCACCATGGACTGCCTTCACCTTCTTCCTGTTTACTCTGCCCTACCAGAACCAGAAACACTGGCTGCCCCCACTTCTGCCCGGCGTCTATACGTGGGGTCTAGGATCCAAACTCAGGATCTTCCACCTGCAAGGCAGAGGCTTAACCCCTGAGCCACCTCTCCAGTCCCCCCTTTCCTCCACTTTTTGTGTAATTGAAAGGGAATTTTAAAAATATATATATATTTGTGTGTGTGCGTGCGTGTGTGTGTGTGTGTGTGTGTGTGTGTGTGTGTGTGTGTGTGTATCAGAGGGCACTGTGTGTCCCTGTGGAGGCCAAGGGTGACTTCACTTCCACTCCCTCCTACTCTTCTATGGACAACAAGGTTCACTTTGACCTATCTGTTTCTTTTTTTTTTTTTTATACATTTTTTATTATTACTTCCGCTCATACAACCTTAATAGTACACCAGTTCCCTCCCTCCCTCCTCCTCCCCCCAACCCTCCTGCTCCCCCTCCCCTTACCCCTACCTCCCCATCCCTGCCCCCATTCCAAGAGAGTCCTTTATTGTGCATGCCTGACTCTCCTCTGGGCCCTCCTCTCCGGTGGCATACAAGGATCCAGTGGCATCATACCCCCTCAGTTGAAAATGATCAGGAATGAACTTCTGTGAATTTAACCAGGTGTCACATTACTTACTTGCATTCCTTGATGGAAGCCTATTTTCTCTGCTGTAACATGGTCACTTCTCTTCTTGTTTCTGGTGTGGCCCTCCAACCCCATCCCTCCCGTTCATAATCCTTGCAATTACTGTAGGTATTACATAGATTTACCATTGAGTGTCTCAAGGTGGGCTGGGTGGGTGGAGAAAAGTAACGTGATATAACACAAGGGCCTGAGCACCCACAGAAACAGATAGGTCAGGCCACCCCACTGATATGTGCATTTTCCTTTACTCATCCAGCTTTAGACCCAAAGGTTTCCACTGTAAGTGCCCATTCTATGGGTATAATAATAGCTACTTACAGAGCACTTTGATATACTGTTTTCCTACCTATAGGTTTATTGGTTGTCTTCCTTATTGATTCTTTCCTTCCCTTTTTTAAAAATAGGTTCTTGTTCTAGTTTACAATAACAAGAATCAAGCGGTCTTAAATCCAATCAGAAAGCTGTTGGTTGTCTTCTTGATACTCAAGCCACTATTACACTGGTGTATATGGTGATTTGTATTGCAACTTACAGATCTCATCCCGTTGATGAGGCTTGTGATTAGTTCTCTCCCCCAGTAGCTTCTACGGTATTCCTTGGTACTGTGTAAACTATCTAGGAAGGATAAAGTCTAAAGGCCAATTCCAGTTGATGTGTTTTCCCGTGTTCTGTGATCCATTTGTGTTGCATCTTCAGTAATAAGGTCTTACTTAGGGGATGGGAGATAGGAGGTACGTGGGAGATAGGAGGAACAGAGGGACTTATAGAAAAACCTTAGGACTGTGGGAAGTAACCCCAAAGGAACATTGTATACTAGTAATATGTAAAAAAAGTCTTTTAAAGAAAGGAACAAGAATAGGCTATCCCTATGCAGAGGAGTGTAGAGTGAGGAAAGTGGGGGAAAAAACCCTTGAGCTGATCTACTAAGAACCCAGGGACAAAATTTTACTAGAAGTAACAGGAATGTGGCACTTCCTGATAAAATGTTGGTCAGAGATGTCTTAAAGGCTCCTAAACATTATGGGCTTTTCCCATTGCTCTTGGTTGCTCTCCAAAAGGGAATCTTTTAAGAGTTAATATTTTGATATTGACATTTTTCTTCCTCATATTCTCTAGAACTGTCTCCACATCTTAAAATTAGGAAATTATTAGTAAATTTTACCTGTAATCTTGATTTCTTATATCATCTAACCTCAGACATACAGCTCTTTCCAGTGCAGGGCATTATTATTCCCACTAAAGTTATTATCTTTATTTACAGATGACTTTTATATGTTTCAGTTTTCTCTTCTATGAAAGAGACCACAATGCAACTTACCAAGGAGAGTACCTGTGATACTTCAGTGCTACACTTTTGCTCTTTCATTTTTTTCATGTGTGTACATGCATGTGGGTTTACATGTGGAAAGGCATACGTATATGTGTGTATATTTTTATGTATGTTGTATGCATGTGAGGCATGAGTTTGATATTGGGAATTATCCTTGGTGATCCTCCACCTTATTGTTTTGAGACTGGGTTTCTAAACTCAATAGAGCTAAATTGGTAGACTACTTCTGAGGCTAGGATTAGAGGTGGGCTATATACCCAATTTGGCATTTTGCTTGGCATCTGGGAATCTGAACTCTGGTCTTGCTTGTTCCGTAAGTGCTTTAACTGCTGAGCCATCTTCCCATCCTCATAAATAACATACCTTTTTCTGAACAGCATCTGAAAACATATTTAGCATTCAGAAAATGTCAGTGTTTATCACGGGATGTCATTAATTCTGGTATATATCATTTTGTAACATCTGTAAGTGGCATACCTGTAGTGCTTGTCTCTGCCCATTATTTCTCTTGTGATATTTCTTAAATTGGAAAATATCAAAAATTGATATCTTGTATATAGTGAAATAAGGTGTCATTATTTGTAGTAGGTTAAATCATCTAGGGTCATAGTGATGAGGAAGTATGTTCAAGTGTTTTTACAATAGGGAGGAAAATTTTATCTCTCTAAATTCTAAACTTATATTTGTTTACATTTAAATCAATTATATTTGTGTATATTTTGGTTTATACATTTTTATCTATAGGACAAAGATGTAGATGTAACTGACTACATTGCCATTTTTCTGTTTAGGGTCCAGACAAGTTTTTAAAGAAGCTTTATTTTCTTTAATATAGGTATAATGATTCTACTACAAAGTGTACCACTAAATTCTCTTATCTTGAAGGATTGGTTCTCAGCTATGGTTCGATTTTTGGAGATTCCGCAAATTTTAGCAGGTGTATCCTACTTTTAGGAAGTAGGTCACTGGAAGCTGTGCCTTTGAGGGGTCTCTCTGTCTCTCTCTTAGTAACTCTCTGTGTCTTTCTGTGTTTATGTTCTCTCTCTCTCTCTTTCTCTCTTTCTCTCTCTGTGTGCACACATACACATGAACACACATTACACACTCATGCCACCATAACAAATCATGCCACAGTCAATGAAGCCAAGGACTGTTGACTAGAACCTCTGATACTGTGAGCTAAAATAATATTTCCTCTTTTTAAGTTGTTCTGCCAGACATTTGGCATAGCAAATAAAACTCTGAAAAACAAAATGATTTTATGGGTAATATCCATCTTCTGATTTATATTATGAATTAGGTGCCTGGTACAATATAGGCAGTCAATAAAACATCAGTGAATTAAATAAATTATTTAAAAATCATTTTATCCAATGAATTAATAACAATTTACACTTGGAATAGCAATTTCAGTGAATTAATTTTTAGATTTGACCAAAAAAATCATAAAATATTTTTGTCCTTCACAGTTCTTTTGATCATTTCTTATTCATTTCTCTTTTAATCTTTTCTTTCCATTCCCCTTTCCCACTCAGTACACCCCCATTACCTACAATAGCTTCTTTCTGATGCTGTCAAGAATCCCACACAATGAGGATAAAATATGAATAGGCTTATGAAATATTCCTCTACCTTCCTAAAAGAAAAAAAGAAAAAGACCAGTAACATTGCTGCTAGGTCACCCAGAGCAAGTTCCAATTCCCAAGAGCCAGGGAAGAATTTTTAAAGTAAAAAATCAATGGCTATGAAATTACACATTAGTCCAGGGGAGCATTCTTGTCTGTTTTCCCAGCTAACATCCATCTTGCTATAGCAATAGTGGCACAGACAATTTGCTGTGGCAAAGTTGATCTATAAGTGTTTTAATTAAAGTTCTGACATCCAATTGAAGCCTTTTTTATTTTTGCAATGCATCATATCAATCTTGCTCTGACTGTGAATGTCCATGCCTGGGGAGTTTAATCACAAGGGAGGCGTAGGATAATGTTCTGCATGTGTTATCTGATCAAGTGGGCAGGAAAAACCCATGGTGATTTCACTTGGAAGCTCTTCATGCACAAGGTTTCATAAAATCATGCATCAGTAAATGTTTATTTGAATACAAGAGTTAATGAAGACTGCCATGGGACTGTGGTAGAAACAGGGTCAGATGAAATTGTGGTTATCCTAGACCTATTTATTAGTTTTATTATTTATAAACTGCGTACATGCGAGTAAGATGCTAATATCTCATTTTGTTATCATTTTTAAATGGTTACGACACATACTCCTGTACATTCATTGCTATATATTTGGATCCTCATTCGTTGCCACTTTTCTCTGATTCCATGTGACAGAATCCACAGGCTGTTCTAGGGGAACTATGATGGTTTGAATACGAGTTGGTGTGCACTCACATGTTTGAATCCATAGCAGATTTTAATATTTGAAAAGGTTGTGACACTTTTCGGAGGTGGAGTCTTGCTGGAGAAAGGCACGCACCAGGAGGTCAGGCCTTGAGGTTTGGTGGCCTGGACCTGCTTCTATAGCTTGCTTCTTTCTCTCTCTACTTCTGTAATGATGTTGGTGACCTGAACAGCCCCTAGCTCCTGCCTCCAAATCATGCCTTTTGCTAAACTATTCTTACCATAATAGACTATATCCCTTCTGGAACCATAAGCAAAATCCATTTCCTTTCTCCCTTAAGTTGTATGTGAATGTTTTCTGACTGCAACAGAGAAGAGGAACTACAACAGAGACATAACCACTCTTTTTCAGTTGTTATGGTTCCAATATGAAATCTTCCCTTAAGGGTTTACATGTGGAAGTCTTGGTCCCCCAGTTATGGTGCAGCCTGGAAGGGATGAAACACTGAGAATGCAAGGCCTGGTTGGAGGATTTTATGTTCTTGGGAAGACTACATTGGGCCCCCAGCCCTTCTGCTTTTGCTCTGCTTCCCTGCCTCCAGGAGATGACCAGGCTCTTCTGCCGTGAACTCCCAGTGTGATGTGCTGCCTCGGCACAGTCCTGAACCAACAGAACTAACCAATGAAGGAGTGAAACCTGTGGAGCCATGAGTCGAAATAAAATTTTTCCTCCTTTAAGCTGTTTATTTCAGGTATCTCATTGTAGTGGAAAGAAAGCCAACATCAGTCTAGTTGGAATTATCTGAAATAGAACACCATATATTTATCCTAGTGATATAACCAGGAGTGTCTTAAGCAGTCTTTCTAAAGCATATGTTTAATACTATGAAGATTAAATACATTTGAATCCTGAAAATTCTTGGATAGTTCACATCTCAATCCAGCCTCAATTGAGCTTAATATGAATGTTGCCTTCCATCTTTCTTTTTTGAGAAATCTTTGTCACTGTCATTTGTCACCTCATTTCATCAACATTCAAAACTGGCCTAGCGTGAGTATGAAGGAGACAACCAACACCTTTCTGATTGGATTCAAGACCCGCTTGTCAAAATGGTATTCACAACAAGAACCTGTAAACTGCAAGTCAAAAAAAAAAAAAAAAAAGAACCTAAAAAAGGGAAGGAAATAGATCATAGGGAAGGCAGCCAATAACCTATCGGTAGGAAGACAGTACATCAAAGTGCTCTGCAGGCAGCTGTTATTATACCCATAGAATGGGAACTCACAGTGGAAACCTTTGGTCTGAAGCTGGATGAGCGAAGGAAGATGCACATATCCGTGCAGTGGCCTGAAGAGAGGTAACTTGATATACTATGAAGGCCTGAGCCCTGACAATAGTAGACGAGCCAGAATGAACCCTGGAGTCCATAGAATCATACAGGCAGAAGGGTGGGAGGGAGTAGGAGGGAATGGTAAACGGAAGGGAGGGTATGGGATGGGGGGAGAGAAGCTGGGATGAATAGTTTATATGCTTGTAAAAGTAGAAAAATAAATTAAAAAAATCTGGTCTAGATGCCTAGTAGTCACAGCGATTTCAATTCTCATCCTGAGAAAGGAAAGGCACATGAAGCTGCTTTTAAATAGGCAAATAAACTGGCATTAGAGTCAACTAGAGGGAGAGGAAATGATCCCCATGTTCTGATGCAGTCCCATCATTCCATTCTCTTCTTCCTCTGGCTCTTTCCTCTTTTTCTCTCCTCCAAAGGGTAGCATCGTGTCCTCATGGAGGCTTACAGTACAGTTATCTTTTCTGTCCTCTAAGAGGATGCCATAGAAGATGTGATTGGCCACATAAACTGACAGGTTTGTATACTTCTGAAATTATTGTTAATCCTTCTGCTTCATGGTAAAGTTTCTGACTCTCAGGGGTGATGAGAAAGGTGAAGGTCAGGTTAGTCATATTCAAGAGGGTGAGTTAAAACCAGATGCATATCCACTTCAGACAAAGAATGTATGGGAGGTTTTATGTTAGCCACAGAGGGCAACTCATCCTCTTACCTGTCCTCGAGGAACTCCTAGTTCAGAAGGGATGACAGGCGGCACATCTAAAGGAAACCCAACATGAAAAGACCTGTGAGTTCATGTACCGCAGGAGACCTCAGCATGGAAATCTTGTGTTAACATTGCCTCAGAATTGACCCAGAGTGAAAGGAGGGAGACTTGTGAGACTTGGGTGCCTAATGAAGCCTACAGTACCCTAGAAGCTCAGAAAATTCCAAGACTTACAAGGCCCTCCCCAAGGTTGGCAGGAAAGAATTGCTTACAGCATAAAGATTCTTCAGTGGATCTGTCTGCAAGTTGGTCAGGGAGCGCCAAGGATGCAATTTTCATGTTATGACCCTTGATGAAGTTGACTCTGTGTCACCATCGAGTCACCCATGCTTCTGTCAATGACCTCACTGAACACTTCAGCTCACCAAGTTAGACTTGGATGGATAGACATTTGTTCTTGTCTGCACAGAAAAAAGCCACGCAGCAAGCGGGGTGGATTTCTACTGAGGGTAGAGCTTCCCAGACATGCTATGGTGACATGAAGACATTAAATCTATGGAAGCACAAGCTAATCTCTGATTCTATGCAGTGTTCCTAGCACTTGGAATAGTTCTTACAACACTAGGAGACACTAAAAAATTTATTGAATTGAAGAATATTATATATATATATATATATATATATATATATAAAATGGATATTCACATGTATGTGGGCCCACATGTGTGTGGACACACATACATGGGTATGCACATGCCTATGAAGTTGATGATATTAGCAATCATCCTTGATTGTTCTTCCACCTTATTCTGTTGAGATATTCTGTCCAGAGCTCACTGAAAGGCTTAGTCTGGCTAGCTAACTGGGGATTCCCAGGCATTATTTTTTAAGGCTGGAATTACAAGTGGCCATTTCACCCACCCAGTATTTCATGTAGGATCTGGAGAATTTGAACTCCAGGCTCTTCGTTTATACAGCAAATACTGTAACCACTGAACCATCTCCCCAATCCGATATATGACTGACCTTGAATTGGTAACTGTCACATGGGGGTGAAGTTAATACAGTAATTCCAGGTATTTCTCTCTATTATACGGGGCTACGAGGTGTACCAGTTGCAGCTCTATCCTTACTTCAAGGAACATGGTTTGATCCACTAAACCGACTCTTTTTGTCAATCTGTTTGAAATACTTGGAATCATTACTTAATGTGGGTTTCTAGAGGACATTTGCAGTCAAATTCAGGTAAGAGTTAAAGGAAGCTGATGGAAGTCAGCTACTTTTTTAGTTATCACCAAATGTAGCTTGTCCCACATTTGCCTATTATGATTTAAATTATTACAAATATATGATAGATATTTGAAAGATCAAACTTGATGATCAATGTGCAGGACAGAATTTTTCAAGCTTTATTCATTCATTCATTCATTCATTCATTCAGTGTGTGTGTGTGTGTGTGTGTGTGTGTATCAGAGGACACAGGAAGATAGAATTTTTACTAACTATTTTAAAAGTAAAATTGAAGTAGGAGTATAAATATGCATTATTTGTCACACTACTCTGTATGTAATTTTTTATGCAAGAAGACTGGTGAATGAAGGGTTATTTTCTTGGGTCCCTGATATGTCTAGGAGTGAGACAATGGAATGAGGTGTAAACAATACAGGATGTGCATCTTGAAGGTCTCTCCACAGACCCACATTTCCCACCATTATTGCATAACCTAGTGCTGAACACTTACACCAAAGGAACACAGACTGTCTTGCTCTGTTAGGAAGAGTTCCTTTAGACTCCAAGTTACCATAGTTCTAGCATCATGAGCTCCATGCGCATAACTTCTGGCAAAGACATTGTTTTTTTTAAAGAGAGATAGTCACATTGTGTTTGCGATACTTGTAATGAAGAAATTAAAAAAAAAACCAAGTATGTAGAATTGGCCCAAGGAATTCCTTCTGATGGAAGCACAAATATGTGAAAGGTTTAGAGCTCTTGAAGTAGGTTCTAGAACAGGTTTGAAAACAGGCTTGAAATGTGGCTCCAAATCCTCAGCCTAGAACTCTCTAGCTTTTTTCTCCCTGTAACAATAACCAGCGACAGGACTTGGTTCTGAAGAAGGTCGGGCTGAGGTGAACAGAGGTCAGATGGCTGGTCTAGTGATGTATTGGTCTATGTGAGCGTCAATAAATTGGCTGTGGGTTGTGATCTATTGGCCTGTTTCCCATGAACATCTTACTGCTCCTCATGGGAGCATGTGTAGCAGCCGTGTGTCTATGGCATCAGAATATTGGGAAGAACCAAATCCCTGGCTTCTCAGGCAGATTTGGGTGTGTGTAAGTGCATGTGTTAGTTGCTGTAGCCCATGCTATCCTACTACCAGATCTAACATTGGTTGCTGAAGTCACCCAAACCTCGTAATTCTAATCTAAGGAGTTACTATGACTTATGTATAAGAAGAAATATTAGACTAAATGTCATAATATGCTATATTCATGTATGTACCACTAAGAGAATTTTAAAAAAGGAGAAAATAGGAAAGCTAACTAGAAGACATTTTGTCCTGGGCTGGTAGAGTTGACCTATAATTCTTTGCTTGTCTTAGGGTTGGTGTGACATGGCATATCTTCTATCTACCTAACAACATACCAGCTAGATATAACAGTACAGAGAGCCCAGGTCGTAGGTTTTACTTGTGCCCAAAGCAGAAGAAACATGAATAACTCTTTAACATTTCAAGATTAGTTATTGATGTATATTGGCTATAACTTCATTTTGGTTCACTCACATATAGTGAATAGAAATGGAGACAAAGTGGTTTCATGAAATAAAAATGTTGAGAGTATTACTCAGAGTTTGTTTATACAGGCAAACAAATAGTCCCTCAGTTAGGAGGGACCCCCAAAGGACTTGGATTTTTAATCAAAAACTGTAGGCTCTACTTAACTAAATTTAGGGTGATAGAATCAATTAGAATCAATATCCGCAATGTATATAAAAAGTAGCATGGAAGAAGATGGAATTAAACTTAATGCAAGCGATGTTTTGGAAAGTGACAAATAAGAGTAGTTTCATAAATGATTATGTATATAGGACGTGGTTCAAGGGGATTAAAATCTCTGTGAGTTTTAAAGATTATTGACTTCAGGTTCCTTATCTATATATCAGATTAATGATAATCTGCATTTTGTATAGTAAGAATTAATATACTGTACTGTATGTAGGTTGAATGCTCAGTGAATATTAGCTATCATTTTTATTATTATTACTGTTATTTTATGCAGTGTGGTGACTTTCAGAGCAGTTACCTGTCCTTGCTTACTAACTACTTTGGACAGGAGGTTATTTTTGGAGCTACAGTTCAGTTTTCTGCTTTTCAGTACTAAGGGTCAGACCATATAGCTTTGTTTCTCCCTTGCTACTAACTACTTTCTGATTTCTGCTTAAGGCAGGAAGACGGAGCTGGGGACACCTTCTTCCTGCCTCTTGCTGTTCTTATCAATAGCAGCGACAGCCCTCTGCCCTGATAGCAGCAGTTAATTCTAGTTTTCTGCTTTTGCCCATATTTCTATTCTTTCATTGCTTGGGGCAGCCCAGGTAAATCTTTCATCAGAGGATGGGAGTCCATTTCTACAGGACTCCTCCTTCAGAATCCCAAGGCTTGGGTCCATCCACTCCTCAGGATCTTAACTCCTGGGAGCTGCTCCTCAGAGCTTCTTGTTTCTGATACTCCTAACTTCTCTCTATCCAGTTCTAAAGGAGCTGCTTGCTGCCATACTTTGATTGCACCATCTAGTCAGTCCTTTGCTTTTAAGTCATTAGTCCCCTAAGACCATCTTGATTTTTTGAGACAGGTCTTGCCATGTAGCCTAGGCTGGACTTGAACTTGTGATCCTCCTGCTTCAGCCTCCTAAATGCTGAGATGACAGATATGCACCCCCACACCCATTCCCCAGAATGTTTTAACTAATTGATCACATTAAATTCCCACTGCTAACATAAGCAATTGTCTCTGTTTTCCTCTAGACCTAACTAATTAGGGTCATATCGTATACCTAGACGGGACCCTTGGATTCTTCCAGTAGACAGGCTTGGTATTTGCTCTTCCTGGTTCTAATCCATGTTCTGCATCTCCACTTTCCTTCTCCCTTCCCACGCTTAACAAGGTTGGTGTCATTTTTATTGCTGAATATTTTTTCAGAGTTGATGACTTAAGGCTATTTTACCTTTTACATATGGGCACAAAAGACATTTGTTGTTCTAGATTAGTCTGCTGAGTGGATCAAAAGATAGAAAAAAACATGGTCGCAATTCCTTGAGACATTTCATGAGTAGTGTTCTTCACTAGATAATTTTTAGCTTGGCCTCAGCATCCCAGCGGGCTGGTCCTAGCAGTTCCTTTTTTCCTCACCTGTGAATTCTGTATTTGTACCATACAGAACTCTTCCTGATTTAAAAGACAAAAACCAAACTCCGATGGGAAAGAGATATATTTTTTTCCATTTGTGTGTGTGTGTGTGTGTGTGTGTGTGTGTGTGTGTGTGTGTGTGTGTGTGTATGTGTGTGTGTAGGGTACATATTTGTATATGGAATATCTACATTTGGGTATGCACACATGTCTGTACATACATGAAGAGGCTCAAGGTTGATATCAGGAATCATCCTTTGTGGCTCTTCTACCTTGTTTTTTTTTCTTCTACCTTATTTTGGTGATAGTTTCTCTGATCAAATCCAGAGCTCACTAACAGGTCTGGCTAACCAAATTGCTCTGGGGTTTCCAGTCTCTGTCTTTAGAGCCTGGAATTATAGGCAGTCAGCCACCTGGCATTGTACCTAAGATCTAGGGATCTGAGCTCCAGAGCTTTTGCTAATACGGCTAACACTTTGGCCACTGAGCTGTCTGCAGTCTGAGAGAATTATTGCTTTCAAGTTTAAGACATTTGATTGAAGCACAGCTGGACTGTCAGGTTCCCAGGATTACCCTCCCCCCCACTCAACCCATGCACATACACTAAACCCAACAAGGAAAGAAACACTTTGAGTAGAGCTTGGCCAGATTACCAAGAATGGAGGGAGGATAGTTGCATCAATTTCACATCAGGGTGCCATGTCCAGAATAAAGAAGTGTGGATTCTGGCCAGGGAAGGACAGCAAATGTTGCCGATGACAGCTCTGGTAATAATGTTCTGAGAATCTGGGCCTCAGCCTCATGCTGGGATGCTTTTCTCTCTAGCATGGTCACTATTCCAAGGGCTGTTTTGTCAAGGCCAGCAGTCATGACGTTGGCCACTAGGAGCAAGTCCCTGGGAAGGCATTCCTATTTTTTTTCTTTCTTATTTCCCATTTTTATTTCCTATTTATTTCCTATACAATGCATTGAACTAGCCAATAGACTTGACTCTGAAGCTATATTGCCTGACTTTGAATCTTGGCTCTTGGAAACTTTGAGTAAATTATTTATCCTCTTTATATATCTGGCTAGTAATATCTTTCTCCCATCAGCCTTTCTTTCCTTTACACTACAGTTAATACTTCTTCCAGGGCGATCTAGTGAAATCGCAAGTGTGAAAATAGTACCAGACTGACCGTGTGCACTCAGTAGGCATGACTTATGATTTTCACCCCAAGTAACAAGTGCTGGCACTTGAATTTTCAAGTCATAGAAAATGTTATGACAGCTCAGTTTAGGGAGCTGAGCACGAATGAGTTGGGTCTTCTGGGTTTGCATCTAACACCCTGAGCTTGAGGCTGCAGCTCTCTGTACACTAGTACTTAGTGCTCCGGCATGCTCACTCTGAATGCTTCTTAGTTATTAATCTTGGCTGTTTACTTTATTCTGACACCTGGAAGGATCACTTGGCCCTTTTAAGCCTGATTGTTTTGTCCGATTTAGCGTTTCACAGATGAAAGCACCCAGTAAAAAAAATCACCTGTTGTTAATGTATATCCCCATTTCCTTCACTTGGACTCCAATCCTATACTGCCTTTGATACTTTGGCACCAGACATCTTAGCTTTTTTCCCTATGCAGCGAAGAAAATTGTTCTTTAGTGGTGAAATGGAGTCTTCAGAAACTGGAGCTTCTTTGCTCAGCTTATCAAATTTGGATTCAGCTCCTCCTCCCGGATAATTAACATGCACTGATACTCAAGATCCTTTTTCCCCCAAGGGCCCTGGCAGACTTGGTTCAAGCTGGATCTGTATAGCGCTAAGATAAATGTCTGCTTTGTCACACTGTTGAGCTGCTAATAAAGAGAGCAGGCAGGCATTGTAGCTGGGCTTTCTTTGGTCTGAGAGTCTTAATGGTATGTCAAGATCATATAATTCACCTTCCAAGAGCATCCAAAAGAGAGATAAATTGTTTGGTTGGGAGAAATTAACCGTGGATTGATCCTATCTGTTTTAATTTAACAGAGGACAGCTTAGACTACTCCAAAGGAGCAGATGGACTATTGATCTGACAAGGGATAACGAGAGCATCAAAGCCAGGGTGAAGGAGCGAGGGGAGGAGCTTTTGGGGCATTTGGGGTTTTGCCAGGGTGGTCCCTTTTGAATGGAAGCCATCCTTTAATTGGACACGTGTCTGCCTGCTAACAGTTCTTACTAGCAATACACCCTCCTGAGGCTGAGGCTGGGACCTTCCTGGAGCTCTTGGGCAAAGAGAAGATGTTTTGTGCTGAGTCTGCTGGCAGTGGGTTGCAGCTTGGCTCTGGTGAAGGGGTGTGTAGAGCAGACAGTCTGCTCTGAGAGGCCCCTGAAGAAGATGGAGATAGAGATATCAGGATTGGAATTACTATCATCTGGTCAAACTTGGAAACTACAAGATCTTTCTTTCTGTTTCTCTTTTTTTTTTTTTTTGCCTTGTTTTCTTTAAACAAGTGTGCTATCTCCTATCCAACAGTTCATTTCACTCCTGCCTATCTTATTTGCTCCTCACAGCAACTGGAATCATCTTCTTCCTGCCTTATAGAAAACAAGATTTCTTTGGGAGCCAGGCAAAGGTGCGGATTGAAGCTGAGTGTCTGGATGCCACTGAGAATGGGGTCATACTTCTCCATTGTCCTGGGGCTTTATTTGGGGGTTCGATTTCTCCTTTGGCTCAGAGAGAGTTAGTTAGAAGCTTCCTGCTCTGTTGAGCTCCCAGAAGGCCCAGGCAGAGTTCTTGGGATGCCATTGTGACTGCTAGGTCAGGACGACCTGACATGACCCAGTTGAAGGCACAGTCAAGACCCAAGTATCAAAGGGCAAATGGAGACACAGGGTGTCAGAGAAAGGGCAAACGAGCCCTCAGGGTGTTGCTTGAGAGTTCTATAAGCTCTGGTGTGCCTAGCTTTGAAAAGACCCTGGTTCTCACTTCAAAGGCTCCTTTTTAGGATTGGGGATGGTAGCAGATACTGGAGAACTAACTGTAGTCTGCTCTGGTTGTGGTCAGTTAGTAGGACTTTGACTGAGGAGGGTCCACTGGAGCAGGGGTGCCCAGTCCTCCGTTTTGCTCAAGTGAAGGCTGAACTGCTCTTGTTAAGCGAGGTGACAATAGCAACACAAACTCGGGCCCTAAGCTGGGTGCAAAGCATGTGGTAGATGTTCTCTTTTTTCTGCTTCTCTTCCATGCTAACCTCTACCCTGCTCCATCTCAAAATCTCCAATGGTCTTTCTCATTAAGAAGTACTGTAGAGGGCTAGGGAGATGGCAGAGTGGTTAAAATCTTTGGCTTCTAAGCAAAAGGATCTGAGTTCATAGGCCCAGATCCCATGTAAAAATGCCAGGTGATTGTGGCAGTCCACCTGTAATTGTAGGCCTGGAAGGCAGAGTTTGGGAATCCCCCAGAGCAAGCTGTCCAGCCAGACTAGCTCTATTGACACATTGTAGGTTTAACTAGAGACTCATAACAGTAAGGTAGAAGATTAATTAGAATGATTCCTAACATCACCCTTGGACCTGAACAGGCATGTCTACTCAAGTGCACTTGTGTACGTGCATCATTCACATATGTGCACGCTCTCACATGTACACCCCACAAACATACATGAAAGAAAAAAAAAAGAATGATTAGAGGAGCAGTTATCTCATCAAGATTCCTTCAGCATCTCCTGAGCATTTTTGTTCTTCAATAGACACTTGAAGAGATTGGTACTTATCAGAAACCAGATCACATATATCTGGAGATAGTTCTCTCACCGAGATAACCAAGTACAAATTCACTGTAAACATACTGGAACACTGAGGAGAGGCAGAGAAACCTTCAAGTGAAAGCAGATCATTCATTTATTAACTCGTTCATTCCATTGAGGGTCTATTATGCCAGTTTTCTTTTTTATTTCTTTTTTATTAATTTATTTTTCTAGTTTTACAAGCATCTTGAGTACTTATCCCTGCTTCCCTCCATCCCCCTCCCACTCATCCTCCTTCCCTTCTCTCCCTCAATCCATCTCACTGCCTCCCACCCTCCTGCCTGTTTGCTTCTATGGACTCCAGAGTTCACTCTGGTTTGTCTACTTTTTTTTTCTTAAGTTTCTAGTTTTACAAGCATCTTGAGTACTTATTCCTCCTTCCCTCCATCATTCTTCCATCAATCCTGCCCTCCTGCCTGTCTGCCTCTAGGGAACCCATGGTTGCCTCTAGCTTATGTACTCTAATGGGGATTCAGTTCTCTGTGGCTTGTCAACTTGTCTCTCTTTGGGCCACCCCATTGATAAAGGCATTTCCCTTCACTCATCTAGCTTTAGTCCCTAAGGTTTCCTTCACTTCTTCTTCTTCTTTTTTTTTTATTCAATTGTGCGTGTGTGCGTATGTATATGTGCGCCCGTGCATGTGTGTGTGTGTGTGTGTGTGTGTGTGTGTGTGTGTGTAGAACCACAGACAAATTCGGGAACCACCATGGACCGCCTCCTCCTTGTTTAGTCTGCCCCGGGATTCACAGGCTCCTCCCTACCAGGACCAGAAACGCAGCCCCCCCCCCTGCTTCCGCCCGGAGGTCTAGGATCCAAACTCAGGACCTTCCGCCTGCAAGGCAGAGGCTTAACCCCTGAGCCACCTCTCCAGCCCCTCCTTCACTTATATATATTAAGTTTCTTTATATTCTATGGGCGTATGTTGGTATGTTAGTCATTATGCAGGTCTGGGAAAGACAAATATCACAAGTATGAATCTGTTCCTAGATTCAGCAGTCTTGCCTTGAGTGGAATGTCTTGTCCCAAGGTGAACCTTATCATCTTTAGATTCTTATATTTTCACTGCCCCCTCTTCTGTGAGGTTCTCAAAGCCCTAGGATGGGGAGATTGAGTTGGTCTGATTCTGGGTGTCCCGTGCTGAATCTATCATGCCAGTTTTCTATCGTTCACTGATCCCATTGAGGGTCTATTATGCCAGTTTTCTAGACTCAGGGGACTCAGCAATGACTTCATGGTTTTAGGGCCCTGGATCCTAACAGATCAAGAATGGGAATAAAAATACATTTTGAATGTTGAACGCTAGAAAGAACTTTTGTTTTAAAAATCATAATTACATGAGATTTGTGTTTCAATGTCAAAATGAAGCTTTAAAATTAAACAAAGATCGCTCACTCTAAGCACTTTATATTTTTGTTATTCAGGGTCAGTTAAATGGGCAGTTTTGTAAATTTGTCTTTTCTGATTTTTAATTCAATTTTACTTTTGGGCCAACAGACCCATGATTTAACTGATGTATTTCATTTGGATCTTCCATATCGTAAAGTCAACTTTGCCTTCCTTTTTCATTTAAAGGAGAGAAGGATTTTTGATTCTTGAGTGATAATGATTTCTTTTTCTTTTCCATCTAAGAGAAATATCAGCTAGGGGAGCAGTTAGATTCCTGCCACGATGGAAAAATAATAAAATGTATTAATAGCTGGACAAATGGATCTTGCTGGGATATATTTTAAACTTTCAATGGTCTCACAGAGATAAAGTAGTCCTTGAACCTAAAGTCTTTTTTCTTCTTTATTATTATTACCTCTTAGTATTTTTACAAAAAGGACAAAGATGTCTTTCAATTAAATTTGCCAAATCATTTGAAGTGAGCTTTCAAGCCCTGGAGTAATAGGGGACCTGCGTGTACGGCATCTCACAGGTCTCATGTTGATGCCTGTTGTTAGCTGCTTGGCCAGCCTATGCCTGCCTTTCTCCTGTTTTCAAAGTGGTCATGCTAGTTGGGCTCAGGACTCTACCTGAGACGGCAAAACTAAGAAAACATATACAAACAAGCACTGTAGATGAAGGGATGAAGAGAGACTTTGCATTTTAGTCACATAATGTAAGCCCGTAGTGAGGGGATCGTCTCTGTGATATCTAGGGGAAATGAGACTCAAGCCCAACTCCAAGTCACAGAAGTTTCACATGCAGGAGAGTGATCTAGAGAGAGCATGTGCAGCCACATAGATTTTTGAGAGCAGTAGGTCTGGTTTGAGCTCTCGTGTCAGACTAGCTAGCTGTGGGATTGAATTATCTAATCCTGGGAAGTTGTGTACTTTTCTTATCTTCATGTCTGTCATCTTTAAAGAGGGAAATACCAGTGCCTCCTAGGCACTTGGGATTGATGAGATTAATGAAGTTTATATTTTTAAAATATTTAACATGACATATTACATAAATGTTGGCTATAAAAAGCCCTGGATCTCAGTGTTTTGTTTCATGGAAAGAGATGAACAATGTCTTATGTAGCTCAAGTTATTTAAGTGTCATTAATTAATGTGGTATTATATAGATAGTTAAGTAATAAGGCCAAGACAATTTACTTAGCCCATATAAGATTTTAAAACCTTTTGTGTGTATGTGCAGAATGTATGAATATGTGTATGATATTTGTGCATGTTTGTCGTTGTCTGTATGCCATAACATGTATGTAAAGCTTAGAAACAACTTTGAATGTAAGTCCTTATTTTCTATCTTGTTTAAGGCAGGGATTCTTTGTTCTTCACCACTGTGTACACCAGCTAACTGTTACTCCAGCTTTTGAGGATTTTCTTGTCACCACATTCTATCTTGCTCTAGGATCATGGGGACTATAGACACACATTGCGTCACCCAGTGTTGCATGAATCCTGGGGATTCAAACTCACATCCTCACACTTGCACGGCAAGCACTTTATTCACTGAGCCATCTCTCTAGACCCCATGTCATCATTTTTAAATCTGAACTTTTCAATTTAGATGATTTGATTTTTTTCACTAATTTAATGACTGTTCAATTAATTTAAAGGTAAAATCACTCTCAAATCAACTCCCATTTATTTTAATGTTAATGGTGGTTGGCACTGAGAGTATCTGGAAAGGATTTTTTTATTAAAAATGTTATGCAGAAATCAATATAACATTAAAACTATTATGAAAACTATGACAAATGAGCAAAACAGCTCATTATTTATTAGCAGCTTTAGGGGTATGGAAGGACCTTTTGGGACTCTAATAGATAAGTGGTGGGTATAATGCAGTGCCATAGAACCTGATGTAATTGAAATATTTATTGCACAACTGCAAGACATCAAGCCTGTACTGGCACAGGGGACATTATTGTTGATTATTTCCTCCACAGAGAATACTCATTTACAGACTGAGATTCAAAAATTACATGTGTAACTATGATGGAAAGCCCAATATGAAGTGGTCTAACGCTCAGTGGTTTCAATAAATGAACAGGAATGTACTCTTAGGCTTTTAGAGTTGAAAATTGGAGATGAAACCACTTAATCTTTCATGTAATTAGAAATTCGTTCCATGACATCATTTGTGTATAGTTTCATGATTGATTGATTTGTTTGTTTGTTTCCCAGTTTTTAACTGAGGCCCTTAGGTTGTCATGGCCCTGGGAAAAACATGGAGTCAGTAAGACGTTATTTATGTAGTATCCAGGGATCCAAACCTAGGTCAGCAGGCTTGTACGCAGGCACTTTACTGCTGAGCCATCTCCCTAAGCCCTGTGAGACTATTTTATGTTCCTACGAAAGAAGGAGACCGAAGTCTCTGACAGGCTAATTACTTGTCCACAGTTACACAAGCATGCAATGGAAAAGCCAGGATTCCAACATAGGATTCTTTCATTTCAACTCTTTTAGCTACATCAGGAAGGCCACAAGAACATTAGTAACTGGACCCACACCAAGTAATTGGAATGAGGGAAGCAGGCATGTGTTCATGCATACTTACCCATGAGAGGCACTGGCAGTAGTACCCCGTACAGACCAGGCCTTATCCAAATGGGCAGACGCTGCTTCCCCGTAGCCAAGGGGTGCTTCTTGGGAGAACAAACCTTCTGCTGCCAGAACTCCAGCTGTCAGGAGACACTGGAATTCTGTTTTTGTTTTTCCTTTCCTTCTTTCAAAATATAAAATATCTTTATTTTTAAGTGCTGGCCCCAATACATGAAAACAGCATCCCGGCCAAATTAAACACATCTATTGGCTGGGTGGTTCCCACGAGTCACCAGCTTTTGACTTTTGATCTATGCCATTATTCCTCCCAATGTGTAAATATTCTTCACACGTTAATATTGTAGCACCTCAGAGCGTTGAAGTATGTAGAAATAATATTTGCAAAGCTAGATGTGCTCTCATGTGACTTTCATCATAGCCATATGAGGCAGAGCAGGAAATGTTCATTATACATTGATTGTCCTCGAGAAACTGAGGTAATGGGGATTAGCAAACCTATCCTAGTGAACGTGCAGTGTAAGAAAAACTTTCAGCCTCCAACTGAAGCCCTTCGTTTTGTGTTATGTACTTTTCTTTAGCACAGCGGGCATCAGTCCAGGGGTCTGACAGGATCGCTCCGATCACTGTGATTTGGGGTTGGAAGCAGCTTTAGGATCTATGATTCATTTGCTAAATACACGATTTGTAAGACCCTCCCAAAGCATGAGGCTTTGGGCATTTCTCTGCTCCTGTGCTTGCCACCCTAAGATGAGAGCTGGAAGCCATGGTTCCAGAACTTAGCATGCTGAACAGTGACTTATTTGTTTGAAAACATAAATCATTTCCTTATTGTTCTGATTCTAGTCATGGGAATGATTTTCCTTGAAAGTCATCCAATATTTTTTTACATACTATAATACCTCTAGCATCTTTTTCTGGACTCTTTAATATCCAAATGAGCAGATGAGAATCTGAAAACTTGAGTAATTCACAAAGGACGAATTACTCACATTTTTAATAGAATTCGAACTCACTTCTGTCCTCTGTGAAATGTAATATGATTTGATGCTGTACAGCACAATACAAAATAATGTAACGTGGGCTGTGATGCTCCAAGAGATTCTGGGTCACTGCAGCACTCAAGATTAGACAAGTCTTGTGGTGTGCGTGTGTGTGTGTGTGTGTGTGTGTGTGTGTGTGTGTGTGATGTGCATATGCATGTATATGCAGAGGCCAGAGGACAATCTCTGATGTCATTCTTCAGGCACAGTCCACCTTATTTTTTTTTTAAACAGGGTCTCTCATTGTCCTGGAACTTATCAAGTATGTTTGGCTGCCTGACTCCTGAGTCCCAGGGATCCACCTTTCTTTGTCTCCTGATATTGAGATTACAACTACATATATACCAAGCATTTTTTTCCAAAGGAAAAAAACCAGCAGTTATAGAAAACCAAACTCAAGTTCTCATGTTTGCAAGCAATCCCACTGAACTAAACCCCTAGAAAAGTCCTTAAATGACCCCTGAAACTCTGTGATAGGCTCTGGTAGTACAGAGGTAATCAAGATTCCTTTACCTTTGATAGTCATATCTAAAGCCCAGGAGGGATGAACTTTTTGAGTCCATAGACCTGCACCCACTATGGGAGGTTGATGGAGCTTGGGGAGTCAGGGAAGACCCTGGGGAAGGTTAATGGTACAAACAATAATATTCTTGGCAATGCAGTTGCCATCATTTGAAGTCATGGTGTGTATGTGTGTGTATGTGCATGTAAGTATAACTGTGGGGTGCTTTAAAGTAATGTTAGCCCATGTACAGGTTGCCGGGCCAGAGCAAGGCATGGAAATAGAAGCAAATATGAAACAGGTGCAGAAGAAAGGGTTTGGGAAAGCGATGAGTATGCGGCTGGGTGGGGCTGGATACAGAGTTCAGTTGCACATACAGATAAGGACTAAGGGACAGGGGATTAAAAAAAAAAGATACAAGAACAGGCAAAGGATTAAGAGAAAATAGCCAGAGATTGCAGATACTAGAAATAGGGAAAACATACAGTGGGAACAGAATCCAACCCAGTCATGATACCTGTATCAAAGTATTCAGGGAAATCCTTTCTTAATCCTTTCAGTAGGTAGGAGGAGGGTGGAGTGGGGTATTAGACGGAAGTTTCCAATGTTTATTAACATCGTGATGAGAGATTCTGGGCCATATGAAATGTCTCAAATGATATCAAATGGCTTAGTCACAGAAACCTCTCTCTATTTCAGTTCATTTCCATATGGCGTGGACTATGCATGGATTACAAAACCAAGTTCAATTTCACACAAACATTTTTATTCACAAATATCAACAACCACAACTCATGGAAATCAGCCTCTTGGTTCAGTGGCGGCAATTGCTGTAAGTATCAAACTTGTTTGCAGATGAAGATGAAAACAGATAACTTCCTCTCCATATATCACTGCAGAGGGAAGCTAGGGGGAACATACAGAAAAAACACTGTAATATTCAAAAAAATTAAAGTGTGGTCAGAAGAGGCAGTGAGTGCCTAATAAATACTGCCCTCTGTTCTCTCATTAATTATATTTTTGTTATTATTGTTGCTGTTACATGTAGGAATCTTTCTCAGTCTTAATGATTGGAATTCACTAAGCTGGGAAGTTTTTAAAACAGTTTGAGGTATTGGGATGTCCTCTTCTAAGGAAAATAGCATAATTTAAATAGTTAACATGCAACACCATGTACCAGGTGGGCCTTACGACTTCTGTTTTACAGATGAGCACTTTGGAATCCAGAGGGATGAGCAGAAGCATCACTGTAGCTGTGGGATCTTAAGTTCTACTCCCTACAATCTCAGCTCTGCCGACTACCAGCTACATTACTCCAGGTAAGTTGCCTTTAATGTAACTTGGGTTTCTCTTTTTTTCCTACTCATAGGTCTCTTTTCTTTCTTCATAAATGTTTCACTTTTAGCATGTCCTATGTCGTTAAGTAGAACTATGGATCACACAGTCAATCTTATCCTTGGACATCCTTCTTTCCTTTTTCTCTGGATGGTCCTACTTCTTCTGTAACCTCTGTCTTCCTTTTTCCTATTATAATAACCCTTCTTTTTTTTCTCCCACATTTTATTTTTTTCCTAATCGTACAAGCTCAATAGGTACCCCGTCCTCTTCCTTCCCCCTCCCCTCCCTTGTCATCCCTCATTACACTCTTCCCTCTTCCCCCTTCTTTTCAGGTCCCTCCCTCTCTCTTCTCCTGTTGCCTCCACCTTCCTACCTCCCATCCCCTGGAGCATCCATTTTGTGGGTGCCAAACATCCCGCCGAGTCCTCCACCCTAGTGAGGGTTTAGGACTCAGTGGCATACCCTTGGGGCCTTTCCTGTGCTCCACATTAGCATGGGAACTCTATTATGACTGTTTAATCCCTTGCCTCTAAAGATCCTACTGCATGAAGCCTCCCCTGTGATCTGTGCTAGACTTTGGGGGGTCATTGACATGTCAGCCATTGTGCAAGTCAGGCAAAGTCCAATCCTGGATGCTGTAGCCCTAACTTTTGTGGAGTAGCTTGCATATCATTGTTTCTCCCCATCTTTAGGCTCTTACAATCTTTCTGTCCCCTCTTCCACAAGGTTCCCTGAGCTTTAAGATGGGGAGAGATTTGGCTGGTCTGGTTCCAGGTGAATAATGTAGGGTCTTTGGTATTCTGAATTATGGTTTGTTGTTGTTTTCAGTTTTGCTGTTCCCGCACCACCCGTGGCTGTATCCCGATTGGTATTGAAGGTCACCTCCTAACCCAAGATAAAAGACTGTTTAATCGAAGATATTACTATAAGAGGAGACTCAAAGGTAGATGGAAGAATAGGAGTGGGACACAGCAGTGGCCAGGTAGGGAGTGGCCAGTGTCCCATTTGCTGGATGGTTACCATCTATCTGCCAGTCTGCATATACTCTGATTGGTGAGATCAAACCCGTTCAGTTCCAAGTGACCAGAAAGGGAAGTGAGAATGAGCTTCACCAGATGTTTTGCTACTTACATGCAATACATGATTGTGGCCTGTTTTCTACTGAAGCATGCTCCCCTATCTCCTTTCTTTGAGGACCTTGTTCCTCTTCCCTCCTGTTTATAATCCTCTGTGATTATAGTGGGTATTACAGAGATTTACCTTTGACTCTGTCATTAAGTGGGTTTGGTGCTAGGATTCACCTATTAAAGAGCACATCCAGCATCTAGCTTTCTTTTTTTTTCTATATAATGATTTTTTTTAATTAAAAATTTAATTATACATTTTAAAAATTTTTACCAGTTCCCTCCCTCCCCCCTCCTCCCCCCGAACCCCCTCCTCCCCTTCCCCTTCCCCCAGTGCCTCCCCCCCAATTCCCAGAGAGTCCTTTATTGTGTACGCCTAACTCTCCACTGGGTCCTCCTCTCCGATGACATATAAGGACCCAGTGGCATTTCCATAAGCCCTTTCTCTTGTTCCCCTTAAGCATAAGATCACTACTATGGCTGTCAATCCCTTGCCTCCAGGGGTCTCGGTGCCCTTAACAGACCAGCATCTAGCTTTCTGTGTCTGGGATACTTCACTCAGTAAAATTTTTTCTAATTCCGTCCATTTCCTGACAAATTTCATTAATTCATCTTTTTTTTGATGGCTGAGTAGTATTCCATTGTATAAATGTACCATATTTTCATTATCTGTTTTTCAACTGTTGGGTATTTGGGTTGATTCCATGACTTTGCTATCGTAAATAGTGCTGCAGTGAACATAGTTGTATTCATGTCACTGCAGTGAATTGCTTCATTATGGGGGATTATTCCCAGTAGTGATATAGCAGAGTGATATGACATTTCAATCCTTCCCTTCCCTTCTTCAGAGATAACCTTCAACAGTTTTCCTGGGAGGCGTGAGGCTTCTTGAGATCTTTCCCCTTCCATGGTGAAATGTTGATAGGCCAAATCTCATTCACATCTTGTGGAAGTTATATATACATCCACAAGATTTGCCTGGTAAGTTCACGGGTGTAACATTCCTACCATGCCCAGAAGATTCTGTTTGGCTGTCCCTCTGCCCCTTTTCAAGGCTCTTACATTCTTATCGCCCCCTCTTCCATGATATGCCCTGAACCCTGGGATAGTGGGTGATTTTGATGTCCTGTTTAGGGTTGCCTGCTGCTTCTTTGCCAGGTATGCTTCATTCTTGCTGTCCCCATTACTTTCTTTGCAATCTGTATCATTGTTGTCTACCATTCTCTACATTCAGGTTTAATTAATGACTTCCTAGAATTTTGAGGATTAAAAAATGTTCTCATATTGGTATAAATCTTCTTCTTTGCCTAGCACCATGTCCTGGTATGGTTCCTCTTTTTTCATGTTTCAGCCATTCTGGGATTTTTTCAGTGCCTCAAAAATGGGCCATTTTCTTTTCTGTTTCATGTAACCATTGCATTTTCTTTTTTCTCTACATGGAGTGTTCTGCTCTTGTTCCAGTTCCTTCTCCTCCTCTTTTTACTTTATTTGACATTTTCTGCTCCTTTCTTGGGTCATACCTCAAAGGTAAGTCATCAGGAAAGTCACCTTATCTTTCAACTTGATTAGGTGACCTGTTCTATGGCTTCAAGGAATGTGAACGTCCTTTGCCTGATAGTTACCATACTTGGAGTTTCTTTCTTGGTGTGTGTATTCTAGGCAGATTCTAGGCTCAGAGTCACAGCTCTGGGTACATATAGCACAGTAGTTGTTTTTGAATAGTTAAATATGGGTGGGGGATAATGTAAAATGAGTTAAATATAGAGTCACTACACAATAAAATATGGCTTTTATATGGCCAACTCTGATCTTAAAGCGAGTAAATGTAGAACTGAAATTGGCAACTTAAAGATTACATCTAGTAGTTTGAATTCTCCAAACTTAGAAGAGAATAATCTCCTGATTGTTACAGGTTTTCCATGGATTAGGCATTTTTCGTTGAGGAAAACAAATGATCTACCTTTAAATAAACCTCATTAAATTGCTTACCTCAGGTCAAGATGACCAGCCTTTCTGTCAGGCACATGGAGTTAGAATATGGTCCAAAACAGAGGAAGATGGGAAGTGAAGGCTATTGGTCTAAGGAGAAACCAAGTCTCAGAGCCAGGGCCAGGCCTATCCAATAAGGGTGGTGATAAGACTGTGAAGTGTGGGGGTTGTTTTCACACAACCAGATCTATTTGGCTCCTGTGACTTCCAGGAAGGCATCTTCAGTGACCTATGCTGCTACCACTTAATTGTTCCAAAAAGCCTGGCTTTTCTCGTATTTGACAAATGTGAAAACTGTGGTTAAACAGTATATCAGTTAACCCAAACATGTCCAGTATAGTAAAGACTTGTGGCATGTTTTAAGAGTGTAAAATATCCACAGTGGGGCACATCGTCCTTACTAGAGCCCAGTATTTTCCAGTTATAAATAGCCTTTGACCCTTACATAGGTCTGGATTAGGTTTCCATCATTTCAGTGTGCCTATTCAGTGCTCTTGTGTGATTTATGGTGGGTAGAGTTGGTTCAGTCCAGGCAGAGATAATGGAATAAATTTGCTACTTGAGAAAACATTTGAAACAGGTTCTTGAAGGCTTGCTTAATGTGTCTTTGTTGAGAAGGTCTCAAAGATGATTTTACTTCTCTCAGCATCAATCTCCTGCTCTAGGCTGAGATTTTTAACTTCTCTCACCATCAAGAATAAAGACCTCCCATGTTCCTGGATAAGCAGAATCAACATCGTAAAAATGACCATCCTACGAAAGGCAATGTACAAATTCAATGCTATACCAATTAAAATCCCAAAACAATTCTTTAAAGAAGTTGACCAAACAATCTCAAAATTCATATGGAGGCACAAAAGACCCAGGATAGCAAAGACAATCCTGAGTAACAAAAACACTTCTGGAGGTATTGCCATACCAAACCTTAGTCTATACTACAAATCCATAGTTATAAAGACAGCCTGGTACTGGCTCCAAAATAGACACACAGATCAATGGATAAGGATTGAAGACCCAGATATAAGCCCACAAAGTTACAGCCATTTGGTCTTTGACAAAGGGACCCAAAGAATCCAATGGAAAAAGAACAGCATCTTCAACAAATGGTGCTGGCAAAACTGGATCTCCACATGCAGAAGATTAAAGCTGGACCCATACTTGTCACCATGTACAAGACTTAATTCCAAATGGATCAAGGACCTTGATATCAGGCCAGAGACTTTAAAAACCATAGTTGAAAGGATAGGGAACTCCCTCGAGCTGATTGGGCTAGGCCAACATTTCCTAAACAGACATCCAATGGCACAATCACTGCTACCAACTCTCAACAGTTGGGATCTTGTGAAATTAAAGAGCTTCTGTTCAGATAAAGAGATTGTAACGCGAGCTCAAAGGCAACCCACAGAATGGGAGAAAATCTTCACTAACTACATATCTGATAGAGCTCTACTATCTAGAGTGCACAAAGAACTTAGAAAACTAAACACCAAGGAAACCAATGACCCAATTAAAAAATGGGCCCTGGAACTTAAAAGAAACTTTACCAGGGATGAAATTAAAATGTCTAACAAATATCTTAAAAAATGCTCCACTTCCTTAGCCATCAGGGAAATGCAAATCAAAACTTCCTTGAGATATCATCTCACCCTGGTCAGGATGGCAAAAATCCACAATACAAACAACACTAACTGCTGGAGAGGATGTGGAGAGAGGGGAACTCTCCTACATTGCTGGTGGGAATGCAGGCTCATACAAACACTCTGGCGAGCCGTCTGGTGATTCTTAAAGAAGTTAAAGATTGAAATGCCATATGACCCTGATATCCCACTTTTGGGAATAAGCCCCCATGCAGCAGAGGTTCGCCTGGATAGCACAAGCTCGACCATGTTCATAGCAGCACTGTTTACAATAGCAAAGACATGGAATCAACCTAAATGTCCAACAGTTGATGAGTGGATAAGGAAACTGTGGTACATCTATACAATGGAGTACTACTCAGCTATCAAAAATGATGAATTACTGGAATTTGCTGGGAAATGGATGTCATTAGAAAGAATTATATTAAGTGAAGTATCCCAAACCCAGAAAATTAAGCGCCATATGTACTCCCTAATAGGTGGCTCTTAGTACCAAACTCACCCAGCCCACCTTGAGACACTCAAAGGTAAATCTATGTATTACCTACAGTAATTGCAAGGATTATGAACAGGAGGGATGGGGTTGGAGGGCCCCACCAGAAACAAGGAGAGAGGGGACCATGTTACAGCAGAGAAAATAGGCCTCCATCAAGGAATGCAAGTAAGTAATGTGATACCTGGTTAAGTTCACAGACATTCGTTCCTGATCATTTACAACTGAGGGGGTATGATCTCACCAGAAGGGGAGGGCATATAGTCTGGCAGATAAAAAGTAACCATTTTGCAAATGGGTGATTGACCCCCTCCCTCGCTGAGGTTTCCTACTTTTATTACATCTACCCTTGAATGTGCTCTTATAACAAGACTCCAGTTTAACAGCTTTTGTCTCTGGCCAGGGGGTGACATACAGTGCCCATTAGAATGGAGTGAAGTGCATTGCAGGAGCAGCAAAACTGCAAAAGAAAATCAACAAACCATAATCCAGAACTTCAGAGACTCTATATCAACCACCTAGAACTAGGCCAGACTAATCTCTCCCCATCCTGAAGCTCAGGGATATTTGCGGAAGAGGGGGCGGTAAGATTGTAAGAGCAAAAGGATGGGAGGAGCAATGATATGCAAGATACTCCACACAAGTTAGGGCGGATACAATCATAATTGGACTTTGCATGCCCTGCGCAATGTCCAACACACTATTGACCTCACAAAGTCTAGCATCTGCTAAAGGCACCAAATCCTTGGAGGCAAAGGATTGACAGCCACAGTAGTGTTCCTATGCTTAAGGGGAACACAAGAAAGGGTTCAGGGAAATGCCACTTGGTCCTTGTACGTCATCGGAGAGGAGGGCCCAGAGGAGAGTCAGGCATGCACAATAAAGGACTCTCTGGGAATTGGGGGAGGCACTGGGAGATAGGGAGGGAGGGCTGAGGGGAGGGGGAGCAGGGGGTTTGGGGGGAGGAGGAGGGAGGGAGGGAACTGGTGTACCTATTAAGTTTGTATGAGCGGAAATAATGATAAAAAATGTAAAAAAAAAGAATAAAAACAAACTATTTGAGATTTGAATACGTTAATGAACGGGAGCTATTTTATACTATTACAGTAGTGTCTGAAGAATCAAGCGTTGTTTGATTAACATTAAGATTGAGAAGGATAGATCATATAACAGTGATTCTTATTGTTATTAATAACAGTGGTTTGCCATAATGCAACCATGGATGCTAGCAAAGGAATTTATCAGACAAGAGGCCAGGAGAAGTCCTGTGTCCACTGTTTCTGAGCAGCCTTTGTAGGTAGTCACCCCTGTGTCAGGAGGAGCAGCAGAATGCATGGTAGCTGCAGGCAGTTTACTCCCACCAAAAGAAGTCAGGGGTCTGGGGGATGTGACCTGTCTGTGCTGGCCCTTGGACTTCCTAGACCACCCCTGACCAGGGCAGAGTTTTTCTCTTAGAGCAGCAAAAAGCCGTGCTTGAGAGTGAGCTTGCTTCTCTTTCTGGACTCACCACTCTCCTTGGGTAGCTGGGTAGGATAATGGAAAGAGAGCAGCTGATGAGAATGGAGGACTGCCAGGACCACTACAGCAGCTGTCCTTTCTCTGAAAGAGACAGCAGAAGGAAGAGGAGTTGCAATTCCCCTGATGGTGGTATTTTCAACATTCTTGTTCTTCTCTTTGTATTGCAATGATCGTGTTTAGAATTGATTTCACGGGCAATTAGGATTCACTTAACCATTAGCTTTGGTAATCTGGTCTTGGAAAACACACACTCTCTCTCTTTCTCTCTCTCTCTTGTCTTTTTCCTTTTATACACCCTCATTCCCTTCTTTCTTTCCTTTTTCTTTTGCCTCTACTTTCCTTCTTTATGGTTAAGGTACACTCGTAGAAATTTAATCTCAGTGACAGCATCAGGAGAGAGAAAGTAGGTGACAATATTCTGCTTTTGTGGGGGAAGTGTATGAAACACAGGGATAGTTTGCTTCAGATCCCAGAAAATGACCATGGCCAAGTTGGAACAAGGCTATAAGTTCTGACTCCTGGTTTCAAGGTCTTTTGTAGTACTTTTGGTTCTTCTTAAATAATGGAGTTGCGGCTTATGGAAGTTGTAGTTTTAAAGTGAGCCATCATTTGGAAAGCCATATGTATTCAAAGTAATACCAATCCCCTTGGTATCTATTTAAAAGGTACAATGTCTCGTTTGACCCCAGCATTGTGCCCACAGGGGTTTGCACTGTTGTAGCAGCAGACAAAGTGGAGCTGAGAAAGATAGGAAATGACAGATTCATGTACTCCACCTCATCATCACTGTTGTTTGGATAGAATGGAGGGTAGAAGCATTATGGGAGCAAACATTTAGAGGTACTTACTGTCCTCTATGTCTTGCTCCAAACCAGGTTTTGCATGCATGATCTCATTCAGTTTTCACAGCTCTTCCAAAATACATGGACTTCATTTTTCACGTGAGGGTTAAGGTAGCAGATGTTAAATTTTTGTCATATGTCATGTAATTAGTACTCATGGTCTGGGATTTAAATCTAGAACATCTGGATTCAGGGTTAATAACGATGGCTTCTATGAATGACCAAATCATGTGAATGTACACATGTATGTATGTGTGCTTGAGCAGTTCCTGGTATGTTTGATTTTCATGAACTTAATGTACCTATAATGTAATTTTACTGTTAGTACTATTCTTTTCCATTTTAAACCTCTGGATTTGGAGTTTTTAGTCTCTCTGAATGTAATTTTTCTGGCATACTTTTCACTACAGGGTAGAGGTGATTTTTTATTTTATCAGTTTCTTATAAGATATGTACGTGCATTATTTGCAGAATTGGTTTCTCATGCTGTTTTTCTATTGTCTTTTTTTGAGACAATTTACAGGTATATTTCTTTCTTTCTTGGTGTGTATATATGTGTGTGTGGGGTGCACGCATATGGGTGTTCATGCCTGTGTATGTGGAGGTTCATGTATGTATATGTGTGTTTGAATGTGTGTACATATGCATGCATGTGCCTGAAGAGGCCTGAAGCTGACATCAGATATATTCTTTGACCTCTCTTTACTTTTTTAAGACAGTATCTGTCAACGGAATCCAAAACTAACTGGTTGGCTAGTCTAGCTAGCTGGCTTGGGCTTGTTGAATTTCCTTGGTCCTTTCTTCCCATGTGCTTGGATTTCAAGTGGCGCCATCTCTACCTGGCTTTTTATATGAATTCTGGGGTCCATACTCAACCCAGTGCATTTGTGCAAAAAGTAAACCATCTTCTGATTCTGTTATATATCTTTAAAGTCTTTGCTTATAACATGCTTTATTAGGAGAAACTTGGTCCTTCTTGAAATAGTAATTAATTGATCTTCAAAATTATAGTTGTGCTAGTATCATTAGAAAGCACTGAGTATTTGGAAATAAGTAGAGGAATTATGTATTTATGTATTCAGAAGAGTTAAATAAATACTTGATGATTTAAGATTTCTTGCTCTCAGTTTTCTCATCTGTTAACTCTTATTTGGATGGCACTTGTTAGAATAAAGATTTCACTATTATAGATAATGTAGATCTTCAAAAACATGTTGATTTTTTAAATTACAAAGCTTAGCTATTTGGATATTAAATTGATGTTCACGACAATTCACATACATTATTAATGAAGTTGCTATCTATGGGGGCTTTCAGGGAGACTCCTGCCTGGATGTGCTTCTGTAGAGATAAACAGTAGTTCTTTCAGAACAAGTCTTATGCTGCTTCCTCTGGAAGGTTCCTCCTAGTCCTCTTCCCTCAGCACACGTGTCCTGTTTTCCTGAATTCTCCATATGGAGTAGGTTTCTTATAATCTCAGTTTCCATTGTACTCTGCATGTCTGTAGTACTGGATTTAAGTCTTTGATCAGTAATTTTTTTCAACCCATATGTTACATTAGTCTATATTCATCTGAGAAAGAGGATATTTCTTCTTCCTGAGGTCATTAAGCTCACTAACTTTGTTTCTTCATGATAAGGCCTGCACTAAACAAAGCTGATCCAGAGGAAGTCGAGGAAGGTCAATATTGATGGTGTTATTTGAGCACTTGGGTGCAGCTTGTCTGAACTTTTTGATTTGGTGAACTGAATCAAAACATCCCTCCTCCTTTTTCTCATTCTAGATTAAGTTGGATTTTCATCATTCAAATGAAAAAATTCATTTAATCTGAGATCAGCGGGTCTTTTGTGGTGGTAGAATTGCCTTTGGAATTGAACCATTTCAAAAGAATTCTAGGGGAATTCAATATACGGGGATGCTATGAAACACACTGGAGGCAGCTCTACTTACGGGATAGTCAAAGAGCAGTCTAAAGGTCAGCCTATCAACAACACCTAAAATACAGAGCCTCATCTCAGCCCTGAATTTGCACATTGAGAAGATGCTCATGTGATATATGTTATAATATACTCTGAGAGTAGCTACTGTAAGGGACATAAGGAAGGGTATATTTGGGACCACTTTTCCATACAGGGTGATGCCTAAGATGAATTTGGAGGGATAGGAAGAATGGTAACAGCATTAGATCTGAAATTCTAGACAGATGTAGCAGTTATAAGAGAAACCAGAGTGGCAGTTGTTTTTGGAATGAGGCTAAAGAAGAAGAAGAGGCACAGTGTGCTGTGAGTCACAGGGGGCATTTACAGTAGCAACACATTATTTTGAGGGGTCTTTAGGCCAGTGTGATGACTTCAGTGACTGGAAATCCATGGCAAAAGGAGAAATTTGCTATATGAGTCTTAACAGTCATCACCTTGGGGAATGATTCACTTCCTGGATTTAGCACCAGTTCAGTTAGGAAGCCTTACCAATTAACCATTGATCTCTCAGACATGCATTGCTCATATCATAGTCAAATACTTCCCTTTCCAAGATTGCTGGGGTTTGTCTTTTATCTATCATCTGTCTGTCTGTCTGTCTGTCTGTCTATCTATCTATCTATCTATCTATCTATCTATCTATCTATCTATCTATCTCAATATCTCCCTATCTCTCTATCTCTATCTATCTATCATCTATTTTTTACAATCTGCGTCTTTTATTTAGTTAACTTTCAGGTCTATTAAGCCATGAATTCATAGGGAATGGGTTCCAGCAGCTCAGACTCCTTTCCATTTGTTCTCACAAAATGTGCTTCTCTGGGTGGAGCAGGCTGGTGCTTGAGTTGAACCCAGGTTCCTTTCTCTTTGGCTTCCTTCTTTTTCTGATCATTCTCCTTCATCCATTTTAGGAAACTATCTCAGCTTTTAGAGTGTTTAATATGATCAATACACACATTAATTCTCTTGGCAAGCATCTCGCCCTTGCTTGTTCACCACAATGCCAACAGCATGCTGTATAATGTTGTAGATTCTTCCAGTTTTGCCATGGTGGCATTTATGAGGCATTCCTTTTTTTTTAATAACATTTTTATTATTATTTCCACTCATACAAACTTAATAGGTAGACCAGTTCCCTCCCCCCTTCTCCTCCCCCTGAACCCCCTGCTCCCCCTCCCTCCCTCCCCATCTCCCAGTACCCCCCCCCAATTCCCAGAGAGTCCTTTATTGTGTATGCCTAACTCTCCTCTTGCTCCTCCTTTCTGATGACGTGAAAGGACCCAGTGGCATTTCCCTGAACCCTTTCTCGTGTTCCCCTTAAGCATAGGAACACTGCTGTGGCCATCAATCACTTGCCTCCAAGGATCTTGGTGCTTTTAGCTGATGTTAGACTTTGTGAGGTCAATAGTGTGACGGACATGGCGCAGGGCATGCAAAGTCCTATTATGATTGCTTCAGCCCTATCTAGTGTGGAGACTCTTCAAATCATTGCTCCCCCCATTCTTTTGCTCTTACAATCTTACCACCCCCTCTTCCGCAGATGTCCCTGAGCTTCAGGATGGGGGGAGATTAGGCTGGCTTAGTTCTATGTGGGTGATATAGAGTCTCTGAAGTTCTGGATTGTGGTTTGTTGATTTTCTTTTGCAGTTTTGCTGCTCCTGCAATGCACTTCACTTCATCCTGATGGGCACTGTATGTCACCCCCTGGTCGGAGACAAAAAACTGTTAAACTGGAGTCTTGTTATAATAGCACATTCAAGGATAGATGTAATAAAAGCAGGAAACCTCGGTGAGGGAGGGATCAGTCACCCATTTGCAAAATGATCTCTTTTCATCTGCCAGACTATATGCCCTCCCCTTCTGGTGAGATCATACCTCCTCAGTTGTACATGATCAGGAACGAATGTCTGTGAACTTAACCAGGTGTCACATTACTTACTTGCATTCCTTGGAGGTCGATTTTCTCTGCTGTAACATGGTCCCCTCTCTCCTTGTGTCTGGTGTGGCTCTCCAACCCCATCCCTCCTGTTCACAATCCTTGCAATTACCGTATTACATAGATTTACCCTTGAGTGTCTCAATGTGGGCTGGGTGACTTTGGTACTAGGAGCCACCTATTAGGGAGTACATACAGCGCTTAACTTTCTGGGATTGGGATACTTCAATTAATATAATTGTTTCTAATGACATCCATTTCCCAGCAAACTCCAGTAATTCATCATTTTTGATGGCTGAGTAGTACTCCATTGTATAGATGTACCACAGTTTCCTTATCCACTCGTCAACTGTTGGATATTTAGGTTGATTCCATGACTTTGCTATTGTAAACAGTGCTGCTATGAACATAGTCGTTCTGGTGCTATCGAGGCAAACCTCTGCTGCATGGGGGGTTATTCCCAAAAGTGGAATGGCAGGGTCATATGGCATTTCAATCTTTAATTTCTTTAAGAATCTCCAGACAGCTCGCCAGAATGGCTGTATGAGTCTGCATTCCCACCAGCAATGTAGGAGAGTTCCCCTCTCTCCACATCCTCTCCAGCACTTGTTGTTTGTATTGTGGATTTTTGCCATCCTGACCGGGGTGAGATGGTATCTCAGGGAAGTTTTGATTTGCATTTCCCTGATAGCTAAAGAAGTGCAGCATTTTTCCAGATATTTGTTAGACATTTTAATTTCATCTCTGGTAAAATTTCTTTTAAATTCCAGGGCCCATTTTTTAATTGGGCCATTGGTTTCCTTGGTGTTTAATTTTCTAAGTTCTTTGTGCACTCTGGACAGTAGAGCTCTATCAGATATGTGGTTAGTGAAGATTTTCTCCATTCTGTGGGTTGCCTTTGAGCTCGTGTGATAATCTCTTTATCTGAACAGAAGCTCTTTAATTTCACAATATCCCAACTGTTGAGAGTTGGTAGCAGTGACTGTGCCATTGGATGTCTTTTTAGGAAATGTTGGCCTAGCCCAATCAGCTCAAGGGAGTTCCCTATCCGTTCAGTTATGATTTTTATAGTCTCTGGCCTGATATCAAGGTCCTTGATCCATTTGGAATTAAGTCTTGTACATGGTGACAAGTACGGGTCCAGCTTTAATCTTCTGCATGTGGAGATCCAGTTTTGCCAGCACCATTTGTGGAAGATGCTGTTCTTTTTCCATTGAATTCTTTGGGCCCCTTTGTCAAAGACCAAATGGCTGTAATTTTGTGGGCTTATATCTGGGTCCTCAACCCTTATCCATTGATCTGTGTGTCTATTTTGGAGCCAGTACCAGGCTGTTTTTATAACTATGGATTTGTAGTATAGACTAAGGTTCGGTATGGTAATACCTCCAGCAGTGTTTTTGTTACTCAGGATTGTCTTTGCTATCCTGGGTCTTTTGTGCCTCCATATGAATTTTGAGATTGTTTGGTCCACTTCTTTAAAGAATTGCTTTGGGATTTTAATTGGTATAGCATTGAATTTGTATATTGCCTTAGGTAGGATGGTCATTTTTATGATGTTGATTCTGCCAATCCAGGAGCATGGGAGGTCTTTCCACCTTCTGATGTCTTCAGCAATTTCTTTCTTTAGGGTTTTAAAGTTTTCATTGTAAAGGTCTTTTACCTCCTTAGTTAGGTTTATACCAAGGTATTTCATTTTTTTAGGGGCTACAGTAAATGGGATTGTTTCTCTCAAGGCTTTTTCACTTCTTTCATTCTGGGCATATAGGAAGGCCTCTGATTTTTGCACATTTATTTTGTATCCTGCCACCCTGCTGAACTTCTCAATTAGTTCCAGGAGCTTCCTGGTGGAGTTTTTGGGATCCCTCAGGTATAAGATCATGTCATCTGCAAATAGGGATAGCTTGACTTCTTCCTTGCCGATTTGAATCCCTTTTATGTCCCTTTCTTGTCTTATGGCTTCAGCTAAGACTTCAAGTACAATATTGAATAGAAGTGGTGAGAGTAGACAGCCTTGTCTAGTTCCTGATCGAAGTGGGAATGCTTCCAATTGTTCCCCATTGAGCATAATCCTTGCTGTGGGCTTGTTGTATACAGCTTTTATTATATTGATAAAGGTTCCTTCCATTCCTACTGTCTCTAGCGTTTTGATCATAAAAGGCTGTTGGATCTTGTCAAAGGCTTTTTCTGCGTCTATCGAGAGTATCATGTGGTCTTGGACTTTGGACTGGTTTACATGATGAATTACATTTATTGATTCGCGTATGTTGAACCAACCTTGTGTGCCGGGGATGAAGCCTACTTGGTCGCTGTGAATGATCTTTTTGATATGTTTTTGAATCCGATTTGCTAAGACTTTGTTGAGAATCTTTGCGTCTGTGTTCATCAGGGAGATCGGCCTATAGTTTTCTTTTTTAAGTGAATCTTTATTAGGTTTTGGGATTAAGACGATATTAGCTTCATAGAAGGAATTTGGTAGTGTTCCTTCCTTTGCTATTTGATGGAACAGTTTAAGGAGTATTGGTGTTATTGACTCCTTAAATGTCTGGTAGAATTCTGTGCTGAATCCATCTGGTCCAGGACATTTTTTGGTGGGAAGATTCGAGATTACTTCCTCAATTTCCTTATATGTTATAGGGCCATTTAAGTAATTCACAACTTCCTGATCCAATTTAGGTAAGACGTGTTTACTTAGAAATTCATCCATCTCTTTTGTGTTGTCAAACTTCACAGAGTATAAGTTTTTGAAATATGATGTTATAATTCTCTGGATTTCTTGGGTATCAGTAGTGATTACTCCATGTTCATTTCTAATTTTGTTAATTTGGGTTTCTCTCTCTTGCTTTTGGTTAGTTTAGCTAGGGGTGTATCTATCTTATTGATTTTTTCAAAGAACCAGCTTTTTGACTGGTTGATTTTTTCTATCGTTTTCTTAGTCTCGATTTCAGATATTTCTCCCCTTATTTTGCTAATCTCCTCTCTTCTACTACTTTTGGGATCAGATTGCTCTAGTTTCTCTAAAGCTTTAAGCTGCATTGTTAAGTTGTTTTTTTCTGATGTTTCCATTTTTTTGATGTAGGCATTAAGAGCTATGAACTTACCTCTTAGAACACCTTTCATTGTGTCCCAGAGATTTTGGTAAGTTGTATTTTCGTTATCGTTCACTTTCAGGAAATCTTGAATTTCCTTTTTAATTTCTTCCTGAATCCAGTTCTCATTCAGCATCATACTGTTAAGTTTCCAGGAGTTAGTGTATTTTCTCTTGTTTGTTGTGTTGTGGATATCCAGCTTTAGGCCGTGGTGGTCTGATAGGGCACAGGTTAGAATTTCAACTTTTTTGTATATGTGTAGGTTCGTTTTGTGGCCCAATATGTGATCTATTTTGGAGAAAGTTCCGTGTGCTGCTGAGAAAAATGTGTATTCTTTTGTGCGTGGGTAAAGAGTTCAATAGAGATCTGTAAGGTCCATTTCTTTAAGGGTTTGATTAAGTTCCAAAGTGTCTCTGTTAAGCTTTTGACCTGTTGATCTATCCCATGTTGAGAGGGCGGTGTTGAAGTCCCCAAGAATTATCGTTTGGGGGTTGATATCTTGCTTTAGGCGCTGTAGGGTTTTCTTAATGAATGTGGAGGGGCCCGTATTGGGTGCATAAATGTTCAGGATTGTGAAGTCTTCCTGGTGAATTGTACCTGTGACTAAAATGTAGTATCCATCTGTGTCTCTTATGATTTTCTTTGGTTTGAAGTCCACTTTGTCTGAAAGCATAATTGCTACCCCTGCCTGTTTCCTGGTTCCATTAGCTTGTAAGATTTTGGACCAGCCTTTCATTCTTAGGATGTGCCTATCTTTTGTGGTGAGATGAGTTTCCTGAAGGCAGCGAATTGTTGGATTGTGGTTTTTAATCCATGTTTGTAATCTATGTCTCTTAATCGGTGAGTTAATACCATTGACATTTTATGTTATAATGGAGAAATTATTTTTAATTCTGGACATTTTTTATGTTTAGTAGATTTTGTAAGCATGTTCTTTGATATTTATGTTTCGGTGGTATTATACTTCCCTTCTGCCCTCCTGAATACACTTGTTCTTTTCTTCAAGCTTGAGTATCAGTTCTAGGATTTTTTGAAGGCCTGGTTTGGTAGACATGTATCCCTTCAAGTTGTCTTTGTGTTGGAAAACTTTTCTTTCTCCCTCAATCATGACAGATAGTTTTGCCGGGTACATCAGTCTGGGTTGGCATTTTTGCTCATTTAATACTTGAAGTATGTCTCTCCAAGCTCTTCTTGCTTTTACTGTTTCCATTGAGTAGTCATTTGTTATTCTAATAGGTTTACCTTTAAAAGTGAGTTGCTTTTTTTCTCTTGAAGCTCTCAGCACCTTTTCTTTGTCTTGAATGTGGAGTGTTTTGACTATTATTTGCCGTGGCGATTTTCTATTTTGGTCGTATGTTTGGAGTGCGAAATGCCTCTTGTATTTGGATAGGTCTCTCATTCTTTAATTGTGGGAAGTTTTCATTTATGATGAATAGAAATATTTCCTCAAGTGTGGTATTTTGGGATTCTTGTTCTGGTATTCCATGAATGCGCATGTTAGGCTTCTTCAGGGTATCCCATATTTCTTGAATGTTCCTCTCCAGTATCTTTTTGGCTTTAACAATCTCTTCCATTGAGCTGGTTAATTCTCCCACTTTGTCTTCAAGATCTGAAATTCTATTTTCTCCCTCATTTGTTCTGCTGATAAGACTCTCTGTGGAGTTTTGGGTTGAAGATAACTTGTCTTTTAGTTCAATTTTAAACTCTGCCTGAGACTGTTTTAATTGCTCCATACCTATTTTTGTTTCTTGAACTGTTTTTCTCAACTCCTCCAGGTGCCTGTTGTGTTCCTGTTCCAAGTGGTTGATACGGTTGTTTAACTCTCGGATTTCCTCTTTCATAGTATTAATCATGGTAAGAATCATACTCTGAAAGTCGTTATGTTAGGTCTGGCTTTCATGGCTATTTTCTGTGGATTTGTTCTGGTCGGAATCCCTCATTATGGGATTGATTCTTTCGGCAGGAGATTGGTCTTCTTGGGTTTTGTTTCTTGTGGATCTGCACTTTGACTTGTACATTGTTGTTTTGTTTTTTAGGACCTTTCAGTTTCTGTTTTTCACTGAATCCACGTAGTTAGTATTGTTACGCTTGCCAGTTATTACTAGTGCTTGCCTTGGATTGGGTATGTTTGTGTATTGTTATTATTATATCCTAGATGAGGCTACTAGGCTGTTAGTACTTCAGTTAAGTCAGGTTACGTTACCAGAGGGTGAGTATTAGTTTGGTAGTGCACTTTTACGATTTAGTTTCTTGATGAAATGTGGGGGTGAGTGTTGTACTCCCTGGAGTTGTATGTTGTGGGGTGGCTGTATGAGAAAGTTGATCTACAGCATTGATACTTTAAAGGATCAGTAAGGTGAAAAGAAAAAGTTTACTTATCTTTGGGCTGGATGAGAAGAAACTCGCCCACGTGATATAATGATTGTAGTGGAGTCCAGATGTATGGCCTGTGCTCCCTTTGTTCCTTAGAATTTTGCTTGAGTTTCCTTTGGGCTCTATTGAATTCTGAGTAGCAGTGTGTCTTCCGTGGACCACGTGCGTAGGTCCCCGGTGGGCCAGAAGGCAGAGGGTCTGATGTTGATGGCAGAGTTCTTCACCTGCGATCTGGGAAGGTGGGCGCGGAGAGGGGCGGGGCCCGGGGCAAAGCTGGCTGCGCAGTGTGGGGCTGCTGGCCTGGCAGCTCCCGGGTGGGGGGTGGGGGGTGGGGCTGGGCTCTTTTTCGCTCCTTGGCTCAATGGCAGAATTCTTCACCTGGGATCCAGGGGGGTGCGAGGGGCTTGGGTCCGGGGCGGGGCCCAGGCTAAGCTGCAGTCGGCCTGGGTGCTCGCCACGGGGATGTGTGGGGCTCCGGGGTGGGTGGGGGGCTGGTCTGGTCTCCCTCTCTCTCTCACTCACCTTGGGCGGCGGGCGGCGGGCGGCGGGCGGCGGGCGGCGGGCGGTGGGCGGCGGGCGGCGGGCGGCGGGCGGCGGGCGGGGGCGGGGCGGCGCGGGGCGGCGCGGGGCGGCGCGGAGGGGCTGGGGTCGTCCGGGCCGGGGGGCGCAGGCCAAGCTGCAGTCGGCCCGGGTGCTCGCCGCGGGACACGTGGGGCTTCGGGGTGGGTGGGGGCTGGTCTGGTCTCTCTCTCTGTCTCTCTCTCACTCACTCACCTTGGGCCGGGGCGGGGCGGCACGGAAGGGGCTGGGGTCCTCCGGGCCGGGGGGGAGGGGGGGGGCGCAGGCCAAGCTACAGTCGGCCTGGGTGCTCGCCGCAGGGACGCGTGGGGCTCGAGGCATTCCTTTTTGAACAGTACCCATTCCCTTGATGTCCACAATATCACCCTTCTTATAGATGCGCATATATGTAGCCAAAGGAACAGTTCCATGTTTGCTGAAAGGGTGAGGGAACATATATCTGGTTCCTCTCCTCTTTCCCTTTGTGTTTGTCATTTTGGCAAATTACTGGAAGATGGCGGTCTGGCCAAAAAGAGCCGGGGTTTGTCTTTTAATAGTTTGCTTTGAATTGATTCAAGACAGGGAATCAATGGCAAATTTCAAGCCTGTCTCTGAAGACTGTTTTCACTGCTGTTCTGATATGAATGTTGGTCAGTCCCTGCTTTTTCCTGAGTCATCTTCACTCTTTGCCGAAGAGATGGCTTGGCAGCAGCGTCTCTCTCTAAATCCTGTTCAGTTCTAATCTTGGAGTCTGTACTGAGATGGGAGAAGTTGGAAATTAGTATAAAAATGAAGCAAGATGTTATTACGTGAAATTTATGGCAGGGCAGAATCATTTTGCTTCATGAATAATGGTTAATCGCGGTTTGAATCAGAGAGTATTTACTAACTGTTTCTCATAAATCAGGATGGAGGAGCAGAAATATTTGTCATGAGCTGCTGTCATGTGACCTTAATGTAGCCAAATATTTTAATAAGATTGAAGATGCTTAGACAGAAATGGTTTAAATGATGGCAGACTTTAAGACATCAAGGAAACAACCTAAAGACTTTTGAAGTCAAGCACTGTCCTTTAGAAATCAAACTTCAATATTGTCCATTCATTTTCTAGTCTGCCTCCTCTGTCTGTGGAATTTGAGATGTGGTCAAATTTATAGTTCCTGGGTCCTTTTCTTGACTATCTTTTCCATTTTATACAAGCTATTGAATATAATTTATGAGAACGAAGAACAAATTCTACCTAACACTTTTGTAGCCACTGAGGTGGGTCAAGTGAAGGTGGTAGCTTGAGTCCGAAATCCTGACTGAAGAGTCTACACTCATCATATGTAATTTCAATCCTGAAGCTGGTATGTGAAGTCATGCTCCCTGTAGTCTTTATATTATAGTGAAAGGGTTCAGTTCTATAAATATATGTTCTATATTAGGTCCCCAGTTTCATACAAATAAGATACTCAGTCCTTAAGTCAGTCGTTTTGTTTTCTGATCTATTTTAAAGAGGATTACACACTCAAAAAAAATCCTTGGGTGGTGTTCATAGGCACAAAACAAAGAGCATAAAAATATGGAGCTTGGGATTTGAAGTGGGAAATGATTGATATTTGATAAATCTTGTCAGTGTCAATCTCCATTCAACAAACATCTCTATATACTTGTCTGCTCTCTGCAGAGTTCTACATGAACAGAGAAGTGATTTGTTTGCATTCATTATAAAGGAAAATAACCTAGGTCCATGATACATGCTAACATTTCACACTTTCATGCTAATTGATGAGGTAGTATCCACTTTAGCAAAATGTTTTCAGAACAATTAGCTTATTCTCATCTTGAAAGATAAGCAAGTCTTGGGCACCTGGGCTGTGGCAAAAGGGAAGGGGTAGAAAATACTAGGAAGTTGAATCTCAAACTGGAAGCTAAAGCTCTCTTGCCTGGTAACCCTTACGAGATATGTTAGAGGTGCATCTACGGAAAGGGACATTGACATTTGTCTGATGAAACATAGGTGTTAAACAAATGGAAGTCATTGGTTCGGTCACAACCTAATTGCTACCTCTTCAGTGCAGAAATCCTGCACGATTCAGAAGAAATCTTGTGGGAAGAGAACAACAACCTGGACTAGGTGACTGGAAATATGTTGTTATTGAATAACTCTCAAAACTGCTATTCATGGAGGAAACTCATTTATTTGTTATCATCAAGAAGTGCAAAAGAAAAGGGATCTTTAAATCCTTATCAAGCTACAAATACTCCCTTCATGTATCTAATCCCTTCACTTCAGGATATTGAAGTTATTGTGGTAGGTGTAGTCAGTCTACTTCACTCTGTGCCCCTACCTAGATTTGTCCATATCAAGGACATTATATCATGCCCATGACCTATGCACATATAAAATTTACACACATTTTTGAAAAAATCGTATAGGAATAGGAGTGATAGGAGTCTTTCCTGGAAGACTAATGAATATTCTAATTACTAAAGAATATTCAAATATTGGTGGGGAAGGATCTTAGAGAAGGAGATTATACGTTGAGAGAGGAAGCACGTTGTTCACAGGGCAAAATGTCCAGAGCATCAGAAGAGGATATGGTCTTGGTTAAGAGGATCTTCTTATCCTCTAAAGTGGGAGTAGAACTGAAGGGGAAACTTGAGCAGGTTTTGTAGATTCAGAACAAGGAAGCTGAGTGTCTTTTAAGCTTTTGTTTACTCCTAGAAATCTGACATGAAGCTACCTGCTCATAATGAAATGGGAAAAACAGTGGCTGGTGGGATTTCAAAGAGGATAGGGAGTGTTGAAGCAACTGTGAAAAGCTGGAGAAAGCATCAGCCAGAGAGCCATGCAGACAGACATCCTCAGGCTCACTCCTGTTGGAACCAGAAATTAGTAATTAGAGTTGGGGATTGTTCTTCGGTATTTGCTACGCTTGATAATTTACCACTGTTAGCCCACTCACGAATGTCCAGAGGCTGGCTGACTGGCTATGTCATCAATCCATTTTGTTCTTAAGGAAATTTTGTCAATGGGAAGGACTGGCAGGAGAGCAGAGGAGAGAAGTGGCTTGTGACATTTATTCCATTGATCCCTTCACTAGAAGCGTCTTCCTACAAGGAAAGGTCTAATTATGTTGATCAGCTGAAGATCATTCATCTTCTTAGATTGCTATTTTCTTCCATTGGGTAACTCTTTGTCCTCTATTCTCTCTCAGGCTCGACGGTGAGTAATTCTCCTCATGTAGTTCTTACAGCTTCAGAACTTGCTTAAAATCTTCAGAAAATCAACTTTCTTAAAATTTTTGCTGTTACTAGATTTTGAATTTGCTACATTTTTTATGAAGGCCTTAGTAAATCCATCCTTTAATATTTATCTCTCCAGAAATGCTCATGCAAAACAGAGAGACAAGTTTAAGTTTTTATGATTAAAAGTGAAAAAAGGGATATGAGAGGGAATATTATTATTTTATGCAAAATTTACTGAAGTAATGGTCATATAAGTTGCATATAATGATTAATGAGTGTGGAAAATGACACTGACTTTGCGCAATCTGGTCAGTTTATAATAAAATGTTTAATAAGAGTCAGATGAGAAGATGGCAATAAGTAGAAATTTCATTCAGAGCGTGGAATGGTGAGTGAGCTCATGGCACAGGGTGTAGGTGATAAGCTTGAATTTGTCAGCTGTGGTGAGAAACACAAGAGATAGGTTGTGCTGAAACTTCAAGTCATTGAGAAGCTCATTTACTGGATAGTTCACTTACGTTGTTATCGAAGTTGTCAGAAGTTGGAATCTGAGTGAAAACACTGTTATGTTCAAATCCTTCGTGATGAAACAGAATAATTAGGAGGTCAGCAAAGACAGAAACTAGCAGAGAAGAGTAGTCAAAGCCTTTTTGAGTCCCAAAATGCAGGGATTTTAGAAATGCATCAGGAAACACCAGAGGAATACAAAATACTTATTTACCTGTTTTGCGACTGTGATAAAAAGTGGTTGCTAAGAGAACTTTAGAACAAGTGATGTCCTCAGAGGAGAGCCAGGCTTCTGTCAAGGCAGGAAGATCATAGAGAACTTTCTGGTTGTGGAGTGGCATTTCCAGAGGCTAGAGTGGGAAGACGTGAAGGAAATGAAAGAGGGCGGGAGGGAGGCATGGAAAGAGAAAACATAGAGAAAGTGGAAGAAGAAGGAGGAAGAGAAGGAGGAGGAGTGGAGGGCAAAGGAGATGAGAGAAGAGAATGAGAACACTGGACTGGGGCTCTTCAGGGGATTAGAATCTGTAGATTGCTTCAGCTTGGGGTTTGTATATGACAAACAGACGTAAGAGGCAGGACAGAGTTATCAGTGGGGATCCTTGGCACAGAGTGAGCATTGGGCATAGTAGATGGGTGTCTCCCAAGTTTCTCAGCCTGAAAACCCCTCTATCATCTCCATGCCCAGGACTTATGGGAGTCTGGGGTCAATTTTTTTTTCCTGTATACAGTGTTGTGCCTTCAGGATGAAAATACTTTTTGTTAATTTGTCTTGGTATAAAACATTTACGAGTTGATTCATTTATTCAGTAATTTACTTGGTGAATATAATAATCCAGCATAGGTACCAGATTTATTAAGTAGATGCTATAGGATGTTTGTCTTTGAATTTGGATCTTCTCTCATTTTTCTCAATGCTTTCTTTTTCTTTATTGGCTTGTTGTAAGAACACCTGTTTTTTGAGAGTAGGAATCGTATGGTGTTCATTTTGTTATCCATAATGTCCTGGAGGGTCTTGTTGCATAGCAGATATTCAGTAAGTATTTGTTGATTTACCGCTAAACAAGAATGTCAAGCAAGTGCTATTTTACCAGATATGCACTAAGTTATCTTTTCTGTAGGACTCCAAGGTTTGACTGGATTGTCTGTGAGGAATTTGTCAGAGTGACTTATGCACAGATTGGGTCCCTTTGTAGCTACACATTTCCTGGCCTTCTTTGACTACCTTTCTCTTGCATATTTCTTGCCTACAAGGTCAGGGCTGTGGGGATGAATTACTGGTTAATGTGCTGCCATGAAGCAAAAATAACCGAGTTTGGGTCCCAAATCCCATGGAAAATTCTGGGTTTAATTAGAGACTCAGTCTCAAGAAATCAGGCTGGAAGAATGATTGAAGTAGGTTCTTGATGCTGACCTTGGGTCTCCACATGCATTCACACACATATGTATGTCCCTACTCATTCGCACACACATACATTCACATATGTCACCCTGCCATACACATGGAAATGAAAGAAAAAACCAGGGCCAAATGGATGAAGGTGCCACGTTTTGTTGACAGATATTTTATAGCCTGGCCATGCTGGACTGCAGTTACCATGGCACCTGTCTGCCTAGATAGCTGTTTCAAAGCAGAGAATATCATTAGCAGCATTCTCAGTTCAAATTTTGGGTTTGGATTTATGTTCTTATAAGTTAGATACAAATAGAAAAGAGTGTGTTATATTATCATGAACCAAGAAAAGAAACAGTCTCGTTAGGTTATCACCCAGTGCAAACATACCACTGTGTGGACAGCTGTACATGCTCAGCTTGATACATGAAGATATTTAATGGTGTACCTGGTGGATCTCTCACCCTGCTTCCTTGGTGAGCACTGTGGCTACCAACAGCTATCCATCCAAGTGAGTGCATCAGCTGCCAACAACCTGATGGTACATGAGATAACTGGTCAACACCAGGTGGCGTTAGGCGAACTGTCTCATTTTGGACCAACTGAGATTGCCTAACCATCACACTATGGGCAAAAAAGTCATTGTCTTCAATCATTTATGTAAAAAATTAACCAATTAACCAATACAAGTATGAATATGTCTCTTACTTTTATTTTATTATTATTTTTCATTTTTCATGTATATATGTGTATGGGATGTGTGCATGTGTGTATGTGTGTTTGCAAAAGAGTGAATGTATGTATGTGGGGGGGGGATACACATGAGGATGTGTTGCCTGTGGGGGCCCAACAGTGATAATTAGAAATCATCCTCAAGCACTCTTCCTACCTTATTGTTTTAAGGTTGGGTCTCTAAACCACAGTTCACCCATAGGGCTCGTCTGGCTATTTAGTTTGCTTTGGGGATCCCCAGGTTTGGCTTTCTGGTGCAGGAATTACAGGTGGGATGCCACATTGGCTTCACATTTTTTAAAATAGATTTTATTTATTTATTCATTTGTGTGTACGTGTGTGTATCAGAGGGCACTGTGTCCCTGTGGAGGGCCAAGGATGACTTTGGGAATCATCCCGGATTATATCTATCTCCTTCTTGCTTTGCTCTGGAATTTCCCAGGATCTGCCACTATGGTGGGAAGTGCAGGCTGCTGCCATTTCTGCCTGGTGTTTTTTTTTTTTTTTTGTGGGACTTGGGATCTGAACTCAGGGCCTTTTGCTTGTGAGGCGGAGTCTTAACCCCTGAGCCAACTCTCCAGGCTTTATACTTTATTTGTGACCTGGGTATCCAAACTTCAGTCCTTTTATTTGTGTGGCAACCACTTTAATGCTGAGCTATTGCCCCATCCCATGTCTGTTGCTTTAAAAACAGGAGTGATTCAAGGCAGAAAGCACCAGGACAGGATGGGACCTGCCAGTATTGACTGTAAACAGTTTTCTTCACATCTGTCCTATTTCCGTCTCATGAAGGATAAATTAAGTAATCTGGAAAATGTCTCTAAAATGAATGAAATATTCGAAGGCAAATTGACAAGATGCTAGTTGAGCTTACGTTTTGAAACCATACTCTCCCAGGATTCATATTACTTATGATCACCACAACGAAGACGCTTTATTAAATTGTATTGCAGGACCACCCTTATCTGAGTACTTGATGCACCTGCTCGGGAAAATGTGGTAGCCAGAGGCTAGAGAGATTGCTTAAGGGTTAAAAACTTTGCCTTGCAAATATATGGATCTGAATTCAGATCCAAAATCTCATGTAAAAAATGCTGGGCAGAAATGAAGGCAGCCTGCAATTCCAGCCCTTGAATGTGGAGCCTGGGAAACCTTAGAGCAAAGTGAGGAGGGGATGCAGCAATCCAGGATGATTCCTGATGCTATCCTTGGACTCTAGAGGCACAAATGCACAAGTACCCCTTTATACACACATGCCCTTACACACATACACATGCAAAAAATGCAGTGGCATGATACCACTTTTACAGCATTATGGTTGGAGAGATCATTGGTGGCTAAAGTTGGCTGCAAGAAGAGGCACCTCATGCATCATCTATCGAAATACTGTTTATAGTGCAGCAAGTACTTAGGCACATGTAAGAACAGACATACCTTATGGGACTCAGTGGGACCTATATACAAGAGGGGACATTGAGGTAGGAAAGAAGCATGTAGGGAAGAAATATCAGTGGGAAGAGAGGGGGTGAGGTAGATTAATGGAGGTGGGAAGAAAGCAACAAAAATTAATTTCAATTTAAAATGACAATAAATTTTAAAATGCATTTAAATACGACAAAAGGTAACAGAACAAGAATTTTATTCCCAGGCACTCAGGCAGTCTGAGTTATCTCTGCTCTCTATGCAGCCTACTGTACATGATATCGTAGTGGGAATTCTGAATCTGACATCAGCACTTTCCTAGAGAAAAGTGAGCAAGTACAAAAAAACCTTCTTTTAGTTAGTGTTACAAAAGGAAATTAACATTTATTAACATGAATTTTTTCCTTTTAATTAGGTTTATAAGAAAAAGTGGCATGTGTAAAAGCTCATTGACTGATAAAGACTGCCAATCCCACCTGTCTTACCCTAGGATCCACATATTTCTTCCACTGCTAGTTACTCTCTGGTTTTCCAACTCCTGGTTTATTAAGTAAAAGGTAATAATGTACTTACCTTGCATGGTGGGTGATTGGAAAATGAGAGGGTAAGTTTATAGAAAGACTGTAACTACATAGTGTGACACGAATATTTAATGTGTGCTATCCTTACTGCCAATCAACTCTCTTCTAAGCATCATCATCCTTAGATACTGCTATTGTTGGCTAAAAATGTGTATTGATGAGTGCATTTAAACTATATGGTTCTTTAAAAATGATTCAATAAAAACCAGAGAGAAAGAGACTGAGAGAGAGAGATTAAGAATTAATTTCCCTAATGTCACACAGGCAGTGTGTGCTGAGCTGAGTATAGACACTGAGGCTGTGAATTACTACATTTGTTTTTAAATATATCTCCAACTAGAAAGTTAGATTTTGAAATATACCAGAAAAAATGATGTTCCTGTTCATGACTGGTTGGCAGTACAAATGACAAGTGCCATAATTGTTACATGCCCCTGTTGAAAGTGGAACACGGGCCTCTGGCTTAGAAAAGGCCACGTGTCAACAACTTCCTATTTTCTCCATTCCAAGATAAAGTCTTTCAAGTTATATATCAGCCTGGAAAGGCCAACTGTCTAAAATTGCTTAGGCTTGGTAAAAAGGTTTCTAGGTCAGATGTATTACTCTTATTCCACTTGAACTTTATTTTTCCCTTTCCTCTTGAGATCTGTAACTCAATGATCTTTTCAGTAATTCATGATCCCAAGAAGGTTTGAACAAATCTTACCAAGTGATAACCAGGAAGCAGAGCCTCTTAGTGGGAGGATTTCTATATTTATAAGTGGAAAGTCAACAAAAGGGAAGGCAGAGCCATCTTCAGAAGCAGGGAGGGCAAAGAGAGCTTCCGTATGTAACCTTGTCAGTGATGGCTTCCATTGGAACTTAGTAGTTATACCTTGAAAGCTTACTTTTTGAAAGGAAGTCCTGTATGTACTGCTTACCTACTTTTGAATCTCTAGCTATCTAGGTAGATGGGTGGTTCACATGGGGTGGCCCCTCTCTTGGAAACTTGCATGCTCTTGGGAATTTAAAGTATCAATCATTCTTTTCTGGTTGCTTAGGGTAGAAAGTGAGTGACATCTCTCTTTGGGCACCAAGACATAGAGAGAAATGATTAGCAAAAGAGGATATCTATTATAATCCTCAGGTGGCATGTCTCCATAGTTAGCATGCATATAATTATGCACATAGAATAAAATGTGCCTTTAAAAATATTTCTGTCTATTTTTTGAGACATGTATCCCAGACTAACCTCAAACTAGCTGTTAGGCCAACAAAGACCTTTAGCTTTTGATTCTCCTGCATCCACTTCTCCCGTGCTGGACTTGCCAGCTTATACCTCCATGAGTACATAGCATATTGTATTTATAAGACAATGATATCTAGGGCACTACTTAGTATAATTCAGTTTATTCCAGCTCATGACTCCAAATTATTATGGCTGGAGAGTCACAACAGCAGGAGCTCAGACTCAAGCAATTTAAGGGGAAAAAAGGGAGATTGTTTGACTTACAGTTCCAAAGGAAAGACATAATCCATTGCAGTGGAAAAGGTATGGCATGTGGCAGCAGCTGGAGGTGGCTTAAGTCACATCCATCATGGAGGGAAGAAGCTGGGTTCTGATGGTGGCATGAAGGGAAGATGAGTTTGCCAGCACAGGACAAGATAGTCTCAAGCTTTTCTGTCTCATGATTCCTTTTATCTGGTGTGTGGCTGGGAGGTTCCATCCAGATTTAGGATTAGTCTTTGTCTTGCAAACACTTAATCCAGATAATCTCTCAAGGTGGTTTCACATCCGTTAGTGAATTCCAGGTGCAGTCAAGTTAACAACCAAGATCAACTATCACAAGTCCACCTCTTGTCAACTAGATACCAGATCACATATCCATATGCCATTTTTGATCTTCACGTGAAATAAGTAGATCATTGTTCTGTCTAACATGACATAAATATCTTATATACAACTTCAGATACATTATTTTTTCCCAAGATAAGGGACAAAGTCCCTTGAAAATATGTGGTCTTCAGTATCCCATAGACTGTATTAGATCCAACACATTCCAAAAATTTGAAATCCAAGTCCTTCTGTAAAATTAAAATTAAAGTGATGTACTTCCAACCTACAATGGCACAGAGTAAACATTCCTATTTCAAAAGGGAAGAATGGGCCCATATCCAGGAAAGATGGGCCCATAACAGGAAAACATCCACATCCTGCCACTTCAGGTACAGTAAAGCTCATTGAAAGTCCTCTCAATTCCAAAGGACTTCACTTAGACCCTCTCAGTGCAGCTGTCCACATAACACATTACTCTCTTGGGCTGGATCTTTTGATGGTGAATGTCTTTCATTGGCTTCTGTCCCACATTGGCTCTGGCATCTCTGATATCCTAGAATTTCAATGGCAGTCTGGGCTTCAACTCCACAGTGTGAAATGTCCTTCTTGGTTCTGTTTGCAAGTTTTCAGTCCTGCCACTCACTGTCTGCCTTTAACCACTCTCCGAAACCTTGGAGGAGGAATCTACATCCTCCTCATTCTTGCATCTTTAATGCCTTTGAAACCAGTATCACATGGATGATTTTGCCATGTTTTTGTTTCGTAACCTTGGGGTGGAGGCTGGTGGTGTTGGATCACACAACTGGTTCAGCTTCTTCGTGCTGACTTTGGGTGGTGTTGGATAACACAACTGGTTCAGCTTCTTCGTGCTGACTTTGGGTGGTGTTGGATAGCACAACTGGTTCAGCTTCTTCGTGGTGACTTTGGGAAGACTTTTTCCAAGGCAGTTGCTTCAGAGAAGCAGGCACTCTGACTTTCAGTTCCTTGTTTCAAGTCAAGTTGATAACCAAGATTAAAATAACACCAGATGATCTGAGTTCAATATGCAGAGTCTACATGGTGAAGGAGAGCACTAACTCCAATAACTTTTCCTCTGGCTTTTATACATGTGCCACGGTACATGAGTGCCTCTACTCCTTGCAAGATAATTAAATATATGTAAAAAAGTGTAAAATAACTTAAAATACATAAAATGCTAATCACAAGGAAATAAAATTAGTGTCTAAATGCAATTAAATTGTAATTGCCAAAAGTTAGTCAGTTTCAAGTCATTGTTCACCTCCCATCTTTTCTTCTTCTTACCTCTTAGTCACTTGTTTCCTCTTGTAACTTCTCAATATTATTGTGGCACTTTATCAGTTATCCTTGTTGTTATATCTCTGAAGGAGAATGAAAGGACATTTCTTATTATAACATGGTTTGGATATATGAGATTCTTATAGGTACTTTCCTTACTCTACCTAATCTTCTTGGGATAAGTCTATAGACTTACTAGGCTGTTGGGATTTTCTTTATCACTTGGGAGCAATGTCACTCACTGTCTCATCCACTCTTTCTTCTCACCTTCTGTCTTCTCCAGGAAGTAGGTACAGGCATTAGGATAAGTTTTAGGGAAGGAATTGTGCTGAAAAAGTGAAAGTCTAGAGTAAACTCTGGCACTTGCCTGAAGAATGACCTGTGGAGGGTGATTGGTTTGAATTCAAGCCCTGGTCTTCCAAAGCCTGTGGCCCTCACATCCACAATGTCTACAATTGGAAGTAGGACATAGTTCTGTTTTGGAGGACAGCTACAAGGAATCCTTGAAATAACATGTGACATTTGTAGTACAGTGATGAATTTTAAAAAACCTACAATATACCTAAAAATAAGATAAATACCTGGTCCAAAGAAACTCCTGGTCAGCTTCTTTGGGTCCCAGGCAGTTGTCTGATAGAGTCACTGAGGACAGACAGCGCAGTCTTTCATGGTTGAAAAGTTGGTGGGAGGGGCAGGAGCCAGTGATGTAATTGTCTGGGTCACTCCTTGCAATGAGAACAACTCTGAGAGAACACTGCAGTGCTGCTGGATGGATGGGAAATGGGAAGTCAGCGAGGTCTGACCTCTTAAAGAGTCCTCCAGAATGGGCAGAGAGAGGAAACTGAGTATCCGCCTTGGTGCTGAGTAGATGAATCTTTTAATAGAGCCATGTTCCAGGAAAGCTTTTATAGGGAAGTTCCCTGAACTGGTGCCCTGAATCATTTCAGCAGCAGATTTTGAAAGCAATTTTCTCTGGCTGGTTGTGACACTATCTGTACGTGATAGTATCTATCTCTTTGCTGTTTCATAAGGCCCTTTATTAAAAAATGAAGCAAACAAAAGCAAAACAAAGAAAAACCCTGATGAAAGTGGGTATCATTAAAAATGTGCTAAATAATTCTTACAAGGTTTTTCTCAGTGAGCATGTATTCACTGTACACTTGTCATGTTCCAGACATTGTGTTCTGGGTACTGAGGATGCAGCAGAGAAAGGGGAGAGAGAGAGACAGAGAGAGGGGGGAGAGGAGAGAGAGAGAGAGAGGGAGAGGGAGAGAGGAGAGAGAGAGAGAGAGAGAGAGAGAGAGAGAGAGAGAGAGAGAGAGAGAGAGAATATGTATCTGTTTACTTTCGTGGGACCCAACCTTCCCCAAGCACAAATTTGAAAATAAAATAAAAGAGACCCGTTAAAGATTCCTAGATCATCACAAAGGTCATTCTGTGTCAGGACCTATAGTCACAGAAGATTCCATTTATGCTTTGCAGTCTATTTAACCAGTTCCTAATTGATGAAGAGGTGTCATTTTTGTCTTTTGTCACCACTGACAATATTGTAGTCAATATCCTTCAAAAATATCTCTTTGTACACTTGTGGGTATTCATTTTTGCACAATAGATTATCCTTCCTATTCCATAAGAAATATTCCACATTGCCTGTAAAATAGTTTTATTTATTTCCCACTGAAAGTGCTTGTGGTTTCTTTTTATTTGAACAATCTCTGTCCAATCCCAAGTGGAACAATTCCTTTAAAAAATTTGCTATGAGACCTGTGGGATACATTGCTTGTAATTCTTAAAGGATGTTGAGTATCACTTCAAATTTTTTGTTTCCATCAAAAGTTTTGTGATGTAAACCTGGTATTTTCTGTTCACTCATTTTTACTATATTCTAAATGTGATTTTCTTATTTTTCTTCTGACTGCTATTTGTAGGCATCTTACAGATCTTAATGACTTTACTTCTATGGCACTTTATTTCCAGAACTGTCAATTAGTTTTTTGTCACCATCTGCTAAGCTGGACATTGAGCTCCATGAGGGTAGGAGTTATCTTCTTCCTTCCCATATCCCCAGTTGCTAGCCAGATACCTGGAAAAGTGTAGGCTTTTGCTAAATGAACTACTAAAATTTTATATGTGTGAGTGGATACATGGGTAGATGAAGAGATATTCATCTTTGTTAATTGTAGAAGGAATAAAGCATGCCTCCTGAAGTTGTTCACAACAGTACTGAACGAAAGGACTAAATGTATCTAAAATGTTACTTCTCCTTCTCTAGGTTCAGAGTTGAGACATATATGTATAGAATGAGATGGTTCAGTTCCTCTGTTTCCTTCTATGTAGAATTCATGATATTCTGGAGACATGATTCAGCAAGAATGCCTCCTTCACATTTTTCTCAGGAACTGAGGTTCTGTTGGTTGAGTCATGCATGGGTTATTTTTTTAAGAGAACCTTGCTTAGATCTTATTTGCTAGTAGCACTTGTGAATGCTGTTGCTCTTCAAAGAATAATGAGGCTTGGCAGGAATGGAATATGAGCTATGAGAGCAACATGTCTGAAAAGACATCCTCTCCTTCCATTTGAAAATCAACAGGGAGTACTTTTGCAATGGGCTGTCTTTTACTAATACGTGTAAATATATATATATATATATATATATATATATATATATATAGGTATATATACAGGCACAGAAATATGAAAGGAGCAGATAAAAAGAGACAGAGAGAAAGAAGGAGGATGGTAAAATGTTAATGCTTAAGTTGGGTTTTTACCATGTGGTAGATTATACTTGACTTTGTAATTTTTTTCTATTGAAGAGACAAAGACCTTATAGATTCAGCTTCCAGTCCATCCATGGTAAACACAGATTCTATCTCACATACCAAATGTGACTGACTGTTAATTCTTGTGCATTTGAAAGGCACTAAAGTTGCACCCCGGCTCATTGCAAAATAATTCTGCTGTGGAAGTGGAAAGAGATGAGTGTAAATTCTATAGCCTTTGGTTGTTTGTCTAGCATTTGAGAAAAGGAAACATTTCCTAACTCAGTATTACCCTTCTCTTAGTTTTATTCTTAACTTGTCACACAAAATGTTACTATTTTTTGAACTCACATGGTTCACACTCTCTGACCAGTTCAGTCAATCAAATATGCGTGGTATATTCTTCCAAGTATGAACTTTTACTGGATACCTCAAATGCATGTTAAATGGCTCAAGTAAGTGTCATCTCTGTTTTGTCATCCACTGATTCATTTCACTGAGTCATTTATCATCTCTAAAACCTGGTTTGTTCTTCTGCAAGATGAATAAGAAAACAAAACAATCTTTCAACTTTCACTTAACCATTAGAATATGATGAAATGGTGATATGCTTATCCCATAGTAGTCTTTCAGGAATAGTGTCATGGTCACCTTGAAATAACATAGTAATATTGCAAACATAATACGACAGTATAAGGTAGAATAGGCTGGTTCTGAAAAGTAAATGTCTTGAAAAGCAAAAGGAAGCAACAGGAGAGGTGTGAGGGAGGGTTCAGAGGTAAGAAAGGGATGAGAAAGGGTGGGATGGAATGTGTTAAACACACAATGTACACTTATGTGAAATTGTCTTATGTAACATACCACCAAGTAAAATGAATATTGTTCCTGTTACTCTGTTGCTGTGATAAAATACTCTAACTGAGCAACACAAGGGAGAAAAGCTTTAGTATTTCGACTTATGGTTCCAGAGGAGATACAGTTTATTGTGTTGATGAATATGTAGTAGCAGGAAGAGTAGGCATGGCATCAGAAGCAGAAGGCTGGATAGTTACACTATAGCCATATTCAGGAAGGAGAGAGAGGGGGGAGAGAGAGGGAGGAGAGAGAGGGGGGAGAGAGAGAGAGAGGGAGAGAGGGAGAGAGAGAGAGGGAGAGAGAGAAAGAGAGAGAGAGAGAAAAAAAGAACTAGAAGAAGCAGGGATGGAGGGCAGGGGCTGGGTTATCAATCAAACATCAAGGCCTGGCTCTAGTAATGCGCTCCTTCAACAAGACTCCAGGCCCTAAAGACTCCATAACCTTCCCAAACAGTGCTGCCAGCTGGAAACTAGTTATTCAAACATAGGAGTCTGTGAGGATGCATTTCACATTCAAACCATGACAAATATATGCAATGAAAATTAAAAAAATAAGAAAAGTATATATCAGTTTCTGAAGTAATAATTTCTACTTACAAATTAGTCAGTGGCTATTCTAGCACTTCCATAAGGTCAACCAATTGTGCAGTCCTAGCTTTTGGCTGGGAAATATGATTACAACTTGTGTGACTGCATGTTGGAAGTATGGCAGAAGTATCACTTAGAAGACAACATTTCAGTTAATGACATTTGATTATTCTGATTCCTTATTTGGAGCTGTTGGTAAAGATGAAGAATGTTGTACATTCTGATCCATTGGCTCAACTGTCTCAGTGGAGAAGAGAAAGAAACGGACATTCTTAACTGCATTCCAGTAGCAGTTTCATCCTTTAGCCCTCTTACATCCTGTTCCAGGCATACAGACTCTGCAGACTGTGATTTCTTATACACAGAGAAAACACTCTCAAGATGGGGATATGAATGTTCTGGTCACCATGACAATTATTGGAAACTGCAATTTACTCAAATGGCAAAGGAAGAACAGTCTGGTCATGAATTGTGGTTTCTGTGACAGTAATTTCTCATTACAGATTCATCAGCTGTCATTCTAGCACTTTAACAAACTCAGTTAACAAACTCAGTGATGGACTTTCTTCTGCTTTTTAGATAAACTTACCAAGATGTGTACCAGACTCTGAACTATGATGTATTTACTAAGGTACTCATGTAGCACCAGAGGTGTATCTAAGACAACAATTTTATTGTCCCTTTAGTGAATCTAGCAGAGCCATTGACATTTTATTGGAATTATTTTCTTGCAGATATCTAAAGATCAAACTACATGACATTCTAGACTGAATTTGTTGTTTCTCTTCATTTACTTTCTGTTGCTGGCATCCTTCCCTTCTCCCTGCTCTCTAGAATTTGGGAGGTTAAATTGGATTCAGTGTTACAAATACACTTTGGAATTATAGTGATCAATGTACTGGGCAAGTGCTTAACTTTTTGAGACTTGTGTTAAAGAAGAGGCATCTGGAAGTAATTAATAGTGTTTAGAATATTCTGCATGTGTATCTATTATTAGAACTTATCTTTCATGACTCAGTTCAAATGCTGTATCCTTGATACTATCTCTGACTATCCTGAGAAAACTGAAATCTTTTCTGTGTTTCTACAGACCTTTCTTACTACCATAATAAATAAAGGCTATATTTTGACTATTTACATTTTCCATTTGTAATTTCATTAAATTCGAGAGCATTGGCATCTAGCTCAGCTCTTACAAAAATAGCTAATGCTATTGCATGTTTGTAGCACAGTTAAAAGGTGAGATTTTGATCTTATTATGGCCAATCATCCACCTATTTGCAAATCCTACCAACTAATCACCAGTTCACTCATAAGATTCTTCAAAAAGAACAAATAGCAATAGAAACCACATCAAACACAGTTGATTAAGTGTTCAGCTGACCTCAGTGGCAGGTCTCTAGTCAAAGTAGAAGTGAAGTAGATGAAGAATCATCATTGAAATAGAACCTCTTAGTCCTTGTAGCCCATGCATTCTGTCCCCTCCCATGCTAAATTCAAATACAAAAAATCTTCATTTGTATGCACTAAGAATGGACAAAGATCAGGTCCCATAAAAATCCCTCAATCAAAATATCTTCTTGGTTAAATGGAATCAAGGGTCAGACAAAATATGTAATCTGTTATATGTTTTCAGCAGAACATTCACTTGGCACATAATTTCCTAAAAGTTTTTGTAAGGGATATTGGTAGTTGCTCTTCCTATATAATGTTAGCAGTGATATACAGACCACCAAGTGAAGGAAACACTTTTAGAAAGGAGATAGGGAAAATGTAAGTCTGCAAACAGCCACTGAAAAACGATGTTCACCATTGAGTGCTGTCTCAGGCGACCTTTCGGTCTTCTGAGGAATGTAAGTGCCTTGGGATATCTGCAGCTTCCCTTCTCATTTGGAAATGCCCATTTCAGACTCACCTCTTATATTTGGCATTCAGGAAAGAAACCTTTATTAAAACCACTTGATAAGATCTCCTGGCTAGGTCATCTGCTTTCAAGTCATCCTGGCAGCTGGCAGTGCTAAAGAAGGCATTTTAGAGCTGTGAGTCTAAGAAAAAAACAGACACACAATAGAGGTTTTGAAGATGACATTTTATTTCTGTGGGCAGGTAAGTCTGGGAGCATCAAAGGCTACTTTACCCAGCCCACTTCCTGTTTTAAAAAACCCAAATGTAACTATAATTTATCCAATGATGAGAGACTCAGTGCTTCAGAGCAGCGCTAGCAGATCAGCCTTGGAGCCAACCCACCTTGCCACATGGTCAAATCCTTTACTTTCTGGCAGTAAGACCTTCAACACCTTACTTGCCTGTTCTGTGGCTCAGCTAAAAAACAATGATAAGCCTTTCCCCTAAGTGGCCATTAGGGCAATTACATAAGTCAGGACTTACAAAGCACATGTCATTCTTGGTACTTATTCGCTTTTTCCTGTTTTCAGCACATAATCTAATGTCTGGTGAACTTTAAATGGTAAATATCTGTTGAACACATGAATGAGTAATTTTAAAATATTGCAGTAGCAGCGTTAGCCTAATACAAAGCATGCTTTTTGTGATAGGAAAGAGTCTCTCCAATTTAAGCCACCCCATGCCAATGCTCAGCAAAATAGGACAAGAAGGAATGGTAAGATTCTCTTCTGGAAATGACGCATCCATAAATTCTCTGCAGTTATTTATATTTCCATAAGACCTACATAGGATTTGTTCTATTAACATTTCACTGTTAATGGGCAAAGAACTAAACATGCCCACACCTCCTGCAGAGATTGTTGAGGGTTATGCCTGTTGGAGGAAAGGCAAGATGCTTTCCTCAGTGGCGTACATTGATTCATGCTCCAGCAAATGCTCAGACACATGTCATCAAAGGGAACCCAGATGAAACTCAGTGGGTTGTACATGCAAAAAGACAAGAAAAATGGAGGGAGACTGGAGGGGAAGAAGAAATGTTTTAATGGGAAGAGGATGAGATTCACTATATTCATGTATAAAAATTAAAAGAATTTATGAAAGGACTTAGGGGTCTGGTAGTCCTGAGACATCATGAAGCTGGAGTCAGTTCTTATCCATGAGTGCTTGTCACATGTCTAACTCTTGTATAACTTGGAGCAATGACGAAGCTTTGATCGCTTGTGTGTGTGTGTGTGTGTGTGTGTGTGTGTGTGTGTGTGTGTGTGTGTGTTGTGGGTGTGTCTAAGAGGGTATTTGTATATGTGTGCCTGAGGAGGTGAAAGGGTGATTAAGAATCATCTTAGATTGCTCCTCACTGTTTTGCCCTGGGGTTTTTTAGGCTCTGCCTTCCAGGGATGGCCACTGCCATTTCTTCCTAGCATTTTTATGTGGGATCTGGGATCTGAACTCGGGTTCTTTTGTTTGCAAGGCAAAGACTTTTAACCCCTCAGTCATCTCCTCAGTTCTAGCTTTGCTGTTTTTAAAATAACTCTGTGGAGGTATAATTCACACGTGAAACAGTTTATTTGTTTGAAGTGCACAACAGAATGTTTTTAATGTATTAACAGAATTGTGTACTCACCACCATGGTCAATTCTAGAACATTTTCATTAACTCCCCCTATAAAGCCCATATGTATTAGTAGGCATTCCTCACTTCCAACAATAGTTCTGTAAAGTACTTCAGCATCCTTCATGAAGGATCCAGGATTGGACACACTTTGTAAGCCATCAGAGAGGTATTGAAATGACTACATGTAAAATACTTTTCTAGGCTCTAGCAATAGGGATAGAACCAAAGTGGATGGCAAAGCAATCCTAGCTCTCCAGGAGCTGATGCTGTATCCTGGGGTTCACAGTTTGGTTCTAAGGGATGAGCAAAGCAAAGTCAGGCTCATGTTAGTGATAAGGGAGCAGGAAAGTATTGTTGCTAATAGGTGCCAGGCTTTCTGCCAGATTCCTAGTAAGTTGGGGATTGACATCTTTTGACTCCAAAGCTTGGATGCTTTAAAAGAGAGTATGACAGATACAAACTCAGTTGAATAAAACTACTAGATTTTTCACTCCAGCCAACTGTGCAAATCCCTGGATTTGCTGCCTCCCAAGCCAGCTGCCTCCTAAAACATTACTTCCTGTTGTTTCCTTACCAAAAAAAAGTATAAAGTAAGCAACCCCAAGACCTTAGGTCATCAGCCGCCAATGTGAAGGCTTTTCTGCCCTGGATACAGGAGGCTTAACCAATGGCATCTTTGTTAGCAGAATTATGAGGGTGGGGGAAGGAAGGAGAGAGTCAAAGGGTAATTAAAGTGACTTACATTTCTCTTTCTTCCTGCCATAATCCTGAGGATTTGAGTTCTCCAACAAATCAAATTCGGTTTGAGTTTTAACCTTCTTACATGAAAAGCCAGGTTTAAAAATAGCGGCTCATGCTTCGATGATTGTAAACAAACACCGGGAGTGTGGAGTCGACTGAAGGGCAACAGACATTACATATCCCTGCAGGAATGTGGAATTTAATATAAACCGAGTAACTCTCCTACATACGTGCTGTGTCTTCACTCCACATTTCCAGCCCAGTTCTTTGGGGGGAAAGAATCATCATTAAAACGTTAGAACTGGAAAGGGCTTTGGACATCAGGTAGGCTTGCTGCTTCATTTTAGAATAGGGGAACTGAGATTAAGGCAGTGAGTGGTTGTGTAGTTAGTTCACACCAGATAGAGGGGCAGAACCTAGTTATTCAGGACCTCTTATGACACTTAAAAATATGGAACATCCACTTATACTCTTGTGCGCGTAATTCCTGTCTAACTGAGATGCACATGAAAAGTAAATCTGATGGACTTGGAATCAAGGAGACCTGTCCCTAAGGGAGACCTGCCTTTTACCAGATAGTACATACCACACAGTGGTATAGTGTGACAGTATCGCTTTACTCTCTTTGGGTGAACAGTATAGACAGTCTATGTTGACCTGTTTGGTGACAATCCCCTGGGTGTGATAAATAAGTACATCTTTCAGCTCTTGGTTGGTATTAAATAAAAACATTTCTTCTCACTTCAGTCCTCCTTTTTCTTTTTTAAAATCTTTATTTATTTATTATTTATTCAATTGTGCGTGTATGCGTGTGTGTGCACTGCGCACGTGTGTATGTATGTGTGTGTATGTATGTGTGTGTGTGTGTGTGTGTGTGTAGAACCACGGACGAATTCGGGAACCACCATGGACGCCTCCACCTCCTCCTTGTTTACTCTGCCCCAGGAAACGCAGGCTGCCTCCACTTCCACCCAATGTCTATATGTGGGGTCTAGGATCCGAACTCAAGATCTTCCGCCTCTCCAGCCCCTCCTTTTTCTTTTTATTCAGAATATTTTATACACCTTTTCACATTCCTTTGAGTCCTTAAGTAGGACCACTGTGGAGGCTCTGGGTCAAGTGGACTGTCAATCATAACTTCAGCTGTGCCCATTTACCACATGCCTGCTACATCTGAGGCATTTTATGAATATTATTTCTGACTTTTATAACATCATCAGTATCTTATTATTGTGCATCCCACATTAAGGCTAAAGAAAATGATGTTCAGAGAGCATAATTGATCTGAAGACCTCATAGCTTGATATCAGATCTGTGCTCATCTCTGCTCCTGTGCTGTCTCTGTAAGGGTATGATGATATAGCATGTGTATCTTTCAGTCCTATGAAAAATTTAGAGGTAGAAGGAAGTACTAGTTTTGAAGTCAGTGCAGTATTCAAATTACAGCTATTCCTGCTGCTATGAGACAATACTTATGGTAAAACTTAAGGGGAGAAAGGGAAATTTATTTGGGCTATTATTCCAGAGGGGAGATAAAATCCACTTTGGTGGGAAAGGTATGCTGGATGTCAGAAGCCAGAGGTGAATCAGTTCACAACTCTCATCAGGGAGGCCTAGAAGACAAGAGACAAACTACAAGAGCAGACTGCTAGGAGAAACAGAGCAGGGCTACCCAACCTCTGGAGTACCACTCTCCCCCCTCCCTTCTCCTTACATGCCTTCCTTCAGCAAGGCTCCATCTCCTAAAGGTACCAAGGCCTCCCCAAACGTTAGCATAAGCTAAGGATGTAAGCACAGGAGTCTACTGGGACAGCTCACATTCAAACCATGACACTATGTCTGCTGGAGGCACTGATTAGGGTGTGAAACTCCTCTCTGTACACAATTCCTCCCTTCAACAGCTAAGGCAATGAAAGTAGTGAAGTAATAGATAAGTAAGACGATGGGTGCTGCTAAATGCTGGGGATGCTCTCTGAACACTTGGCCTGCAGACTATAGTGCATGGTTGCTAGCATGAGCAGACAGAGTGGAAGGGCTACCCTTTCTTCAGTCTATCACTAGTCTAGACTTAGCTGCTGGCTGCACCTGGTAAAAACAGGTAAGATGTCCATGTCAGACAAAGGAAGCAACTCTGTTTTGTGATTCCAAAACCCTAGAACCTAATTTGTGGAGATATAGGGGGAAATATGAAGATAGTAAAAATAATAGTCACAAACAAAATTCAAACGGAGCCAAAGAAAAGATTAAAAGGTCAGACTTTCCCGTGAGTACTCATTAGGCAGACGGTGATGCATTCATGATGACTACTGACAGCATCAACATACACATATAAATTCTCTGTTATCTGTTTATTTGAGGTGAAATACATTCGTAAGATATTGCCCTGTGTTTCTAAAGATCTAGTTATTCACGCAGGGCAGGTTGGGTCCTATTAGATGCTTAAAAACCAGTTGTTGAATGAATGTACATGGTAATTTAGGTCACTTAAGCCATGTGACCATTATGTGACCAAAGTATTCCCAGAATTCACATAGACTACCTTTAACACTTAATCTTTTAACAATTATTATTACTTTTAATCACATGTACATTGTGTGTGTGTGTGTGTGTGTGTGTGATGTGTACAAGAGAGCACGAGTGTGTGTGCCTGTGGAGACCCAAGGGTGACATGGGGAATCATCTTAGATCTCTCTGCCTCCATATTGCTTTGCTCTGTGGTTTGCCAGATTTTGCCTTTCAGGGATAGAATTATAGGCTACCACCATTTCCACCCACCATTTCTACATGGGATCTGGGATTCAAACTCAGGTCCTTTTGCTTATCAGCCAAAGGCTTTATCCCTGAGTCTTATCCCCTACCTATTCAAATTAATCTTGTAGATAAAGAATTAGCAATGTTATTACTACCTTTTACAGATGAAGAAACTGAAGTACAGAGAGACCAAGTGGTGGAATTATTGTATTGAAGACAGCCCACACTCTCAGCCTAAATGAATGAATTAAAGGTATATCTCCTGTAAGATGCTAGATGGTGATGGATTGGGATATTGGAGGGGTTCAGGTGAATTGGAATAATATCAGTTAGTGTTATCTAATATCTGGGTTCTTTAGATCAGTAGCTGACAGACCCAGGATTTGGAATTCCTGTAGGCAGAGATGGTCTCCAGGGTGGTAGAAATGAAACCTAAATTGTCGACACTCCTTGTCTGAAACTGTATGGACCTTTCATATGTGTCATAAAATTTATATTTGGTTTCTTCAGCAGCATGATTGTAGATTTAATTTTAAGATCCACTCTTCTAGGATCTTAACCATTCTCCATTTCAGTGAGACCAGAAAATTTTTGGAGAGAGCTGAACAAAAATGTTTCTTTTTTTCAATGATTGTGAATCTTGTATAATCCATTTATTCAGTGGCCCATAAAAGACATTAAAATTTAAGGAATGGATATAAAAATGAGTGTAATTGCACCTGGTTTGAGATTCCTATCCATTCTGCGGTTCCATTTTAATTTTATCACCACTTAATGTTGCATTGTTTAATTGGAGCTCTGAATGCCGATGGCTGCAGCATGTGGGCTCGCAGTGGAACAGCCCCCTGTATAAACACTTCCAGCCTCCACAGCATCCTCCCAAGCTATGCAGAGAGCAGCATCCCATTTTGCATGGGAAGCATGATTCCAGTTCTCATAGCCCTGCACTGTGGTTTGGGGGGCATTGTTTGTCGAGAACAAGCCGAATGCACTGCGGCTCTGCAAGCTCTTACATCTCAGTCACCTTGCTTTAGTGCCCCTGTCCTCAGTAACCCCAAAGAACATATTGTGTGAAAACATTTCCTGCTCTCTCAGATCCCATGCCATCTGGTGAGCCTTTTGTCTATTGCTTTTACAAATGACAGGCTGGCTCCTGAGCAGATTGTCCTGGGAAAAAGCAACTGACAGTGTTCAGGACGCCTACATCCCTTGTTGCATTAAACGAGACAGCATATGTGAGTCTTTAGCATGGGGGCTGGTAGAGCAGGGGGTGGAATTAGTGGTGGGATGGATGGGCGGCATCTTTGAATCTCTGTAAGATTAAGCCCAGAGATGAACAATTTCTCACTGAACCATGCAGACTTTCTCTTAACAATACGTGATCAAAGTTCTGTGACAATTTCAATTTGTGCCAACTGAGGGGATGAAGGATGAAATCCGCTGCTCTATTGACTTTTTATTTATGAAGGGTGGCAATGTGTTCATTTTTCCTCCAGCCATATCTTTTCAGTACTAGCAAAGGAGTCACTTATAGACTTAGAGGATGTTCCAACATCAAGATGTGAAACCAGTGTGTGTCTTTACATTGTGGTTCCTTGAACTCATCATCCTGGATTCTTGGGAGGGGGGGGCTTAAAATGTTTGCAAAGAGGTGAGATTGTTTTCTATTTTGGTGGAGAAAAAGAACTCTGTGGTGCTACCAGGGTGCTCAAGGAGGTGAGGTTGAAGGAATTTTTCCTGCCTACCTGGCTCAGATAATCCTCACAAAACTTTTCTACTTGGTCATAAAAGAAGGCAACTAGAGCTGCTGCAGAACAGAAAGCAAGTTTCTCAGGTTCTGCCTGTCCTTAGTGGGTGAAGGTGTGAAATAAGGGATTGTCAGAGAGGTTCACATTTGTAGAATGTATTTTCTGGAATTAAGAAAATCTCAGTTTGTTGGATTTCTCTGATTAGTCATGGTTCCTTTTGAGTGCCTCTGTCAGCATAGCTGTGTGCTTGCTTGCAATTTAAAATGCGCACATGATCTAGGTAGGCAGACTGGTAATGGGTAACTTACATGCATTGGGTGCTATGCCTAGCCCCTCTTCACTGGCAGGCATGTGCCCACTCTGCAGTCAATGATGTTGGTGGCAACAATGCACAGCCACATAACTCTGTACTTTGCAGAGATGAACCCACCTCGGGGATTTCTGAGATGCTTTTTCTCTTCGTGGACTTGGAGAAAGTTTGCTATGGTCTGGCAGCTAATGTCTAACTTGTCACAGGGCCACAAAAGCCAGACCTCTTGCTTTGTGGCGTGAGTGTGTGATGTCACACTGACTGGGGAGAGGCTGATGGTCAGTCTAGACTAAACTCATTGCCAAGCAGATTTTCCCTCTCATCAGACAGGAGCTTCTGAATTCTCCCTTGGCTCTTGCCTTGACCAAGAGCTTATGAAGTGCTGCCATGAGACAGCTGCTTAAAAGTGTGAGTTCCCTTATCTTTCACCCTTTCTCTAGAAACCGATTCTGAGTGATAGATTCATTTACCAAGGAGAAAATCTAAACTAAAAGAAAAAATTTTAAAGTTCCTTTAAAGACAGAAAAGAGAGGGTAAAAGAGAGGTTGAGGAGATGGCCCCATGACAAAACGCTTGCTGTGCAAGTGTGAGGACCCGCATTGGATCCCTAGAACCCATGCAAAGCGAGGCACGGCAGCATATGTCTGCAATCCCAGTGCTTCTTCAGTGAGGTGGGAAGTGGAGACAGGAGTTCTAATTCCCGGGAGCTTGTTAGCCAGCTAGCTTGACATGAACAGTACTGAGCAAGAGAAGAAACAAGTTCTTAAAGCAAGGTTAAAAAGAAGTTTCAAACAAGGGGGCAAAGGGGTTCCACACCAGAAGTTGTCCTCGAATGGGCCATGTGTGCTGTGGCATGTGAGCACCTGAAATCACACACATGAATACATACACATGCATACATACAGCACATCATACACATAATACAAACACGCACATGCATGTGTACACATACAGATTAAAAGGGTAAGATATTACATTTTGTGAAATTATTTATCATGCAAGAAATGAAAGATCTATTTTATTTTTTTGAAAAAGCTATTTTCAATTGAAGGCATTATAAGAAAAAAGAAAAACAAATGAAAGAATAAGAGATAATAGGATGGTGGTTCAAAGAAGAAATTGGAATGTCCGAAATAAATATACATGATAAGGAAACTGGAATGTCTGATACATACATGACAAGATGTTTAATCCTAGTAGGAAAAAAATGATGTCTTGATTCCACAGACAAACTGGAGCATCTGATAATATTGGTAAAAAAACTAAGCAAAATAAAAACTGATATTTTCTGGTGGGAAGCTCTATTAGTTTCACCATTCTAAACAGAAATTATTTCAATGTCATGTTTTAGGATATGCATATTCTCTAATTTGTTAATCATTTCAATATCTCAGTAGCATACTATAAGGTAAAACAACAACAAAAAAAACCCCAACAAAACTTAAAAGCAACATTTATTGCCTGGAGAATGAATAAAAGAGTTGTAATGTATTTGTGATGTGAATATCAGAGCTGAAGAAATGCATGAATTAGAATGATACATATCAATGTGGCAAATCTGCAGAAGAGATAATCAGGGCTGCAAGAATATAGGCATTGATGGTTTCCTTTAAGCCTTATGTTTGTTTCATTTTGGTTGCTATGACAATCAATACATCCGAGGAAATCAACTTAAGATTTTTGTTCCAGCTCTCAACTCCAGCTTATAGTCCAATGACGTTAGGAAGCCACAACAGGAAAGACTTGTGCAAACTGGTCACATGACTTCACAGCAAGTACAAAGAGTAATGTGTATACACCTATTCTCTTGCTTCTTTGCCAGTGCTCAGCTAGTTCTTTCCATTTGTATACAGTTAAGGACCATCTGCCTCAGAAATGTTCCTGCTCTCAATAAACTGCATCTCCCACATCAGTTGGGCAATCAGCACAATCCCCTATAGACAGGCTCAGAGGCTTGTCTTCATCTAGAGATTACCTCTCAGGTGGGAGAACTGATGCCTTGGTTTAAAGTTGATGATACTAGCCATCACACCAGGCAAAAGTGACCATTTATTCTAATCTTTCTTGGCTTTTTAACAACTCTAAATCCTCAATGTATGCCAACACCTTTTAGTGTATTCATCTCTCCATAGATACTATTTAAATGTAAATGTACTCTTGGGGCTGGAAAGGTGGCTCAGGGGTTAAGCCTCTGCCTTGCAGGTGGAAGGTCCTGAGTTTGGATCCTAGACCCCACGTATAGACGCCAGGCGGAAGCAGGGGTGGCCTGCGTTTCTGGTCTTGTACGGCGGAACCTGTGAGTCCTGGGGGCAGAGTAAACAAAGAGGAGGTGGAGGCGGGTCCACCATGGTTCCAGAATTTGCATGTGGTTCTACATATACACACATATGCACATACACACACACACACACACACACACACACACACACACATGCACAACTGAATAAATAATAAAAAAGATGTACTCTTGCAGTGGATAGAATTTATTCCAGAATCAAATAGCACAAAAAAGAAAAGGTCCTCTGAAAGGCTATGCCTTTTGAGCCATCATACTGGAAATAAGAGGAGCAACTGCTTGCTGGCCAGTCGGGTCCTTTAAAGAGAGGTGGCTCTCTCTCGTTCAGAATTCCATTGGGTTGAGGAAGAATGATCAGGTTCTGTGATTATTATTAAGATGCCACAAGCCACTTGGCCAGGGACAGCCTTTAAACCACAGATCATCTTTGGTTCTCAGTTCCTCCACCAAGAAAACTATTCTCTCACTTTACTGCATTATTAAACATCGTAAGGGATAAAAATGTGTGAGAAAGTTTAAAACTGAGAAGTAATTTATTGTTTGTTGTTGATGGGGACTTGCATAAGGAAACAAGACAAATATGTTTTGGATGGTATTTTCCGCCTAACATGGTGCCATCTTGGGCATTGCCTTGGTCTAAGGAAAAAGGACATTATATGGCAATTTAAAGCATTTAATTGTGGAGGAAGGCTCAGAAAATAACTAGCTTATCAATCTCTGGAAGTTCCTGACAATGACCCATGTTTGACAAGATAAAGAAAAGTATTATGCAACTGATGGAGGAGACTTTCCAGGCGAGCCTGTCTGTGGGAATGTGACTGGAGAAGTCCAGGAGTTTGGAGGAGACTTTCCACTGAGGAAGCTGTGCAGAGAGTTCCACGCTTACAACTTTGGTGAGTCTCACTCAAGTGGTCTTTCTGATCATGTAGCTGTGTTTGATTTGCTCCTGCTTCTGTAAGGAACTCTTACCTCTACTCCAGTTAGTAACCCCAATAAATTCATTCATTCATCAAGTTGGACCTTGGCATAATCATTGGTTGGAATGTGTCTTCAAATTCCTTTTTTTTGGTGGGGGGAGGAGGGATAATTGTTCTGTGTGCGGTATCTCCCTAGGGAAAGTATCACACAACCGTATTGTATTATATGCATTTTTTTTTAAAAAAGAAGAAACTTAAATTTTAATATGAAGGTGACTTGCCCAAGATAATATATCTTGGCATTTTCTGCAAGAGAAATTAAGTGACCCATCCCCATTATCTGCCTGTGGAAGTTATAATCATTTAAATGTGGTATATACCCATTTCTTTCTAACTATAACTGTCTATTAAGCAAAAATTAAGTCAATTGGTGTGTTCTAGCATATTATAAGTTAAAATTAAAGTCAATGTAGAGAGAACATGCTGGTCCCACTACAGGTTACAAGTCTTGTCTAGATCATTTTTCATGCTGTACCTAGCTTTGAGTTATTCCATTTCATAAAGCAACAGTTTTCACCTGAGTTACTTCATGATGACTACAAGTGCCAAGACAGAATAGCTTTCCATGTTGCTTATACAAGTAAATAACTACCATCTGGCAACACACCAGGAGGCACAAACTGATAAATTATTTGTGCTGATAAATAATTGCATCTGTGATGTATCTCATCAGACCAGAAATGCCAGATGCATGAGCCTATCAATCACATCTGATGAAACCTCCACACCTGGGACAAGAAGCACCCTGAAACACAGGAGACACATTGGTCTGTCGCTAGTTGGTTATGCCCTTCATCCAGGAAAACTGTCACAGCAAAGGACCTCTGCAGCTTCTGACCCTAGGCTCTGTCTCAAGCAGAGTTTCCTTATCTTTAGTTTTTATTGCTTGAATACAGTGAGTTTGTGATATTTTCCCATTGGAATCACCAATCCCATCCCCTCATTTCCATGGCAATCCTTCTTCTCTACCTGTCTTCTTCCTACTTTTGTATCTTTTCAAATGTGTGGTCTGCTGTCTTTCATCTGGTTGCTTTTGATGACATGTGCCTGAGCCCCAGCTGGAATCAATCATTTATAGGTCTACCATTAAGGAAAGCATCTTCCCTTCCCCCTTTTATCCACCTTAGCCTTCATCACTATCTCAGGGAGGCCGGGGGCTTCTTGCGCTCGGTTCCCTTCCATGGTAAAATGTTGATAGAGCAGATCTCCTGTCCAGATCTTGTGGAAATACACAGAGCTACAGTGAGTTCATGGGTGTTAGAGTCCTGTCCATGTCTAGAAGATACTGTCTGATCACACCTCTGTCCCCCTTCAGTTTCTTACATTCTTACCATCTTCTCTTCTCTGCTGTACCCTGAATCTTGGGGTTGGTATTTCTCTACAAAATAATATATAATATATAATGAATTTATATCAATGTGGTGATATATATCATATATATATTTGTTGCAGTTTGCCTGCATGGTTGCTGATAAATAATCATCAAACAGTGTAAGGGAACAAGGGATTTATTCTCTCTTTCGACTCCTGGTTACAGCTCTCAGTCCAGCTTGATGGGAGAGCACACAGCAACACCAGGGCCGAGGGAACTGGCCACGCCACATAACAGCAGAGAGATGAACAATCCTTACTTGCCAGACTAGCATGTCTGACCAAGTGAACAGAGAGATGCCAACTCTTTCAACCACCTCTTCGTGATTTATTCCAGGGCCTAATCCCACCCACCATAAGCTAGGCCTTCCCCATCAACTAGACAATCTTTTGCAGGTTTGCTCTGGGCTTAACTCAGCTATCAACTCTCTACAACTGTGCCCAGAGCTCAAACCCTCAACAGTCAAGTTGACACCTGCGCCTAACTATGACAATATTGAAGTGTCAAGAGGTTAACATAGGTAATTTTTCTTTTTTTTTTTTTTTTTTTTTTTTTTTTTTTTTTTTTTTTTTTGCAGGCTTTTCTTTAAGTCCATGTTATTTCTTTGTTTTGGTAACATGTTCTGATTATTTTCTTTTATTATTATTTTTTAATTTTTTTACTTTTGCAAGCATACTGATCATGCATCCCTTCTTCCCTCTATCTCCCCCTAATATTCTCTCCCTTCCCCCAGCAATCCCTTCCACTCCCTCCCACCCTCCCACTCGAATGCTTCTATGGACCTCAGGGTTCACCCTGGTCTTCTACTTTTGTAGGGATTCAGGCCTCTGTAGAGTAGCAGTTTTTTTCATATCTCAGCATTTCCAAAGTTTATGTAATGCTTATTTTCTTGGGAAAAATATAATTTGTTTGTACCATACTTTTCCAAAAATTTTCATATGAAACTCAGTAAAAATGGAAAAGAATAACGATAAGATGTTGCTGTGCATGGACAAAGCGCCGAGGTCAATAACCAGTTGTACAGAAAGGGAAGAAAAGAGGAAAATGATCAAACTGTGATTTGAAAAAGAAAAGGAAATGTTCATTGTTCTAAAGCAACCAACGTTTAGCAATCATCACAAAAGTTAGTGTGCCTGAGAAATAGAATATCATGTTTTAGAATATATTATGTATATTTTAATCTATCAATTTAAATTTCCAGCAAGGAATAAATAGTGGTTGAATACTAATAACCATTTTATAGTATTCTCCTGATATACACATATATAAATAATATACATATATATAATACACACACGCACACACACATATATATAAAATACACACACACACACATTTTTTTCTGGTACTTGAAGAATTAAACCAATTCTTGGATCCCTCCTACCCTCCATCACCCTCACATCCTGCTTAGGTGGGTTTTCACCCATTATCATTATGCACATATTTTTGCTGCTGAGTCAGTGGAGAATAACCTTGCTACCTCATGCCACTTTTCTTTTTCCTTGGACACTGATTTTGCTTCTGTTTCCCCACATTGTCTTGATTTTCCTATGACACTAATAGGATATTTTGCTTTTTAAAGGCCAAAAAAAAAAAATGTCTGTTACAAGCCTGCTAAATGAGCTCAAAAGCATCAATTAAAAATGTTCTTGTGACCTCTTTTCTGATGCTCACTATCTTTATAGCAATAAACTGAAATTTGATTATCTTTTTAGGCTAGCTACATAGCTACTTTCTAAGATTTTCCTTTGCTGCTCTTCCTGTCTTGGGTTTCCTCCTCCTGGGGTCACATACCAGTTTAGAACTTAAATGTCCAAATGGTCTTTTTTATGGCAGACACAGCCTGGAGGTCTTTTGTTGGCGCCTGAGTCTATCTTTAGGTCATGGCAGGATCAATCATTTATGCCAGAGACATACGCTTGCCTCTTCTTTCGTACCCCTACTTTCAAGGGAGGTAATTGTTTTAGTTTCATTTTCCTGTTGCTGAATGAGTCAATCAAAACAATTTAGGAGAACAAAGGGTTTATTCTTGCTACACTTCTTAATCGCAGTTCATCAGCGTGGCAGGACAGTTCATACCATCCTTAGAAGCTGTGGAAGTGGCCATATCATGCATTATCCATCTATCTAGGGAATATGTAGACTGGGTCTTCGCATATTGTAGCACTTGCTGATAAAATCATGATATAACAGTTTAAGGGAACAAGGGGTTTATTTTCTCTTATGATTGTGCAGTAAAGGTTCTTAGTACAGCTTGGTGAGAGATCATGCACTATCACCAAGCGGTTGAGGGGCCTGGCCACACCATGTAGCAGCTGAGAGAGGTGCAATCCTTACTTGCCAGATCAACATGTCTGGCCAAGTGTACAGAAGGATGCTATACTATTTTTGTGTCACTGTGAGAGAACACCCAAAGCCAAGCAACTTAAGGGAGAAAGGGAGACTTATTTATCTTATGGTTCCAAGGGGAGATACAGTTTTTCATGGCAGAAATGGCATGACTAGAGGCAGAAGCCAGGAGAGGCCAAGGTCGGGGAGGCTGAGAGCTGCAGGACTGACAACTCCTACAGCAGGCCTCCCATATTTACTGTTTAATAATTTTTGGTTGGGTAACTGGTTAAATATAAAACAGTAGAGCAGGAATCAGGGAAATATGGAGAGGAATGGGATTGGGGATATGATTAGATAAAATCAAGTATGTGTGAAAATGCCATTCCTAGGAGATTAATAGTACATGGAATTTGAAAGTAAGTTTCTAAGTTTCTGTAATAGCCATTATATTAGTATTTCTTTCTTAAGAAATCTTTTAATCGCAGATAAAATTGTGTGGATTTCCATTACCCACAGAAGTAGTGGGGAAAACCATTAATAGCTTTCTTTATGGATGTTATTATATTTGGAAGCAAGTATACACATGTATTACCAGTTCACTAAAAGAATGGCACTAATACTTTCACATGACATTTTTCTCTATAGAAGGATAATGATTGAGTTGGGGAAGTGGTTATAGCAAATCAAAGTATATATCTTTATTCTTAAGTTAGGTTACTTTATATTACTTATCTCGTTTATTATGATAAAATATCTGACAGAAACAATCTAAAGAAGTAAGGGCTTATGGATCACAGTTTGAGGGGTCAGTACAACATGGTGTGAAGGATCTGACAGTAAGTGTGTCTCTAGTTGTAGTGATAGACTCATGAGGTTGGTGGTCACATTGCATACCTAGTCTGGAAAGTGAAAGAGTTGACTGTTGATGGTCCTTTTAGTTTGGTCTGTGATGCTACCTCCTGGGATGGCACTGTCTATTTTCAGGATAAATATTCCTTCTTCAGTTAAACTTCTCTAGAAACTTCCTCACAGACATACCCAGAGATGTGTTTCTTAGGTTATTCTAACTTACAATCAATCTGAAAATGAAGATGAACCAACATGAGTCCGTATCTTGTCAGCTCGAAACCCCAAAACATTAATGTTAAACCATTACATTCCAAACTTGCCTTCTATAGAATCATGAATGAATCATGCATTCAATAAATTTGAAATTGTTGTAGTCTTGGCTGTTCCAATACTTCAAAAATCTTAAGTTTAAGTCCCTTATAAAACTCAGCAAAACAATCACATACTTCTAATATGTAATGGAACAGAATGCAGTGGGGCATTCCCATTACAAAGCAGAGATATGGGGGACAGAGCAAGGATAGACTGGGCCAGAATAAGGCTGAAACACAACAAGGAAAGCACCAAATCCTTCATGTCTGCCATGCGAGACTTGTGATGGAATCATCTGGGTACCAAGGATTTGGCATAAAACCCCTCCATCTCCATTGCCTGCTGAACACTCAGCCCGCCTTTTGGGCTGACTCCAATCCATGCTTGAATCTTCTTGTGAGGTTTCTCATGGTCCTGGCATCCCCAACATTCTAGGGTCTCCATTGCAACTCAGGTTTCCCCTTTACAGCATAGAATTCAGGCGGTGACTTGCTTATTATTCACTGCTCTTTCAGGTGACCGTTTGATAGCAGGGACCTATTCAGTGACATTCTCAATTCAGAATTTAGCCTTCAGGCAAATTTCTGGTTTTCACAAATTAGAGCCTTTTATATCTGGAGTTGTTCCCTCAAAGCACTTTTCCATTGATGGAGTTATCAACAATAACAATAAATACATTGTGTAAGAGCTAGCAGTTACATCCAAGATATTTTGTTGTCTTGAAAATTCCTCCACCATACAACTTAATCTATACATTTATAATCAGCCTCCCTTAAGTTCTCAGGATACGGGCAGAATTCAGCCAGATTTTTTTGCCAGAACTTAAGACTAGTGCCTCTACATCAGTTCCCAAAGGACTCTTTGTTCCCCTGATATTTCATAAGTTGGGTCTTCAGTCTGAGTTTCTACTGGCATTCTTTTTTTTTTTATTAATACACTTTTATTATTATTTCAGCTCATACAAACTTATTAGGTACACCAGTTCCCTCCCTCCCTCCTCCTTCCCCCGTACCCCCTACTCCCCCTCCCCACCCCCTCCCTCCCCCTCCCCACCCTCCTCCCCTCCCCCTCCCCCAGTGCCTCCCGCCCCCATTCCCAGAGTCCTTTCTTGTGCATGTCTGATTTTCCTCTGGGCCCTCCTCTCTGATGATGTACAAGGACCCAGTGGCCTTTCCCTGAACCCTTTCCCGTGTTCCCCTTAGGTATAGGAACACTGCTGTGGCTGCCAATCCTTTCCCTCCAAGGATCTTGGTGCCTTTAGCAGATGCTAGACTTTGTGAGGTCAACAGTGTGTTGGACAATGCGCAGGGCATGCAAAGTCCAATTATGATTGCTTCAGCCCTAACTAGTATGGAGTATCTTACATATCATTGCTCCTCCCATCCTTTTGCTCTTACACTCTTACCGCCCCCTCTTCCGCAAATTTCCCTGAGCTTCAAGATGGGGAGAGACTAAGCTGGCCTAGTTCTAGGTGGTTGATATAGAGTGTCTGAGGTTCTGGATTGTGGTTTGTTGATTTTCTTTTGCAGTTTTGCTGCTCCTGCAATGCCCTTCACTCCATCCTGGTGGGCATTGTATGTTACCCCCTGGCCAGTGATAAAAACCTGTTAAATTAGAGTCTTGTGATAAAATCACATTCAAAGGTAGATGTAATAAAAGTGGGAAACCACAGTGAGGGAAGGGTCTATCACCCATTTGCAAAATGGTTACTTTTTATCTGCCAGACTATATGCCCTCCTCTTCTGGTGAGATCACACCCCCTCAGTAGTAAATGATCAGGAACAAAAGTCTGTGAACTTAATCAGATGTCTCATTACTTATTTGGGTCCTTGATGGAGGCCTATATTCCCTGCTGTAACATGGTCCCTTCTCTCCTTGTTTCTGGTGTGGCCCTCCTACCCCATCCCTCCTGTTCATAATCCTTGCAATTACTGTCTGTAGGTGGGCTGGGTGGGTTTGGTACTAGGAGCCACCTATTAGGGAGTACATACGGCGCTTAATTTCCTGGGTCTGGGATACTTCACTTAATGTAATTGTTTCTAATGACATCCATTTCCCGGCAAATTCCAGTAATTCATCATTTTTCATGGCTGAGTAGTACTCCATTGTATAGATGTACCACAGGTTTCCTTATCCACTCATCAACTTTTGGACATTTGGGCTGATTCCATGACTTTGCTATTGTAAACAGTGCTGCTATGAACATGGTCGTGCTTGTGCTATCGAGGTGAACCTCTGCTGTACAGGGGGTTATTCCCAAAAGTGGGATAGCAGGGTCATATGGCATTTCAATCTTTAATTTCTTTAAGAATCACCAGACAGCTCACCAGAGTGGCTGTATGAGCCTGCATTCCCACCAGCAATGTAGGAGAGTTCCCCTCTCTCCACATCCTCTCCAACATTTGTTGTTGTTTGTATTGTGGATTTTTGCCATTCTGACCGGGGTGAGATGATATCTCAGGGAAGTTTTGATTTGCATTTCCCTGATGGCTAAGGAAGTGGAGCATTTTTTCAGATATTTGTTATACATTTCAATTTCATCCCTGGTAAAGTTTCTTTTAAGTTCCAGGGCCCATTTTTTAATTGGGCCAGTGGTTTCCTTGGTATTTAGTTTTCTAAGTTCTTTGTGCACTCTGGACAGCAGAGTTCTATCAGATGTGTGGTTAGTGAAGATTTTCTCCCATTCTGTGGGTTGCCTTTGAGCTCGCGTTACAATCTCTTTATCTGAACAGAAGCTCTTTAATTTCACAAGATCACAACTGTTGAGAGTTGGTAGCAGTGACTGTGCCACTGGATGTCTGTTTAGGAAATGTTGGCCTAGCCCAATCAGCTCGAGGGAGTTCCCTATCCTTTCAACTATGGTTTTTATGGTCTCTGGCCTGATATCAAGGTCCTTGATCCATTTGGAATTAATGCTTGTACATGGGGACAAGTACGGGTCCAGCTTTAATCTTCTGCATGTGGAGATCCAGTTTTGCCAGCACCATTTGTTGAAGATGCTGTTCTTTTTCCATTGGATTCTTTGGGCCCCTTTGTCAAAGACCAAATGGCTGTAACTTTGTGGGCTTATATCTGGGTCTTCAATCCTTATCCATTGATCTGTGTGTCTATTTTGGAGCCAGTACCAGGCTGTCTTTATAACTATGGATTTGTAGTATAGACTAAGTTTTGGTATGGCAATACCTCCAGCTGTGTTTTTGTTACTCAGGATTGTTTTTGCTATCCTGGGTCTTTTGTGCCTCCATATGAATTTTGAGATTGTTTGGTCAACTTCTTTAAAGAATTGTTTTGGGATTTTGATTGGTATAGCATTGAATCTGTATATTGCCTTTGGTAGGATGGTCATTTTTACGATGTTAATTCTGCCAATCCAGGAACATGGGAGGTCTTTCCACCTTCTGGTGTCTTCTATTTCTTTCTTTAGGTTTTTAAAGTTTTCATTGTAAAGTTCTTTTACCTCCTTTGTTAGGTTTATACCAAGGTATTTCATTTTTTTAGGGGCTATAGTAAATGGCATGGTTTCTCTCAAGGCTTTTTCACTTCTTTCATTCTGGGCATATAGGAAGGCCTCTGATTTTTGCACATTTATTTTGTATCCTGCCACCCTGATGAACTTCTCAATTAGTTCCAGGAGCTTCCTGATGGAGTTTTTGGGATCCCTCAGGTATAAGATCATGTCATCTGCAAATAGGGATAGTTTGACTTCTTCCTTGCCGATTTGAATCCCTCTTATGTCCCTTTCTTGTCTTATGGCTTCAGCTAAGACTTCAAATACAATATTGAATAGAAGTAGTGAGAGTGGACAACCTTGTCTAGTTCCTGATCGAAGTGGGAATGCTTCCAATTGTTCCCCATTGAGCATAATCCTTGCTGTGGGCTTGTATATAGCTTTTATTATATTGATAAAGGTTCCTTCCATTCCTACTGTCTCTAGCGTTTTAATCATAAAAGGCTGTTGGATCTTGTCAAAAGTTTTTTCTGCATCTATCGAGAGTATCATGTTGTCTTGGACTTTGGACTGGTTTACATGATGAATTACATTTATTGATTCGCGTATGTTGAACCAACCTTGTGTGCCGGGGATGAAGCCTACTTGGTCCCCGTGAATGATCTTTTTAATATGTTTTTGAATCCGATTTGCTAAGACTTTGTTGAGAATCCTTGCGTCTGTGTTCATCAGAGAGATCGGCCTATAGTTATCTTTTTTAAGTGAATCTTTATTAGGTTTTGGGATTAAAACAATATTAGCTTCATAGAAGGAATTTGGTAGTGTTCCTTCCTTTGCTATTTGATGGAACAGTTTAAGGAGTATTAACTCCTTAAATGTCTGGTAGAACTCTGTGCTGAATCCATCTGGTCCAGGACATTTTTGGTGGGAAGATTCGAGATTACTTCCTCAATTTCCTTATATGTTATAGGACTATTTAAATAATTCACAACTTCCTGATTCAATTTAGGCAAGTTGTGTTTACTTAGAAATTCATCCATCTCTTTTGTGTTGTCAAACTTCACAGAGTATAAGTTTTTGAAATATGATGTTATAATTCTCTGGATTTCTTGGGTATCAGTAGTGATAACTCCATGTTCATTTCTAATTTTGTTAATTTGGGTTTTCTCTCTCTTGCTTTTGGTTAATTTAGCTAGGGGTGTATCAATCTTATTGATTTTTTTCAAAGAACCAGCTTTTTGACTGGTTGATTTTTTCTATCGTTTTTCTTAATCTCGTTTTCAGATATTTCTCCCCTTATTTTGCTAATCTCCTCTCTTCTACTACTTTTGGGATCAGATTGCTCTAGTTTCTCTAAAGCTTTAAGCTGCATTGTTAAGTTGTTTTTTTCTGATGTTTCCATTTTTTTGATGTAGGCATTAAGAGCTATGAACTTACCTCTTAGAACAGCTTTCATTGTTTCCCAGAGATTTTGATAAGTTGTATTTTCGTTATCATTCACTTTCAGGAAATCTTGAATTTCCTTTTTAATTTCTTCCTGAATCCAGTTTTCATTCAGCATCATATTGTTAAGTTTCCAGGAGTTAGTGTATTTTCTCTTCTTTGATGTGTTGTGGATGTCCAGCTTTAGGCCGTGGTGGTCTGATAGGGCACAGGTTAGAATTTCAACTTTCTTGTATATGTGTAGATTTGTTTTGTGGCCCAATATGTGATCTATTTTGGAGAAAGTTCCGTGTGCTGTTGAGAAAAATGTGTAATCTTTGGTGCGTGGGTGAAAAGTTCGATAGAGATCTGTAAGGTCCATTTCTTTAAGGGTTTGATTAAGTTCCAAAGTGTCTCTGTTAAGCTTTTGACCTGTTGATCTATCCCATGTAGAGAGGGCGGTGTTGAAGTCCCCAAGAATTATCGTTTGGGGGTTGATTTCTTGCTTTAGACGCTGTAGGGTTTTCTTAATGAATGTGGAGGGGCCCGTATTGGGTGCATATATGTTCAGTATTGTGAAGTCTTCCTGGTGAATTGTACCTGTGACTAAAATGTAATATCCATCCGTGTCTCTTATAATTTTCTTTGGTTTGAAGTCCACTTTGTCTGATAGCATAATGGCTACCCCTGCCTGTTTTCTGCTTCCATTAGCTTGTAGAATTGTTGACCAGCCTTTTATTTTTAGAGCGTGCCTATCTTTTGTGGTGAGATGGGTTTCCTGCAGGCAGCAGATTGATGGATTGTGATTTTTAATCCAAGTTTGTAATCTGTGTCTCTTTATCGGTGAATTAATTCCATTAACATTTAGTGTTATAATGGAGAAACTATTTTTAATTCCAGACATTTATTATGTTTAGTAGTTTTTATAAGTATATTGCTTCGCTTTTAATGGTGTTATATTTGCCTTCTGTTCTCCTGGATATGCCTGTTTTTTTCTTCACGCTTGAGTATCATTTCTAGCCTTTTTTGAAGGCCTGGTTTGGTGGACATGTATCCCTTCAAGTTGTCTTTGTGCTGGAAAATTTTTCTTTCTCCCTCAATGATGACTGATAGTTTTGCAGGGTAAATCAGCCTGGATTGACATTTTTGCTCATTCAATACTTGAAATATGTCTCTCCAAGCTCTTCTTGCTTTTACTGTTTCGACTGAGAAGTCATTTGTTATTTTAATAGGTTTACCTTTAAAAGTGACTTGTTTTTTCTCCCTTGAAGCTCTCAGTACCAGTTCTTTATCTTGAATGTGGAGTGTTTTAACTATCATTTGCCGTGGCGTGCTTCTATTTTGTTCGTATCTGTTTGGGGTGCAGAATGCCTCTTGTATATGGATGGGCCTCTCTTTTTTTAGATGAGGAAAGTTTTCCTTGATGATCGTTTGAAAAATTTCTTCAGGGGTGGTATTTTGAGATTCTTGCTCCGGTATTCCATGAATACGCATGTTAGGCTTCTTCAGGGTGTCCCATATGTCTTGGATATTTCTCTCAAGTATCTTTTTGGCTTTTACAACCTTTTCCATTGAGCTGGTTAGTACTCCTACTTTATCTTCAAGGTCTGAAATTCTGTTTTCTGCTTCGTTAGTTCTGTTGATAAGACTCTGTGGCGTTCTGGGTTGAAGATAACTTGTCTTGTAGCTCAGTTTTAAACTCTGCTTGAGTTTGTTTTAACTGCTCTATGCCAGTTTTTGTTTCTTGCACTGTTGTTCTCAACTCCTCCAAATGTCTGTTGTGTTCCTCTTCAAAGCGATTGATTCGATTATGTAATTCCTCCCGGATTTCCTCTTTCATAGTATTGAACATGGTAATGATCATATTTTGAAAGTCGTTATCCTGGGTGAGGCTTTCTTGGCCTTTTTCCGCGGGTTTGTTCTGGTTGGAGTCTAACATTATGGGATTAATTTCTTTAGTGGGAAATTTGTTTACTTGAGTGTGCTTCTCATGGATTTGCACTTTGACTTTGGCATTGTCGTTTTAACTCTTAAGATCTTTCAATTTCACTAAACTGATTTGCACTTTGACTTTGGCATTGTCGTTTTAACTCAAGATCTTTCAATTTCACTAAACTGATCATATTTTGAAAGTCGTTATCCTGGGTGAGGCTTTCTTGGCCTTTTTCCGCGGGTTTGTTCTGGTTGGAGTCTAACATTATGGGATTAATTTCTTTAGTGGGAAATTTGTTTACTTGAGTGTTGCTTCTCATGGATTTGCACTTTGACTTTGGCATTGTTGTTTTAACTCTTAAGATCTTTCAATTTCACTAAACTGAATTATTTGGCCTGGGGTCCTAGTGGGCGGGCCCGTGCGTAGACTTACCTAGGTCGCGGGGTGAGGCCCAGCTGGACCGTGCGCGCGTCGCGTCCCAACCGATGGAGCGGGGTGGGGTAAAGGGAGGATGGGGGCGTCGGCGTGGAGCTATTTAACCCGAGGGCAGCTGGGGCGGGGCCGGGCACAGGGGGAGGTCCTCCTGGTCCCTCGGCCCCGCGCAAGGCTACCGCTGGATGGTGGGAGTCAGAGCCGGGTCCCTTTGGACTGACCTGGGGTCCTAGGGCGCAGGGTGAGGCCCGCTGGACCACGCGCGTGTCCGACCGGCGGAGCGGGGTGGGGTGAAAGGGCTGTACTGGCATTCTTTTCTTTGAAACTCTATTGAAGTGCCACTTAGTGTATTGTAGGCCTTTATGATAATCTTTCTCTCTAAACTTTTCACACTTCTCCCAGAAACCAGTTCCAAAGGCCTAAGAACAATAAGATCAAGTGTATACAAGAATGGCCCCACTCTTCAGTACTGATTTTGTGAATTAGTTACTTTTCTTACTGTTGTGACAAAATACCCAAGAAAAACCGGGGATTTAGGTCTGATTTGGTTCACAGTTCTGTGGTAACATCTGTCATGACAGGAAAGGATGACAAGTGTGGTGTTATCTGTGGTGACAAAAACATGTCACCTCATCAGAGAGGAGGACCCGGAGGGAAGTTTGACATGCACACTATAGGATGCTCCAGGAAAGGGGGGGGGGCACTGGGAGAAAGGGAGGGAGAGAGGAAAGGAAAGGGAAAAGGTGGGGAGGGAGCTAGGGGATCCAGGCAGGGTGGAGGGAGGGAGGGTAATGGGGTACTTATCAATTTTGTATGAGTGGAAGAAATAAAAAAAAAAGTCACATCATGTCCAGAGTCAACAAGCAGAAAGATATGAATGATACCAATAAGATTCTTTCTCCACTTTATTGATCTGGATCACCAGCTCCTAGAGCTTGTGTGTTCCACATTTAGTGTGGGTCTTACCTCCAGTTAAACCTCACTAAAAGCACATTCATAGGCATGTCTCTTAGGTAATTGTAAAATTACATTACATCAGCAATGACATCTTCCATCCTTCTATCCATCTATTCATTGCTATGTCCATCTGACTTTCCAATGTTTATTGAGAACACAACATTTATTAATTTGATTATTTCAGTCAACATTTGTTGAAAGCAATATCACTTGCCAGGTAGCAATTTCAGGTTTAGAAAAGTCATGCTACATCCTTACTCCACAGAATAATGTGAAGATCGAATAAGCTAATGTGGATAGAAAGGCTATGTTGATGATCTGATATGTTATTAATAAATGAAGGATTACTATTATCCAATCTTTAAAATCATTGTGCTGTAATCCAGTGTTCAGGTATTTTTCATCCATTGACAGACACAAATATATCCCATGGCTCCACAGGTCTGCAATTAAGAACCTGGACGCATTCATAAATACATAAGTTGACTAATTATCCCCTAATTAGCTAGCAGATTGAATATCTTAGTCACCCTAAAATATATTGGTGAATGTCATAGAAAAAAAGGAAGAGTTTGACTACATTGTATTATGTCAAAATTTGCATAAATATTTCATTAAAATATTTAATGAGATCTGCTAGTCTAAGTCATGGCTAGTCAGGAAGTCAATGACATTTTTGAGATCTTGATTTTCTTTGGCAGTTTGGGCATCAAATTAGCAGATTTTCTTCTGACTCATTTGAGGAAAACTGGGAGACCTTCGTTGTTTACTTATTCGAGAAATACAGCATTAGCAAAGTGGACAAATCAAGAAACTATCCTGAGATTATTCAGGTGGATGCTATGCACTATTTTAACACTCTTCATTTCTCAACATGTGATTCATGCCAACACTTGGAATGGTCCAAAGAACTAAATAATCATTCTGTTGTCATTCTCTAAATTTAATCTTTTAAAAAAATGTTGCTTTATTTATTTGTATTTACTATATGTATGCATTTGGATGAATGAGTGTCATGACATACATGTGGAGACCAGAGGACAACTTGTAGGAATGAGCTCCCTCCTTTCCACCATGTGTACTCCAGAGATTAAACACATGTCATCAGGCTTGGTGGCAAGTACCTTTACTACCGAGACATCTTATTAGCCCTAATGTATGTGTGTGTGTATGTGTGTGTGTGTGTGTGTGTGTGTGTGTGTGTGTGTGTTAAACCATAGTCTTTGTCACTGTTCAAACAATATGAAAGAATGCACAAAAGATGTTCCTAATTGTTAAACATATCTTTTTGAACTTATATATTTTTGGGTCCTCTTTGATAGCATTTCTATATTTCATAATTAATCGTACTTTGATACACTATGTTACAGTTCAACAGTGCTCTGATTTCTATCTTTTTTTTTTTCTTACAAAACTCAAATAATCACTGACTAGGCATCACTTCTCCCCAAAGACAAATCATCCCTGGTGATTCCCTGTGACATAATGAGAAAGTGGCTGCATGAAGATTCTGGTTCCTGATATCAGGTGCCATGCTCCCTTTTTTGTTTGTTTGTTTCAGAATCTAGATCTTGTGTCTTCAGTTCTGCCGTTTCCATTATCACCACACATCCCCATGGTCACAAACGCAAACAGTGAGATGGGAAAGTGTTATGCCAGCATAGGTTCTTGAGTCCTCTGTTGACCACAAATATTAGAACTCCTGAGTACATTTACAGTATCTCAGTGACTCTTGGCATTAAGGTAAATACAGTGGGTCATAAGTGAACACTGAAGAAATGCATGTTATAGGACTGGATATTCAACCTTTTGATTACAAAGGTCTCCCTTTGGATGGAGCTGGAAACTGTCAATTACTACTGTTTGTTCTTTGTGACCAGTGCTGGTGGTGGCATGGAAAATCATCAACTAGGGGAATTCTTAGTGACTTCTGGCATTTCTTATTAACTCTTTGTATATTTGCATCTTCATTTCTTGTTTCATTAATTAACATTTTGCTTAATATTGCTCTGTGAGCAGACCCTGGATTTCTTTTGTTTGCTATAGGACCATGTTTCCAAAATATGATTTTAATCAACCTTTCTGGCCTTGAATTCAGCCATGAGGATCCTACTTCTCAAACAGCAAATCACAATTTGATCCTTGCTGAAACTGACAAGTACTCACTGCTTTCCGTCTCCCAGTTTCTCCATAATTAGACAATCATTCTTTTAGATTCTATTGTGGTCAGAATGCGAAGTGTCCCCCTCAGTTAGTGAATCCTTTCATTTTAGAGGTGATTAATTTTGTAGGGGTTTCACCAATTGATCAATCTATTTGATTTGATGGGTTCATGTCATAATCTGATGACATTGTTGGGAGGTGTAGAAATTTTTAGGCATGAGGCTTTGTTCAAAGAACCAGAACACTAGGAGCATGCTCTTGGTGGATAGGTCTTCTCCTTCGCTCCTTCCTCTGTTGCACTGTGATTTCTGGCTGTCTTGAGGTAAAGCAACCACTTGGGTCACTTACTCCTGCTGCATCAGTCTAAGATCAATGGGTTCAGCTGATTCTGGACTGAAACTGTGAGTCTAAATAGATCTACATTCTGTGGTTGGAATGTAAGACACCTCCCATAAGCTTATGTGTTGAATTCATTCATTAGCGACACTACTTTAAGAATTTGATGGAGACCTTAGAGAAAGAGCCTATTTGGAGGATATAAGTCACTGAGCGTGACTTTGAAGGCTATGCCTGCTATCCCTGGTCCTGGTCTCTTCCTTTCTCTTTGCTGTTAGTAAGTAGCCTCTGATATATTCTTTCACTACTATGATGCTCTGTCTCACCAGGGGTTCAGAATCTGGGAAGCCAAGGACTATGGACTAAAACTTCTGAAACCATGAGCCACAATAAACGATCCCTTCCATTAAATTATTTATTATGTCAGGTATTTAGTCACCAGAAGGTGACTAAAATAAATATGTTCACACCTTAGATTTTTTTTCACAGGATCTTCTTGTAGTTAAAAAAAAAACATTCATCTGGATTTTTGAGACTAGATACATTCAATTTTGCCTTGAGAGACAGTTTTGTTCAGTTGATAATAGGCTTTGGAAGATCTCTGATCTTGTGTATTAAAAGCTGATTTAACACGGTTGTGTTTCCGTGTTTAGGGATGACTTTCTGCCAATTTAATGATCAAAATAGTACCTTTGGGAATATGACTTTACAGTTCATAAAGTGTTTTCAAGCTCTTCTTCATCTTCTGTCAGCAGTCTCTTGAGGTGAAGTCTGTTGAAAAACAAGTAAATGCCTCATTAAAGCAATTTCTTTTATATCTGTGTTTCTCTTATATCTTTCTGTGACTTGGCTGGAGAAATCAGAACAGTTGACAGAGGCCACATGCTACCTCTCCATAAGGAGGTTGATGAAAGGCAAACAAGGATGGAGAGAGCAGCAGTAGCATAATCTGTAGAAGAAATCTAGCTGAGTACATCATATGGTTCTTCATGTGTCTTTATCACTCTCAGAAAGAAATCCTGTCATTTTATGGACAGCCATATGCAGAATACCAGCGACCTGGCAATGCTCACCTAGAATCAGGTCATTCTAATCTCTCCCCATCCTAAGGCTTCGGGAACCATGAGGAAGAGGGGCCAGTGAGATTATAAGAACCTAAAGATGGAAATGTCCACCATTGGAGAAGACATTCTATTCAAGGCAGGACTGCTGCATCCAGGAACTCACTGCAGTGAGACTTGTCCTTATCAGACCTGCATAATGACTGTATCAACATGACCCATAGACTATGAGGAATGAAGAGAGATAAGAACACACAGTGAAACCTTAGGAACTGTAGCTGGATGAGTGAAGAGAAATGCCCCTATCAGTGAGGTGGTCCAAGGAGGGGCAACTTGGTATGCCATGGAGGCCTGAACCCCCAAAAGAGTAGACAAGCCAGAGGGAACCCTGATGGCCATAGAAGTAGCCAGGAGTGAGTGAAATGGATTGATCAAGGGAAGGAAGGAAGATGGGAAGCAGGAGGGATGAAGGGAAGCAAGGATAAGTATTCAATATGCTTGTAAAACTGAAAAAAAATAAAGAAAAAGAAAGAAAGAAATCCTGATGTCTAAACCCATGGAGCAGAACCTTTGCCTAGACCCTGCTTTTGTGAGGCTTTGGACACAAATGGCATTGCAGTGAGCTACTGGCATGCAACTCTGCTTTCTATCCTGAAAATACTTGAAGTCATGCGTGTTTCTTCAGTGGTTGAAACTTGCCTTTGAAAGTAGCTGCCACAAGGCTGTGGGAAGACATTCTCGTTACTCCTGTCACTCACCACCACACCTGCATCCCCACCAGCAGCTGCCGCATCCCCTGCTCACCGCTTCTTAGACCACATGACATTTCTTAAAGTTCAGGTCCCTAGCAAAGCTTATCCACTGACAATCGCCTTGGGGAGGAATGCTCAGAATGTCTTGCTCCTTCCCAAAGACAGTCAATATTCTGCTTTCTGAAGCTCCAAGTGGCTACTTTGTCTCTTTTCTGGTAGCGTTTCATTTTCCTCATTTGCAAATATTCTGCTTGTAATGGTTTGAATCTGAATTTTTCCCCTCCACAGACTTCTCTTATTTACACTTTATCTTCAGCTGGTGGCACTATTTTGGGAGTTTGGGGAGGTCCAGCTAGCTGGAGAAGATGTAATATCAGTGTAGACCCTTGGAGATATTTTATCCCTGACTACTTCCTGTTGCCTCCTCTGCTTTCTGGCCAGCCATGATGTGAAGTTCTCTATTCCACTTTGCTCTCCTCGCCAGGCTGGATTCTAAAACCATGAGCCAAAATAAATCCTCCTCCTTTCTAAGATAATTGACCACAGCAAGGAAAAAGCTAACTAATACACACCCTAAAAGGATATCAATAACTAAATAGTCTTTCTAGTCCTACTATATCCCTGCACCTTCATCTTCAGTACTTGAATTTGGGTGCCAGGTTCAGCATCCCGGGCATGGACCATCCACAGCACGTGGCCTGAGTATCTTTTTAGCAAATGCAATTTTTCATGATATGTGGTGCTTCTTGTGTGTGATTATTCTCTGCTGTCAGACTTTCGTCCCCCCAAGGATTTATTCCATGTCTACATGTTCAGCTGAATCTGTGTTACTCATACTGCCAGATAGGAGATCTGGATCCGGGCATATGCATAGCAATTGCTGCACAGATTAGCAATGAATGACTTCCACAAGTAGAGTAGCATTTTCTTTATAAAAAAGTTCTTTAAAAATTATTCCTTTAGTGTTTTATGCATAAATACAGGGAATTTATGATATTTTCATATGTTAATCCCTAATCCCATCCCTCCATCCTCTTCTTATCATAACTCTCTTTCTCTCCTTCCTATCTTCGAGTCTTTTCACATGTGTGGCCCACTGGGTTTCATCTGGTTTGCCTTTGATGTTATGTGCGCAAGTACTTGCCGGAGAATGAATCTTACATCAGTAGGTATACCACTGGAAAAAACATTTTGCATTTCTTCCTCATCAGCATTAATCCTCATCATCCTCTCAGGGAGGTGTAGAGCCCCTTGAGTTCTTCCCCCTTCCACGGGAAAATGTTCATAGGATAGTTCCTGGGCAGGTCTTGTAAGAATATGCACAGCTCTAGGGGATTCATGGATGCAACACCCTGTCATGTCCAGGAGATGGTATCAGAACTCATGCCTGTCTCATTTCAGGCTCTTACAACCTTACTGCTCCACAGTCTTCCTTCAGCCTTGGGATGGGAGTGGGGGTGCCTTAGATGTCCTGTTCCGGGTCAACCAGTCTGTAGTCACTTTTTTCTGCATTTTTGTCCAGTTGTGTTTTCTGTGTTAAGGATCTTCCATGCAGAGGGAAGTTCCTAGGTTGGGTTCTGAGTGCTGTAGAGTAGCATTTTCAGTCCAACAAAGTAGTAAGTAGTAAAGCAGTAGAGTTCAATGCTCAGGATGATTGTTTTTTCTTATATATTACTTTAATTGGGATAGTATTTATTAAGAGCAGAAAATTATGAGCAAATTATTAAATATTCATTATCTAAAACAAGACATTGGTAAATCATTTTAAAATACCTTCTTTAAATCTTTAACAAAAGACAGGAAACATTTCAAAAAATCATGACCTTGTGTCCTACATTCCATTATCATGTTGCATCTCAGAGATGAGTATGTTCATGTCTTTCATGGGTGCATTTTGTGTTTTCTTATATTTTCATGTGAAAATATATGTGCCATCTTTATCTATCAGGAGTCAGTCAACTATCATCTATGTGATAAGCCTGATCTATAACCTGTTTCTCTAAGAACTGAATACCAAAATGGGTTTGACTCTTTAAAGAGTTGCAAACAAACAACAAACAAAATGCATGTGTTAGCAATCCTACAATTTTAATTATTTTTTTGTTTATAGAAAATGCTTCCCAATGGATGACATATAGCATAGCTTAGTTTTAGGTTAAAATGATATTATATTCTTCAATCATTATAAAATTTCTTTCTTCTTCAATCCTTTGTTCTTGAATATATATACTTATATTTTCCTCAAACCCCTTAATAACTGCATAATGTTCCATCAGATTAGGATAGCAGACACTTAAAAATTCATCCCAATTAAAGTAATATGTATAAAAAGCAATCATCCTGGACATTAATTCTCACTGCTTTACTGCTCGTTTGCTTGGATTGAAAATGCTACTCTACAACACTCACAACCCAGCCTAGAAGCTTCCCTCTGTGTGGAAGGTGCCTAGCACAGAAATACAACTTGGCAAAATGCAACAGTGACTCCAGACTGGTTGACCCTAACAGGGTGAGATGGCTCAGTGGATAATGTACTTTCTTTGCAAGCCTGAGGACAGAAGTTCAGATCCCTAAAACCCCTGTAAAATTTGGGTGTAGGCGAGCATAGAGCCAGGCCTGGATGGCAGCAGTGGCTGAGGCACAGGTATGAGCAACAGCCGCCTTGTTACAAGCCAGTGAAGCACACTTCCCAGTGACTCGCCTGCACCTCGGCCAGACACTCCGGTGCACCTGCACAAACCTCTGCCCCTCAGTGTCTTAATCACCCCATAAAATTGTAGTGGAACTTCTGGTCTGGTTGGCTCACGAAGAGCTTTTGCGTACGTGTCCCTCTTTCTATTGGTACACATGCACCCTGTGGACCTGCCAGCAGCTGGATTGGCCAGCTCCTCATATATGAGTTTTTGTTCCTGCACAATACAGCAGACATCATCTTTCCCCTCATAGTGTCTCCAGTGCCTGTTGCTTCATCTGCACCATTGTCCTCACCCCTGTCGTTCCCTTGCATCGCTCTGCGGTGGCTCCGTGACTACCAGCAGCTCTGCGGGCTGCTGCTGCAATACCCATCACTGCAACTTTTGGGCAGGCATGATGGCCCACACTTGGGAGAAAGGCAAGGAAAGTCTAGGGCAAATTGGTAACCTCTAGGTTCGATCAAGAGCCCCTGATACATTAATAAAAGTGAAGAGAAATCAAAGAAGATACCTGACGTCAACTTTGGACCTCCATCTACATATATGTGAATGTGCTCCTCATGTACACATGAACATGCATCCACACACCCCTCCCATATATACAACATTCACATTGCAAACAATAATCCCCCAGCTAAACAAACAGTTAGATTCTTTGTACATTTTCACCATGAAATAAAAATTGGAGATATATTGTTGTCTGTTGAGTACATGGTGGGGGGTCAAGGGATACATTTCTGGAAGTGGAATCTCTGATTTGTAAGGAATAGGCACTATACACGCCACTGCCCAGGACCAAACAATGCTTGACAAGTAGCTATAAATGTTTCAGCAGCTATTGCAAGATCCATTCCAGATCTGCTCAAGCTTCAGCTCTCCAACTGTCCTAATGAATGGGAGAAATAACTTCTGCCTTCTACTTTCTACCACCTCTATTCAACAGACAAAAAGGGCTGTGAGCCAAAACCATCTGAAGGCTATAAAGTACTGATAACATAAAAGTGTTGTAATTTGAAGATGTTACTCACAAGGATGTCAACTGACTGATGCTAGGTTGAATAGAAATGACAGCAAGCTAAAGATCTTCTCCAAGAGGCTTTGCCAAGGGAATACTGTACAACATCAGACTTCAAAGCAATGTCTACCAGTCAAATGTTCTGCTCTGGGATGGTGTGATCCACCACACACTTTCTTGAGATGCTGTGAGCAAGTGTTATGGTGAAAGACCAACTTCCCTGTGGGCCCACAATTCCAAAATCTGACTGGTAGGAAAAAAATCCTTGATGCCTTGAGGGCAATATAAAAGGATATATTGAGCAAGCACTGTAGCTCACCCTGAGTCATGGGATTGGGCTGAGGCAGAGGAAGAGACATCACAAGAATGATAACAGAATGAAATCATTCCTTTGAATCACAGACAGTAGTGATTCATACAACTCTTTCTTCTAGCACCTACATCATCTATGGAACATAAAGATCTTCCATGATCTAAAAACGAAGTGGAATCCTTGTGACTGGGTCCATGCTGAGGCCCTTTGCCTGTATTCCTTGGCTTCTGTGATATTTCATTCACTTGAAAGAGAACTGACTTAGCAGCATTTTCCTCACCAAGTACAGAATCATTTGTTCTGTATCAACCTCTACTGCAGCTTGGGATGGGAGGTGTCTATTGTCTCTCACCTAACTATTGCAATAGGTCCCTGGTTGATTTCCCTGGTTCCAATCTCACAGTGCTGCCAGAAGGATATTTCTTGCAGATGGAGCAGAACCTTTAAGAGGATCTGTATCTCCACTTGAAGTCTAATCACAGAACACAGAGAATGTGGCTCTTGGCACTCATTGCTGGCCCTCTAGATTCCATTCAATTCCTCAAGCTCCGATGCTATTTTTGGTTCCTAAAGGGTACCATATTGTTTTCTTCTTGCTTCTTCTTATACTGTCACTGCAAGGATTTTGAGATCAGATCAGTAAATATCCCACATGAGATCTGTAACTTCAATACGTAGGAGAATTGTTGGGATCTAAAGACTCCCCAAAATACTTATTGAAAAAAAAACTCCAAATGTTATGTCCTTAGATGGTTTTGCTGTCTGTGAAACTTGGGTCAGACATATATTCGTGAAATGAATGCCTGTTTAACATACCTGGCAATATGTCCGCCCCATGGTAATTGGGTATCACTCCTGACTTTTCTTTGTTAACCAAAATGTTCCTGCGTTTGTAGATCTGGGTTTGTGCAGGTTAGTGGGCCTGGACAAGTGGCACCCTAATGTTGGGCTGAAGTACGGGGGAACTAACCCAGTATTTTAAGAATTTTTTCCCACCAAATCTAGCAACCAGGAAAATATAATTATATTCTAAAAGTTTCATTGGAATTTCTTCATTCTCCTTTCCCCACCCACCCTGGATGTGCGCAGTCCAGCCGGACTTACGGTGACCTAGGTAACCTCCCCCTGCCCACCTCCAAACCTCAGGCAGTCCACTGGCCCCAGCTCCTCCTACCAGCCAGCTGGAACTGGCACTGTGCCAGGCCCGGGAGAACCCCCTGGGCCACACCCCAGCTCCCCAGGTTAAATAGCGCCCCCCATTGTCACCGCCTCCCTTTCCCCCCCACTTGGGATGCTCGCAGTCCAGCCGGGACTCACAGCCACTTAGTTAAGCCCCCCCAACCTCAGGCGCCCATTGGCCCCAGCTCCTCCTACCAGCCAGCTGGAACTGGCACTGTGCCAGGCCCAGGAGAACCCCCTGGGCCACACCCCAGCTCCCCAGGGGGGTTAAATAGCACCACCCTCATTGCCACCGCCTCCCTTTCACCCCCCACTCGGGATGCTCGCAGTCCAGCTGGGACTCATAGCCACTTAGTTAGGCCCCCCTCAACCTCAGGCAGCCCACTGGTCCAAGCTCCTCCCACCAACCAGCTGGAGTGGGAGCTGCTCCAGGCCAAATAATTCAGTTCAGTGAAAAACCGCACAGAAATTGAAAGAACGTCTTAAGAGTTAAAACGACAATGCCCAAGTCAAAGTGCAAATCCATGAGAAACAAAACCCAAGAAAACAAATCTCCCACTGAAGGAATTAATCCCATAATGTTAGACTCCAACCAGAACAAACCCATGGAAAATAGTCAAGAAAGCCTGACCCAGGATAACGACTTTCAAAACATGACCATTACCATGATCAATATTATGAAAGAGGAAATCCGGGAGGAATTAAATAACTGCATCAATCACTTTGAAGAGGAACACAACAGACACTTGGAGGAGTTGAGAAAAACAGTTCAAGAAACAAAAACAGGCATAGAGCAGTTAAAACAGACTCAAGCAGAGTTTAAAACTGACCGAAAAGACAAGTTATCTTCAACCCAGAACTCAACAGAAAGTCTTATCAGCAGAACTAACGAAGCAGAAAATAGAATTTCAGACCTTGAAGATAAAGTGGCAGCATTAACCAGCTCAATGGAAGAGGTTGTTAAAGCCAAAAGATACTCGAGAGAAATATTCAAGAGTTATGGGACACCCTGAAGAAGCCGAACATGCGTATTCATTGAATACCAGAGCAAGAATCTCAAAATACCACACCTGAGGAAAATTTTCAAACTATCATCAAGGAAAACTGTCCTCATCTATAAAAAGAGAGGCCCATACATATACAAGAGGCATTCCGCACCCCAAACAGATATGACCAAAATAGAAACTCACCACGGCAAATAGTAGTTAAAACACTCCACATTCAAGATAAAGAAATGGTGTTGAGAACTTCAAGGGAAAAAAAACAAGTTACTTTTAAAGGTAAACCTATTAAAATTACAAATGACTTCTCAATGGAAACAGTAAAAGCAAGAAGAGCTTGGAGAGATGTACTTCAAGTACTGAATGAGCAAAAATGTCAACCCAGGCTGATACGCCCCGCAAAACTGTCCGTCATAATCGAGGGAGAAAGAAAAATTTTCCAGCACAAAGACAACTTAAAGGGATACATGTCCACCAAACCAGGCCTTCAAAAAATGCTAGAAATGATACTCGAGGTTGAAGAAAAAAACAAGCATATCCAGGAGAACAGAAGGGAAATATAATATCACCAAAACCTAAAAGCAAAACAATACACTTACAAAAGCCACTAAACATAATAAATGTCCGGAATTAAAAATAGTTTCTCCATTATAACATTAAATGTTAATGGACTTAACTCACTGATCAAGAGACACAGATTACAAACTTGGATTAAAAATCACAATCCATCAATCTGCTGCCTGCAGGAAACCCATCTCACCACAAAAGATAGGCACATCCTAAAAATAAAAGGTTGGTCCAAAATTCTGCAAGCTAATGGAACCAGAAAACAGGCAGGGGTTGCAACTATGCTATCGGACAAAGTGGACTTCAAACCAAAAAAAATCATAAGAGACACAGATGGATACTACATTTTAGTCATGGGTACAATTCATCAGGAAGACTTCACAGTATTGAACATATATGCACCCAATACGGGCCCCCCACATTCATTAAGCAAACCTTACAATGTCTAAAGTGAGAAATCAATCCCAAAACGATAATTCTTGGGGATTTCAACACCGCCCTCTCAACATGGGATAGATCAATGGGTAAAAAACTTAACAGAGACACTTTGGAGCTTAATCAAACCCTTACTGAAATGGACCTTACAGATCTCTATCGAATTTTTCATCCACGCACCAAAGAATACACATTTTTCTCAGCAGGACATGGAACTTTCTCCAAAATAGATCACATATTGGGCCACAAAACGAATCACCACATATACAGGAAAGCTGAAATTGTAGCTAGTACCTTATCAGACAGCCACGGCCTAAAGCTTGACACCCATAACACAACAAGCAACAGAAAATACACTAACTCCTGGAAACCTAACACTATGATGCTGAAGAATTGGATTCAGGAAGAAATTAAAAAGGAAATAAATAAAATGTGGGAGAAAAAAAGAAATTAAAAAGGAAATTCAAGATTCCCTGAAAGCAAACGATGATGAAAATACAACTTACCAAAATCTCTGGGACACAATGAAAGCTGTCCTAAGAGGTAAGTTCATAGCTCTTAATGCCTACATCAAAAAAATGGAAACATCAGAAATAAATATCTTAACAATGCAGCTTAAAGCTTTAGAGACACTAGAGCAATCTGATCCCAAAAGCAGTAGAAGGGAGGAGATTAGCAAAAGAAGGGGAGAAATATCCAAAATCGAGATTAGGAAAATAATACAGAAAATCAACCTGTTAAAAAGCTGTTTTTTTGAAAAAACCCCTAGCTAAATTAACCAAAAGCAAGAGAGAGAAAGCCCAAATTAACAAAATTAGAAATGAAAATGGAGTTATCACTACTGATAGTCAAGAAATCCAGAGAATTATAAAGTCATATTTCTAAAACTTATACTCTGTGAAATTTGACAACGCAAAAGAGATGAATGAATTCCTAAGTAAACACAACTTACCTAAATTGAATCAGGATGTTGTGAATTATTTAAATCATCCTATAACATATGAGGAAATCAAGGAAGTAATCTTGAATCTTCCCACCAAAAAATGTCCTGGACCAGATGGATTCAGCAAAGAGTTCTACCAGACATTTAAGGAGATAATAACACCAATACTCCTTAAACTGTTCCATCAAATAGTAAAGGAAGGAACACTACCAAATTCCTTTTATAAAGCTAATATCGTTTTAATCCCAAAGCCTAATAAAGATACACTTATAAAAGAAAACTACAGGCCAATTTCTTTGATGAACACAGATGCAACTTAGCAAATTGAATTAAAAAACATATCAAAAAGATCATCCACAGGATCAAGTAGGCTTTATCCCAGGCACACAAGGTTGGTTCAACATACGCAAATCAATAAATGTAATTCACCATATAAACCAGTCCAAAGCTCAAGACCACATGATACTCTCGATAGATGCAGAAAAAGCTTTTGACAAAATCCAACAGCCCTTTATAATCAAAACCCTTGAGAAGGTTGGAATGGAAGGAACTTTTATCAATATAATAAAAGCTGTATACGATAAGCTAACAGCAAGGATTATACTCAATGGGGAAAAACTTGAAGCATTCCCATCTCGATCAGGAATTAGACAAGGCTGTCCACTCTCACCAATTCTATTTAATATTGTACTTGAAGTCTTAGCTGAAGCCATAAGACAAGAAAAGGACATAAAAAGGATTCAAATCTGCAAGGAAGAAGTGAAGCTATCCCGATTTGCAGATGACATGATCTTATACCTGAGGGATACCAAAAACACCAGGAAGCTCCTGGAACTAATTGAGAAGTTCAGCAGGGTGGCAGGATATAAAATGAATGTACAAAAATCAGTGGCCTTCCTATATGCCCAGAATGAAAGAAGTGAAAAAGCCCTGAGAGAAACAATCCCATTTACTATAGCACCTAAAAAAATGAAATATCTTGGTATAAACCTAACCAAGGAGGTAAAAGACCTTTATAGTGAAAACTTTAAAACCCTAAAAAAAATAATTGCAGAAGACACCAGAAGGTGAAAGACCTCCCATGTTCCTGGATTGGCAGAATCAACATCATAAAAATGACCATCCTACCAAAGGCAATATACAAATTTAATGCTATACCAATTAAAATCCTAAAGCAATTCTTTAAAGAAGTTGACCAAACAATCTCAAAATTCATATGGAGGCACAAAAGACCCAGGATAGCAAAGACAATCCTGAGTAACACAAACACAGCCAGAGGTATCACCATACCAAACCTTAGTCTATACTACAAATCCATAGTTATAAAAACAGCCTGGTACTGGCTCCAAAATAGACACACAGATCAATGGATAAGGGTTGAAGACCCAGGTATAAGCCCACACAACTACAGCCATTTGATCTTAGACAAAGGGGCCCAAAAAATCCAATGGAAAAAGAACAGCATCTACAACAAATGGTGCTGGCAAAACCGGATGTCCACATGAAGAAGATTAAAACTGGACCCATACTTTTCACCATGTACAAGAATTAATTCCAAATGGATCAAGGACCTCCACATAAGGCCAGAGACTATAAAAACCACAGTAGAATGTGTAGGGAACTCCCTTGAGCTGATTGAGCTAGGCCAACAGTTCCTAAATGGACATCCAATAGCACAGTCACTACAACCATCACTCAACAGATGGGATCTTTTGAAATATAAGAGCTTCTGTTCAGATAAAGAGAGCACAAAGGCAACCCACAGAATGGGAGAAAATCTTCACTAACCACATATCTGATAGAGCTCTATTATCCAGAGTGCACAAAGAGCTTAGAAAACTAAACACCAAGGAAACAAATGGGCCGATTAAAAAATGGGCCTTGGAACGTAAAAGAAACTTTACCAAGGACGAAATTAAAATGTCTAACACATATCTTAAAAAATGTTCCACATCCTTAGCCATCAGGGAAATGCAAATCAAAACTTTCCTGAGATTTCATCTCACCCCAGTCAGGATGGCAAAAATCCACAATACAAACAACACCAAATACTGGAGAGGATGTGGAGAGAGGGGAACTCTCCTACATTGCTGGTGGGAATGCAGGCTCATACAGCCACTCTGGTGAGCTGTCTGGTGATTCTTAAAGAAGTTAAAGATTGAAATGCCATATGACCCTGCTATACCACTTTTGGGAATATCCCCCCATGTAGCAAAAAGTCACCTCGATAGCACAAGCATGACCATGTTTATAGCAGCACTGTTTACAATAGCAAAGTCATGGAATTAGCCCAAATGTCCAACAGTTGACGAGTAGATAAGGAAAATGTGGTACATTTATACAATGGAATACTATTTGGCCATCAAAAATGATGAATTAATGTGATTTGCCAGGAAATGGATGGAATTAGAAACAATTATATTGAATGAAGTATCCCAGACATGGAAAATTAAGCACCTTATGTACTCCCTAATAGCTGGCTCCTAGTACCAAACTCACTCAGAGACACACAAATCTCTGTAATACCTAAAGTACTTGTAATGATTATAAACTGAAGGGAAGGGGAAAGAGGGCCCCACCAGAAACAAGCAGAGAGGGGGCCATCTTACAGCAGAGAAAATAGGCCACCATCAAGGACTGCAAGTAAGTAATGAGACATCTGGTTAAGTTCACAGACTTTCCTTCCTGATGATTTGCAACTGATGGGAAATGATCTCACCAGAAGGGGAGGGTATATAGGCTGCCAGATAGGAAGTAACCATTTTGCAAATGGGTGATTGACCCTTCTCTCACCGCAGTCTCCTACTTTTATTCCATCTACCTTTGAATATACTCTTATAACAAGACTCTAATTTAACAGGTTTTTAATCTCTGGCCAGGGGGCGACATCCAATACCCATCAGGATGGAGCCAAGGGTATTGCAGGAGCAGCAAAACCAAAAAAAAAAAAAATCAACAAACCATAATTCAGAACATCAGAGACTATATCAATCACCTGGAACTGGGCCAGCCTAATCTCTCCCCATCCTGAAGCTCAGGGAAATGTTGCAGAAGAGGGGGTGGTAAGATTGTAAGAGCACAAGGATGGGAGGAGTAATGATATGTAAGATTCTCCACAGAAGTTAGGGCCGAAGGAATCATAATAGGACTTTGCATGACCTGCGCTATGTCCAACACATTATTGACCCCACAAAGTCTAGCATGGACTAAAGGTACTGGGATCCTTGAGGCTAGGGACTGACAGTCACAGTAATGTTCCTAAACTTAAGAGGAACACAGGAAAGATTCTGGGAAATGCCCCTGAGTCCTTGCACCTCATTGGAGAGAAGGACCCAGAGGAGAGTTTGGCATGCACATTAAAGGATGCTCCAGGGATTGGGGGGAGGAAAGGCACTGGGGAGTAGGGAAGGAGCAGGGAGGGTAGGGGGGAGCAGGGTCAGGGGGAGGTGGAAGGAGCGGGGAGGGGATGGGGGAGCAGGTGGGTCAGGGGGAGGTGGAGGGAGCGGGGAGGGGGGAGCAGGTGGGTTGGGTGGAAGTGCAGGGAGGGAGGGGCCCCGTGTACCTGTTAAGTTTGTATGAGTGGAAATAATAATAATAATAAAAAAGTAATACAGTTAAAAATGTTTGTGAAATGAAGCTTCTGTTTGGATAGAAGCATCTTGGTTAATTTATTAGTCTTTCTAAATGAGCCGTTAATCAGTAGGAGTTTGAAGAAGAGATAGAGCTAATGGTGGAGCTGATAGGACAGTTGTGATACAGAAAAGATTCTGGGAAATGCCCCTGAGTCCTTGCACCTCATTGGAGAGAAGGACCCAGAGGAGAGTCAATATGGATTGTAGAGTCAAGAAATTACACCAAATATTGTGCACTATAGTGAATTTTAAGATGTTACTTTAGCCTATAGGGATAAATGGGAGCAAAAACAAACAGGTATTGTTTGCATTACTCCATAAACAACTATCAAAAGCTGTTGAGAAGAATGGACCAGAGGTTTTGTTCTGGAGGACAGACTTTACTTTAGTGTAAAAAGTAGGTTTTATGGAGAGGGAGACTGACCCTGAAATCAATAGATGTCAGTGGCAGGATCATGTGTACTAGTAACTGTCCTGAAATTCTGCACTTGCCACCTGTCCATTATTCATTTGTTAAATAGGGCCAGGATAGGACAAAATTGAAGTGACACTTTGCACCCCCAATCCCATTTTTTTGGCAGATATCATTACATGTTTCTGATCCAGACTCGTGGAACTCCTCCCATGAATAAAATACCAGTTGATTAGAGATGGTTCTTGAGCTCTTCCTTTTCCAGGTTTAGTTACAGCTCTGGCACTGCACATGTGGAAAATGAAATGATGATTTTTTTTTTACATGTCATGATGTCTCTGATTTGCTTTACTTGTGATATGATGATGAAACCTCTAGAAATTGTCACTAAGTATCAGATTAGAGTGATAGAACTGAGGCTTCTATTAGGCTTCTGATGGTTTTTAGCATCAGGCAAGATGTCCGATCTAGCTCCTGTTGACAGACAGTATAGATTGCTAGCTCAGAAATTATCTTAGCAGCTAGCAGGTGTTAAAACACCAAATAAAAGCAACAAAAATAGAACATCTTTCCCACTAACTAAACAAATACAACCCAAACTATCCCAAATTTATATCTTCTTCAAAAGGGCTATTCAGATAAAAATTTGATTTGTGTGTGTGTGTGTGTGTGTGTGTGTGTGTGCGCGCGCGCACACGCGCATGTGCATATGTGTGTGGCCATGGTATATATGTGAATGTCAGAGAATCACTTAAAGTGTCCATCCTCATCTTCCATTCTGTTTAAGACAAGATTTTATATTTGTTTGGTGTTATACTGCATGCACCAGGCTATCTGACCTATGAGTGTCTAGGAATTCTCTCTCTACCTCCCATCTTGCTGTAGGAGCATTAGGATTGTAGTCATTCACTACTGGACCTAGCTTTTACATGAGTTCTGGGGATTTGAACTCAGATCCTCATGCTTGTACAGCAAGCACTTTTATCTACTGAGCTATTTCGCCAGCCCAAATATTGATACTTGACTTAGAGTCAACACATGAGAGAAAACATACATCATATATAACAAGGCTTATCAATATTTTATCATTATGTTCTTTTTCTAAAAAATTATTGATTGCTTTAGCTTGTATACATACACATGTGAACACCTATGTGCTGACTCATTCTATCATGTGGGTTCTGGAGATTGACCTTGGATCATTGGGCTTGCACAGAGAGGCATTATATTCTTCCTATAGACTTCTGTATGCAGCCTATACCATGCCGTCTCTTCTGGGAATTATTACTGAATCATGAGCCTGAAGAAAGTAGAGTCAACAGAGAACAAGCCAGTGTTTTAATTTAGACTCATTCCTTCCAGAGCAGTAACGCTTCTCAGGAGAGTATTAGACAATTTTCTAGCACTTTCCAAGTAATTGACTCCTGTAACACCCTGGCAAGAAAGGCAGAGTGAAGAATGTGTCCATATTATAGAAAAATCATTTCTCCGTTTACTCAGGAAAGCTGTTGGTGGTTTAATGTGTGCTGGGACCTGGGATGGCACCAGACAGAGCCTAGTGATCCAGACAGGGAAAGAATCGAAATTCCATCAGTACACATTGGGACATAGTCCCTTGTTGACCAATATCAAGTTGGATTAGTTACAATACCCATCACCCCAGCTATCAGTTCTTTTCAGTTTCCTGATTTCACATAAACCAGCAGTGGAAACTTACTTAAGTAGTGAGAACTTCAGAGGAGTTAGCACAGTATTCTGAGAGCAGGATGCTTACTTTAAGAGAGGATTCCCAAAGGAAATGAGGCAGAATAGAGTTCTGGAGTGGGGAGGGGATTTCTCAGTTTGCCAAACAGGAAAGAACATTGTTAAAAAGGACATTAAGGGTACGTGAGGCAATGTGGAGGATGTGCTGACACCTTTGCTGAGCAACACACACTTTACCATGGGTGAATGATAAGGTGCATTTTCCCTTAACAAGTAACTGTGATATCAGTAGCCACACCCCTTTAATTGCACACTTATCTCATGTGTTATCCTCAATGTAGTTGCTGAAGACTAAATATTTTCTTTTAAATATAGGTTTTTTTCTTTCTTTTTTTTAAAGGCATTCTGAGTAGTTGTCTCTGCCACCCTTTTCCTCTCTACTCCTTCCTTGCTACTTTCTCCCCTCTTCCTCTTTTCCTTCATCAATCCATCCCACTCTGTCCCAGACTCCTGCCTGTCTGCTTCTATGGTCTCAGGGTTCCCTCTGTATCATCTGTTCTAGAGGGATTTCAGACCTCTGTGGCAGGTCAAGTGGCACCTCCTTAGGGAGACCACTGATAGGGGAAATTCCACCTTTACCTGTCTAACCCTAGCCTCTAAAACTCTTTCTGCATTTAATTATTTCTTTTGAGATCCTTGCTAGTTTATAGGGGCTTGTTGGTGTGTCAGTCATTGTGTAGGTCTGGTAAGGACAGGTCTCATGACAATGAGTTCCTAGTTGCAGCAGCCCTGTGTTTGAGTGGATTGTCTTGTCCAGCAGTGGACCTCCCCAACTTAGGCTCTTACAGAAGAGACCCCTCTTCTGTAAGGTTCTCTGAACCTTGGGATGGGGAGAGACTTGGTTGACCTGATTCCGAGTGAGCATTGCAGGGTCGCTGATACTCTGTATTCTGGTTGGCTGTTGTCATCTATTTCATTGCTATTGCACTGTACTAGGCTACGCTCTGTCTGGGTGTTGAGATACTTTCTTATCTAAAGTTAAAATGAGAAGTATTTAGATGGACATTTACTATTGGGTATTGGTGGTTAGTGGTGAGACATCTCATCCTATCCACTGTCAATTTATTCCCCTTCCACTGTTGTTAGACTGCTTTACATTGCTGGGTGTGTGTGTTCCCTGTCATGGGGTGGTGGTGATTAGGGTTAGTATACAGGTGTTTAGTTACCTAGAGGCTCTTTACTGTGTACTATTCCTGTCCTTCCCTCTCCTTTTCTTATATAGAAGCCTTTTTTTTTTTGACAGTTTGACCATGTTCTTTTGTTTCTGTTTTTTGGGACCTTTTTGCCCCCCACCTCAGCTTCATTCCTTTGTGTTTGTGGGTATCACAAGGACTTCTGGTTGATTCCATCAAACTGATGGTTTAGTGCAAGGATCCACTTATAAGGAAGAACATATAACATCTACCTTTCTGCTTCTGGGATATTTCACTCTGTGTGATTTCTTCCAGTTCAGTCCATTAACTGGCAAATTTCATTAATTCATCTTTCCTGATAGCTGAATAGTATTCCATTGTGTATATGTACCACCTTTTCATTAACTATTAGTACTAGGTTGTTTCCATTTCTTTGCAGTTGTGAAAAGGGCTGCTGTGAACATAGTTGTACATGTGTCTCTGATGTAGAGTAGAGTGTTCTTTGGGAATATTCCTAGGAACAGTATGGCTAGGTCATATGGAATTTTGATTTTTAACTTTTGTAGGAACCTCCAAATTGATCTCCAAAGGGGTTATATGAGCTTACAGTCCTACCAGCAATGTATAAGGGTCCTCATTTTTCAACATTCAGGCCAGCATTTGACTGGTATGAGATGATATTTCTGGGAAGTTTTAATTTGCATTTCCCTAATGACTAGGGAGGTAGAACATTTTTAAAAGATTCTTGTTATACATTTGAATGTTGTGAAGACTAAATATTTTCTGATTGAACAATCAAAACAGATGATATAGACAGAAGAGATATAGATGAGTTTTGAACCGATATAGGCTTTCATTTATTCTTTTCAAGAACTTGTGATATACCCTGAAATATAGGCAGCAAGTAAAATTTGAGCTACTGATGGGCCAGTGAAATGAAGAAATTGAATAATTCTGGACATAATTAGAGAGGCATGACATCCACCATCAACCACCTCTAATAGGTAGTTATGTCTGCCTTAACTTACTTGAATTTTGAAGCATGCTTCGCTTGTTTTTGTCTCTCTTCTTTCTCCCTTCATTCCTTCTGACTTAAATGAAGTCTTGGGCCCATCCTGCTCATTGATATGTTGAGTTTCCTACTAATTTCTCATAACTTAGCTCAGATACATTCTATTGACTGTATACTTATGAATCATTACGAAATTTCCCAATTCCAATTTACATGTTTTATGCCCTGAAAGCATCTCAAATAAGTTTATTTCCCTGAATTACTTATAATAAGCCTCAAAATTAGGGACCATTCCACATCCAAATGTGTTACTGGCTTCAAGAAAGTGTGTGTGTGTGTGTGTGTGTGTGTGTGTGTGTGTGTGTGTGTGTGTGTGTGTGATGTGCAGGAAGGATTGGAACTATCTTGACAGAAGTCCTGGATAATGCTGTGGATGAGTTGTCTTCAGTTGGAGCTGAAGACCTGAATTCAACTTTGCCCAATAGGTCATTACTTTGAGGGAAGGCCGCTTTCCTGAATGGAAGGATGCTGCAAGGGTAACTGATATCTGAGGACTATCTCTCATCAGTCTTCTCTGCAGGTGAGGAGTACCATATTTATTACTGAAGGGAGATCTAGTGGTAGATCAGAGAGCATCCTCCGCAGACCTGAGCAAAGGACAAGTTTGTTCCTTCATCACTTGGCTAATGGATTTTCCTGTACCTTTACTTTTGTATTCTCATAAAATTTCTACTAGCAAGCTACTGTTAGTGACAACTTTTATGTTTAAGACAACAAGTTTAGGGCTGAAGTCAATTTCCCGATGCTCACACAGGACCTGGAGAGCAGAATTATTAATACAACTCAAATTTTTAGCTCCTGTCTTTTCTACCTTTCATCCTGTCCCCGTGTCTACTTTTTGTTTAATGATTATTTTTATTTAAATGATTCCTATACTGAAGTTTATTTGTGTTTTGTTCTCCATTTCATTTACCCATTTTTTTTGATTGCTGAAGGTCAAGATCCACCTTGCAGGAGTCTTTTCTCTTGACTTGAAGTAGAATAGATATCTAGGTTAATAATAAATAGTTTTACTGGTTTTAAGTAAAGAAAAATCTGTGTCTTCCCAGATACTGTTGTCCACACAGGTTTTCTCAGCTTTCTTCTTGCCCGTCTCCACTTCCCTTCTCCCCATGATTCTCACATATGTCATTTGTGGAACTTTGTCAATATTTTCATATTCATCTGCTCTGCTTTCATTTTTTCGTGGCTGAGGAGCATCATCCCCTGAAGACAGCGGCTTGAGATCCATGCTACTTCCTTTCCAAGACAACAAATGCAGGCGTTTTATAAAGTCAGCAAAAAATTAACTTAAAATCTTGGCAGCCATTGAAACACTAGCCTCTGCTACGTTCTTTCAGCCAGAGGGAAACATCTTATCATTTGACGGGTTTACGTTAAAATTCCAGTCTTTGTGCATCTGCGTGTGTTGTCTATATGTCATAGCTTAGCATAGTGTCTTTCTCTTTTATGTTGGACAACTCAGCCTTCATTTTAAAGTGATGACACTTCTTTCTATCTGGGTACTGCAGGTGATACAATAAAGATGAAACCATAGACCTTGCCTTCCTAAAGGTTTTATGAAGTAGATAAAGGAAAGTCAATAAAAGACAGGAGGTTCTGAGTGTTTCTTAGATATATACCCTTTTATGGTAGCTCATAGGTGAATGAAGACTCTAAGCCATCAAGGAATATCAGGCATTTCTCCTTGTAAGCACAGCCCAGGAATTGAAATCACAAGTCTTGAATGCAAGTATTGGACTAAGTACTTGGTATCGGTACAATCCACAACATTATGATTAGCTTTTCCCTGTGTTATTCTATTCAGCTCAAATTTCTAATAAAAATATTTCCTAAGTTTGGCGCAAAGTTTAGATGAGAAAATGCATGAAAGGCCCAGAGTGATAATGGTGTTGTGATAAGTATGCAAGGAAGGCAGATCCTTTTCTATAACAAGGTTTGGTGAAGCTTACCACACTTGGTGCAATTTAAAGCATTCTGCAGCTATTCATACATATTTGATGTCATGGAGTAAGATCATCTCCTAAGGTATGCTTTAGACAAAGTCAAACACATAAATAGGTCTTTTTGGAGTTTCTGCTTAATTTAATACAGAATAGGTCACTGGAAATCTTTTCTTTCTTTTTCCCAGCCCTAGAGCTGGGATTCTGTTTGTTTTAGGGCTATCCAGCACTATTGCTAGCACTAAACTGTAAAGAACTTCAAAATATTACTCAGTGCTATTACACATTGAGTCTTTGGTCCTCATTAAGATAAATCTACACATTAATAAGGGGTGCGGCTACTTTTCTTTGCTGTGAAAAAGCTCAGACTCACACAGAAAGAGAAATGGGTATTTATTTTGCTTACAGTCCCTGAGAGGATAGCGCCATAGTGGCTGGAGTTACATAGCAGAAGGCGTGACAGTAGGCTGGAGGTCAGCTCAGGTCATCTTAAACATCACGAGGAAGAGAAGAAGAACAATTTGAAAGGAAATAGGGCCAGGTTACCAAACCTCAAGGCCTGCTCACTGTGACACTCCTACCCCCCACCCCCGTCTCCAGTGACACTCCTTTCTTTAGAAAAGCTCTATTTCCCCAAGGTATCACAGCCTTTCCAAATATCAATACCAATGAAAGATTAAAACACATAAAGATGGAGGGCCAACTCACCTTCAATCCCAGATAATAAGGTATGAAATTAAGGATCATTACTCTGATGACAACATAATACAGTCCATATATGACATACAGATCACATAAAATGCAAAATTTAAATCCTTAAATATCTGATATACAAAGCAAGTTTGTGGATTCAAAAAATAAGTGCATGCTTATGTCCTGATCTGTGGTGGCTTCTCATCCTAGCTCACTGAATTTTCACAGCAATTCTGTGGGGGTGTTAGTGTCTTAATTCTGTTGTGTGATGTGAATGAGCTGCTTTTCCTTGGTTTGTGTGGTCAGTAAGGGACTAAAATGCAATGTCTGGTGTTGTAACTGGGTGGGGAGGTTGTAGATCTGAGATCTCACTCAATAATCTTCCCATATAATCATGGGCTGGAATGCAGTACACAGGTCAATCCTCATGTGTGCTCAGGAAGACACCAGGACACATGACATCCTATAGTCACTCATGAGTCAAATGATGTTTCTGTACCAAACATCTTGTGCTCATTTATTATTTATTGATAAATGCTCAGCTTTGAAATGTGAAGTCGTTTATTTTTCTTATGTTTTCATCTGAAGTAGGAACCAGCAGAGTATAGGTTTTATCTTTTTTTTGTAGGGTAATGTGCACATGTGGTATGTGAGAAAGATGGTGAAGATTGAATGTTCTAAAGGACACATGGTTGGGTAGAGTGGAGGGAAGAAGCTTGTGTTCTGTGAGTGTTTGTCTTCATGTGGGAACTGCAAGCATTGTCTGTGCCTACCCACCCCCCACCCCACCACCTGTTTGTAAAATATTAACGACTATTCATTTCAGGGGTTGTAACTGAGAACCTTTAGGTCTTAAGTTTTAGTGAGCTTACAAGGCTTCCGAGAGGTAAAATGAGTAAACATGATGTCACTTTTTGATCCCCTCGACTGAGATGTAAGACTCGGAAAATCTGAAAGAGGGGATGTTTCATCGGCGGGATCTCATTTGATATGCACCAAGGGGTTTTGCAGGAACAGCATTCCCCAGTCTCAAAGCATTTATTGAATGTAAACTGTGAACCCCTAAATCAGCAACTTACCAGAACCAGTTGTATTAGTTTTCTGTTCTGTGTGACAAGCTACCAGGAGTGTGGGGGCTGAAAATGACATCCATTCATTTCTGTGAATATGTAGTCAAGGCCTAGCTCCTTGTGTCTGCCATACAGGGGTCTCAATGAGGCTAAAGTGTAACCATTAGCCAGAGTGAATTTTCACTGGATCTTCATATTCTCTTCCATTCTTACTATGTTAAGGAAAGAACTCAGTTCCATGTAGTTGTGGGATTAGGTTTTCTGTTCCAACATGTAACTTCTCTTTTGAGGTGCTCTAGAGCATGACTTCCTAAGTCAGTAGGATTTCTCTTTTGCTTGTAGTCTGTTCTGTCTGGGGAGGTCTAAACCTTTGTTTAGAAAGCTTGTCTGCTTACCTGAAGGTCTACCCAAGAATACCTCCTGTTGATCCACTCAGTCAGAAGGGGCTCTAATTATGTAGCAGACTATGTCTTGGAACCACATTCTTTTTGTTAGTACATTCAAAAGGTTGTACAATCATCGCAAGAGGCTGATTTTTAGAACTTTTACAATGTGTCACCTTCCTGTTTTTGGTCACCAGTTGAGAAAAATGTTACTATTTTAGTCTTTTAGGAAAAATCACATATGGGCATAATTATTGCACAATATATTTGTTTGATGAACATTTAAATCAATATCAGGCAAAATATTGATCAGCCAATTTATTGATGGTAGTTTTATGTAAGTCATAAATACTGCATGGCTTTTAAATATTCATTACCCATATCATCCTTGTAAAATATTTGAAAATAGCAACTAATGCATATGCTTTGCTTTTTATTACTGAATTTTACAAATGGAATGACGAAGTTTGTGGATTGTGTCTGGACTTCCAACCTACATAGTACAGAAGTGAGCCCATAAAAATTAGAATTTAGATACATGTGGAGCAGACTGCTTCTGGAGTAATCTTGATCAAAACTAGAGGTTGATAATGCTGACTTGACCTTTTTACACCTTTTAGAAAAGGACAGAATGATGCCCAGCTCTAGAGAAAAAGGTGGGTGAAAGAAAAATAGAGCCCCCAAAGGGGTTCTGAGCTCCAGAACAAATGCCAAGTTCAACAGAGGCTGAACAAGCCCTGGACCTTGGTGTCATTCTGTGGCTGCCTATGGGGCAGAGAGCCCAAGTGTCTTGTCCCCTCTTCCTCTCTCTCATTACAATTATTAATATTTTTAAATTTTTTATTATCATTTATTCAACTGTGCTCATGTGCATGTGTATGTACGCCCGCGCGTGTGTGTGTCTGTGTATGTGTAGAACCACGGACGAATTTGCGAACTACCATGGACGCCTCCACCTCCTTCTGCCCCGGGATTCACAGGCTCCGCCCTACCAGGACCAGAAGTGCAGGCCGTCCCCGCTTCTGCCTGGCATCTATACGTGGGATCTGGGATCCGAACTCAGGACCTTCTGCCTGCAAGGCGGAGGCTTAACCTCTGAGCCACCTCTCCAGCCCCTACAATTATTAATATTTTTATGGAACAAACCAAGCTTGATAGCTAGATTCTGTATCCATCACCAACAACATTATTTTACAGTGTGTAACTTTGAACTTTCTCTCTGAACATAGAGGCAGTAAGTAACTGTCTAATAGCATTAATATAAATACAGTTTAAGCTTTTGCATATCAGACACATTAGACAGTAGACTTAAGTCTTTCTTTCAGTCAGTCAATATTTAGTAACCAGCATGATGACTCAGTAGGTAAAAGTACCTACATGCAAAACTTATTGGCTGGAGTGAAATCCTTGGAGTCTTCATGGTAACATGCATTCTCATTCTCTCTCTACTATTCCTTCTCCCTTCCATCTCTCCACCTCATGCTTCTTTCAAATAGGTAAATAATAAAAATTAAAAATAGGTTAGCAACTAATTTATCCATCAGTGCAAACTAGTTCTCAGCAAGCTCAAATCATGGTTCATGTGAAGCATGGAGGAATGTGTTATTATGATTCGGGTGAAGTTCACTAGGACAGGACAGCTTGTAATAAAAAATGAAGGCACTAAAAAGAAGTATAAAATTTGACTTATTGACTAATTTATTTTCTTAAGAGTCAGAAGAACAAGAATATTTGGGAGTAGGGATGGCAGAGGAGTGTGAGCATAGATTAAAAATAAGATACTTTAACAGTAGCACTAAGTCCACTTTCCTGTTAAGAGAATTCTATCTTTTAAATAGAATACTCTTATTTTTAGTCTTGAAAGTATAGTACTTGGATGTTTTTCATAAATTCACATTTTTCTGTGAAGTTCTGTAGAGAGAACCGCAATTATTTATTATCTGCAATTATCCTGTGAGGTTCTCTAGAGAGCAACACCTGCATCTTAACTCTGAGTTTATGATTCTTTTGAAATAATAAACGTTCTACTGAATGAAAGACATCTAAAACACTTACTGAAAATTGAGTTGATTTTATCTACTTCTGTAATACAAGTTTTCATGTACATTCTGAAGATAGTGAGATATTTCTTTTAGAAAATCCCTTGCCAAAATTTTCAATGGCAAGTTCAACGAAACCTCCTTCAGAGCTGAGCCTAATGGGTTTACTGGCCTCTCTCATGTATTTCTCAGAGAATACTTCAAAGAACCATCTGATCATTAACAGAAAAGACAATGTAGAGGAACCAAATCAGATCATATCTTTAAGAGCTCTGTGCTCTCTCTCTCTCTTTTTCTCTCTCTCTCTCTGTCTCTCTCTCTCTCTCTCTCTCCATGTGTTCTTGCACCTGTCTACCACAGCCAGGTGTAGTCTGTTAACAGATTTCTTCAGCCACAGGGAGTATTGGTGTCTTCCTCTGATCCCTATTCATGAATATATTTGAAGTATGAGGGTCTCTATGCTTGCTATAGTTGCATACCTCAGTGGTTTTGGCCCTTTAATGGAAGATAGGTGCAGAAGGTGAGTTACTAAACTATCCTGCATGGATCTCAAGCCATTTTAAGTTTTTTTTTTTTGCTTTAGTAAGTTCTAAAGACAAAAGATTTAGTTACATAGGATCAGATCATCCAGAAATATCCAAATGGCAAAGTGAAAGGTATTATCCATTTTTTTGGTCATGTTTCTTCCTTTTCAAATGTTTCTCTCATTTTCTGATTCAGGACCAATCGTTTTGTAACCCAAACCCAAACTTCATTTGAATTAAAACTAAGGAGATTATTACATTTTGGAACATAATGTTCTCTCTAAAGCTCATATACCGAAGGCTTAAATTTCAGGTGATGGTGCTATTGAGAAAGTTCTAGGATGTAGGACCTAGTTATAAGAAAGTTAGGGTGCTGTGGATGTGCCCTTGAAAAAGATATTGGATCAGCTTTTCCTTTCTCTTGCTTCTCAGCCACCATGATGGCCCCAGCTTCATTCTGTCATGTGCACACTATAGTGATGGACACATGCCTCACAAATCCGGGGGGATGGGGCCAAACAGGCATGGATTACATCCAAGAGTCCAAATGAGCCTGTCGTCTTTTTAATTTCCTTATGGCATGTATTTTGTCATAGCAAAGGAAGGATGGTGTAGGAAAAGAAACTCTAATTTGTTATTCAAGGATATAAGTTATTGTTGCAAGTTGTCATGGTAACTTTCCTTCTCTTGACCAGTCCGCCAATATCACTGAAATATTTGTTCCAACAAAAACAGGTCCCCCTTACTTATGTCTGTGCTAAATGCTTTTTTTTTAAATGTAAGTAGAAGGCCAATTGTTTCTGCTATTCAGAGGCCTCTAAACATTTTCTGCTGGGTGTATTTATTCTTGTATAAGAACCATGGTAACAACATTTATAAATTATTCTCCTATTTTTTAGATTGCCATTGTGGTGTGAGAACATCAGGAACCACTGGAAATGAAAGGTGTAATTTAGAGCCAGGTCGTCGCTAAATGTCAAGAGGGTGACGTGGTAGTGAAAGTCTGAGCAGCAAGTTTTAGGGAACATGGTACCTAAGAGTCTCTTTTCTCCACCCAACTTTGTCCCTGTGTGTGTCCAGTCCCTTTACTGATCAGCAAATTAGGGATCAGTTGCAAGAGTACTCTGTTGTTTCAAAAAACAGAATTTTTCTGTTTCTGGGCATATTTGTACAAATTCTCAAGTATAGTTCGAGAGACATGTTCCTAGGTAGCAAAATACTTGATGTCTTGGTCCAGGCTGCAATAGCGAAGACTATTGCGTGGCGGATAGACTGCAGAACCCTGTCACTTAATTCTGGAGGCTCAAAGGTTAAAGATGAAGACATCATCAGAGTTCATGTCTTCCAGTTTCAAGTTCATAGTTGATGTTTTCTTACTATGTCCTCACACATGAGAGCAGCTAGGGATCTGTTTTTTATGTGGTCATTAAACTCATTCAGAGAGGGTACTCATGATCCAAAAGCCTCATCTCCTAATATGGTCATGCTGAGGGCTGAGATTTGACTTTGAAGACCACAGCTCAGTGCCTACCACTTCCATACCAGACTAAGAGAGACTTTCTCAAGGTAGTTAAGGAAGACACCATTTACAATGTCAACTTATTGTGAAATTATGGTACTTGTGGCAATGCAAAATAGAATGTGGATTTTATAGATGTATCGTGTTTTAGTGTGTCTCTTGGAGAAGAGGATTGTTCTTTGTATTATCAAGACTTTCAGATGAGACACTGTTACCCTTTGCTAGATTTTTCTTACCCTTGTCTCTTCCCTTCTTATGATCATGGTAGAAGAGGAAGTTCATAAAAAATACCTGGTGGTGACCTCGAATAACCTGCTGCACACACACTGCATTTTTATCCTTGGGGAGTTTGGTGTAGGTCATTTTGGTGTAGGAATTTAAGTAGAATCTAGAGTTGTCCATTCAAACACTATATTCTGATTTCATTGTGACTTCAATGTTCTCTTGGTCTCTGTTTCTCTTCTTGCCTTGGGCACCTTCAAAGTTGAGGATGCCAAAACTCTCTTAGAGTATTTAAAAATTATTTATGCACTGTGGTCACTTTCTTATATTCTTGGTCTTTAGAGTATCTCTGAATTACATGATAAAGGCTGGGGTCTTATTCTTCTTCGAACCAATGACCTGCCTTGTTTCTATGAATCAGAAGCTGAATTGGTAAGAAGTGAATTATGTTTACACTATAGACAAGACAGATGGCATCCTGATAAGCTCAAAGGCACTCTGGGACTGAAATGTCAAAGTCTGAGAAATTTTCTAAGTTACACCTCATTCAGAGTCTAGGTTTTTTCTGTACATAAACAAATTGTATCAGAGTCTATCCATTTCAGCCTTCTGCAATTTTGTTTCAAATGATGGTATGTTCAGAAAAATAATAGGGGTTATACTATATTTTAAAATAAAATCTAATTATCTCAATAATATCATAAATAAACTGAATAGTTTGTACCAAAGATTTTTTTTTAAATTCTCGAGAGAGTGAGGAGTACTTGGAGCATTCTGAATCATTTGTGAATTTACAGGGTAATTAATAGGTGTTTGCTAGATATTTGAAATATTCATACTTATTTTTCTATTGTTGTTTCTAATTGGCAGAGCTATCTTAACCCCAAGAAACCTAAGTGGAGTGAAACAGTGTGTTTGATGTAAATTGTCCAATCATTGTAAATGTTCCAGGCTCCCTGGTAAGTCTTGTGACTATCAGTCAAGTCCATTTTTGTTATTAAATATAAACTGCAGAGTTTCATTTGAGAATAGTCAGGTATGCAAAGTAGAGTCTGTTATGCAGTTGTATAGAGAATTCATGGGGAAAACTCATGTTATTGATTTAGAGCAGATTGAAGTATTCAGGAGTGTGGGGCACTTATTCTTTTAATCAAAATGTCTCGATCTCTGATTTATATAAAAAAAGGTCCAGTGGATTTGGACTTTTCCCCAGGCACATGAGCAGTTATCCCTTCTGTCAGGACTGACATATGTGATATTGACAGAGGAGGAGGCGAGAGATAAGCAGGAAAGATGTGCCTTCTGTTGTGGCATTAGGAAGGAGGTATGCGAACTTCCTTGTAGTTTTGGAAGTTGACAGATCTGGAGTGAAGTCTCTGGTTCTGTTGTTTGTACATTGGGTCACATGGACCTTCTTCTTTATATTGTTCTTAATGACTTTACTTCCCAAGGTCAAAACCTTTTTTTCTGTAAAAAACATTTCCTGATCTTCAGTTTGTAAGATTTAACCAAAATCAACGACTTGGTTAAGGACATGTAAGGCCTGGACACATAGTAAACTGCTTTTTGACTCCATAGGCAATATGCATCATTTCCCAAGGCCTCAATAATCTCATTTTAAAATTAGGCAATTGAGTAGTTACTCAGGTTCTTCCTGTGAAAAAATTTCCCAAGCCTACTTGACCACAGACAATCAAAATTTATCTAATGTCAATAGAAACATTAAGAAACATTAGACATTCTTAAAGATGTAAAGATTTGACAAATGATAAACATTGAAGTCTAATTGAATGTGTCAAAAATGCATCTCATAGGCTGTGATGAATATGCATACAGTTCTTCTAGTAGCTCCAATGTCAAGTTTCACACATCAGATCATCTCAGGAATCCTTTTAATTGGAGAGGGGATTGATAGGGTCTTTTTCCATAGTCTAGACTTTGTCCTAACTTGTTATCAAACCTAGGCTGTCTTTGTACTTGTAACCTTCTTGCTTCAGCCTCACAAATGCTAGAATTACAGGTGTGTGCTACTATGCCTAGTCCAGTAAGACCTCTTTAGGAAAACATACCACTATAAAACAGTCTATTGTCAAACATAAGCATGCATGCATTTAGATATTTTTTCTTTTCTAAAATATCAATACATCTTAGTATTAACCATGTGTTAATACTCATCCCTCTTGTTAAATATCTCTTAACATGTTTCACAAATCTGGTTGGCTAAATCTTGCATCCTGTTTTGGTGAAAGTACTGGCAGGGATTCCTAGCAAGAAATCATTTCACCTTGCAACCTAATGCATATGCATGTGAATATAATTACAAAGCAAGGATTTTTAAAGCCAAGTAATCTATTTGTATTTGTATATGTATTTCTATTCTATTCTATTCTATTCTATTCTATTCTATTCTATTCTATTCTATTCTATTCTACTAATTCATCCCATCTAAAGAAATGCTGATCAAAGCCCACACCACTGATTTTTAGTCCCAGGAATGGTCAGTGCTCTCAATTTGAAAAGGACCTAGGATTAAGCTAGGAATTGGATGGAGCGCACAGCTCTCCTTTTCCCAGGTGGGGGAGGGGTTCTCATATTACACTTCAAGTGTATTTGAAACAGAACCTCCTCTAACCTCCAAAATGCTAGTTTGGGAGAGCATTACTGAGGAAGGGTCATGTTGCATGGCTTGAGGAAAGGCAGCTGCTAATGCCCAAAGAGAGGGGAGGGAAGGATGCAAGGGAACTCATACCTTCTGGGAAAAAGACCTTTACCCCGTAGGAGAGTTTGAGGCCATGCCAGTAGCCTGTGGTGTTGGGAGCATCTTCTTGTGGTAGCCTTCCAGGTCCCCCTGAAGTCTGACTGTCCTGTCACACAGTCTCATCTGCCCCACTCCTCCCCTGACAACTAGTTTTCTGTTTTCCTTGGCTTAAGCCTTTCCATGTGTGCATGTCTTGGCTTGGAGACCTCTTTTTTTCTTTCTTTTCTTCTTTCATTTTAAAAGTCTGATCCCTGTTCTTCTTTGGCAAACCCCTAAGGTCAACCCTCCACCCTGTACCTACAGCTGAAATGTCTGTTTCATCACAATCTGTGACATCCTCTCTTATTTTGTCTATTGTGACTCATTCCTTAGCATTTGAATTAATTATTTTTGTTTTATCTTAAACCATGTATTCCTATAGAATACTTGACTTTTTCTTAATGTTTAACCCTCACTTTGTAGTACATTTGTTTGCTGACTAAGTGAAGTTATAAATAAAACACATCTTTATTAAATAAAATATTTTATAAACTGCACACTATGGGTTAATACATTATGAGCCATATATATGAATACATATGTATATGTTTATCCTCCTTTAATAATAAGAAGCCTATGAATTAGAAATTAATATATAATTATTCATTTGCTATATGCTATGAAATTGAAGTTCAAAAAGTTTCAGAGTCACAATGGTCTCTGACAGGGAAGGGCAAGCATCTGGACTTGGGATTTCTTCCAGATTCATTCTTGTCTTGAATTTCAACACTTTAATATTTTAGTCATTTGTCCTTATTTTTTGAACTTTTGCTGAATATGTGAATGAAAGGCTTGGCACAGAGACACATCAAGGTAGGTTCAAGGTCAGGCACATTTGTACTGATAATGGGAATTGCATCCCCTGAGCATTACACAGACATTGCAGATTGTGGATGGATTTCAGAAATAGAATTTCTCCCTCAAATTTGGTTAATCCTGACATCAGATCACATGGAGTTCGGAGCAAGCACACCTGCAGACATTAAGGAGATGAAGTGCATTTGTGTCGACACACATCCTGCATCAGAAAAGTTCAGAGACATTAAGAGATGCTTCTGTATAATTCATGTTATTTACTAGTGCAATTTCACTGGCCCTCCAAACATCATTGAGCTCTCTACTATAAATATGCATTCAGCCCTTTTCCAAACCACTAGTCATTTGCCCAGCGGGCCATAAAAGCAATGTATCATGTAACCATGTATTGGATGAAATTTCAAAAGCTCTCCATTTAGACAGCAAGCCTTAGTGGGTTTGGGGAGCTGTAACATTATCCATTTAATTATACATTTGGACACACTGAAAAAAAAACCTGTATTATTTACACAATTGCCTGCAATATTCTCTCCAAGCTGTTAGACCTGAGTCAGAAACCATTAGAATGCTAATCAAGAGAAGAATATGAAATATCTTTCCTTGGTGCAACTGCAGCAAGTTTTCTGGACACTTTTATTTCAACCATATGTTCCCCACCCCAGCCTCTTTATCTGAAGACCTTCCAAAGTCTTAGTGGGGTTACTAGAATTCACATTTGGGGATCCCTGACAATCTGGCAATGTTGGCTTTGCACACAATGCGTATATAACACCTTATAGTTGAAGGATAGTCTGATGGGATGGTTGTTAAGTTCACTCAAGGAGATACTTCTCCAAGAGATGGCCATTGCATTAAATGCATTAAATATTATGTTTATTAACTGCATGAGAGACATGGACAAGCTTCTTTTTTGTCTCATATAGTCTAGAGTGTGATAGTGAAGGGATAGTGAAGTACATGGAAGAAATCGCAAATGTTTCTATTTCCTTAGTCCACATTTCTGAGTAGCTAACTACACAATTCCATGAATCGTCTTGGAGCTGACTTCCCAGAAAAAGGCAACGTGTCCCTGTATTATAGGAATGTAGTTGCTAAGACATGGAGCAGGCAGCAGAGCAGGTTGATAAGTGATGTGACAGCACAGAGACCCTAGGGGCACAACACAATCTCAGAGGTTTTTGGATGGACCTTGCTGCTCCTGAATGGTGTCAGGACCCTGAGGCTCAGCCTCTGTTCTCTCATTGCTGCACGCTTGCGCAGTCCGGCAAGTTATCTTGGATTTATGCCTCTAATGTTGTGTATATTACTTGGGTCTGCATCTGACTTTGGCCCTTTCCTGACTCGTCTGTCACTGAGTATTCACCTTTGTCCCCTCTATTCTTCCTGTGAAGTGGAGTCTGTACATTAAACCTGCAGGGATTTGATGTTACTGTAAACATGTTATCTGCTGTCAGATGATGCCCAAGAAATTGGACAAATTCAGCTTCTCACAGTCACTTGTTTTTTTCTAAGCAGTAGTAATTTTGAATGACTTTGGGTGGCTTGATGCCTAAAAGATTGTTCTGTTGTCTTTGATTTTTGTCAACTCTACTAATTGCTCTGTACCGTGATATAATGCACTGGACATTTTTCATATTCCTCAGCTTGGAAAAAGTTCCACTGACAAGAAGCACTGAAGTCTTGCATCGTCAAAGCTTCATGTCTTTAAAAACTCTTGGAGACTTAAAGAGACCTGGACCGAGGATGCAATAATATCAGAAACATCTTTGCTGTTCTTCGGATTGACAGAGCAATATTGCTGCCATCAAAAATGCACTGAGCTCAGAAAAATGACAAATGTGAACTCATGGCAGATAATGGGGTTTTGATAGAACATTTCATTTACCTTGTTCAGCTTAGTGACAATTGTTATTGAACATTAACCTACTCTTTACTGAAGTGCGTGTATCACAGATATGTCTTCACATTAACATACCAATTAAGGAAGCTGGATGTACTGTGAATCTGTCTTCCTGGAAACTCCTTTGATCTGAAGTGGTTTCTTGTCATCATTTGCTCTTGGGAAATCATAGGGCTCTGGAAAATCAGCCAATGAACCATTAAATGTATGTACTCTCCATGCTGTTGTTACATGCACTGGACATTCTATAACTATGTGATACAGTAAAAACAATTCAGCATCCTACCTTAAGAATAGCAACAGCCTCCTGGCTTCAGTGACATGTCCAATCTAGTTGTCTCTGGCAGGTGCTTAGTACACGGTGCTGCTGTCCTTTGGGAAGTTACAGCATTTCACTGCTGACTGCAGGAGATGGTTTCGCTCTTCAACATTTTTCTTTTGACTTTGCTCTTAGGAAATGAGAGGTGAGGGAGGGAAGAGGAAGGGGAAAAGAAGGAAGGGAGGGAAAACAGGGAAGAGAGGGACAAAAAAAGAAAAGAGAGATGATGGGATTAAGCAACATGAACAGCATCTCAGTGGGTACAAGGGCATAGTTACTTGTGAGAATCAGCTGTGCCTGGATCTTGGGCTCTTAGTTTGGGCTGTCTGGCTGTGGGGATCAAATCCCAGTGTTTATTTGTGCAACCCTCACTTCAGTTGGCAGCTGCTTCAGTCGAGAAGTTTTATGGCAGGAAATTTAAGGTGCTGTTGGATCTGGGTGTTTCAGAGTCCTGGGCAGAATTGTTCCTTCTTTGAAAAAAAAGTGACAATCAGCTAAGGACTATTAAGCTTCATGGCCTTGATCTTACCTTATTGCATCTACCCTTACCAGCTCTTAATCACTACAATGTAATAACACTTTTAAAATTTATCGAGACAATTAGAGGCAAACAGTTCTTTTGACCCCCAGCTCTTTCAAAGGCACATGATATTGCAAAAGAAAGTGCAGCCGGGAGGCTGAAGTGCTTTTCAAGGTGTTTGTGGCTTAATGACCATTTTAGATTCCCAATAATATGGGAAGAAGACAGAGTTATATCGTGGGACAAAGATACTAGAATTCTTTTTCATACACATTAGAGTCACACCTTAAGGGAAACTGTAGCTTAGGTTGTGTGTAGAGGAGCTAGAGGTTAACAGACAGAAGAGATATAGCAGAATCTGTGTATGAGGTTGTCTATATAAAAGAAACCCATAACCTATCATCTAGACAATTTTATCAATATAATATATATGTAGCTATCAGAAGCAATAGTAACAATGATGATATAGTAAGAGTGATTTTTGAATACTTACCATGTGCCACTACAGTGAACACTGTATAGCACTGGGGACTCCTTTATCATCACAACTCTAGCAGATAAATATTAATATTATCCTGAAATTTGAGTTAAGATCTTTGAATCTTAAAATGGCATGAAAATCAAGGGAAATCACAGAACTCACAAATAATGTAGTTGAGACTTGAATTTGTTCAACCTGAGTTTTTGACTTAGAAACGATCAGGAAACAAAAAAAGAAATGCTTGGAATGCTCTGAGAAAGGAGTGAGAAGGGGGAGAGTGAAATGGGGGGCATGGAAGAGAGGAGGAAGGGAGAAGAAGGGAGGTACCTACCTATTGAGCCTGTATAACTAGACAAAATAAATGTAATAAAAAAGATGCTGAGAAGTAGCTTATACAATACCAGAAGAGAGATAAGGATTATGGCACATTAAATATACAGGTGTTAGTAAAGTGGATGGATTTAGTAACCACTATATTGATTAACTTTCACCATGTCTTTTTTCTTCTTAACCTTTTGCTTCTTCATATTTGCCATATTAACTTTAGAACATGGCTATAGAGATAAAGAAAGGGAGTTTATGTTATGTTTATGTTTGTGTTATATTCAGAACCATAAAGATAGATGCATCAGTCCCATATTGCTTAGGAGACAACAGGCTTAGATTAGGGACACCTGAAGGTCACACAGTCAGCCTTGGCTGATCTAGCATCTGTACCCAACTCCAAAATCTCCCTGGAAGTGTGCAGCTTTCTTAAAGGTCCCCATCTTTGAAATGGCCCTTTTCTCACAGTCAAGCACCTCTATTTTTCCAATCCCCAGTTTTTTGTTTGAAAGGAGTACTGCCTCTGTTAAATTGAAAGCCGATACCATCATTTCCCAAATGGGAGAATTAAGTTCATTACTAATGCTTCAAACTCCATTCAGGTATGCTCAGCTACCAACCGGAGCACTGAAGTGAGACACCTACAATCATCTCTTTACTGTTTGCTCATTTTATGGGGCCTTCTCCTCCCTCCTCCCCTCCCAGCTGCCATCAGGATTTCACATCGTGGAGGCTCCTTGGCGGCTGTGTGGGCAAGCATCTCAATTTCCAAACATCTGGCTGGTTTCAATCAATGAGGCTCTAAGCACGCTGCTCTTGGGGCTACTGCGGTACTTGCGGGGATAGCTGAATTCAGGCCGTGGAGCCTGTAATAAGCAACCAGACGGCTTTGAATCCTTTTGTTCATGAAAACCTACTGACGCTGGACTAGATGGAGTGAAAAATGAAAACAAAATCTAACGCGGCTAATACACCCGACAGCAAGCTCAGTAAACTGGGGAAAAGCACAGCAGTCACCCATTCAAAATTCTAGTTAGTGACAGTAAAAGAATAAATAGAACCTAAAGAGATTTGCAAGCAATCAGCTTGAAAAGTGGAAGTCTGAACCAGAGGAAACCTGCTTCTTTTTATGAGAGGTTGATAATCAGAAATTTTTTCTACTTGAACAGTGTATTATATTTGCAAAATGTTATCATATGTCTACATAGGGCAAGGCAAGCAAGGACTTCTGAGATACATGAGTGGGTTTAAGTCTAATTCTTTTCAACCGTAAGCTGAGTGAACTCAAATAAGCCATTCAGTCTGTTGGCATACATTCTTCTGGGAAATACTACCACTAACTTCCTATTAAATTAAATCAAAATATGTAAAGAGCAGCATGCCTCTGACATAGCAAATGGCAAGGGTCTGCCAAGAAGGTAAATACTGTCTGTCTTGGCCAAGTGTAAAAATAAAGTCCACCTTATTTTTTTGAGCCAGGGTCTTTCCTCGGGACCTAGGCTTACCGATTAGGCTACATGAGCTGACCAACAGTCTCCTGCGGATTCTTGTCTCTCTCTCTACAGCACTGGAATTTCAAGTGTGTGCTACTGCATCTGCATTTTCTATTTTTACATGTATTTGGAGATCAAATTCAGATCATCATGCTGTGTGACAAGCACTTTACTGACTTCACCATTTTCCCAGTTTCCAGATTAATCTTGACATAGATATTTTCTTGAGAACATCAGAAAAATAGTTATTAGAAAACACCTGACAAAGGCACCTGTTTAGAGGTATTGAAAACCAATATTTGGTGATAGTAGGGTAAATTTTCCATTAATCTTAGACTTTTCTAAGTGATCAAGTTATGTGCTATGTTATAGAGATATGACATTGTTTAAAAAGCACTGTGGACTACTGTCCTGTTTGATTGACACAGGAGAACAAAATCAATTCAGTTTACACATGAGTTTCAGCTTCATCCCTTGAACTCATAGAGTTAAGAACTTGTTTTATCATGTACCCACTGTGTGGCTTTCAGTAGATTAATTGACCTCTCTGCGACTGTTTGCAACTCTACTAAATACACACACAAGTCAAACTCCTCATCGAGAATTTATTGAGAACCTTTCCATCTTTTGAACACTGACTTATTTTTTTCTTCAGAATATCTATTAAAACCCAAAAAACAGCCTGACAGATACAAACATGAAAAATGACACTAGAGTTTGGATCCTGGGGCAAGAGGAGAGAGATTCAAGTTCAACTCTTCCCTTGTAACTGCATCTGAAGAGGAGCGAGTGGCGACATGTTAAGTCTGCATTTCCTGCCACTGGGTCCTTACATGTCATCGGAGAGGAGGACACAGTGGAGAGTTAGGCACACACAATAAAGGACTCTCTGGGAATTGGGGGGGAGGCACTGGGGGAAGGGGAGGGGGAAGAGGGGGGAGGGAGGGAACTGGTAAAAAATTTTTAAAATGTATAATTAAATTTTTAATAAAAAAAAAAAAGTCTGCATTTCCACGCTCTCCAGTGGAGTGGACAAGCTACCTGGCCGGGCTGGGGATATAGGTTCAGAGCAGTAATACATTTTTGTAGCATGCAGGAGGTCCTATGTTGGATCTTTAGTAAAAAAAAAAAAAAAAAAAAAAAAACCAGATGAATAGCCAAGCAAGCAAGCAAACAAATAAACAATGGCACCACAAAAAAAAAAAAAAAAAAAAAAAAAACACAAGTTGACCTTCTGTGGTTAACATCTGTTGTTATACATGCAAGAGTAAACCTGAATCATTCATCTGATGCATTATTTCCACGGGTGCTTATTTGAGTCTTACTCTGTGCTAAATGTTGTTCTAACATTTACTAAATGTTACACACTGAAAACATGCAGTTCAGACCACCAAGACCCATCTGCTGTAAGGACTAAGCGATGATTTTAGTGGCGTGGCAGATAAATACATAAGCCCAGTAATTTAAATCAGTGGTGTGCACAGGCTATGGAGGCTGGGAAATGATACTAGTACTACTAGCATTGCGATAGAAATGGCAATGACAGTGATAACAGTTCCCAGCAAGAGAGAGCGAACAATATAACACAGCAGAGAGCTCCGTATTGCTCTGTATCTGTGAACTCTTCACACATTCCTTTTCTTCTACAGAGTACTTATTAACATCTCTTAGACTATGTGTCTATGGGAACTTGGCGAATTTTGCTACATTTTCAAACACTTCAGTTAAAAAATTTCTTCATCTTTTTGTGTATTATACATGAATATAGTGAACTTATATCATTTTCATAATAATATACTGTTGTAATATCATTAACATAATACCATATTTTTCATAATTTTAATACCTAATCCTATCTCCTTCCTCATCCCTGTACAGCTCTTCTTCTCCTCTGCCAGTTTCCCTCCCATCTTCACGTCTTCATGTGTGTGCCCCACTGGGTTTATCCAGTGCTTTACCTTTGATGTCATGTGCCAGAGTACTTGGTGAAACGTGAATCTTCTTTCAGTAGGTGGATCACTGAGGATCGCGTCTTTCATTTCCTCCCATTGGCATTAACCTTTATCAGTCTTTCAGGGAGGGGGGCATGATGTCCCTTGAGGTCTTTTGCTTTCCATTAAGAAATCAAACACTTCATTTTTAAAGAAGCTCTCAGTATGCCCAACCTTCATATTTGTAAGGGCCTGGGTCTAGAGTGCAGAGGCCCTCATACCATGTGTCTCAATATTTAAATACTGCAAATCCAGTAAATGCACCTAAGTTACATGTGTCTTCGGACCTTGACAAATATCATGTCGTAACATTCTGGGAGGTTGGACTTGGAGTAAAGACTCTCGGACTCAGGTTTGTGCTCTGTGAGGTTGTGACCTGGGAAAGTCAAGCTCCGGAGAACCAGCCTCCTTGTCATCCCGTCTATCTCTTTCTGTGTCATCAGAGGTTCCATGACTGAAGTGAAAGGTCTATTTATCAAGAACAACAATGACCTCTTTCATTCCAGTACTTTATGATTTATGCAGAAAGTTCTGAATGGATTGTCTCCTTGCAACATGGGTATTCTTTCAATTTGCCACTGGAGAATCTGAAGCTGAGAAAACAGATGTGAATATTCACAATCTTAAACCTGTGAGTGGCAGAGGCTGACCTCAAATCTTTATCACGATCTTGAATTTTAATGTCGGTATGCTGGTTTTTTTAAAGTATTGCATTTAGGGAAGATCGTCTTGTGGGTGTGAAATATATTCTGTCTGAAGGAAGGGGAGGATAAAACACAGCAAGCAATCTCTTATGAATCAGTCAACTTAAGTAGAACCTTTCTTGCATTATTGCAGTTGTGATCTGCCCGATGCCCAAATCTGCTCTGGCCTTGCTGTAGTACTGTCTGCTTTGTCCCAGACTCTGAGATAAATGCAGCCACTGAAAAGCTCCCTATACATGTGTTATAAATGCATAATAGCTCACAGCACATCTCCTAATACTATTAGTACATGGAGCAGCCTGGGTCATTGCTCACAGCAGACTACCTGCCATTCACTGAGAGAGGCTAAGTCAGATGGAGAAGAAAAGGAAGCTCCAATTTGCAGACCACTTTGTTTTTTGAGAGATCCACACCAGGCAAGGAATACAACATATTCCAACAAATAATTTTCAGATATCAGTGATCAGGATAAGAAGAGGAGGAGGTATATGAACAACTGAATATGCAGCATCACAAAAAAAAACAAGCCAAAATATACGCTTGTTGGAGATGAGTCAAATGAAAGACAACAAGTCTAAACATGTGGTTGTGGGGAGGTACAATAACCAAATGGATATGCATACTTTGGGGTAAAATTCTGCAGCATTCAACCACAGATGATGAATAGCAAACATGAATTTGTCCTCTGTTCATATCATGTCCCTCTGTGCAGGTAACCTTCCTGGGACCACAATGTCCATCTTTAATGTCTATGTGACCTTGGTCCAACTTATTAAACTTCTCAAAATCTGAGTATTTTTCCTTGTAAAATGATGATAGTTATGCTACTCACACAAATTCTTTTGTGATGAGTATGTTATATATCACAAGTCAATTGGCTTAGGTTCATTTTTAGGAAGTAGTAAGTTTTTAACTAGAATTTGGAGGCTGCTATTGGTATCATCAATGACTTACATTCTCTCCTTCAGTGCTTAACACAAAACCTTGAATAAACGTTAACTTTGGATGTTAAAATATTTGCATTGAATATAAAGGGCTATAGTGTGCATATGGCAAAAATACTTATGTGTAACTCTCAATGGATTTTTATAATTCTCTATATTCATGTAATTGTCATCATAGCCAAAACAGAAAAGTTTATGTACCCTACAATGTTTGTGGTTAGCCCTCAGTCCCCTGCATAAGCACATCATCAGTTTGCCTTGTTATTAGAGACTAGATATTCATTTCCTGCATTTCACATGTGTTCCTTTGTTTCTGGGTTCTGCATTATGTGAGTAGGGTAAATATCCCACTTACTTAAATTTATATTGTACATTTCATATTTATATTTTAATTTTACTTAAATTTACAGTTGTTTCTTTTGCACTGCTCCCAACTGATTTTTAATATTATGGTCTATTTCTCTGCTTGCAGTGCAGCTGATAGTATTTGAATGAATGCTCAGCATTGCACATTTTATGTTATTGAATACTGAACTTTGGATTGTCTTTTTTTTCAAAGGTTTTTGAATTTTTTAGACAGGTAACCAAGTTACTCATGGATCAATTTAACATCTTATCTTAAATATTTATGATAAAATAGCCTTTATTCTGGCTACTTAATGTTCATACTGACTAATCAGAGTTCTATGATGATTTCCAAACTTCCCAAAATAACTCTTGAGGAGCCTCTATGAGGACTGAGTAGACCTTGAACAAATCTTAGAGTTATACTACACTCACTTGTCATCTGATAATGTCATAGTCATTTTTCATATTCAGATAAGTCCATGTCTTTATATTTAGCCATTGACTCAAGGGTACATTAATGGATCAGTTTTATGCTTTATATGTTTTTCCCTCAAGTCTATAATTGTTTACTATGCTAATTCCAGTCATGCAAATCTCTTCGAACTTTTATGTCTCTCTTTTCAGCTAAGTACCAATGCCCTGTCTTTTTGAATGTCCTTCCTTATACTGAAGACCAAAGAGTTGTTCCAAGTAGAAACCTGGGGTAATTGTGGGGCTTGTATTGTCACTTCTCTCTTCAGAGGGATCAAAGTCACATACATTCCTTTATTGTAAAATATTTGTTTCATCATGGATGAGTGAGGGGACTATGGGGCTCCAGCCCTTTGTGAAGTACTATAGAAAATTAGTGGTTGCTGGGAAGGGGAGTATCCTATTCTTTAGTAGTGTGATCACTAGTAAGTTGCCCTTGCACCAGTAAATAACCTCTCCTCTATGCTCTTGCAACGAACCCTAATTAAACTCAGTCTCTCTCTCTCTCACACACACACACATACTCACACCATAAAAATAAGAAGGCCATGGTAGGGCAGAAGAAGATGGGGATTAACAGAAGAGGAAAACATATGACAGAAGGTAATAGGAAGTGAAAAGATCAAAATTCATTATATACATGTATGAATTTGTTAATAAATAAAGGGGAAAAAGTAAAGAACAATGTGTTTCATGTATTTTTCTAGTCATGTAAACAAAGGGATAGATCTGGTCTCAGCCTTTCATCATAGCTGCATGGAAAAGTTGGCATCTTTTCCCTCAACATAGTGGTATTATCAGAATGAAATGATCCAGTGAGAAGCTGAATTAGAGTCCAAGGGCTCCTATTTCTGTCTCTGTCACAGGTCAAACTCTCCCACATCACCAGAGCTTTGTAATAGTTTCTTCTTGTAAGTAATGTATTCAGGTCAAATCTGTGGGCAGTCACCAATGAATTGTTACCAGTGCTGGTTCAAGTTCCCTTGTTCTTTGCACCACACCCACAGACTTCATCCATAGCTGGTGCATTTCAATGAAGGAATTTTTCTGTACCACATATCCTGCCAATAGTAGTTCATTACCAGAATTTTCTGACTGTTTCTGAACTTCAACCGACTGAAATCTCTTTGGAAAAAGTTATGTTCCATGTATTCTTACTATTGTAGCGTATTACTTAGCAGCATAACATGCCTCCCAATACTAATTAGTTGGATAAATAAAAATAACTTAGTGTGATATATTACAATAGAAATCAAGGTAGTTTGAGTTATATAAAGTCATGTCCTTTGTGTCACATTTTTTCTTTTAAGTCATTTTATAAGATATAGATATTTATAGCAACAATTGTTCTCAATGCATGTGGGAATTGGTTCCAAAACTTGTAATGACAAAAGTCCCTTACATAAATTGGCATTGTATTTGCATATAGCCTGCATAATCCTCCTTCATAAGTGAATAATTTCTAAATGACCTAAAATGCTAATATAGAATAAATTATGTCTAAATAATTATCATTCTATACTGTTTGGGGAACAATGATAAAGTACATTATATTCAGAACAGGCATAACTGATTTCAAATGTTTTCAGTCCATGTTTGCATGAATCCACAAATGTGGAACTTGCGAATATGGAGGCCCAATTTTGTCTGCATATAAATCTCCCTATGTTTTGCTCACCATAACTTAAAATTGAAGACTTATTAACTTAAATTTCCAATCCTCAATATTGACTTTTGCTCCCTATGTCAACTTCAAGAGATCTGTGCTAGCCCGCTATGTACATGGATAAATTCTAAATAGCCATCTCTAACTTTCATGTGTTTCTTGAGCTCTAGTCTGGGATTTTCTGCTTGAGTATGCATGTTAAGGTACCCCAATCTTTACATCCAGAGGAGCTCTAATCATTTTTTCTTGTGCTTGTGTCATACCTCTATGTCGAGTCTCTACTTTGGCATGAAATGTATCTGGTCCTTGATGGTTTCAGCTTTGCTGCTGAATCCCACTTAACCTTCTTCTCTCTCCATATATTTACAACTGCATTTGTTGTACTTGTTAGCCTATTTCTTACCTTATTCTTTTGTCCTAATGGGGCAGATTTCTTCTGACTACTGTAGATCCATTCTTCATTCTTCTTACTTGCTCTCTTTCCAGGATCTTGTTCTGTATATGTCAAATTAACAAAATTCTTTGCCAATGATATCTGATTGAGCCTGGCCCATAAAAAAGTCCTAGGAAGAGTGGGAGATGATATGTACAAAAATAAGTGTGATTGCATTCAGAGACAGAACTTTGCTAACTTCTCTGGATTAACCAAACTTGTCTGGAGTGATGCATTTTCTGGATGGAACGACTTGCTCCACGTCTGAAAGGGTACAGCTTAATGATTTGCAGCCTCCAGCTCTCCAGGGAAAAGTGTCTCAGCAACTGAGAGTCTCATCTAAGGTCAAAATTACATTCTCAGGGGCAATCCTTATCCAATAATTGCTTCATCTGGGAGCATGTAGGCTCACTTTCCTGTCCCCAGAGTGGGTCAGCTTGAAGGGGCCACCACAGCTTCAGAGACTCCTGTGGAGGGAGTTGACTCTTGCAGTGATGGGATCTTCATTTTTGCTTCTTTTCACTCCCTGCATCTGTTCATGGAGAGAGCATTCCTGGATGAACATTCTCTATGCCCATATGGTTCCATCACTGCTTCTGGGAAAACAGACTTGGAATAGCTGAAGCAACAACCAACCCCCAAGTCTTAGTAATATAACAAAACAAGTGTTTATGTATACAGTTCAGCAGAGGATTTTTCCCCCATATAGTGACTTAATACATTAGATTAATCAGTGTTTACTTTGGGTCCCCTGGTCCTGAAATTGGGAAACTCAGATCTGTCTCAGCCTAGCAGCATTAGATTGAAGAGGATTAGTGACTGCCCACTCAGTCTATAGACCATTGCTGGACACATGACATTAAATGCTGGGAGGAATAGTTTGTTAAAACCATCTCTACTATTCATTCTAAGATTGATTTATTTTGTAAAATAGAAAAGTGTTGTATTAAATGAGATCTTTACAAAAAGACATCTAAGCCTTAGATAGTACTGCCCTTAAGTGAAGTCAGGCATCACACACTCACCCTGTCCCACAGTGAGTTTGCTCTCAATTGTTTTGATGTTAGACAGAAACCTTTTTCTTACTGTCTATCACCTCCCACATCATTCCTCAGAAATATAGGGGGACAGGTGGAACTGTACAAAGTTGCCAACTACCAGAAATAGTTGCCCTCTGTCTTAGGTAGAAGTAAAAGAAGCCTAGGCCTAAAACAGTCTCTCCACAAAAGGTTCAGTGACCAAGAAAAGCTGGGCAAATAGATGAAATAACTTTAGCAGTTAGGCTGAGCTTAGGAGATAAGACAAGTTTTCATTGAGAAGTTATGTGGGACTGTGTAAGCAAAACCTTAGAAGAGTGTTTTTCTTCAATTAATTAATGCATGGAGCATTTCATCTTTTTGGATAACTGTTTCAAGAGTTTTACCCTATCAGCATGGCTCTAGTAATTGTGTTTTTTTTAAGTTTTTTTTTAATTATTACTGAAGACTAGATTTACATATATCCTATAGGTATATTGTCAAGAAAAACCATCTAAATATGAAACAAGGGGGCTGGATAGAGGGCTCAGGGTTAAGACTCTGCCTTACAAGCAGAAGTCCTGAGTTCAGATTCCAGGTCCAAAGAAAAAACACCAGGCGGAAATTGGCAGAACCTGCACTTCCGGCCCTGGTGAGTGGAGCCTGGGAATTTCCAGAGTGAAGCAAAAAGGAAGTAGGAACAATCCAGAATGATTCCTGAAGTCACCCTTGGTACTCCACAGGGACACACAATGCCCTCTGATACACACACACACACACACACACACACACACACACACAATTAATTAATTAAGAAATCTTTATTAATATGAAACAAAAACAGGATAAATATGTTCTTTTGTTAAATGAACATATAAACATGTAAATTTCATTTCTATAAAATGAGAGCATATTATTCTTAGGATGTTGTACCCTAGTCTGTTTTATATATTAACTTGATATTTTAGGGGTTGCAGAGTAGCTTATATTTTACCTCTGTGGATGCAGAATGTTTTATTTTGAACATTCTTCATGTGTATATATTCAAGTATTTCCCACTTTTTCATTATTATTGGAAGTTTTGATGAAAATCTTTGAAAATACTTTTAGCAATATTTCTGGGAATAAATTTGTAAAAATGGAATTAAAAGATATAATTGAATGTTTTTTAAGTCTAGTAATTCATATTGTCAAATGCTCTTCTGAATGGATTAGAACAATTTGCTTTTCTATCAGTTGTATAAACAAATATATTTGCTTAACAGTCTTGACAAAAAACAGGAATCACCACTTGCCAATCTTTTATTTTTTTATTATTTTTAAAAATTTTTTTATTTCCACTCATACAAACTTAACAGGTACACCGGTCCCCCCTTCCCTCCAACCTCCTATGCCCCTGTGCCCCCCTCCACTCCCCCTTCCCTCTCTATCCTCCAGGGCCTCCCCCTCCCATCCCCGGAGCATCCTTTAATATTCATGCCAAACTCTCCTCTGGATCCTCCTCTCTGATGAGGTCCAAGGACCCAGTGGCATTTCCCAGAACCCTTTCCTGTGTTCCTGTTAAGCATAGGAACACTACTGTGGCTGTCAATCCCTTGCCTCCAAGGATCCTAATGCCTTTAGCAAATGCTAGACTTTGTGAGGTCAATAGTGCGTTGGACATTATGCAGGGCATGTAAAATCCAAATATGATTGCTTCAGCCCTAATTTGTGTGGAGTATCTTGCATATCATTACTCCTCCCATCCTTGTGCTCTTACAATCTTACCACCCCCTCTTCTGCAAATTTCTCTGAGCTTCAGGATGGGAGAGATTAGGCTGGGCTAGTTCCAGGTGGTTGATATAGAGTCTCTGATGTTCTGGATTATGGTTTGTTGATTTTTTTTCAGTTTTGCTGCTCCTGCAATGCCCTTCGCTCCATCCTGATGGGTATTGGATGTCACCCCCTGGCCAGAGATTAAAAAACTGTTAAATTAGAGTCTTATTATAAGAGTATATTCAAAAGTAGATGTAATAAAGTAGGAAACTGCAGTGAGGAAGGGGTCAATCACCTATTTGCGAAATGGTTACTTTCTATCTGCCAGACTATATGCCCTCCTCTTCTGGTGAGATCATACCCCATCAGTTGTAAATCATCAGGAAGGAAAGTCTGTGAATTTACCCAGATATCTCATTACTTACTTGCAGTCCTTGATGGTGGCCTATTTTCTTTGCTGTAACATGGTCCCCTCTCTCCTTGTTACTAGTGCATCCCTCCTTCCCCATCCCTCCTGTTCATAATCTTTGCAATTACTGTAGATATTACAGAGATTTATCTTTGAGTGTCTCTAAGTGGGTTTTGTAGTAGGAGCCACCTATTAGGGAGTACATATGGTGCTTAATTTTCTGTGTCTGGGATACTTCACTCAATATAATGGTTTCTAATTCCATCCATTTCCTGGCAAATTCCATTAATTCATCATTTTTGATGGCTGAGTAGTATTCCATTGTATTGTACCACAGTTTCCTGATCCACTCATCAACTGTTGGACATTTGGGTTGATTCCATGACTTTGCTATTGTAAACAGTGCTGCTATGAACATGGTCATGCTTGTGCTATCAGTGGTGAATTTTTGCTCTTTGGGGGGTTATTCCCAAAAGTGGAATTGCAGAGTCATATGGCAGTTCAATCTTTAATTTTTTTAAGAATCTCCAGACGGCTCACCAGAGTGGCTGTATGAGCTTGCATGCCCACCAGCAATGTAGAAGAGTTCCCCTCTTTCCACATCCTCTCCAGCATTTGGTGTTGTTTGTGTTGTGGATTTTTGCCATCCCGACCGGGGTGAGGTGATACCTCAGGGAAGTTTTGATTTGCATTTCCCTGATACTTGCCAATCTTTTAAAGTATGTGTATGATCATAGAAAATAGTGCCTTCCTTTTATGTTATCATTTACTTTTTTTCTTACATTCACAGTTTTTGTCTATTTGTGGTGACTTTTACATTCTTTAATATCTTTAGTTCACCTGTGTAACTTTTTCTTACTGGATTGTTGAAGAGCTTTCTCTAGCTATAGAGTGAGCATTGGCCTCTTGCAAATGTTGTCCACATTTACGTCACTTGTTTAAAACTCTGCTCATAATTATCTTGGGGATGGTAGTTGGATTACCAGTTTTGTTGGTTTTCCTTCTGCTGTTGTTGGTGATGCTGTTTTTGCTGGGGGCTGCATGTAATTTTTGGTGGTGGTGGTCTTGATGCTATTGTTTTAAGGTAGTCATAATGATAATGTTTTATTTATCTTGCACAAATTTAAATTGCACCAGTTTTTGCCTGTGCTACTATGTATGTGTGGGGAACCTGACAATGTAGCAAAAAGTGTTTTCTTAAAAATGTGAAATTTTTTTCATATTTATGATTATATGTTTATATACCTCCACATTAGTTAATCTTTATCTGGAGTTAATTTGATACAAAATATGTGCTTCATGAAAACATACTGGATCCATCACTCATTGTCTTAGATAAAACAGAGAAGTCAAACTTATTGCCCACAATTAGGGCAATGTGACATATTGTCCCCAAGACGATAAGATGTTGAGGAAGAGTGTAGATCATTTACAGATAGATACATAGAAGTGTGCGCATTCTGGCAACTGCAGAATAAAAGTTTCTTTGGAGAGCTTGCTGCTGATTAACATTGACATGCTCCTTAGGGCAAATTAATTCTTCATAAAACTATTTTTCCAAAGCCAGGGATTCTTCTGTGGCTGGCTGCTTCCTAATAATAGACTCACTGAAAGGAATGTCTGATGATCAATTGCACATGTGTAAAGGCAATTTTGAAATTTACCTGTTATTGTGTCTATATAAAAAATAGCCTTCTCTTGAAAGTGATGGCTTAGGGGTTAAGACTCTGCCTCACAAACAGAAGGACCCAGGTCCCACATAAAAATGCCAATCCTTGGAAATATCTCTTCTTTTGGGATTCCATGTTTGGGTATTCTGTGAATGTGCATGTTAGGCTTCTTCAAGATGTCCCATAACTCTTGAATATTTCTCTCAATTATCTTTTTGGCTTTAATAACACCTTTGATTGAACTGGTTTGTTCTTCTACTTTGTCTTCAAGATCTGATACTCTATTTTCTGCTTTGTTAGTTCTGCTGATGAGACTCTTCTGTTGAGTTCTGGGTTGAAGATAACTTGTATTTTAGTTCAAGTTTAAACTCTGCTTTAGATAGTTTTAACTGTTCTATGTCTATTTTTATTTCTTCAACTGCTTTTCTCATCTCCTCCAAGTGCCTATTGTGTTCCTGTTCAAAGCGGTTGATATAGTTATTTAACTCCTCCTGGATTTCCTCTTTCATTGTTTTGATCATAGTAAAGATCAAGCTTTGAAAATCTTGGGTATGGCTTTCTTGACTATTTTCTGTGCGTTTGTTTTGGTTGGATTCCATCACTATGGATATTTGTTGTCTTGTTTTTTATTTCTCATGGATTTGTGCTGTGACTTAGGCATTTTCGATTTATCTCTATGTCCTTTTTGTTTTTGTGTGTTTTAGGTTGAACTGAATTAGACACTTAAGCAGTTATTGCTAGTGTTGGCCTTGGAGTTGGATATGCCTGCCTGGTGTTGTTGTTGTTTCCTAGATGAGGCTATTGGACGGTTAGTATATCAATTAAGGTGGATTTAGTAGACAGGGATTGAAGATTAGTACGGTAGTTCACTTTTTAGGTTTACTTCCTTGACAGTAGGTGAGGATGAATGGTATATAGTCCCTGAAGTTGTATAGGTTTTTGGGTGGGCTATATGGAAATCTTAAACCATGGTGACTAACAATAACAGGATAATAAAAAGGGTTTACTTATCTTAGAGCTGGATGTGAGGATTCTCTTCCATGTGATGGGATGATTTTAGAAGTACTCAGAGGAATGGTGTTGGTCCTCTAGCCCCCTGTTTGGGTTTTCTCTGGACTCTGTTGAATTCTGAGGAGCAGAAATTCCTCCAGGGTCAGGAGCAGAAAGGTAAAGAGGCTAGTGGGGCACCCAGGTGACTGGGGCCCCAGAGAAGTATCTCTTCTTGATGTCTCATTTTACAGAAAGGAAAATGGAAGCTTGGGGCATCATCCAGCAGATCCGGTTGACATGGAGTGGATTGGAGCAGAATTACTCAACATTAACCAATGCTTTTGTCTCATCTTATTCTGACCAGAATTGAAAAGAGAATGATTATAAAGAACAGTGGGGTGCACATGTCAGCTGAACATGTGCTTGGCAGTACCACATCCAAACTAACATGTTAGTACATCCGAACTAACATGTTAGTCTCCGCAATATCTCAGGAAGGTGTCTGTTAGAGCCATCTCTCTTTAGCAAATACGGAGCCTGAGGCTCAGAGAAATGAAGCTCTCAGAGTCATTCAGTTGGCAAGTGACTATTCAGTCCCAGCAGTAATTATGTCATCTACCTGTCTTTTTCTGTGTCTGCACTCAGTGACCTATGTGTGCCAGACTTTTGCCAATCTGAACTTTAAAGATGAGCTACTGTAGAGAGAGAGAGACTATAGGGACAGTGTGTCAATTTTTTCCCCTTTTCAGAACTTTAACCTGTAATCTGAGTTTGGTTAATTCAAGCAAGATTGTGACTAATCTGAAATCCATTCCTGGCAACCTGATCCTCCCATTTTGTGGCTGTGATTCCTATAAGGGGAATAATCAGTCTTCCCATTTGACATTGCATTATTTTCTAATTCACTTGTGGTCTTAGGGATAATTAATCACTCCATGCTGAAGTAGAGGGTGGTGTGATGGGTCCACGGAGTGGGCTGAATGGAAAAGAACAGAGAAAAGTCATTAACGGAGCCCTTCCCATGCAGAGAGTCTTGCAACTGGGTGTTTCCACATTTCATTCAATCTTATAAGTAATTTCCATTGGACCTCAATGATCAGATATTTATTCAAATAAATGCATGATTTTGCCAGATGACAAGGTGAAATAATAAAAAGCATCTGGAAATTATGGTTGTCACTCATATTCATTTAAAAGATTTTTACCCCCCTCCACCGTGGAATACCTATGCATTGTGGTATTTAAGTTTTTCTGCAGCAAAATTAATTAAAACTTATTTACATGAGACTTTTTAGCATTATAGTGATTACCTTTAGGAGGGCAAACAAGTAGAAATGTCATTATAAGCTATTTATTTAAAAGTTATTGCAGAATAATTTTTCCCCACAGAGATTCCATCACCTAGGATTAACTGAGTAGTACACCTTCACAGAATGAATGAGTCAATGATGGAAAGGTGCTCTTGAGTTTTTTCCTGAACTAGTAAGATTTCTTCACCTATGTGGATTCTTTTTTGCTTTCATCTAAAAGAAAAAAGGGTTGATTAACATTTATTCAACGTCCATTAATATTACTACCATCTTTCAGACCTTTCTGAGCAAAGGGAAACCAAGATGAATTGATTTCTAATCATCAGTCTCAGAGTTGGGGTATGTAAACAAATAAGTCAATATAGTGATTGTTATACCCAAGTTGCAAAGTAGAAGAGTTGTCTGACAAAACCAGATGAAACCCAGTGAGCCACATATATGAAAAAACTTGAAAAGAGGAGGAGCCACATATATGAAAAGACTTGAAAAGAGGAGGAAGTATGTATGGTAAGGGAGAAAAAGAGTTTTATTGGAAAGAGGAGGAAGATGGGATTGGGGATTAAGTTATGAAAATATAAGTTTACCATATTGATGTATGGGATATGAGACACTAAAAGAATAATAGTAAAAGGGGGATTCTGAACTTTTCAAATTCTTGTTAATGGCAATTATGTATAAACAGCAATTTGTTTTACATATAAATTTCATTGTAAATTTTTAGCTCTGTATTTATTATAGACAAATAGAAATGTATAAAGAAGAGTTGCCTCACTCTCTTTTGCCCAGTTTGAGAACTTCTTGGAGGAAATAGTATTTGAGTTAATGAAAGGAAGTGGTGAATCTATAATATTTTGCTTAACCTAATAATTTCCAGTTGCATTCATTTCCCTGAAAATACCATGGTTTTATTTTTAGTTATGGTTGAATAAAATTCCATTACGTATATGTACATTTCTTAGATTTGAAATCACATATGCATATATATATATATATATGCAGGTGTATATATTTATGAGCATTTGTATATTGTTAATGAAACTAGCCCGGGCATCATGAAAGGAAAGTAAGAGATCTTAAGAAGAGGGTGAAAGAGAGGGTGATAGAAAGATTTAACAGGAAAAGAAAATGGGGACATTAACTGTGGAAAGGAAGGGAAGTAGCCAGAGGGGAGCAGCAGACACCAGGAAAGGCAAGGAAGGAGATGACATATTTAAAACAAAATATGACAAGTATATGAAGAGTCCATTGATTTGTATCTAATGTAAATAATTTATAAAAAATTAAAACCTAATAAGTAAGAGCAAAAAGCTGTTCTGAGTAGTGATGCAGATGAAGTGAAGGTATAAAGAAACATATAAAGGATAAGAGATACTAACTTCCTGGAATGCCATTGAGGGATGTCATCTCTTTAACATGCAACCCATTGATATTTATGGCATCAATAGCTGGATGTCATTGTACAATGGGGATATTTAAATCTAAAATGACATGTTTGACTTCTGCCCTCACAAAATTTCCTTTAGTCCAGAGTGGAGAGCAATGAATTAAGTGAGCAATTCCAATCACTCATGCAGAGCACTGGGGTGAAGTACGGGCTTCTTTGTGAACATGCATCCTGGAGAATCTACCCAACTGACTCATGGGAAGGAATGAAGAAAGGATAAAAATGAAGTGTTGGGACTTAGAAGGCCCAAAGTTAGCCAGATAGAAGAGTCAATATAAGTGAAAGAGAATATGATGTCCACGAAATTACACAGTTAACTAGATGCAGAGCGTAAAGCAATGCCTGGGAGAAATGAGGCTGAGGCAGTGGAGGGTGCTACCCCAAAAGACATCAGCCACGTACTTAGGACTACACAAGAACTACAGGTGTTGACAAAGGGCATCGGGCCTGGGAAGGAACTGAATGTTGCACTTCCATCTTTCAGAGTCCTGGAGCTTGTACACACAGCTTCAGGGAGAAAATTATGCAGAGATTGCCCATGGAAAATTATAGTCCTAGAGGGCCAGGAAGTAGCATGACATTAATCACATTATGGTTGGAGCAAAGTTTTCTGCCTTCAGAATGCCTTGTAAAGAAGTCAGGGGTAAGCATTATTACCCAATGGGTAGAGGAGAGACTGCATCTCCGACTGCTTCAGACACATGGTCACAATTGCATGCTGGATGCTGGTTTTGTAGTTTAGGCAGCCCCAGACCTCTGGCTCTCTGCCCTGGTGCAATGCCTTTTTCTTACCATTTACTATGTAGGTTTTCAAAAGCCCATGCAAAGCCAAGCATTTCCCTGAAAAATTGATTTCTTTCTTTATTTCAGCCCTCAGAATGAAACAATCTTCCATCTCTGATTTCCCAGGCATTTTCAAATAATGCCACCATCCTCCTAATTACAACAATATGTATGAAGAAAGAAGTCTCTCTTATGAACTGTGATGTGAAGGTTTCTGAGATGTTCTCTCCACCCTCATACCCTTTCCAAGTTGTCTCATCATCCTGAAGCATTTCCCCCTTTATCTTCTTGTTTGAATAGCAGTAACAATATAAAAAAAGTAGTCATTGTCAGCTCTTGGTACCTATCATCCAAACTGTGGATGCTTGTTCCATTCGTGACCATCCCACAAATGGTTTGAGAAATGAGAAAGCTGATAGGGACTTTCGGTGTCTTTTCATTTGACTTCTCCATTTCTAGACATAGAAACTAGAGGCGAAAGTGGCAAGGTGCAAAGGTATTATCAGATCTGGGTAGTGACTATATCTCTGCTGTCCACACCTCCAGAGATAACTGTCTCTATTATGATACTAGAATTATAGTATTACCCAGTTCTCAGCACAATCCAGCACTGTCCTAAGTACTAAAAAGACTAAATGTACTGAATCATTAAATTCTTATGTAATCATTGTAATGCATGCCACAAAAGACATTAACTCCATTTTCTAAAACCTATGGAACTGGCAAATCTTAATGGACGACTGGATGACTCTACAATGCTGGGGAGTAGATATATCTCTAAGTAGACAGTTGGAATATATGTTAGAGATGGATGAAGAACATAGAAGGCACAAGGGCTGGAGAAAGGAAGAAAGTGTCAGAAATATACTGGGTTGAATCAATAATTCTGCACAGAGGTCCTGTTCGGTCAATGCCTTCAGTGACCATGAGGACACAGGTGCTCAGTCTATCCCTGGTGATATGCTTTGGATAGCAAAGTTCACAAGTTAACCAGCGGGTGAAACATAAGCCACGTGTGAGCTATAATTGCTTTAAAAACCTTCCAAACAAATGACTAAAAGAAAAATACCAGTTATGCTCAAACATTATCAATAGAGGTGGCATAGAAGTACAAAGAGTGATGATGATTGTGACTGTTTTTTTTTTTTTGGGAAAGCCCTCAGTGGATGTTTTATAAATATAGAGTGTCTAAGTGTGAGATCAGTTAAGAATAGGATGAAGCATGATGCGTGATGACCGACTAGAAACGCAGGAGGAAGCTTGCGTGGCTCCTGTGGGGACGAGGCATCGTCGTATGGGAGGCTCACTGTGCATCTCTGAAGAACAGCTGCACAGTCACAGGTGAGTGTTTCCTTCCTTGTTCCTACAGGACAGCAGTAGCATGCTTTATTCTAACCATTGTGATCTGGTAGAACGCTGCATGAATGACTCAGAAAACAACAAAGTAGTAACAGTTCATGTCTGATGATGCATTCGACAGGAGTTAGAATTTTTTTTAAAGACTTCCCAGGAATCATTTCGGGAGTGGGAATGGTAAGAGGAGGAGATGAGGATATAAGAGTGGCTAACATGATTACCCCGTTTTCTTAAAAATTTCAAAGTCTTGGAAATACTTTACAGATGTGATGTATTTAGAATTCCTTTCCAATTGCAGAATGTTTGTTATTGTAACCGAAGATATCTAATGGAGAGGAGTTTGCTTTCTAGTGTGGAACAGCCATAGTGCACAACTTCATGCGACACAGTTAATTAACCACTGTGTATTTCCAGACATAGGGCAGCTTCTGCGGATGGTTGGGTTTCACGTTTGTGGGTGGCAAAAGAAAAGAAAAGAAAAGAAACAAGTACAAGGCAAATATATGTGATGGCAGCCAATGGGGTGACTTCTTTTTCTGCTCCTCTGGTGTCTTGGGAGTGAGGACATCGCTTGTCAGTGGTGACTAGAAACAGACATGAGTTATTATTATGGTCTCGGCCTAGTAATTTCTGTGTCACCAAGATGTGCTCTGTTTATTGCTGCACTTAGCAAGCCTTGGATATTACCCACATAAAGTCTCCGTCCATGGATTCTATTACCACACTCATCAGTTGTTCCAGGAAACCGAGACCATAGACTCATATTTCTAGGGAAAAAGCACTCTGTCTTGTCCCCTCCTGGTTGCAAAGTCTATTGAAAAAGTCTTGGTATATAGTTCATTAAATCAGGGCTGATCCCTGGAGATCCGCTAGCTTATCTCCTTGTCCTTCCCCACAATCCCTACTGCACATTTGAAAAATTAAGACCCAGGGAAAGAAAAGACAAGTTCAAAACCATTGGACATATTATGGATGTAACATTCCAATTGCATATGCCTTGTTCATGGATCCCTTCTAGGATCCTAGTTGCCTTCCATACATAGGCAACTTAAATATGAAGGTGTGGAAATGGTTCTTACTCTGTTGAAGCTCTTTCTTTGTGAGGAAGGCAAAAGGATCTTCCAGAAAGGACACACACAGAACCTCGTTCTTCCTGTCTATAGGAACGGGCCCTGGCCTTACAGGGTGGTTGGTAGGATGAAATGAGATCTGTGTTCCTCCAGGAAAGGAGGGTCTCAGTGCCCTCCTTTCTTTCCTGATGAAAAGTGAAGAGTTGTCTCCAAAGACTTGTCTTGGTGATCTGGTGATGTGAATTGAAGAGGAGTTGTCCCTCATAGGCTCATGGATTTGAACACTTGGTTGCTATCTGGTGGCTCTCTTTTAGGAAAATGTGGGCTCAAGTGGAAGAAGTGGATCAGTAAGTAGGATTCCTGATGGTGACAGGGGAGCAGCAGCGGTGAGTTTTACAGGTAATACCTGACTTTTGGAGATCTCTGCTGACTGACTGTCTCATAATTTAATTCAGGCTCTGGCTATGGCGACCATGTCTTGCTCCTGCTGCCTTGCCCACTCTGTCATGATGCACTTAATCTCCTGGACAGTGAACCAGAATGTTAATTACTCTGCATTGTTGCTGAGAAATTTGCAACCAAATGGCATATATGGAAATAAGTGGTTTTATTTTCTATTATGGTATTCTAGTTATAGTTTTTAATCCAGCTTGACAGGAGAATGCACACCAGCATAAGGAGCTGAGGAAACTGACCACACTATATCCATTAGCCACAGGATTACTGAGAGAGGGACAGTCCTTATTTGCCAGACTATCATGTCTGAACAAGTATACCAAAGGATGTCTACTTCCTCAATCACTTGCCTGGATTTTATTTACCTATTTGTGGGCTGGGTCTTCACCATCAATTGGACAGTCTCCTGTAGGCTTGTGTCCAAAACTCAGAGCCTTCAGTTGTCAAGTTGATAACAGTATCTAACTATTACACAGAAAAAAATCCTTTCTTTCTTGGGTTTTGGTATCAAAGTGATGGAAAATGTAATATTTTTGGTTATTGTCCAATGGCAGAGATGATGTTGGGGCAGTTTTTGGAGAGATAAAGAGCTGCTCTGATTCTAATCTCTTCATTAAAATTACAAAAAATTCTCAAAAGGACAAAAGAATCAAATTAGGTTGTTTATTCTCCTTGCTGTGGTCCCCCATGGCACTTGGAATTAGAGCCCAAATTCTAACCAGGTCCCAAGGGCAAAATGTGTCCAGGACCCTCAGGCTTCTTTCCTTGTGTGTTTCCTTTTTCCTTGCTGTTCTCATTGCCTAGAGTAGGAACCAAGGCAATATTCATGAAGTATTTGTTAAATAACTTTCCTGCACAATCCCAACACAAGCTCAATTAATAGGAATGGAGCAGTTCATTAAAGTTCCTCCAATTATTTATATATCTGCTGCTGAATTATTCAACAATTGAAAAAATCCCCAGTGAAAATATTACTGGTTGGTATGCATCTGGTAATTGTTTTGTGATTACAATTGGCAATATACATCAAGAAAGGTCATAGTTTTTGATCTATAATGTTGCTCATAGGAATTAAACATATCGAAAGTACCATTTGAAATAAAAAGTTACACTAATGAAGATATACTTTGTAGATATATATATAATGGCATGGTTTGAAATGTGTACCCCACAGTCTCATGTGTTTGGGCAAGGTCATGGCACCTTGAGAGGTGGAGCCTTGCTGGAGGAAGGCAGTCACAAAGGGTGGGCCTTGAGGTGGATTAGTCCCACCCTACCTCCAGGAGAAGTTGGCCTTTGCAGCAGCAGTCTGCAGCTCTCAGCTTCCAAGATGTCTGCGGTTTCTTAGCCTCCTCCAGCTTTGGACAGTCAGCCATGCCGCCTCTGCTTTGAGAGACTGTACCTTTCCTCTGGAACTGTAAGCTGAATAAATCTCCTTTTCTCCCTTAAGTTGCTTGACTTTGGGTGCTCTCTCACAGCAATAGTTAAGAGTAACCATTACATATAGTTTAAAGGGTTCAAGTAAATGATGGTTTATTTGTTAAAAGGATTGTCATAAATATTTTTATTATAAAGATAATAATAAAGTTTATTTATGAAATAACATTAAGAGAAATATTATATAAGTATGAAGATTAGTATGTGGATTTCTATGAACAACACAATAGACATATCCAAAAATTGGAATTATTGTAAAATTATGCTAATTGGCAAATAGGTGCTCAATATTTTCATCTAATTTAAATGTATTTTTGCAAATATACATTAAGTGTTGTTTTCAGGAGCTAATTTTAAAAATTTTTGATATCTATTTGGAAGAGGATCTTACCTTTTATTAAATGTGACTGTGAGGAGGTTGATTGTTATTTTTACCTATAAGAAATGGAGTTATCTCCCCTTTAGCTTGTACTGTATAACTGTGTATACTTTTATTTCAATCAAAAGTATCCTTTCTTCAAATTTTAACTGTATTTTTGCATCCTTTCTTGTTTTCTCTAAAGTTTCTTCTGCAAGAATACATTGACTCTTCAGTTAATGTATTTATTTATAGACATTAGATAAAAGTCTTGCCTGAATGTTCATCCATCCATCCATCCATTGGATCTTACTTTATCACTTGGAATTTAAAGTATGCATTTAGAATTTCTATTTTTCAAAGGAATTGGCAAGAAGACCATGGCAAAGAAAGACCATGTTCTTTCTTTAGCTTCATTTTCAAAAACTGATCTCTCATTTTAGCTATTATTCCTGGGAGCATTTGCCTAATTTTATACTGTCTTTCACAATATCTTGAGCCAACGGCTGAGGTTTCTTTATTGCATTGGAATCTGACTTTAGTGTTTCTTCAATATCTGGCAAGAATATCCATTCACATAAACAGAAACTCCATAAGATCTACTCGTGGAAGTTCTGAGGTAATGTCTCCTTTCTCAAAAAAAGCCCGAATTTGGAATTTTCCAGAGTGACCCACAAAGCAGCTGGTTTCATGTCTGAGATTCTGCACACTCATTGGAGAACAGGCAGGGGAGATTTTGAACAGCTGCCATATTCCAATCAATGCAGGATTTCTAGTTTTTGGCTCACAACAGGATTCCTGTTCAAATATGAAAAAAGAAAATAACAGAAGTGTCCTAGACAGGTGGGTGAGAACGAATAAAGTGGAGTAGCAGTTTATGCATAGCTACAATGTGTCAGATCCATACACTTGGCTTCCCCTATCACATTGTGTTTTCAGAAATGTCATGTCATTTCTCAGGTGCTATTATAAAAGATGAAAAGTAAAAAAGAAAAATATTTGTGATTATTGATTTTACTTGTCATCTTGATTGTATTAGTGGATGCCTAGATGCTTGGGAGGGTATTATTTCTGTTATATTGATGGGGATATTTCCAAAGCAATTGGTCTTTGATTCTGCAAACAGAATAAGAAGACTGGCTTTCATCAACATGGACAGGCATCATGTATTACTATGAATGCCTAGATTAAACAAGACCAGAAAAGCAAAGGCAAAATGAATTTGCTCTGTCCTTTAGGACTTGGGCTCCTATTTTCTTCTCCTTTCTTTATATGTCAAAGCTCTTGAGTCTTTAGAATCAGGAAATTATGCTAGCAACTGTGAAGATTCTTAGGCCTTTTCCTTCAGAATGTGGGTTCTAACATTGACTCCTCAGTTTCTTTGGTCTTTCAATTTTATTGAATTGTATCACTCGCTTCACTGGTTTTCTAGACTTGGGAAGATTTTTAGTAGGATTTCTCAGTACCTTTAATCATGTGAACCAATTTGTATAATAAATCAAATCTATCTATCTATCTACCATCTATTTATCATGCATCATTGATCTATATCTGCCCATCTGTCATCCACCTATTCATATATCTGTCATCTATCCATACATCTATCACCTGTCTGCATATCTATTTGTAATCTCTGTAATCTATTACCTATTAGCACTACATCTGTCTAGCATAATCCTTCATCATCTTGTATTTTTTTCTTGTCAGAAATGAATACAAACATGAGACTATAATCAAGATCATCTAGAAAGAAGTGACAAAGCACATCGCCTCACTGTAAAGGCAATGAGAATTGGTCTATGCATGATCCCAAACAGGAAGTCTAAATAGAAATTAAGGTGGAGGAGAGGTAAAAAATACAGCATCTTATTAAAGACAAAGTTAGTTCATGTGAATCAATTTTATTGCTTTATTTTTGGAGATAGTGTCAGTTTTTAGCCTGATTGGCCTTTAACTGGTGATTCCCTGCCTTAGACTGTTTTTTTTTTTTTAAATTGATATTTATTTATTTTTCCCCAATCATACAAGCTCTATAGGTACCCCGGTCTTCTCTCTCCATCAACCCTTCCCTAGTCCCCCTTGCACCCTTCTCCCTTTCCCCCTTCTCTTCACTCCCCCCTCTCAAAGTTTTTTGATATTCTTTCTCCCAATGCTTCTCCCTTTCCCTCTCCCATTCCCTGGAGCATCCTTTAGTGCCAAACTTCCCTCTGAGTCCTCCACTCTAGTGAGTTATAAGGACTCAGTGACATTGCCCAAAGTCCTTTCTTGGGCTCCCCTTTAGTATGGGAACACTATTATGACTATTAATCCCTTGCCTCTAAGGATCCTAGTGCCTGTGATCCATGCTAGACTTTGGGGGGTCATTGACATGTCAGTCATTTCACAGGTCATCCAAAGTCCTATTATGGTTACTGTGGCCCTAACTTGTGTATCTTGCATATCATTGGTCCTCCCCATCCTTAGGCTCTTAAAATCTTGTCACCCCCTCTTCCCCAAGGTTCCCTGAGCTTTAGGATGGGGAGAGATTTGGCTGGTCTGGTTCCAGGTGATTAATGTAGGGTCTCTGACGTTCCGAATTATGGTTGTTGTTGTTCTCAGTTTTGCTGTTCCTGCACTGCCCTTGGTTCCATCCTGATTGGTATTGGAGGTCACCTCCTAACCAAAGATAAAAGGCTATTTAAATGAAGATCTTACTATAAGAGGAGATTCAAAGGTAGATGGAATAAGAGTAGGAGACCACAGTGAAGAGGGGGTCAGTCTCCCATTTGCAGGATGGTTACCGTCTATCTGCCAGTCTCTATGCCCTCCCTGATTGATGAGATCAGATCTCCTCAGTCGCAAGTGACCAGGAAGCAAATTGAGAGTGAGCTTAACTAGATGTCTCGCTACTTACTTGCAGTACTTAATGGTGACTTATTTTTCTCTATTGAAGCATGTTCTCCTCTCTCCTTATTTCTGGGGGAGCCCTCCTTCCCCTTCCCTCCTGTTTATAATCTTTGTGATTACTGTAGGTATTACAGAGATTTATCTTTGAATATGATTAGACTGTTTTTATTTACTTTTTTGATATTTCCATACATAAATACTATGAATTTATGCTTTTTCACTATTTAAAAGCAAATTTCATTTCTCACTCCTCATATCATAATTTCCAGTTAGTCTTCCTTCTACTTTCATATCACTATTTTTGAATGTGTGACCCAGTAGGTTTCATCTGAGGATGTCTATAGTCTGTCTTAGATTCATGAATGCTGGAATCGCAGGTGTGCACTATATCTGGCTCTTTAAATGAATCATTTATTCTATCTCTTTTGTATCTCTTCTATGTAGACATAGGATAATTTAGCTAAACCTGTTGACTTTTCCAGTGATTTAATTTCCACATGATTAGAGGACATTTTCTTCTCTATAGGTGAAAATGCTTTTGTTCAGTTGCACAAGAGGCATTCTGGAACTGTAAGAGACATAAAGACATGGGGAGCTCTCTAACCAAGGTCTAACAGGAGACGATGGTTAAATGACCTCTATCATTTACCCAGAGCAAGAGAACTCTGAGGTCTGAGTTGTGTACTAGCCCAGAGCTCACACAGAGATTAAGTTCTATGCCTAGTCACAATCAACACAATAAAATATACCCCGAAAGACTGTCTTGTTTCTTCATTTATAATCCCTACTTTTTTTACATGTGCCTGTGGCTATCATCTCTCGAACAACTTTCATTCAATCCTTGCCTTAGGGCCAGCTATGGGAGAACCAATTTCATTTTGTAGGATGCAGAACTCAAGTTCAGAAGATGGGTGTAGACCCTGTGAGAAGCAGAATTTAATAAAGCTGCCCATGACCCTATAAGAAAATTATTTACCCTATATTGAAAATTAAAACACATTTTCCTTTTATGTGTATGTGCAGATGTATGTGCATGTCTGTGTACCTATGTGTGGAAACTTGGGATTGATATCGCTTTCTCCCTTGATCACTGTCCATCTTATGTCTCAGTGATCAGGGCAGTCTGTTTAGCCAGCTTTCTTCAGGGTTCCCCTTTGCCTTCTGAACACTAGAATTAAAACCGGGTCAGTACACCCATCAGCTTTTAAGTGTGTTCTGGGATCTGAACTGTTCTTCCACTTATGTGAAGCTTACCTGTTGAGCCATCTGCTCAGCTCCAAAATGTATTTTCTAGTATCACATCATCCAACATTGAAGTAATAAGAGTTGAATAAAAGGCATCTCATTGGCAGAGTCTGATCTGCTTGTTTGTTTTTATGGCTGTAACCTGAAATATAAGAATTTTTGTTTAGATTTTTTAAAATAATTCTTATATAGGTACCCTAAGATAAATAATTGCATGGTTTGTAAACTGATATTTATGTATTGTGTGTTCCAAATGAGTCATCATGTAAATATCCCGAACATTGCCTCTTTATCCATAAAACATCAACTGCTTACGAACTGGTCTTTATAGAAAAGTTCACCATCCCCTGAGCTCGACCGTACAACTGCTCTTCAAGTTCCCACATTGGTGATTGGCCTACCCCATACTCTGGGACTGGTCAGGCTGCTTTCCAAGTGAGTGACAGCCCACAAATTATAAGCATTTCCCATGATGTCTTCTTCTTCCATTGTAGCTGTGCCCCATTAGTTGTTTTCTCTTTGAACTTTAACAGATGCAATGGAGGGGAGCAGATAGCAGGGGTGACTATCTATTCAGTGATCTGTAGAGAAAGATGAGGAAACAGATTGAGTTGTGGGATATACTAGGATGGAGAACAGGGTATATGTATAGAGTCAGAATTGCTAGAGAACAAGATCACCAAGTGTTTCAAAGATGTTGAAGCTTTAGGAGTGTGAGTGAGACACGAAGTAGACACAAAAGAGTTATAACCCAGATATCCTGAGTCAGCACTTGGGATGCTGTGAACCTCCTCGATGGTCATGTCTCAGCCTCTATTGCAATCATAAAACTGAGCATTACCCAAATTTATAAAAACTGGATTCACACTCACAGATGTGAGAATACATTATATGCTTTTGCTTTTTATCTTATGTTCCCATGACATGTCTTTTGACTAACATTTTTTAGAATTATTATATTTTTCCATCTTTCTTTTTTAATGTTGTGTACATGAATATAGTGACTTTATAATAGTTGCAACCCTGATTCCAAATCTCATCCCCCTTCTTTTCCTTTTATAACCTTCATCTATCTCCCTTTCCAAGTTCTCTTCTATTTTCAAATCTTTTCATCTGTATGGCCCACTATGTTTCTTCTATTTTGTGATGACCTATGCTTGTCTGATTCATGCTCCAGCAAGCATCCTAGATAATTGGATATATCATTGAGGAAAGCATCCTCCTTTACTTCCCCATCAACATTAGTCCTCATCAGTCTTCAGAGAGGTGTGGAGCTTCTTGAGATTTTCTGATGCTATGTTGAGATGTTGATAAGACAGTTCCATGCATTTCTTGTATAAGTATACATATCTGCCATGAAATTTTATATATCACAACTGTGATAGATAACTGGGATAAGCATAACCCACCAACTTTACACTTCTTATAATCTTGTCACCCCCTCTTCTGTGATGTTCCCTATACCTTGGGGTGGGGGAGTGCGTGAAGCTTCTATGTCTTGTTTAGGGACAAACATTCTGCAGACCATTATTTTCTGCATTTTGGCAAGTTCCTGCTTTACAGTAATAAACACCTCCCATTGTAGAAGAAAGCTTCTAGGTTGAGTGCTGAGTGCTCTTCCAATCCATGGACATAATAACAGGCATTTACAGAATAGTTTGGTGTCCTAGTCTTTTGACTAACTTTTGATGCTATGCTGTTCTGTTATATAAGTCTTGATTTATTTGCCTCTGGATTTCTAAGTTGAATTAGAACTGCAGGCCAACAATCAGTAATGGAAATGTCTTTATGGTCTCCTGCTCACAAATTGCAGTATAGTTACCATATGCTCACTGAATATTTGCTGATTGACTCATCACACTATAAAATAGTTTCCTTTGGTTTCACAAGAAGGCACATAAAATATATTTACTTGAGAACACTTCTTTAGTAGATTATTTGAACTTTCACCTATACATATATATCCTTTTATCTCCTCTAGTTCTTCCCTAACATGTAATCTGTATGTAATCACTGGTGACTTTGCTCATCCTTTCTCATCTCCCTGGTGAATTATTTTTGTTTTTGAACATCCATAAATTTTCTCTTATATTTGATTCCCAGTATCAACATTGAAAAAGGATCTCTAAAAATACTCCATCATGCCATGAAATAATAGGTCATGTGTCAGTCACAGATGAAATGTTTTATTCTTAGAAATCAATACATACAACAGTGGTTTTTAATACACTAGTACTCATTGCTTGAAATGTGCTTTTTAAAGTGATTTGCCTTTATATAATACCGTTACAAACTGTTTAATGTTAGAATCCAATGATATTCTTGAACATAAATGCTGTGGTAGACTACCTGCAAAATGCTTTCAGAAAGTAGAAACAATACACAAGAAAACACACATCTGTTTAGCCATAGCTCCAGACTGTGGGAATTTTTCTGATAGTCTTCCAAGTATCTGCAGGACTTGGTTTTGTAGATAATTAGGAACCTTACTGCTCTCTGTGCTTAATCTCATTGTCACCCATTTACCCAGTTGGATGGGTCTTGGGCACATTTCATAAAAACTCACAAAGATGAGAAGTCACTGTTTGTAAAACCTACACTATTACATAATCCCGACAACGGCATGAGTGGGGAAGGCCACTATCACCTTCACGCTCACAGACTGCACGTGTGTTGTGAAGCATCCAGTTTTTCATTAAACGAAGTCCTGGTGGAAATGGAAACCTTTAGACATAGGTCTATTTTGCAGCGATTTTACTGTGCCAGTTACATGCTGAGGCCCCAAGGGGCAAGGACTTGGACTCAAGTGTAGAGTTCAAGTTAGTTTTCCACAAAGTCCTTGTTGATTTTGCCACCATTCAGTACTCTGAGGAATTTAGGTCTGTGCTTACGGTGGCATGGATTCCTCTCCTAACTCTAAGGCTGAATATATTTGCTCTTGGATCATTTACAGAACCTAATTTTCATCTTTAAAGTAACATCACTATGGTTGAAACAGCCATTTAAATGTGGGAAAACAACAAACAAAAGTAAAATGTGTTACAAACAAAAACATTCCCATTAATCTTTGATTTGGGGTTGCTTATTGGTTATTTGCTGCCAACGTTTCCACATTTGTATTGCTCTATAGCTTATGCAACTTTACTGTGTAGAAATGTATTTGGATCCAAGTAACAGGAAATGTGACTAATAGTCGTATTTTCTCATATAACAAGAAACTTAGAGGTAGTATTACTTCAGTCATTTAATTATGTCTCAGTTCAGCTATGATTAACTTGGCTTTGCTCTGATGGATTTAGGTAGGTGGTGCAGCACCATTTCTGTATTCATGTTAATCCATTGCAGAAGAGGACAAAACCCTGACTGCCTTTTTCATTAGTAATACAAAGATTTTTCTGCACATCTCAAATATCTCCAGACACTGTACAGGCTAACGCTTAGATAACTTACTGATCAGGAAAACACAAAGGAAGATGACAAACATAGGCCTAGATCAGTAGGACTTAATCAGCTGGGAATGACCACATTACTATTTAGAACAAAAAATCCATGCGAGGAAGGGAGATGTTTTAAGTATAGGGTAGGTGTATGGTGCTTGACACAATAATATTTAGGTCAGATAGAATTCTACTTCACTCCCTCTGGTTTCCTTATTTGTAGCTCCTCTTTCTTTGTTCTTGCTTAATTTTCTTGTCCAACAAATTTGAATGTGATTTCAAGCCAAATAAGTTAGGAATGAATGACTCATAAAATTTTATAAAATTAAGAGTGAAAGAGAGAAATGCATAAAAGCCTAGTGACTTGAACAGAGGCTTGGGAGTTAGTAGAAAAATCACTTTTGATTCCTAGGTCAGTCCTTACCTTTCACTACAAGTGTATCCAGATTTAGGCTTCTTAAATCTCAGTATTATTAATGTAAAATGAAGGCAATAATAATAATGATAACATTAATTATAATGCTTACTTAAGAAGGTGAAATTGAGGATTAAGTACATATTAAATACTTGCCAATGTGCCTAAGCTTCTGGTAAATGCACTAAAAATATTAGCTATGCTAAAATAGTCATTGGCTAAAACTGGACTGTTTGAGGTCATTACAGTATATACATTTCAAAAACTATCTGAGATAGCAGTATTCTAGAGTCATTAAAATCCTAGGATTATTGTGGTTCAAATTAACATAATAACTTATAGGTTTAGCACACATGGTAGAAGCTTGTCTGAGTTGGGTATCAGAGAGATAGATTTTAATAGTTGATGAGTATAACAGTTTGACAAAATACATTAACATACATGAATACATATGGTACTTCATTTGATGGCCCTCACATTTCAGTGCATCAAGATGATTTGAGATAGGAAGAACAGTTGAGAGCTAGTTTTTGTGCCCAAGTTTGGTTCTTAGCTAAATGTCAGAGTAAAAGTTGAAATCTGTAATTGGTACAGGGTTACTAATTGAAAAATGTTCCCTAACATTATTTTTACTTTCAGTCTTACTTTCAGTCTGCAAATGTCTAATCTCAATGTGTGTGAGGTTTGAGCTATATAGAATCAGAGAATATTAGCTCTAGATGATAAAAAAAACATGACAAATGTTGGAACCCTTTCTCTAAGGAACTGATACAAGTAGCGATGATACAAACGACGATCGCATTCATGATTTTAATGTGAATGCACCAATACCGTGCAAAATTCTTTGTGTGCTCTTTTCATTGAGTGCTGGCATCAACCATAGAAGTTGAAGTCCATGATCCCTTTTTTCACTTTAGAAATGGAGACAATGAAATTTGGAGCAAAATGTGTCATTTTTTTAGAGTTCAATAATTGAGTAAATAATGTATGAAGAATATAGGTCCAAGGGTTTCCCAACTTAGGCTGTACTGCCCTTTCTCTAGTGGTACTCTGTCTCTACTCGTCATTCTTCATGTATCCAATGCTTCCCCAATCCTAATAAATGGATTCACTAAATAAAACCTAAGGGGAGGCTTGCTAATGGAAGGTGCTCCCATATCTCTTTTTATTGAAGCTATGGGACCATGAGATGCAACTTTCCTTTTCACAAGCTCAAGAGGAAAGACATGAACACGGCTCTGCCGAGCTCATCTATTCAGTCAAGCCAGCTTGGTATTTCCACTTACCTTTTATATTCCATTTTAATTTCGAAATATAAGTAGCTGATGCTCTTATTGTCTGCTAAACATATGAAAAGATTCATTTAAAAACAGAAAAAAAACTTGCAGTACCTTATCTAATGATCTTTGGGAATTGGTGATCACTCACTGCCTCTATGTTCACTTCCTTTAGACATCCAGTCCTTGTATTGCTCATTCACTTATCTCAGAGAAAGAAGAGGACTCAATAGGTGGTAACAAATGGTCATGATGGCGGCAGTTTTGATCAATTGGGCTTCTGTAGAAGTTTTGCAACTACCCAAGGCAAGAACTAAGGAATGCAAATGTTTTATAAGTCTGTAATGCTGCAATGATCAAACAACTAGTTTCCAGTTTTTCCAACTGATTAAAAATGAGGGGTGACAGCACTCTGACTCTGTAATCTCATTGGAGACATACATACATCTTTCTGCTCCTTGTATCTGAAACCAAATTCATGACCTTTTTCCTCTAGCACACTGACCAAGTGCATGCCTTTTATAGCCACAATGTTCTTCTCATTGATTGCCATTTCTAATATTCTTATTACCCAGGTCAGAGACTCTGAGGATGACTTCTACTTTGCTTTCCCTCACTTCCTGCATGTAAACAAGTATTGCCATTTTCCTTCATGCTGCTGATAAATTCACAACTGACTTATGGAAACAAAGGATTTTTATTCTGCTTTATGATAATCTGATTATATCTCCAGCTTGGCAGGAGAGTGCCTACCAACACTAGGCAGGGGCTGAGGGAACTAGTCATACCATATCCACAGGGCTGATGCGAGAGGGGGAAAACCTCACTTTCCAGACAGCATGTCTATCCAAGTATACCAAAGAATGCCAGACTTCACAGATCCATCTCCCCCCATCTTATCCACCTGCTCTGGAAATAGTCCAACTTACTATGGGCTGGATCTTCCCCATGAATCAGAAATTTTTCAACAGGCTTATATAGATCTTAACTAACTACTAATTCTTCACAAATGTGGTCAGAGCTCGATCTTTTAGATGTCATGTTGACCCCTGCATCTGACGTCAAGTAATGAACAATCTAATCTTAACAATTCTCAATTTTCTGTTGTTGTCACTCTGTCATTAATGGAGGTCATATCATTATCTATGAACTTCAGGTTTTATGGGAACAACCTATTATCTCCACTGTTTAGTGACCTTCCTCAAATAATTCTTTGAACCCCAGACAGTTCTTTGTTTAATAAGCTTCATGTTGCCATTAGCTTTCTTATCAATCTTCACAGCTTCTTTTGAAAGTTTCATGAGGAATTTCAAATTCTTCCTATGGATTATCTCCTAGAGAGAATCCTTTTCAGTTTCTTTTCTCTCTGACTCTCCTGAGCCATGCTGTAGTTAAGAAGAATGCTGGATGGTTCTTCTAGAAGATTCTGACTTGAATAAATTCCAGTAATTTTAACATTCTTTCCCAGAGACACTTGTCTCCCTTTATATCCTCCACAGATGGCAGGTTCCTCAGGTTCTACTTACGATGTGCTTGCTGTGGGAAGTCTTCCTGGATTTCTAGTCTTGGATTAAGTCTTTGTCCTTTTCCTTAGGGACTTATTCACTCCAGACTAGTAACTCTTTAAAGGGCTATATAGTGGTAAAACAAATTGCATTGTTGTAACCTGGTATCTAATAATTGTTAACAAATATTGATGAAACAGCTTGCTAATGAGAAGGTTATCAGAAGACTACACTGAATTGCTTGCAAGATATGTTTGTCTGCTTCAATTATCCTGATATTGTGAAGTAAAACTCAGGTATATATGAGTACATATGTGCATGTACCTCTGTGAATGAGAGGTGAGTGATTAGGGCTTAGATAACTAACCCAGGCTCATTCAGAGCTAAGAACTTAGGGAAATGTTTAGCATTGACAATGCTTAGACTACCCAGACCATTTTCTATTGCTATGTGGCAAAGTTAGTGGCTTAAAACAATGTCTTTTCATTAGCTTACAGATTCCAAGTCAGAATTCTAGAGTGACAGGTGTCTTGGATCTGTGCACGGGACACCATAAGTTTGACAAGATGAATTCCTATTTCCAGGATCTTAAACAAAAGACTCAGATCCAACCTATTGTTCTGTTGGAAGAATTCCGTTGCTAATGATTCCAGGCACTAGGGCTCTCCTATCCACACTGGCCTGTCAGCCTCTGGTAGCCTCATTCATTCTTTGCTTCGAATTTCCTTCTACCTTGTAGCTGGTGCAGACAACTCTGCTAATAAAAGGGTTTCTTCAGGTCAAGCCCATGTTTGTTTCATCCACAAAATCCCTTCACAACCAAACTTATACTAGTGTTTGTGTGATCCAATGTGTACCAGATTCATGGGGTTGTTTTGAGATTCTACCTACTACCCCACCAACTGAAGTCAAAAATGTTCAAAGTAAAAGTAAATATCATATCATCAACCATCATTGGTGATAAGAACTGGGTGGTGGGAGACTTGGTTCTTGTGACTGTTACCCTGAACATTGTGTGTTGTGAAACTTGTTCAGTACTACACTAACAAATATAAGTTGGAGGCTGCCTTTCAGCTTCTTATTCAGATTTCTTAACTCCTTGTTCCCAACTTCCAAATGGTCCTTGACACATGATTTGCCTATTTCTTATCTTTTTTCCACTTCTATTTTTTTGATCATGGTTAACTACTGGTTTTATGGGAACAACCTATTATCTCCACTGTTTAGTGACCTTCCTCAAATAATTCTTTGAACCCCAGACAATTTTTTGTTTAATAAGCTTCATGTTGCCATTAGCTTTCTTATCAATCTTCACGGCTTCTCTTGAAAGTTTCATGAGGAATTTCAAATTCTTCCTATGGATTATCTCCTAGAGAGATAATTATCATTTATTGAACACTTTTTTTCTGTGCATTGTTGCATGTTTCTTAGGTCATTTCATTCCTTCAGTAACATGCATCTAGTTATTAGTACACCAGATTTGTCACTATACTTGTGACCACTGGGGACATACTATTCCAAGCTCTATTTATCCAACCTTAAATATTATTTGTTTCATCTCAATACTGTGTCTCATTTGAAAATGTGGTCAGACAGATCCACCCAGGAGTATGTCTTGGAAAGATTAGTTTTGGCACTCAGTTCCTCTCACTTCCGGATTTTTCTTCCACCATCCAGGCAATGACTAAGGCCATGATCTGTCTCCCTTCTGAGAAACAGGCTCCTGTGGGCGAGCAGCATATTCCACATTTATTTCCTCTGACATTATGAGCTAATTGTGAAACAAGTGACCAAATCATCTTAATAAAATTGGCCTCTGAATAGCAAATTGTAAACTTGCATGAATCAGGATCATGTGTCCTATAAGATCTTTTTCTCTCTCTTATAATTGAGTTTCACTCCAGCATTCTCCATAGAGTGGAACAATGGGATGCTCTGTTTCAAGACTTAGTCAGACCCAGCTGCTATGAAAATAATATGTTTGAGAAAATGGACTTGACATTTGATGGCCTTTCGACTCTTCTGACAGGATATAATCAACTCATTAGGGAGAAACAGAAGTCCTCCTTGTATGCCACGTTACTTTGAGCATGACGGAATTCCTCCACGCTGGTGAGTGCTCAGAGCAAACTGGGGCTTCATCGCCTGTGGCCAATGTGCAACGTGGCTGCCTTTACTTTCCCTTCCATCGCTGGGAGCCCTTGAGCTGATGAAAGGGAAACATTGCTTTCTTAAGCCAACAGTTTCTTTTTTTTTTTTTTCCTTCTTCTTTCATCTCTTAAAGAACTGATTTTATGACAAGGGCTTGAGTTTTAAGATTCTCAGCCTTCCTACCACTCAAGCACAGCTGGGGCAGCCCTCTTGGGAGGGCGACTGGAAGCAGGAAGTGGCAACTTGGATTCCTAATTCTGGTTCCCAGGCAAATCTTGAGCATGCTGTGGGACTCTCATGAGTTCATAGCCGACTCTTTGCTGATTTCCCTACTATGAAATTCCATCCTCCGATGAGTATTGCTTTTCCTGGGTTATTCCCCCAACAGCTTTCTGAAGGGAACGGAAGGGAACTATCTTTAGAGTGTAAGTTAGAATTAGGAAGTAAGCAAAAATTTTAAAGTCAGTTTTTTATGATGGTCATCTTGAAAAGTTATCATAGGTGTCAGATGAGACATGCCTGGAAAATACTGCACACAGTCCTTGGCATGTTACTTCCATTCCATACATTTATTTCTTTGGAAATGCTGCATTTTCTTTAAGTCCCTTTTGTTCAATCATTAGTATATATGTACTTAGACATTGTTTCTTAATTTTTTAAATTAAAACACTGTTTAATATCAAATTGAATCATTGCAACAATGATGTATGTGTTTTATGAATTTCAGTTTACAGTATTTATTCTTAAGGATTTCTCACTCAATTGTTTTGATTCATTGCATTGTAACCTCCGCCAAAAGAGGAATGTGCTGTCCTGTTTTTTCTTTGTCTCAAACATCTACAGGATCTCTAGTACACAGAGAGCATTTATTAGAGTTTTCTAAATAATTAAATTAAATAATTGGTTAAATGTATTTTTTTCTCAAATATTTCCTGGACTTCCGTTGGTTTCCTTCTGTAAAGTTTATACCAGGGATTGCCAAACTGAGGCCTATGGGATCAACACCGTATACTGCCTGTTTCTGTGAAGTGAAATACAGATATGCCTATTTGCTAACATTGCCTATATTTGTATTTATACTACCACTGCATAACTGAATTGTTATGATAGAGATTATGTAGAATGATGAATGCAAATATTTGCCATCTTGCCCTTTATGAAAAAGTTTGCTAACCTGTACCTTTACTGAAGAGGATTTGCAGAGTAGAGCCTAATATATTTTGCGGTCTTTGCTCAGTATTCTTCATTGACTCAGAGTCATTCTTAGAAAGAGGTCTAAGGTTTTTCTATAATGACATGATATGAGTCTTCTTTACCTCTGAAGATTCGTCCCTTGCTGCTTCCTGGTCAGCCAAGGACAACTTGTCAAAGTTGGCCTGACCTTTTATAAACTGTCAGTAGTTCCTTCCCTACTTGTCTTGATAATCTCTATTCTCTATTCATCCTTCTTAAATATGCTTAAACATTTTCAGTGCTCTCTTTGCAGCCTGCCTAGTTGCTCTTGTTGCAAGTTTGCCAGTTGAATTTTGTTCTTTTCTTGTTCCAACACTACTCAGATGTTACGAATAATGAAACCAGGTGCAAACAGACTGTTAGATTTGACCATAGTCACATGGGCAAACAAGAATGTTAAACTTTGTACTGAGATCTATCCAAATTCAATAAGCTCTATCTATATACTCTGCCTCTGATTAACTCATGTATAAAATATATTCATAGCACATGGAGCCAGTACAGGATGGTAGATAGTTCTAAGCATAACATGAGGGTTTTGATGAATGTGCAATCTTACCTACAGAAATAGTGAAGATCTTAGCAATAAAAGGAATACGAAGTTGATTTTGTAGACAAGTGCCAATATTTATGGATGTCACTGCCTGTGTTAGTTATCTCCTGCTTCATAACAAGTTATTACAGTAAATTGTACCTTAAAGGAATAGGCATATATCTTCTCATGGTTCTATTGATCGGAAATCTGGGTATCTTAGTTGGGACCATGGATCCAGTGTCTCTCATGAGGTTGCAGTGTGGTTTTCAACTATAGCTGTGGTTTCATTTGAGAGTTGACTATGGCATAGCTTCATGATCACTGAATGCCCTCAGTTTCTCTCCACACAGCACCTTACCCAATGACAGCTGGCTTTCTTCAAGGAAAGTAATGTAAGCAGTTGTTTATGACATGGAGTTGAGCCTTTTATCTAACATAATCTCAAAAGTGATACTATATCATTTTAAACATATCCTAGAAGAGAGTCATTGGGTCAGTCCACACTCAAGAAGAAGGAGTTATGTAGATACGAACATGGTGATTCTCTTTATCTTCAGGGTGAAGATATCAAATAGAAAATTCAGAAATAGACAACTTATAAATTTGAAATTTTATGCCATTCTATGGTGAAGTCTTGTACCATTTGACTTGGTATCTCCATGAATAGAGTAGTTCATTCCTTTGACATCTTATCATGTACTGGTTTATCTCTATTATCACAACAAAAGGAGAAAGGTCTTCTAAAAGAGATATGCCATAGTTGCTCAATTTTTATTTCATCACATTGTTATAGTTACTCTACTATATTTTAGTTGTTTGTTTTTTGTTTATTTATTTATTTATTTTTCCCACTCACACAAACATAATAGGTACTCCAGTCGCCTCCCTCTCTCCCCCTCTCCCTGATCACCTTGTTCCCTCCATCCTTTTCCTCTTCCTTTCCCCCCTCCCTTTCTCTCAGTGCCCCCTCTCCTCCCCATCCCTGGAGCATACTTTAGTGTGAATGTCAAACTTCCCTCTGGATCCTCTTCTCTGATGGGGTGTAAGGACTCAGCAGCATTGCCTAGAGCCCTTTCTTGTGCTCCCCTTTGGTATGGAAACACTATTGTGACTGTTAATCCCTTGTCTCTAAGGATCCTAGTGCCTGTGATCCATGCTAGACGTTGGGGGGTCATTGATATGTCAATCATTGTGCAAGTCATGCAAAGTCCTATTATGGTTACTGTGGCCCTAACTTGTGTGGAGTATCTTGCATATCATTGGTCCTCCCCATGTTTAGGCTCTTACAATCTTACTGCCCCCTCTTTTGCAAATTTCCCTGAGCTTTAGGATGGGGAGAGATTTGGCTGGTCTGGTTCCAGGTGATTAATGTAAGGTTTCTGATGTTCTGAATTATGGTCTGTTGTTGTTTTCAGTTTTGCTGTTCCTGCACCGCCCTTGGTTCCATCCTGATTGATATTGGATGTCACCTCCTAGCCAGAGATAAAAGGCTATTAAAATGGAGTCTTACTATAAGAGGAGATTCAAAGGTAGATGAAATAAGAGTAGGAGACCGTGTTGGTTGAGGTCAGTCTCCCATTTGAGGGGTAGTTATCATCTATCTGCCAGACTCTATGCCCTCCCTAACTGGTGAGATCAAACCCCCTCAGTTGCAAGTGACCAGGAAAGAAAGTGAGTGAGTTTAACCAGATGTCTCACTACTTACTTGTAGTACTTGGTGGTGATCTATTTTTTCTGCTGTAGCATAATCCCCTCTTCTTATTTCTGGGGATCCTCCTTCCTCTTCCTTCCTGTTTATATTCTTTGCAATTAATGTAGGTATTACAGAGATTTATCTTTGAATATGCCACTAAGTGGGTTTGTCGATAATCCTTTACTGTGCCCAAATTCTAAATTAATGAATATGCACATTTAGGAAAAACTACTGTCAATGTTTGGATGTGAATTGTTCCTTATAGGCTCATATGTTTGAATCTTAAGCCAACAGAGCTGTTCCAGAAGGTAATGGAACCTTAGGAAGTGGGGCCTTGCTGGAAGAAGCACATCACTGGGGGGTGGGACTTAAGGTTTGGGTAGTCTGGTTTGTTTTCTCTCTCTCTCTCTCTCTCTCTCTCTCTCTCTCTCTCTCTCTCTCTGTCTCTCTGTCTCTAACTGTAAGCCAAACGGTGAAGTTTCTTGGTCCACAGTATTTTCTCACAAACAAGGATTGGCACTACCTAGAGTTTCTGAGTCTTTAAAGTATTTCCTTTCTATAAGCAGGGGCCATGGCACTTCTATACTAGGAAGAACACTTTAGTGTCCATCTTGAAATCTTCTGCCTCTGCTCTACATTTCATGGTGGAACTTTCATAGCAAGATGTTTTCTAGTTTAATTCCAATTGTGGGTTCCTGCTTTCTGTGGAGAAGATATTTGCATGTCAACAATTGGGCTGGACTCCTTCCAGTAATTGTAAACTATTTGTGCATTAGAGTCCACATTTAGAAAAATCCTAGCCTCTTCATGCTGTATTCCTGTTACACTTCTTATCTCGATTTTAATTAAATTAAATTCTCTTTAGATATTGCTATGGATTTATCTTACTCAGGAATTATTATGATTGGGAACTAAGTTGATTTTAGGGAGGAATATTGGAAGTCTCATGAAATTATGTTTCTTTAGGAGAGAATATAAGCAGACGTCAGACAGACAGCTAGCGATATCTTTGAGTCACTCTAAATATGGACATACATTTCACGTAACATTCATGTTATGTGAAACATTCATGTAAGGGACCAAGTGTTCTCTTCACTGTGAGGGAGAAGACACAGAGTTTTAAAATAATCAACTCTTGCAACAATAGACTTTCTGACTTCAAGCTTTTCAACACAGAAAACTTAATTTCCTCACTTGTGTCTATTAAACATTGGTTCTCCCCAAGACTTCTCACTTGTCTTTCTTTATTCTAGTGAGTAGAATGAATGTCTCAATGCACATTCTATGAATGATGCATGATTTTTATTCACCCTTTTGGCTTTTATGTTTTGCATGTAAGCAGATGATGCTGTAGCATAAATATCCAATACACAGCGCTTTCATGTGCTCCACATGCATATGTCTCCCAGTGATTTTCTGTGTCTGCATATGGAAGCCTCATAAACCTTTCAAACTGATTAATCTTAAAAGTAAACTAATCATCTCTTCCTTATGAACCATCCATTTTGCTGAATTTCCTATCTTCTAATCCCTTTTCCTCAGCCCTCCTCTCACAGTTTCCTACATTTCAATTACATGAACTCTCACTGGCTATGAGCATTTATTCATTCCATTAGTATCATTGAGCAGCTGGTATGCATGAAGGACTTCAATGCTTCACCTGCCACTACTGCCGTTGTCTTCTTTCACACTCTCATTACATTTTATGTGGAATAATAGCGTTTAAAGGACTCGGGATAGATATGCAAGGATTAGACGACAAGAAAACCAAACAAGATAAATCTATTTGCTCTTTTATCTTGTGCTGATATCCTGATTTATAATTAGAACTGTGCTTAATTCTGTTCTATATGTAGAGAGAGCAAAGGATGAGAAAAATACCTAATAATGAATTACAGAAGAAGTTAAAATATGGCCGGTAGCTTTAAGTGCCTGAAATGAAATGCTTACTCAAATGGAGTATTTTCCACTAGTCCTTAAAACCAAAGAAGTCAGATGAATTGTTGTAGATTTTCACCTATCATATCTTAAAGCATCCATTACTTTGATTGAAGTAGATCAATACTATGGTTACTTTTTCCCTTGAACTATGGAAAAAAATACTCATCTCTATTCTCCTCAGGTTTCTGTTACTGTCTAAAGCAAGGTAGATACTTAGGAATCTTGTGTTAAAGCAGTAATGGTGTCTGCAGAAGCCCCTGTGCTATGAAGGAGGGGTATCATACTGCAGTAACTGCCTCTCTGTGAATCAGTAGTAATAAGAACCTTTAATGCCATTTGATATAGGTTGGTGGCCATGAAGAAGTCTCTTAAGCCCTCTGAGTCTCAGTTCTGCCATCTATAAACTTGAAATAACTACTTGACTTCTTTATAGCACTATTCTGAGCATTATATAAAGTATTATGCAAAACTCTTTGAAGGTTATAAGTACTTTACACAAGAAGGTGATATGTCTTTTGTAGTGCTCATATTAGCTGTAAATTCAAGTCTTGGTTACTTAACCTCTCAAATTATGTTTTACTTCTCTGTTTAATGAGAATAATATCTCAAAAGACTTGCAATGTGAATTAAATATGAGGTGTATGACTCAATAAATGTTAGTCTCCAAGCATTCTCTGTCTCTTCCAGGAGATTTCCATATGAACATGAGTGAGTAAAATATCAAGTGCAAGATTTTAATGTTGCTTCAATCTTATCAGCCTATATAATTTCAATGCAAATTGGAACAAAACTATCTTTAATAAAAAAGAATTATAGTTTAGCTTGTTTTATTGGTTCTGCAAGATGATGTCTAATTGAAGAGGTGATTAATTAACATGAGTATTTCCATTTGACTATAAAGTCAGTTCACAAGAAGACTAGGAGCTAGGACATAGAGAGTTAACTGTTAATTTTGTTCCTAGGTGCACAGATTGGTGACCTTTTAACTTGACCTTTCAATGAGAGTTATTTTCTAACAGACACAAGCAGGCAGCTTCTGGTGGGAATATCTTTCTGATAGGAACTGCATAGTAATCTGTGACACAAAAAGGTGATGACTGTCGCAAAAATACTGCCATTATTATCAGACACAGAAAAGATTGTGCGATTGAGGACAGTTTAGGGTACATTGTAAGTCTGTTATAGCGAAAGGAAGCAAAAGCAAACCAAATCCTAAACTGCCTATGGTTCCACAAAAATCTGTAAATAGTTGAAATCATCTTAAACAAAATGAAGAGTGCTGAAGTGTTACAGTACCTGGATGAAATCTGAAATGAAAACAATACAGTGTTTTGGCACATTTAACAGTGAAATAGGTTTGAGAGCCCTAACTAAACCTTTGCATTAATTATTAATAGCTTTTTAAAAATGTAATTTATGTTTATTCTTTTAAGGTTTCATACATGAATGCCATGAGTTTATGTTATTTTCATCTTTTTATTCAATCATATCCTTCTCCTTTTCCCACTTCATAGCTTCTTCCCAATTTTCCACAATTTCATGTCTATTGGCATATTTGCTTCACTAACTTTCATCTGAGTTGCCTGTACTGACAAATGCCTCAACACTTGCTGGAGCATGGATTATACACAAATAGAGTTTTCAATACTTTCAAGCACAAACAATGAAGAAAGTGCTATCTTCTCATAGTTTCGTGATAAAACTGCTAAAATTGGGCCCCCATCTCACACCGTACATTCAAATCAATTCAAAACACCTCAAGACTTACAGAGGCACTACAAGAAAACATTCAGAAATATCCACATGGCATTGGTTTAGGCAAATATTTCTGAAACTTTTTGAAAAAAGTAACAATGTGGACTTTAATTAAATTTAAGGCTTCTGTTTTCCAAAAGATGCTGCTAGGAAAATTAAAAAAAAAAGGTAGGTTTTAATAGTCACAATCAAGAAAATATATTTACAAAATGTCTAAAAATCAATTATATACAAAATAAATCATTCCCAAAAATCAATAATAAAAGGCAGACATTTCTATCCAAGACAAGGTAATGAGAGTCATATCTATCTCTTAGTTTGAAAAAAGAAAAAGATTACTTCGGCCCTAACTTGTGTGGAGTATCTTGCATATCATTGCTCTTCCCATCCTTTTGCTCTTACAATCTTACCGCCCCCTCTTCCGCAAATTTCCCTGAGCTTCAGGATGGGGAGAGATTAAGCTGGCCTAGTTCCAGGTGATTGATATAGAGTCTCTGAAGTTCTGGATTATGGTTTGTTGATTTTTTTTTCAGTTTTGCTCCTCCCACAATGCCCTTGGCTCCACCCTGATAGGTATTGGATGTCACTCCCTGGCCAGAGATAAAAAACTGTTAAATTAGAGTCTTGTTATAAGAGTATATTCAAAAGTACATGTAATAAAAGTAGGAAATGGCGGTGAGGGAGGGGTCAATCACCCATCTGCGAAATGGTTACTTTCTATCTGCCAGACTATACGCCCTCCCCTTCTGGTAAGATCATACCCCATCAGTTGTAAATGATCAGGAAGGAAAGTCTGTGAACTTAACCAGATGTCTCATTTCTTACTTGCAGTCCTTGATGGTGGCCTATTTTCTCTGCTGTAACATGGTCCCCTCTCTCTTTGTTACTGGTGTGTCCCTCCTTCCCTATCCTCCTGTTCATATTTGGACTTTACATGCCCTGCGCAATGACCAACACACTATTGACCTCACAAAGTCTAGCATTTGCTAAAGGCACTAGGATCCTGGGAGGCAAGGGATTGACAGCCACAGTAGTGTTTCTATGCTTAACGGGAACACAGGAAAGCATTCTGGGAAATGCTACTGGGTCCTTGCACCTCATCAGAGAGGAGGACCCAGAAGAGAGTTTGGCATGCACATTAAAGGATGTTCTGGGGATGGGAGGGGGAGGCACTGGGGGATGAGGAGGAAAAAGGGAGGGAAGGGGGGCATAGGAGGATAAGGGGTTGGAGGGGGGGGGGACCGGTGTACCTGTTAAGTTTGTATGAGTGGAAATAAAAAGAAAAAGAAGGCAAAGGATATACTACATGAGAACAAGGCTTCTAAGATACTACATATCTGTTAAAAAGGACAGTGATGTTTGTAAAATGGAACAGTGAAACTTCATTCTGAAGGTTATTTCCTGTCGCATCTTTGACTGACATTCCAGTCTGAAGCAAGTCTAAAGTTCTTCGATGGAAGAAATATTGCTGGAGGTTGCCAGATGTTGAACTGATAACCATCCAGAGTGCTTCTCCTTTGAGTTATTTAATCAAGAACTGACTATTCATGTGCATGGGACAGACTCATTTAAAGGCATGGAAGCATAAGAAACTTTCCCACAAATGGGTCTGGAATAAGTACAGTTCCAGCCAGGGAAAGTAGGAAACTTCATGGTTCCCAGAATACTGGACAAAGAATACAGAATGGCCTTTTTCTAGAACTGAGAATAACTTGTCTTGGAATAAGGAAATCTTTGGTTTCACCTAAGAAAATCTAAGAGCCCAACTATATAAAGTATAAAAGTTAACCATATAGCAGAATGAAGTACATGAATGTTTATTGAAAACAAATATATCTAATCAAATAAAATTAGATTTAGAATGACTGATCACAAACCTTTTTTAAAAAAACACCAAAACAGAAATTCAAAAGAGATGATACATGACATGGGAGAAATTTCAGTCTTCTAATATAGCCTAGAAATGACACATACCAGGATTATCAGGCACAGACAGAACAATCATTATAACATAATCACATGTCACAGTTTGAGATGAACAAATAAGAGAGGCATCTACAAGATCCAAGTCACATGTCTTCAGATGAAAACTACTGTGTATGAAATGAAAAATTTTACTTAAAGGGAAACATTGACAAGTAAAACAGTAAATTTCTGTCTTTCAGTACCATATGTTCTCTCTTTTAAGCGGATCCTAGCAGTGAACCAGCAGAATAATGTAACTAAATGGAAACTTCTATAATACCCGTGAACTACAAAAGAACATCAGTCAAGAAAGTGAAGGAAGATCCCAGAAAGGTGGAGATGTAAAAACACTGATAATGAAAGCTCTCAGCACTCAAACAAGAGACATCCTATTGCAATGGAAGCTTAATGAAGCAAAACCCCCACAACTAGTCAGAGTGCAGGGTATTAGCAATCCTAGTATGCTCTGCACTCATCAGGGCACCAAAATCTCTGCCTACCCTAAGGTCAGGGAACCTTGCAGAAAATGGGGGCATTAAAAATATAAGAAGATCCTAATAATGGGGAGATGTACTACCAGCCAGGACATTCCAGTCAGAACAGTCCTGTTACATTCAGGAGCTCACTGCAGTGAAATCTACTCAACCACATCTACAAAGCAGCTGACATCTCAACATTCCCCCATGAACCAGTGAGGTCCTCAGGAGAAACAACTATACTCAAATAGAATCTCTACAGCAGGTTCTGGACAAAAGAAGGGGAGCTTCTCTACTTGTGGGTACACTCCTGAAGTCTCACTTAAACTATCACAGAGGTCTAGTCCCTTACTAGCACGGACGCCCTGTGGTCCACATATGCAGAAGACATAAGAGCAGGAGGGACATGACAAGATTGGGGAGGGGAGGGAGCATGGATATAATGAAGTAAAAATTCTTGCCAAATAAAAAATCAGAAATCAAGCTATAAAAAGGAAACAGTAAATTATGAGATAGAGAAAGTGAATTATTGATATGAAACAGATAAAAGAGAATTTGATCAAAATAAAATGTTTTGGTAGGACATCAAGCAACTTAATTTATAAATTAGGAGAGTTATCAAAATGAGAGGAAAGAAAGGAGATGCCACAAAACTATTTTGAGGAAATAATTGCTAGAAGTATTCCAATTTTGACCCCCTCAAAATCCTACAAATTTACAGATCCAGAAAGCCAGTGACAGCCAAGTACAAAAACATGAAGCACATTATGAAGTTTAGTCTCCTAATCACGTTTCATAAGAAGTTGTTAAAAGTGGTGAAAAGCTCTCAGAAACATCCGCAACCTAGAACAAAGTGTGGACACATATTTCTTTACAAAAGCTCATGAAAATGTGGAGACAGGACTATATCAAGTAGAAGACAACCATGTGACTGAAAATATGTTAAATTGCATCTTTAGTCCCAATGAAAAAAATCTCTTTTTATCCCCAAATGAAAGAATTTAAATGAAGAGCAGCTGAAAGAATTCTTCATCGGCAGAAATGACCTAGAGGGAATGCAATGTGAAATCCTTTGGACAGAGAGCAAGTGATACTCAGTGGAAATGTCAAACTATACAGAAAACAAGAAGCACCAGAAATCATAAAGGTGTGGAGAAAATATGCAAGAATATTATTTAAATGTCTCAAAATATATTGGCTATTTAAAAGAAATAATAATGTTGTATGGCACTTATACCATAGACTATTATAAGGTATGATAGTTCACAGTTGGGGAAGGAAGAGTTTGAATCTAATATCCTGGGCAAGACTGTGGGAAGCTTTTTGTTATCATTGGAAGTTAAACTGTGATGAGGTAAAGACAGATAATTTTAATCCTAAAGCTTGTGGCACATATGAAATGAGATATCACTAGCAAGCTTACAAAAAACATAAGTGGAATTTTAAGAGTGGGCATCCAAAGGAAAAACAAAAGAAAGATAGATTATATGAGCCAGCTAGAAAACAACCAGGATGATACATATGAATCTAAACATACTAATAGTCATGTAAAACTAACTAGTGCAAATAGTGTAACTCAATGCCAGTGATTACCCAATTAGATGAGAAAGAAAAACAGCCATATCCTCAGAAGATACTTTAAATATGAAGACAAAAGTAGGCTAAAATAAAGAGATATAAAGATATCTGTGTGCATTTCATACTTAACAAATTTCTCTTGAAATGAATCTCACTTAAAATCATTTTATGTGTATTATATTATTGCCTTGGATTATATAATTGGATCACCATCAGTTTGGTAGGAAACTGTGACAATTACAAATTGATGTAATAAATTATTTTTAGTCTCTAATACAAGGCAGATAACATGCTAAGTGGAATACTCCTTAGTGCCACAGGTTTGTCTACCTGTGAAATAAACATATAGCTTCTGAAAGGGAGTCATGCTAAGTGTTTGGATGTTTTCCTCAGTAATTGTAGAAATGCCTGTTTAAAAATACTTCCTGTATCGTCTGTCAGCAAGCACCTGTGTCATGAGATCTATGGCTGCTCATGAACTTCTCAGTCCATCTTAGTAGTGGAAGCTGGGCTCTGGTTATGTGCACTCAGTGAGACAGTCTCTTCGCTCATCCATCTGATTCAAAGAAGTCTAGGGCCATGGTTTCACTTAAGGAAAGCATCACTCCTTCAGCTCCTTGTCATCTATGCCCTGCTGTGGACAATCGCACTTTAGAGATCCTGTTTCTCTCACTAATCAGTTCCATCCATGAAGTAAGAGCCAAAAGCTCACTCAACCGTGGTGATGTGGAAATACTGGGCTTTTCCAAGCTCATGTGATAGGGCAGGTGCTCCATGAGAAAGGCAAGCAGAAGATCACTGGGACTACTATTTTGTTAAGAGTCTTCGTCATAGTGGGGATGTTATCACAGAGAAAGTGAGTCACCGATCTGGATAATCTATTGTAATAATATTTCAAGGGTTGTGGACCAAATGGAAAAGCAGGTCATAAGCACAGAGAAATTCAGTGACTCCTTTGGAACAGAATTTGGTGATGTGCATGTCTGAAGACATTGCCAAACACAACAAAGGTCTTGAGGATGCTGAAAAGGAAAATGTTTCTAGGTAAAACTTTATCAAAGGATATACTCTTATAATAAGACTCTAATTTAACAGCTTTTTGTCTCTGGCCAAGGGGTGACATGCAATACCCATCGGGGTGGAACCAAGGGCATTGCAGAAGCAGCAAAACTGAAAAAAAATCAACAAACCATAATTTAGAACATCAGAGACTTTATATCAATCATCTGGATCTGAGCCAGCCTAATCTCTACCCATCCTGAAGCTCAGGGAAATTTGCGGAAGAGGGAGCGATAAGATTGTAAGAGCCTAAAGATGGGAGGAGTAATGATATACAAGATACTCCACAAGAGTTAGGGCCAAAGCAATCATAATAGGACTTTGCATGACCTGCACAATGACCAACACATTATTGACCCCTCAAAGTCTAGCATAGACTAAAGGCACTAGGATCCTTAGAAGCGAAGGATTAACAGGCACAATAGTGTTCCTATACTTAAGGGGAACACAAGAAAGAGTTCTAGGAAATGCCACTGAGTTCTTACACCTCGTCGAAGAGGAGGACCCAGAGGAAAGTTTGGCATACACATTTAAGGATGCTCCAGGGATGGGGGGGGAGGAGGCACTGGGAAATAGGGAGGGAGGAGGGGAAAGGAAGGGGAAAAGGAGGGAGGGAGCAAGGGGGTCCAGGAAGGGGTGGAGGGAGGGAGGGGACGGGGTACCTATTAAGTTTGTATGAGCAGACATAAAAAAAAAATCAAGAGGAGACAGTTAGGAAGGGAGCCTTCCTAGAGTTAGGCATCACCAAAGACTGGCAATGTGATACTATGCAAATAATCAAGCTGTGGAACATTGTATAACTGGAAATCGTCATAAGCAGCAGAACATTTAGAGCATAATTATCAGATGCTAACAGTTGAGTGTAATTGTAGCAGAACCAGCGAGCCAGATGATAGAAAACACTGTATTTGCCCACTGCTCTATCCACTTAAGAATATTGCATTCTGTGTGCTAGAAAAAGACTTCATATTAGCCCAGGGAAGTCACTAAAAATACAAATGAACAACAAACAGTGAAAGTAACAAACCATAGTCCAAGCTATGAGTATCCGGTCAAGTTACTGCACATTATTTAAAATTTTGGGAATTCTAAGAATCAGGACGGTGTGGCCTATGAGCAAGCACAAAGGAAAGAGCCTGGCAAGAAAAACTTTCTGTGACGGGGCCTTGATATCAGAATTTTACAGATGGAAGTTTCAAAGTAAAAGGCATCATTTATGAATTTTATTTATCTTAAGACATATTTAAAGGTATGTTTATACTACTTCTTTATAAAATTCTTTTAAAAATTAAAAAGGAATATTTCTTCTTCTATGAGGTTAGCATTATCCAGAAACCAAAAGTAGACCAAGATAAGAAAAATAAGCTGTAAAATAAAATCTCTTGAGTGCACATGTAAAAATATCCTCTCAGAACTTAGAGGATAGAATCTCATTTTATACACAAAGAAGTTCATACCACAACAAGAGTTTATGCCAAGAATGAGATGGCTTAATATCTGTACTAATTTATGTAATAGATGGTATCAGTAGAATAAAAGATATGGCAGTACCCAATAAGTGCTTAAGAGAATGAAGCCCTGAACATCAGAGACTCTATATCAACCACCTGAAACCAGGTCAGCCTAAGCTCTTCCCATCCTGAAGCTCAGGGAAATTTGCAGAAAGGGGGCAGTAAGATTGTAAGAGCACAAGGTTGGGAGGAGTAATGTTATGCAAGATACTCTACACAAGTTAGAGCCGAAGCAATCATAATAGGACTTTGCATGCCCTGCGCTATGTCCAACACATTTTTGACCCCTCAAAGTCTAGCATGGACTAATGGCACTAGGATCCTTGGAGGCTAGGGACTGACAGTCACAGGAGTGTTCCTAAGCTTAAGGGGAACACAGGAAAGGGTTCTGGGAAATGCCACTAGATCCTTGCACCTCATCAGAGAGGAGGACCCAGAGGAGAGTTTGGCATGCACATTAAAGGATGCTCCCGGGATGGGGGTGGGAGGCATTGGGGGATGGGGAGGGAGGGGGAAGGAAAAGGGGGCACGGGTGTGCCTGTTAAGTTTGTATGAGCCGAAATAATAATAATAAAAAAAGAAAAAAAAGAGAATGAAGCTGAGATCAGTTCCTAGCCCTTCATAAAAAGACAGGCATGGTAACATGCCTATAATCCCAATATTCTGTAGGTAGGTGAAGGCGGATCAGAAATACTATCATCTTTGACTGCATAGAAAGCATGAAGCCAGCCTGGCTTACGAGAGATCTTGCTTCAAAAATATATATTTAAAAATAAAGTACAGGACAAACATTGCATGATTATCTTGATAAGTCCAGAAAAAATGAGACAATCCATTGCACTTCATAATAAAATAGCTCCTGAAGAAACTAAGAAGGGACATGTATGTAAACCTGTATGTAAGAAGGGACATGTATGTAAACATGTATGTAAAGAAGAAACATAATAAAGGACATGTATGTAAACCTCATGAATAACATAATATGTAATAGTAAAGACTGAATTGCTTTTTTAATACATTTTTGTCCTAAGGACAAAAAGACTTTCAATTCAATCATGCACTTCAATCATGCTTGTTCAACATCAGCTAGAGGCTTTAGCTGAGGAAACAAGGCTAATAAAATGGGTTGAATGACAGTCATTTTACAAATTAAAATAAACTTGTCCTATTTACAGATGGCATAATCCAAAAAATCTCAAGTAGTGGAGAATTTGTTTACTTGAGTGTTGCTTCTCATGGATTTGCACTTTGACTTTGGCATTGTCATTTTAACTCTTAAGATCTCTCAATTTCACTAAACTGAATTATTTGGCCTGGGGTACTGGTGGGCGGGGCCCGAACGGGGACTTACCTAGGGCGCGGGGTGAGGCCCGGCTGGACCGCGCGCGTGTCCTGACCTGCGGAGCGGGGTGGGGTGAAAAGGGACAATGGGCGCGTCGGCGTGGAGCTATTTAACCCGATGGCAGCTGGGGCGGGGCCCGGGCGCAGGGGGAGGTCCTCCTCGTCCCTCGGCCCCCGCGCGGCTCCGGCTGGATGGTGGGAGTCGGAGCCGGGTCCCTGTGGGCTGACCTGGGGTCCTAGAGCGCGTGGTGAGGCCCGGCTGGATCTCGCCTACGCGTCCCAACGGGCGGAGCGGGGTGGGGTGAAAAGGGAGGATGGGCGCGTCGGCGTGGAGCTATTTAACCCGAGGGCAGCTGGGGCGGGGCCCAGGCGCAGGGGGAGGTCCTCCTCGTCCCTCGGCCCCCCGCGCGGCTCCGGCTGGATGGTGGGAGTCGGAGCCGGGTCCCTGTGGGCTGACCTGGGGTCCTAGAGCGCGCGGTGAGGCCCGGCTGGATCTCGCGTGCGCATTCCGACCGGCGGAGCGGGGTGGGGTGAAAAGAGAGGATGGGCGCGTTGGCGTGGAGCTATTTAACCCGAGGGCAGCTGGGGCGGGGCCGGGCGCAGGGGGAGGTCTTGCAGCAGAGGTTCGCCTCGATAGCACAAGCTCGACCATGTTCATAGCAGCACTGTTTACAATAGCAAAGTCATGGAATCAACCTAAATGTCCAACAGTTGACGAGTGGATAAGGAAACTGTGGTACATCTATACAAAGGAGTACTACTCAGCCATCAAAAATGATGAATTACTGGAATTTGCTGGGAAATGGATGTCATTAGAAAGAATTATATTAAGTGAAGTATCTCAAACCCAGAAAATTAAGCGCCGTATGTACTCCTTAATAGGTGGCTCCTAGTACCAAACTCACCCAGCCCACATTGAGACACTCAAAAGTAAACCTATGTAACACAGTAATTGCAAGGATTATGAACAAGAGAGATGGGTTAGGAGGGCCACACCAGAAACAAGGAGAGAGGAGACCATGTTACAGCAGAGAAAATAGGCCTCCTAAGGTCTGCAAGTAAGTAATGAGAAACCTGGTTAAGTTCACAGACGTTCTTTCCTGATCTCACCAGAAGGGGAGGGCATATAGTCTAGCAGATAAAAAGTAATCATTTTGCAAATGGGTGATGGACCCCTCCCTCAGTGCGGTTTCCTACTCTTATTACATCTACCCTTGAATGTGCTATTACAACAAGACTCCAGTTTAACAGCTTTTTGTCTCTGGCCAGGGGGTGACATACAGTGCCCAGCAGAATGGAGTGAAGGGAATTGCAGGAGCAGCAAAACTGCAAAAGAAAATCAACAAACCACAATCCAGAACCTCAGAGACTCTATATCAATCACATAGAACTAGGCCAGCCTAATCTCTCCCCATCCTGGAGCTCAGGGACATTTGCGGAAGAGGGGGCGGTAAGATTGTAAGAGCAAAAGGATGGGAGGAGCAACGATTTGCAAGATTCTCAACAATAGTTGGGGCCAAAGCAATCATAATGGAACTTTGCATGCCCTGCGCAATGTCCAGTGCACTGTTGCCCTCATAAAGTCTAGCATCTGTTAAGGGCACCGAGGTCCCTGGAGGCAAGGGATTGACAGCCATAGTAGTGATCTTATGCTTAAGGGAAACAAGAGAAAGGGCTTATGGAAATGCCACTGGGTCCTTATATGTCATCGGAGAGGAGGACCCAGTGGAGAGTTAGGCGTACACAATAAAGGACTCTCTGGGAATTGGGGGGGAGGCACTGGGGGAAGGGGAGGGGGAGGAGGGGGGAGGGAGGGAACTGGTAAAAAATTTTAAAATGTATAATTAAATTTTTAATAAAAAAAATCTCAAGTAATCTATTAAAATCATAAAATTCAAGACTTCATGATACAGGATCACCATACAAGATTGATGTTGTTTCTCTACCCTGCAAATGAGGACCTTGAAATTAAGAAACCGTTTATTTTATAATAGCATCAATTGCGTGGATTTGACTAAATAATGTAAGGCAAGCTATAAAAACTACAGACGAATTCAAGATATCTAAAGAATCAGATATTGCTATGGTTGTGGGATAGAAAATTTAATTTTTTTTAATGGTTACTTTTTTTATTATTTATTCAGTTGTGCGTGTTTGTGTGTGTGTAGAACCACGGATGAATTCGGGAACCACCATGGACGCCGCCACCACCTCCTTGTTTACTCTGCCCCGGGATTCACAGGCTCCGCCCTACCAGGACCAGAAGCACAGGCCGCCCCCGCTTCCGCCTGGCGTCTATACGTGGGATCTGGGATCCGAACTCAGGACCTTCTGCCTGCAAAGCAGAGGCTTAACCCCTGAGCCACCTCTCCAGCCCCAGAAAATTTATTTTTTTATACCAGTAGTGCTCTCAAAATTGATATATGGATTCAATGTATCTTTTATGAAAAGCCTGTCTCTTAGGGACAAAGAGATGGCTCAAGGGTTAAGCTTCTGCTTCCTAAGCAGAAGGGCCTGAGTTCAGATCCCAGATCCCACATAAAAATGTCAGGCAGATATGGTAGCTGGCCTGTACTATGATTCTGGAAGGCAGAGTTTGGGAACATCAGAACAAAGCATATAATAAAGTATTTTCTAAACCTAGATATTTTCTGAAGAAAACCACAAACCTAGTTAATAATATCCAAAGACCAATGCTGAAGAAACACAATGTGATAGTTAATCTTGGTTGTCAACTTGACCACACCTGGCTTTAACTAAGATCAGTTGTGGGACCACCTGAAAATTTTATCCAGATCAATACAATACAAAGATCTGGCTGGAACCTCTCTAGATCTAATTGGAACCTCCCAGTAGTGGACCAGATAAAAGTAACCATAGAACAGAAGACTGAGAAGAAGAGAGACTCTCCAAAGGATGTCTGTGGTGACTTAGCCTGCCTCCGGCTTCAGCCACCAACCACATCGCCTCCACCATTAAAGACTGTTTCTTCCCTCTGGAACTGTAAGTTGAATAAATCTCCCTATCTCTCTTAAGTTGACTTTGAATGCTCTCTTACAGCAATAGTTAAGAGTAACCGTTACACACCATAAGTGAAAAGCAGACCTTCAGGCAATAGTGCTTGTTTTCCCTGTGGGAAAAGAAAAGTCGTGATTACAGTTTGCTTTAGATGACACACTAATTGTAAAATCCATGTGGAAATGTAGGGAACACTGAATATCCAAAGAATGTGGAAGAAGTAAAATTAAAGGATTCACATTCACATTTTCTGATTTTAAAACTGGCTGCAAAACCTCACTATAAAATTGATACCATGTGGTTTAGCATAACTAAAGATGTGTGGATAAATAAATAAAAAAGAATTGAGAATTGAAAGTCCAGTAATGAACTCTTAAACATTTATGGTCAATTGTTTTTCTTAAAAATAATGGCAAAGCAATAAAACAGGCAAAGAACAGTCCGAAGACATGGATGGTACAGATGTTGCAGTGAGATCCTTTTCTCACACAAATGAAAATTTAATTCCAAACGGACCATAACAACAAAACTAAGAGATAAAATTATAAGTCTCTTACAAGGAAATGTATGGATGGGTAAATTCTTAAAAATTCATATCATGCACTGATTATTTAGCTACAACATCAAAAAATAAATAAAAAATTAAAAGTTTGACTTTATTAAATACAAAACTTTGGCTCTGTAAGTTAAAATGCAATATACATAAGAGAAAATGTACAAAAACTATTAAAATTCAGTAAGAAAAGAGTGCAAGAGGACTGAAGGGTATACGTACACATTTGTCAAAGAAAAATGTACAGACAACGAAGACGTGAATAAATGGTTAACACATCTACTCATTAGGGGAATACAAAGGAAAATTGAGAAAGCCCTTCATGCCTGTTAGGTGGTTTTCATGGAAATGACAGACAGTAACAAATGCTGGTAAGCGTGTGGGGTGGTTATAACTCCCATACATTGTTGCAGGAAGCATAAAATGATCTAGCCTTTTTGGAAAATAGTTCGGCATTTCTTCAGAGTGTTAAACGCAGGCTTAACACATAACTAAATGGTTACACTTCTTTCTATGCCCAAAGGAAGTAAAAACATCTATTCACAAATAACATATAGGCTCATAACATTAATAGTCATAAACAGAAAGTGGTCACAACTCAAATATGAAATGTCCTATATTTGTACAATGGAATGTTCTTCAGCAAGAAAAGAGAATGAAGTTGTAACAGATCATAGACCAATCTTAAACGTTAAACTAATTTATACTAAGTGAAAACACATAATTTTAAAAGTTCACATAGTGCATCTTTCATTGATATGAAATAGGTATAAAAACAGATAAGTTAATAGAGGCAGAAAGTTTCCTAGGGCCAGGGGAGAAGGTTGTGGACATAGTTTTGACCAGAGTGATAGAAATGTTATATACTTAATATGAAGTAATAAGTATACAACTCTGGATATATGAGAAAAATTGTTGAGCTTTGCAGCTTAAGAGAGTGAAATGTATGGATATGCAAGTTGTATTTCGTCTGGTATCTAATAAAGTGACACTAAGGGAGGTTTGTTAATTTATTGGTAAGAAAAGCAGGGCCACAAAACCCAGTTAGGCAAACCATTATTTCAACCATTATCTAGCTGTTTACAAGGCCTCTGTTTTGCCACCATGCTACCAGTCTGAAGTAACGGATTCTAGGCAGATGATGGGTATAATGCAGAGCCGTAGAAGCCAGGATAGGTACTGTTTAGAATCACAACTGCCCATGGCACGCCTTTGAATTTAAGAACTCATGAGAAGGATATAATAGCAGAAAGATGCTCAGCAAGGATGGATTAATTAACTATTCCATTGAACGGAGGTGTTTATAGTTTTCTTCATAAGGAGGGTATAAAGATGATGAGCCTAAACTGTATCCAGCTGAGAAATAAATAGCCTGAGGTTGAGAGAGGTCAACTAGCCTGTTTAGTCAGTGAGTTGTCGAGCAGGTGGGCTTCAGATGTCAAAGGTGCCCTCTTCATTCTTTCCCTGAAAAACACTCTTCTTTATCATGACAAGATGCACTCACATTGGACTACGATTTAAGTGAAAAAAGTCATTTGTTAGCATTCTTTGTCTGAATAAGACATGACGCATTAGAAGTTTATTTCTTTATTGATCATGTTCCTTCAAATGTTGCAAGGTGCTATCTTAATATGTGAATAGGTTTAAGCTTCTGTGAAGACATTTACTACAGCCAACCCCTGCCAGGCACTGTGACAATACTCTTCATCAGCTATGTGCCATATTCATGTCTTTCTGTTCTCTCTGTCTGGATCATATGCACTTAAGAACATCCATCCTTCAGTTTGTCAAGATGCCCTTTGCAAGTGCTAAGAACTCATAGAAAGTTGGTACAGATTTGTTTTTGGAGCTTCAAACAAGATGACTGGATGTTTCAAACAGGTCAGTTGGTGGACTATTGGGCAAGCTGGTTGATGGGAGAAGGGAATTGGTGTTAGGAGCTTGCAGACAGAATCCACTGATCTCAGAGGAAGTACCATGCCTGCCAGAGGCAGCAGTATAGGAGCTGGCACTCACGGACTTCACCTTTTATCGCACTTGAGCCTAGCAAATTTAGCAAGGAACATATTGTCCCTGTTTGATGTATGCCAGTGAAGTTATGTGACTTGGACATTCTCCAAGCATAAGTGGCAGAGCTGGAATTGAACCTGGCTGTATGAAACTGAGGGTAATATCTGCCATCACTCCAACTAAGCCCTCCCCACTGCTTCTTGTGTCCTCTGTGTCCTCAACAGTAGCCCTATACTACCTCTCCTCACTCAGGGAAAGAAAACCTTAATCAGCATCCAGTCTACAGCAAATCTTTTTTCTTGATGTTCCCAGAGTTCCTTGCTGTTAAAGAAACCAGCCATGAAGCACATAAAGGAACCAGAACTGGTCTCGTCTTTGCTGTTAAATGTCCCCCCTCAGAAGAGAAACCACTGTATCTCTGTCAGGCTTGCCTGCTTCCTGTTGTAACATGGTTCTATTAGTCATCTTCTGTTAATATCACAAACTCATTGTGAATACTACATGGAATCTCAGATGTGAAAGGATGGCAAAGTTGTTGTATGAACTTGATTTATTCAAAACCATGACAGTGCATGAACTGGGAAAAAAGCATGTCACCATGCTGTGTGGTTTTTTAAGACAACACAATTGTGTCCTCTCTGCTCAGTCACTGCTTGACAGGTGCTTTCAATCTTATCTGAGGTTGGTATGTTAGGTGGGAAGGAGATAGATATCTCTTATTAGCAACAGGAAAGCTAGGCTTTGCATTTTTTTTTATTTAAACTACAAAGCAAGAATTTGTAGCTTAGAGTCTTATTCCTTTTTAAAGACTTCAAGGAGTTCATGGGCCATTTGAAATTGCATGAAGCTTTGTCTGTATATGTATATAATGTAGCTACGCTTTTCTGGTAGTGGTTCTAGAATTTCTATCAGACTTTAGGAAGATCCAGAGACTCTGAATAGTTAAAAATTTTGTTCTAGGAGAGTAAAATGTTATAAAGTCATGTTCTACTCTCCCACATTAGATTCTCCAGTTGCTCTCAACTCTTTCTGCTCCCTCATTGCCATGACCTGATGTACTATTAAATCCAACTTTCCCAGTCTCCTAAACTCTACTTTTCCTCCAATCCTGTTTTCCTGGTCTAATATTTTGTCAGCTATTGGCAATGTAGAAATGACTGGTCTTTGAGACCTCTGAACCATGGACTTCAGCAGGTTGTCACGGGTTACCACTCTCTTAAAACGGTTCTTTCACATCTTCATAGCAAAACTAAAACTCTTTGTACTTTATTATAGATTTCGAGGCTATATTTTATTTTATTGTAGGATTTTTATTGACTGCATTATGGGTGAGCCCTCACCACAATTTGAATTACTCTTTTCTTCTTTCATTTTCTACATCCAACAGATCTTTCCAGACTTCAAGGACCAACTGCAGTATCACCAGTCCTGAAGACCTTGTCCCACACTCACTACTTACACCTTAAAATTTCAAGGCACTTCTTCCTTTCTGCTCCAAATGTCATTGCTTATGTAATTGCTTCCATCCAATTCTGAGAAAATTCTAAGAAAATCTTTGTCCCAGACTGTATTCTAACCTATATATGATCAAAAGTGACTAAAATGAGAAAGGGCCATTCGCTACAAAATAATTGTGGAGTAAATAATAGTTTTGTGATTATTGTTGAGAAAGTAGTACCATTGTGTGCAACAAAGGTGAGACCTTCGATCATCTTGGAGTTTTATCCACACTTGATCCACAAATCACATCTAACATTGTTTACTGCTTTAACCCATGAAACTGGAGTAGACATCAGTATTGGAGACATTTGGGTCAATAGGCATGTTGGAAAGGGCACTGGATTAGAAATTAAATATTGGTGATTTTAATATCTGTCTCTATGCTAACCCCTCACATTACACTGAGTAAACTGGTTCTCATCCACACATCTCAGTGTTCTTACCAAAAAAATTGCTGAATCAGATCACCTCTCCTGTCATTTCCAGCATTAACATTTTATGAGCCTAAGAAAATAAACCCTAACCATACATTGTGGGCTGGTTTCCTGAGCATGCTTGGCATAGACAAATGCTGATAGGAAAATGACTGCAGCTCAATAAGAAAGCGTCAGATTCTGCTACGAGCCTCAGGCAGGAGGTTGTGGGGGAAGTAACAATTTTGGTAGTATTGATCTGGGACTTCGTTGTGTAAAACCCTGGCATTAACACTCAGTTTCCCAGAACAACTTTTATGAGGCTCTCCTTACTCAAAAGATCCAAGGCAAGATCATCCAGAATTATGACTCAAGTCTGGTAAGTTAATAGGTGGAGCAAGAAATGAAAAGCCTGTGGTGGGAATTGAGATGGTCAGTCTGGTCCAAACCCTAAAGTTGGATGAGCTTCTCTGAACATATTACAGTAGGTCAAAGGTTTCTCTCTCTCTCTCTGTCTCTTCCCCTTGGCATGAGTGAATGTGTATGTGTGTATGTGTGTGTGTGTGTGTGTGTGTGTGTGTGTGTGTGTGTATCAGGGGGCACTGATGCTTTATTTCCTATTTTCACTGCTCTGGGGTTTCCTAGATTCTACCTTCTAGGGCCTGAAGTACAGGCCACTGCCATTTGTGCCTGGCATTTTTATGTAGGATCTGGGATCCACCTCAGGTCTTTCTGCTTGCAAGGCAGAGGCTTAACTCCTGAGCTGTCTCTCCAGTCCCAAAAGGTTTTTCTTTAAGAAAATGGGAAGAGTGAGTCACTTCTAAGTACTGGAAGTTTTCTCTCTCAAAGTATTGTGTTATAGCAAGAAGGCCCTGTTTCAACTGGCCTTGTCACCCACTCTAGGGAGTCATTATGTCCTCTTTTTAAACTTCAGGCCACCTCTATGGAAAATGATAATAACTTTAAAAAAACTCTTTGTATTGTGATATGAAAATGCTGTTAGGGGAGGTACTAGTCAGAACTGGAAATTTGGAGAATGCCCTACCTCTTGACACATCATGTCCCCAAATTTATCTGGCTGACATCCTGGAGGTGACCAATTTAGAATTTAATTTTGCCTTTTAAGAAAATCTCCCTTGTCATAACAAACACTAAATACCAACCTTCATCAGAAAGGAGACTGGTAAATTACCAAGTAAAATTTACACTGCTAGATTGATACTGATTCTGGGAAAAGGCAGAAATAAGCACTCAATCATTTTGTTTCCTTTTTTTAAATTTCAACCCCTGTCACATGTTTTTGAGAACCTGGAAATGATCTGTTTGTTCAGCTCCACTTGTCATCGGACACTAATGCCTGTCTTTAGTCAAGACCACATGCATTTACTAACAATATGATTTTATTGTCTGAGAGTTGTGGATGCTGGAAGTCTGCATTCTTCATATGGTAGCTAACTGTGTACAGAGGTTTGGTCTTTTGTTTTTATAATAAAAACTTTCATGCTGGATTAGTGGACCAATGTAGTCCAATAAGGCCTCATTTAATAAATACATACTCAGGTTCCTTTGTATCTAATAAGTACTGGGGCTTAGAACTTTAATGTGTGCATTGTGGGAGTTATACTACAACACATAATACATGCTTTTCTCCCAGAAGAGAGCTTTCTTCTCTTGGATTCTCTTTCATCTCTACAGTCTGCTAACATGGTTGTGGGTTCATGTTCCTACACTCTTACCTTCATTTCTTTTCTCAGGCTTTTGAGTGGGAGTATTAGTTTGCAAAGGCTCATTCTAAATAGGATAGTCAGTGAGTAATGGATTCTAATGGAGTCTGTAAATGGAGACATAGGCACAATGAAGTCATTTGAGATGGATTAGAGGTCATTATTAGTAAAAGTGACTTCTGTTCAAATTTCCAGTGAATTAATATAGAAAAAGTATTTGCATTCCTGATACTGGTTTACATGGCTCTTTCTACAGTTCTGGTTTGGTTTGGGGAAGAAGGGTATGCAGTGTTTCTTTAGTGTTCCCACCATGTGATATTGTATATTACATTAGTCAGAGTTCTCTGAAGAAACAGTTATTTAATTAACTTACACTAAAAGACAGTGTCTTTCAAAGTAGCCACCCATAGCTGCTTTGTTCTTGACCAGAATGATCCACAAAGCCAAAAGATCCCAACTAGGTCTCCAGCCTTTACTTCTCTGTTGGATCAAAGATGCTAGGTTTTGACATCAGTGAAGAATAGTTGGATCCGATGTCAGCGATGAACAGCGAATAACAGCAAGGCCTTGAAGCCAGGTTCCAAAGGCAGCAGGAACAGCAGCAACTTGGAAAGGATGAAGCTCCAAATCAGCCAAGGATAGAGGCAGCAGCAGCAGCAGCAGCAACAACAACAAAAAAGGGCCATGATGCTCTAAAAGTGAATGATGCTTGCAGAGTAGACTCCACAGCAAGTCAACACAAGGTAAGAGAAGAGCAGTCCCTCCTCCTCACACTTCCTATTATCTGGTTCACCACTGGAAAGTACCACCTACCATAGGCTGGATTTTCCACAGCAATTAATCAAGTACCTACACACTTGTTCAAGGACCTGTACCAACTATTAACCTTGCACAGTTGTACCCCAAAACTCCACAACTGTCAAGTTGACACTGAAATGTAATCATAACATAAATCTCTACATATGCCTATGCCAAAGAGATCTTTTTTTTTCTGCTCATACAAATATAATAGGAACCCCTGTCCCCTCCCTCCCTTTACCCCTCCCTGGACCTCCCTGTTCCCTCCCCGCTTTGTCCCTTCTTTTCCCCCTCTCTCCCTTTCCCCCAGTGCCCCCTCACCCCATCTCTGAAGCATCCTTTCATGAGTATATCAAACTTTCCTCTGGGTCCTCCTCTCTGATGAGGTGTAAGGACTCAGTGGCAATTCCTAGAACTCTTTCTTGTGTTCCCCTTAAGTATAGGAACACTATTGTGACTGTTAATCCCTTGCTTCTAAGGATCCTAGTGCCTTTAATTCATGCTAGAATTTGAGGGGTCAATGATATGTTGGTCATTGTGCAGATCATGCAGAATCCTGTTACAATTGCTTTGGCCCTAACTTGTGTGGAGTATCTTGCATATCATGACTCCTCCCATCCTTGTGCTCTTACAATCTTACCACCCCCTCTTCCACAAATTTCCCTGAGCTTCAGGATGGGGAGAGATTAGGCAGGCCTGATTCCAGGTGGTTGATATAAAGTCTCTGATGTTCTGAATTATGGTTTGTTGATGATTTTTTTCCAGTTTTGCTGCTTCTGCAATGCCCTTGGTTCCATCCTGATGGGTATTGGATGTCACCCCCTGGCCAGAGATAAAAATCTGTTAAATTAGAGTCTTGTTATAAGAGTATATTCAAAGATAGATGGAATAGAAGTAGGGGACCGTGGTGAGAGAGGGGTCAATCACCCATTTGCAAAATGGTTACCTTCTATCTGGCAGCCTATGTGCCCTCCCCTTTTAGTAAGATCATACCCCATCAGTTGGAAATGATCAGGAAGAAAAGTCTGTGAACTTAATCAGATGTTCTCATTATTTACTTGCAGTCCTTGATGGTGGCCTTGATGCTGTAACATGGTCCCCTCTGTTTCTGGTGGGGCCCTCCTTCCCCATCCCTCCTGTTTATAATCTTTACAATTACTGTAGGTATTACAGAGATTTGTCTTTGAGTGTCTCTAAGTGGGTTTGGTACTAGGATCCACATATTAGGGAGTACATACGGCACTTAATTTTCCATGTCTGGGATACTTCACTCAATATAATTGTTTCTAATTCCATCCATTTCCCGACAAATTGTATGAATTCATCATTTTTGATGGCTGAGTAGTATTCCATTCTATAAATGTACCACATTTTCTTTATCCGCTCATCAACTGTTGGACATTTGGGTTGATTCCATGACTTTGCTATTGTAAACAGTGCTCCTATGAACATGGTCGTGCTTGTGCTATCGAAGTGAATTTTTGCTGTATGTGGGGTTATTCCCAAAAGTGGTATAGCAGGGTCATATGGCATTTCAATTTTTAACATCTTTAAGAATCTCCAGACGGCTCGCCAGAGTGGTTGTATGCGCCTGCATTCCCACCAGCAATGTAGGAGAGTTCCCCTCTCTCCACATCCTCTCCATTATTTGTTGTTGTTTGTATTGTGGATTTTTGCCATCCTGACTGGGGTGAGATGATATCTCAGGGAAATTTTGATTTGCATTTCCCTGATATATGCCAAAGAGATCTATCACATGTTCATCTCAATTCATATCAGTGATATAAAACTGGGGCTGGTTTTGTAGGTTATTCCCAAATGTTTGTGATACACTAGGATTCTATGAGGCCTGCAGGCCAGGGTGCTGCCAGGTATTATGCAACACTGGGGTCAGTCTCCCAAGAAAAGGATCATCTTGCCCCAAAAGTCTGTAGTGGCAACATAGAGAACTCTGGTTTAAGTTTTTGATTTCAGGTATGACTTTAGGCAAGAATTTCAGATACCTCCTTTAGTTCGATCTTCTGATCATTGAGTCCCTTTAGTACTTGATTTTCACATCATTTTCAGGAACCGAGATGACTCAGTGGTAAAGGCACTTGTTGCCAAACCTGTTGATATGAATTCTATCTACAGAACCCACTTGGTTGAAGAGCAATAACTCCCATAAATTACCTACACGTATATGCACTATGAATAACACACACACACACAGAGACACACACACACACACACAGAGACACACCATAAATAAGTGAATATGTTTTTAAAAAGAATTAACCTCAGGAATCAGACCCACTTAATCTCAATACGCAGGAGTGTGTTCTTCCCTTTCTCTCTCTTTCTCTCTCTCTCTCTTTCTCTCAGATGAAACAGAGATAGTCAGCCTCAGGGTTCCTTTTAGTTCCTGAAGCCAGAGAATTTCTAGTTCAAGTAGTAACAATGACTATTTCAAGGACTATATTTCAAAGCATGATATCAACATGATCTTTCTAAATCAGACTCGCCTTATCTTATTTTAATCAATTTATTTTTAAATCTTTATGTATTTGTTATCTGTGTATATGATGCGTATGTGTACAAATATGTGAATGCAGAAATATGTGCCATGATATGCATGTGGAGGTTGGAGCTGGTTCTCTCCTTCCAGTTTGTGACTTCTTGGATCAAACTCAGGATCTCTGTCTTGTGTGGCAAGTACTTTTACCTACTGAATCTTCTTGCTTAACAAGTCACTGTATTTTGAAAGGTCAACAATTTTTAGCAGACGAGACTGTCAATGGTCTTTGTCTTGGACAACAATTGAAAAATTTTCCATTTTTTATTGTCATGGAGATCTGCTTAGATCTGACAAAAGATAGGCCAAATATGAAGAAACTGACATAGATCCATTATTGCAACAGTCTCCCCAGAATGAGATTGGCTTAGGTCACTAACCTTTTCTTCTTGGTAGTGATGGTAATGGTGGTAACTAATGAATTCCTTTTATGGGTCAGAGACATTTCACACATTGCCAAATTTAGTTACTACCATAGATCTGTGGTCTATGTGGAAAGTATGGTTATTATCCCTGGGGAACTGAGGTTGAAGATTAACAACTTAGTCATGTTCATGCAGGTAGTAAATGGTTAAGTTATAATTTTAGCCCAGTTTTGGCTGATTTTAATATCTCAAAATCTGGGTGAGAGTTTAGCTAATGAAATTAGGGTTTGTTGAAGCATTTAAAAGAGAAAAGGCTGGGAGTGATGAAAAATTATGACAAGAAATATTCAAATTACATTGTATTCATAGTGTGCTAACTATACAGGTCGTATAACTTAGAATCTAGTGTAAGAATAAAAACCTATTCCAGGCACCGATAATGCCAAGAATATGAAAATGTCCTTGACATATTGATAAATAGAGCAAAAAGGACTAGAGAAAAATTTGTCTTTGAAAAAAAATTATGTGTATTATGCACTGAGATATGTATGCAATATTACTTGTATAGTGTATTCACAATCAAAAAACAATGATTTCTGAATGATAAGATTCTGGGGCATTTTCATGACATTTTTCTGTAGCTACAGAGCTAAACTTTGCATATATTTCTGTAATTAGATAAAATGGTTTATCTGTGTCTACAGCTTATTTTGCCATCTGTATCCACATTCATCTCCATGTATATCTACTCCAGAAAGTGTAAGACTGTTGAAGTGAAAACAGGTTTCTTCTCTGACCAGCACTTCCTTTCTTGTTCTTAATGGTTCTTGACTTCATACATATCTCAGTTAATTTTGCTATTTTAAGAAATAGTTTTAGATATCCTCAGTACACACACACACACACACACACACACACACACACACACACACACAAATACATAACTATGGACAGTGATGTATAACTTGACTGTGGTGACCTGTGCACAATGAGTGAAGCAAATCATTTCATTGTACTGATTAAAATATCTTACAATGAATTAAACTAAAATTTACTAGATTAAAATAGTAATACTCCTTATTTTTCCCATATTTCTAGATTTTAAATATTTGAGGAAAAATTTGAGGGGAGATGGCTCAGATTGAAGGCCCTGAATTCAGATCTCAGGTACCATATAAAAAAGCCAGGCAGAAATGGCCATGGCTTACACTCTGTCTCTAGTGGGCAGAGCCTGGGAAATCCTAGAAGGAAAACAAAAAGGAGGTAGAAGCAAACCATGATGATTCCCAAAGTCATCCTTGGTCCTTCACAGGGACACACAGTGCTCTTTGACCACACGTGTGCATGCGCACACACACAAACAAATAAATAAGTAAAAAATAATAAAATATTTGGAGAAAATTAAATTTCTCATCTAATTTAAGTCACTTTAGTGGGTTTTATGTGATTTGGAACCAAAAGATTCTTTAGGCATTTCAAAAGTCAAAGGCCTAAAATCCAGGCTAAGCACTAAAAGCCTGGTTAGAAGGTTTATAAAGTGAACTGCCCTTACAATATTGTGAATTCTACCATTGATCCCTGGGCATTGTCTGCGAACTATGCCTTAATCCCATCTCCCCTTTTTTATTCTCAGTACTCCTCTGAAGTATGAGTAAAATTTCTGTTTTATAAATACAGCAAATAAGTGCCAAGGATTTCTCAAGAACCAGCCAATTTCAATCCTTCCTTGTATCCTAACTAAGATGCTTTGTGACTTACTACATTGTTTCAATTAAGAAAAAAATAATCTCTAGGGTCAACAGACTTCAACCAAATAATCATGGTGTGCAACATTTGTAAGTTACTTAGAATCTGACCAGAACAGAGGTCTAGGACAACTTGCCTAATCTGTATCTGAAGTCAGCTAAAAATAAATGTTAATAACTTTTTCATTACTCCTCTTTCAATGATTATTTTTCCTGTATTTAAAATAGTTTAGTCTTTTAAATTGTTTATAGTCTAAAAAAAAAAACACAAAAACTGATGCTGTAGGCTGGGAAGCTAGGCCTTTGCCTCACAAGCGAAAGGACCCAAGTTTAGATTTCCAGGTCCCACGTAAAAATGCAAGGTGGAAATAGTGGTAGCCTACACTTCCAACCCTGGAAGACAGAACCTGAAAAACAAGGCAATAAGGCATAAAGCAATTCCTGAAATTATCCTCGGCCCTCCACAGATGTATGCATTCAAGTGCCCTCTTCTACATACATAAATACACACACACACACACACACACACACACACACACACACACACACACACGACAATATTCTAATTCCATCTTTAACATTTACTAATTGCCAATTTTAATTATCTTGCTCAGTGAATCTAGGTGACTTGGATAAATTGTAAAAGTAAACATATTGCTACTGCTTTTTAAAGGTTTTTGCATTTACTTATTGTATGTGCATGTGGTGTGTGTGTGTGTGTGTGTGTGTGTGTGTGTGTGTGCACATGCCACAGACATGCATGGTGGTAAGAGGACTGCTTGCAGGAGTTGGTTCTCTCCTTCCACCATATGGGTTCCTGGGCTCAAGCTTAGTGCGTAGTCCATCAGGCCTGTCAGCAAGTGTCTTTTCCTATTAAGCCATCTCACCAGCCTATTTTGAAAGATTTTATGAGATACATATTGAGCTTACTCTTTTAGTGACTTTCGATCATTATGGAATGAGGTATCTTAAGATTCTGCAGGAGTCAACCTTCCATGGCAACTTCTAGAATCCTTATAACTTCATAGTCTTATACCTCAAAATAGGAAACTGGATAGGATAGACCATTTCATTTTTGAGAATTACTTCTGTTCCCTCATCTACTTGAAGCTATTTAGAAGCTAGCTGAGACCCCCTCCCCCATTTGATTGACTGCTCTGATCTGTTGGCACCTCAGTGCTCATTCATTCATGTCTGCCACAAGATAACATTAAACAGCCTCGTGTGTTTACCAGGTTGCTTCACAGTCCAAGAGATAGTTGGTGGGTACTCAGTCATGTGGGGTACTCTGCAGGGAGAAAGTGAAGATGAACTAGGAGTGGCATCTATGCATGTAGGGACTATCTTTATGCACCCATTTTGGATATCTTCAGCCATTATTCAATCACAGCAGATGACATCTGAAAGAAAGAATCTAAAACAGGAGAGGCTGAACCAAGAAAACCTCAGTGACTACAGTTGAACATTATTGTATGACAATTCTGAAATCTACCTCAATGAGTTCCACTTTCCTATTGCATAAGCAGACCTCGATCTGGTTATTTGGGTTATTTTCAATTTGTATGTGTTCATATGCATGGGTATGCATGTACATGCATGGGTTTATGTGAGTCTCTCTCTCTGTGCATGTGTGTGTGAGTGTGTGTGTGAGTGTGTGTGTGTGTGCTCGAGTGTGTGTGCGCGAGTGTGTGTGTGTGTGTGTGCAAGTGTGTGTGTGTGTTTGTGTGTATGAGTGTTTGCCAGAAGTCTATTGAGTGTTTTCCTCTATTTCTTTCATTTTTTGAGATAAGGTCTCTCAGGTCCTCACTAAACCTGGAGCTCACTGATTTGGCTAGACTGGCTGACTAACAAGCTCTGGGGACCTGCCTGTCTCAACCTTCCTACCCTCCGCCCCTCCACAGAACTGCCCAACCCTGCCCCTTTACACTGCTCTGTCTCAGAACTGTGGTTATAGATGTGCCGCACTGACTGGGTTTTATCTGGACGAGCCTAGAGAGCTTGTTTTTAAGTCTGAACACTGACCTTTCAATTTATTTTGACAGATGTTTAGTAGCATTTTAATACATTCCAGTTCTATTTAAATGTCCTTATGCATGTGCAGCAAGCAGGTTACCCACTAAACCATCTACTCAGCTTGCAGTCCCAGGTGTACCTACTCTTACCTGGCATGGGATTCTACGTTCCTAATGAACAGAAGCTGGTTTATGAAATCCCAAATTGTTTGACTTAGTTTAGAAACTAGGGTGCATGCTCATAATTTGAATGCAGATTTCTTTTTCATGTCATAGATCAAGAACACTTTTTGTACTAAAAATAATGATTCATAATAAATTTTTGGGTCATGAATCTTTCTACAACTGATAAAATGATTAATTATGTCACCAAAGGGCAGAAGTACACCACACACACACACACACACACACACACACACACACACACACATATACACACAGGTTCTACTCACTCACTTTGGTTTATTCCATATACATTGAAGGAATTCCTCCGAGTTTGGAATGACCATGATTTGAAGGGTTATTTATTGATTCATAAATCCTGATAATGCTAATTGTAATAGCATCAATACTAAACCAATAAATACTTCCATAGTGGGTTCTTATTTTTAAAACTCTTGTCTCTAATTTATTCATTCTCAACAAGCTTCTGAGGTGGAAACAGTAGACACGTGTTGATTTATGACTGGCCAGCATCCATTAATTATAGGGACCTAACTAGCCCTTGTTTTGTACATTCTCTGGGGCACTATAAATCAATGTCCACTGTGTTCTTAATAGAGAGCTAGAGGCCCCTGAAGGCTGGCACACTCTTCTTTCTGTAGATCCTTTCTCTCACTGCTTTAAAGAAGCCAAAGAGTCTGTCATTTACCTTCAGATACACAGACTTTTTCTCCTGGAACTTTGCATGTCAAGTACCTCGCAACACAAATGAATGGCTACAACCCTTCATTCTGGACAGCATTTTGAGGAGATGCTACAAAGGATCTTATTACATATATCCTATTCTACATTTTTTTATTCTGGTTTTTACTTGTTTTTATGTCTGAACACTGACCTTTCAATTTATTTTGACAGATGTTTAGCAGCATTTTAATACATTCCAGTTCTATTTAAATTAACTATATTCAGGCTGGAAGAAAGAAAAGAATCACTATAATGGAGAAAGTATAGTAGCTGTGTGAGGCACTAGATCCCTTCTATCCCCCTGATAATCCTAGAATGGAGTCTGTGGTCTAGTACCTACTATGGATCCTTAAGTAAATTCGGCTGGTCTGTCAATCACCTTGGGCATGTCTTTGAGGCATGTTCTGGATGATATCGACCGTGGTTCAATGTGGGCAGTATTCTACCATGGCCAGTGGCCCTGGACTGAATGAAAAAGAGAAAGTGGGCTGATTGCCAGAATAACATCCCCTGGAATTGCTAAGCCAAAATAACCCCTTCCTTCCTTAAGTGTATTTGTCAGGTACTTTGTCATGCAGTAAGATAAGTAACTGATACAAACTAGCTTGCATTTTTTTCTCAAAATGGATCCATCCTGTTTTGGTCATGAGACAACATTATCACTTCCCAAATGAATTTTAAAAAGGGATGTACTTGAGTCAGAGAGATAGCTCAGTAGGACAGGTACCTGTTTGCAAACCTGGTGACCTCCAGAGCTCCATCCCTGAATGCCCACTTGGAAGAAGGAGAGAATTAACTTATGAAAGCTGTCTTCCGACCTCTATTTTATACATTCATGTTTTATCTCTTCTCTCTTTTTCTTCCTCTCATAAGCAAACAAACAAACAAACAAACAAACAACTAAATAAATAAATAAATAAATAAGTGTGCTCTATCCATGCTCATCCAAGCAACCCTAATTAAATTCAGCAGAACATATACACACAGACATGTACACAAACACATGCAATTGCATCATGGAAGGAAGAGGGAAACTAATTGGGATGAACAAGAAGATCACCAGGAGTGGGAGGACATAAGTGAGGGTAAATAATGTCTTGATACATTATATGCATGCATGAAATTGTAAAGAAAGAAAATGAAAAAGAGAAAGTGGGCTGATTGCCAGAATTACATCCCCTGGAATTGCTAAGCCAAAAAAGGCAGCAGTCCTACCTTGAATGGAATGTCTTGTCCAACGGTGGACCTTCCCATCTTTAGGTTCCTACAATTGCACTGCTCTCTTTTCTAGGAGGTTCCCTAATTGTAAATAAAGAAAATAATTCTTTATTTTTTTAGTTTTACAAGCATATTAGTACTAATCCCTGATTCCTTCCATCCCCCTTCCCTCTCATTTCCCTCCCTTCCCTTCCTCATTCCATCCCTCTTCTCTCCTACCCTCTTGACTGTCTGCTTCTATGGACCCCAGAGTTCCCTCTGGCTTGTCTATTCTTGTGGGGATTCAGGCCTCTGTGGCATGCCAAGTTGCTCCTCCTTAGACCTTCCCACTGATAGAGCATTTCCTTCCCACTAATAGAGCACTTCCCTTCACCTATTCACTTCTAGTCTCTAACCTTTGCACTGTGTGTTCTTATTTCTCTTAAGTTCCTCCAAAGTCTATGGAGGCATGTTGGTATGTCAATCATTGTGCAGGGTTGGTAAGGGCAGGTCTCATTGCAGTGAGTTCCTGGATGCAGCAGTCCTACCTTGAATGGAATGTCTTGCCCAACGATGGACCTTCCCATCTTTAGGTTCCTACAATTGCACTGCTCTCTTTTCTAGGAGGTTCCCTAAGTCTTAGGATGGGGAGAGATTATGTTGGCCTGATTCTGGGTAAGCATTGCCGGGTTGCTGGTATTCTGCATTTTGGTTGGCTATCATTGTCCATTTACTGGCCTAGGCACCATCCTATCAGAGTGCTGAGATTCTCTACCTCTGCTGTAGAAGTAGGCAGAGTGCTAAGTGTTCTTCAAATCTATGAGTAAAATAGTAGTTATTTACAGAACAGTTTGGTGTACTGTCTTTCTACCTATAGATTCATTGGCTGTTTTTCCCTGTTGATCTGTTTCCTTCCTTTTTCAGGTTCTTTTTCTAGTTTACGGTAACAGAACATGCTCCATTCTGACAAGCAGGTCTTGAGTTCAATGAGAAAGCTGTTGGTTGTCTCCTTGATACTCATGCCACTATTATACCAGTGGTTACCTATTGCCATGGTGATTTTTAATGCAACCTGCAGATCTCATGAGTTGATGAGGCCTGTGATTATTTCTCTTCCAAGTAGCTTCTACAGTATTCCTTGGTACTGTGTAAGCTATCCAGCAAGGAGGAAGTTCTTAGACTAGTTATAATTGATATATTTTGCCCATGTTCTGTGATTCTTTTGTGTTGTATCTTCAACAATAGGGCCTTACTTATGTTTTTTGTGGGAACAACCAAGAGCAATGACAAAAGCGAATATTGTTTGGGGCCTTTGAGTCCTCTCTGACCAACATTTTATCATGAAGTGTCACATTCCTGTTATCTTCTAGTATATTTCTAATTGTCACTGGATACTAAGTGGCTTATTTTCCCCCCTTTTTACTCACTCTCTGCTCCTCTACATAGGGGCTGCCCATTCTTGTCCCTTTCATGAAAAGATATTTTTGACACTATTAGCATATGAAGTTCCTATGGGATTATCTCTCACAATCTTAGGGTTTTTCTTTTAGTTCCTCTGTCCCTCTTGTGTCTCATCCCCTCAGGTCCCCTAGGTATTTTTCCCAATCATTCCCTCCCTTGCCCTACTTGCTATGGTTTCCTAAATATACCAGTATTAGTTTAAGGTATAAATTCCTAACGGCTACTGGTAGCATCACAAATCCCAAACTATGCTGAGTCACAATAATTTGCCAAATCCTTAATTTAAATGCCAGTCCTTTTGAGTGAATCACCACTCAGTTAGCATTTTCGCCTGTGTTCCAGTAGCAAACTCATTGAAAGGCACCAAAAAAGATGTTCCTTCAGCATCTGTGGAATTGATTGAATGAATGAACTTCCCAAACTTTCTGAACCCTGCAATTTTGAGTCAGTCAACTGGTACCTGATTCAGCATGGAGGGAAAGCCGAAGCTGCTGGAAAGTTAATTAATGCATGCCAGAGAATCGGCTGCCAGATTCAAATACTGAACATTTTTTAGTCATCATTGTTTAAATTGTATAAGTTATTTTTAATTGTGTGTGTGTGTGTGAGTGTGTGTGTGTGTGTATGTGTACTTGCACTTGTGTACTTGCATGCTTGTCTATGATTTAGCATGTAGAGGCCAGAGTGTTTTCCTGCATTGCTCTCCACCTTGCTTTCTGAGACAGGATCTATCACTGAACCTGGAGCTTACCATTTTAACTTGCCTATTTGCCAGGAAACCCCTAGGGATCTGCCTTCCTCCAGTCCCTCCTATTCCTAGTGTTGTGTTTCCAGATATGTGTTGTTATATCTGACTTTGTTGAAGTATGTTTCCTTTTTTAGCCGAACTCTTGACAACTCTCGACACTCCAGCGCTCTCCTCATCCCAGTCTCTATAAATTTCTGTTTTCTCACCTCTCCACATTTTGATTTACCTTCAGGCCTCTGCTTAAGTAGTACTGACTCTGGGACTCTTGACACGCCCTTGTGCCAATCCCTGCCCCTTTGTAGTCCCACTGCGTGCTCCTTGTCATCACAGTACAGCTCAGCTCAGTGATTCTGCCAGCCTTGTACTGTAGCCCCAGGGTACTGAGCCTGAAAACAGAGCCTGTCTTGTCCATTATTTGATCCTCAAACACAGAAGTAGATTAGAAATACCTTTGGATGATCACATGGCAGAACGACACCAAAGCTGTGCTCCTAATCCTATACTACAAAGTGCCATTTCAGAATAATTTAGGAAGAAAAAAAAGGGTCCAAGAGTCCAAGACAGGCTCGTTCTTCTCAAGGAAAGCATCCACCTGCATGATTTGCTACAGAATAAGATTCTCTGGGATCTGTGATACATTTTCCTTCTGACAGCATCTGTGAGAGCCATGCAGGTGACTATCAAAAGCAACCATGTGTAACTTTTACTGTGATGTCTCTTTCTGGTAGCTTCTGCTTACAAGCAGTGGTTCCCTCTTCAGCATCAGCATGACCCTTCCTCCTTCCCTGACGGCATATGTCATGGCAGAGCGCTGACTGCTCCATCATTCCAAGTATAGCAAACTGGACATAGACATATATGTCCTGTGTAGGAATGTCAAGGGGTTATCTGTAGGGACAGATCATTTATCCACTTAGGTATTTTCCATCTCTTCAGATTCTGCAAACTACACAGGCTGGGGTTTGGTTTGCTTTGCTTTTGACTGAAGGTGGTTGGGTGAATAAAGGCGATTTTCCACCTTCATTGTTTTATTTCCCTTGCAGCACTGACCAGGCATGGTGGGGGTCATTTATTGTGGCTGCAAAGCTGTGACTATGGGAGTCTGAACAACATGATATACATTCTCTGTCCCTGCTTTTAAAGAGCAGCTGTTTCTCAGAGGATCAGACTAAGGTATCAGGAGTGTGAATTATGAGTCCTAATCAACTTGGTCATGCTTTGTGGCCTGGGAAAAGCCAGAGTGCTTCCCTTTTATGATTCAAGAGTGTGCTTTTTGCAGCCTGCAGAGCAATTAGCTGGTCTTTGAAATGGATACGCTGTAAACATATCAAGTCCTCTGGGAGCCAGCAGCATCACCAGGACAGCTTGCTGTGGGAGATGAAGCCAAAAAGTGGTCCCAAAGACAACAATTTTTAGAGCTGGACGACCCTTGGAATAATTGAGGCCAGAGACTGTAAACCAAAGTCCAGACATGCAGGAACATTGACTTTTACACGTGGGTGTCCCAGCTTTGCTTAAATCATTAGCATGTGAAAGGGAGCCCGCTGCTTGGAGACTTAATGTTAAAAAGGACACTGGACCTGCAGGGCTGGGAACAGGTGGCTCGGTGGGTGAAGTGCCTGCCTACAAGCTAAGGACCAGAGCAGGATCAGCAGAACCCCTGTAAAAGAGGATGTGGCAGTCACCTGTAATTCCAGCCCCTAGAGGTGCTTAGAGAGGATTCCTAGGCAAGTCAACCAGCTGGATTCTAGAAGTTCTGGCTTCAGCTAAAGCCCCTGCCTCAATGAACCAGGTAGAGATTGATGGGGAAAGATACCCAACATCAACTTCAGGCTTTTGCTTGCATGTGCACATGTGCACAGTAGTACACACATGCACAGACATATATGTGAACATACACACACCTACTATATAGACATGAAAAGAACAAGAAAGTATGCTATTTATTTGTTTTTAATTATTCCAGTATTTCTGCAATAGTAATTTGTGTGAGTGTGTGTGTACGTTGCATGATGCAAAATCAAGCAAAGTTGAATTAATGAGTTAAATGTAAGATCTGCATTTCTGTAGATACTAGAAGAACATAGAAAAGTTTAATGACATGCTCTTGGCAACAGTAGTCTTATATATCCATTAATTGTAGCTTTTTCATTTAATCATAGTTCCTATTCCATGTTTTTATTATTCTTTGCAAAATAGCACAAAATTGTATCGAGTATAATTTTAGATTATGATCTATTCTTCTGAGTAGACTGTAACCAATAAATATAATTACTATTACAAAGAAAATTAGTATTTAACAAAATCACCTTTATAGCATAATCACTTAATTTTAAAAAGTAGATATTTGCTAAATTATTTGAGTAACAACATGGATTTTTAACATATTGAAAATTAAATATTGCTGTTCTCATAAATAGGACCAATTATCACCCAATTTCTAAGTTGTGAATGTTGATACCATCCCTGATTTATTCGTTTAGTTCTGACATCCAATCAATTATGAAGTCTCCTTTCTAAATTCTCTTCAGAGAATCTTTAAAAACAGTAATGCTTCTTTAATAACCAGTCATTTATTTTTCAAGGGAGAAGGGTTTTTTTGAGATAGAAAAATCTTTTATTTAGTTATTGTTTTATTTTCTAGTTTTACAAGCATATTGAGTATTTACCCCTGCTTCCCTCCATTCCCCTCCCATTCATTCCTCTTCTCTTCCCTTCCTCAATCCATCCCACTCCCTCCCACCCCTTTGCCTGACTGCTTCTATGGACCCCAGGGTCCACTCTGGTTTGTGATTCTTTTTATTTTTTTTTCTAATTTTTCTACTTTTACATATACTTATCCCTAATTCCCTCCTTCGTCTTTCCCTCCCATCCCTCCATCAATCCCGCCCTCCTGCCTGTCTACCGTATGGATCCCAGGGTTGACTCTGGCTTGTCTACTCTTGTGGGGGTTCAGGTCTCTATGGCTTGTCGAATTGCCTCTTTTTGGGCCATCCAATTGACAAGGGTATTTCCTTTCAATCATCCAGCTTTAGTCCCCAAGTTTTCCTCTGCTTATTCTTGTATCTCTTAAGTTCCTCAGTATTCTATGGGGGCATGTTGGTAGGCTAGGTCTGACAAGTCTCACTGTAATGAAGTTCCTAGATGCAGCAGTCCTGCCTTGGGTGGGATGTCTTATTCAAAGGTGAACCTTATCATCTTTAGGTTCTCTCATTCTCACTGTTCCTTGTTCTGTGAGGGTCTCAAAGCCTTAGGATGGGAGAATAGCTGAGCATTTTCAGTTTGATTTTTTTCATTATTTCTTTTCTGAACCATAAAACAGCCTTCTAGTTTTTTCCCTTCCTAATTCTAATCTTTATCCTCTCTAATCCACTTTGCAAGCATTATTTGAAATCCTCTTTAAACACATACCTGTGCAGATGTACACATACACATGCATACACACAAACATATACACATGTACACACACACATAAAACACCCTTTTAAAAACCTTCAAAATTTTGCCACTTTCTCAATACCTGTGAACTTATGTGAAGTGTCACAAAACATCAACCCTTCATTCTTTGTTTACCTGGTCTAAATTTCTTGAAGAGCCTTACAAACCTCACTCTGCTCTTCTCTTCCTTGTAGGCCTTCTCTTTTACTGATTGCCACCTCCGATGCCCCTTCCCTTGACCTTCTCAACCTACATAACTCCTAGGATTTGAGGATTTAGCTTAAGTCTCTTTCCAAAGTCATCTACTTCTCCAGAACCTACAATATAAGTCTTTGTGCACTTCATACTTTCAAATGATTCTTTGGTACCTGTTTCACTCAGACTGTGTAACATTTGAAAATAGAAATTGTGGCAAGTTTGTTACTGATTACCCAGTACCTAGCTGATTTGTTATTGCAGTTTTTGTAAGCGAAGGCATGAAACTGAGGTTTACTGATAGGTTATTGTATGTTAGGAAAGTTAGCAGACCCTGATGGATCAGAGCCCAGAGGAAACCAATAGAAGACCTTCTGCGTGCTTCTTGATGAGTTGGCTGAAATATTGTTCATCTGCAGGCTACAAGGTAAAATGCCAGAAGGCTTTTTTTTTTTTTGGCTGGACAGAATGAGAAGTTAATAGTTTTGGTCATTCATTGTCTCCATTCAGACTAGTCTGGCCCTTCATACATATGCATTCCTCATTGTGAAACTTTGTAAGACTTAAGAGTTGACTTAGTCATATTCTGGACTGGCTGCCTAACCTCAGTTTATGGAATAGAAGGCAAAAAGTGAACGCAATAGCCCTAAAGGAAGCTTCCCCCAATGAAAGCAAGCTCATGCCCAACTAGACCAATGGCTAAATAAAATTTCTATGTCTGTGGTCTCTGAATCAAGTACTGGCCATGGAGTGAGAATTTGGAAGAAGACTATCCTAAAATATAGAGGCTGATTGATCTTAGTGGCTACACCAAGAACCGCAGACATTTGCTTAGCTTTTCTCGTACCTCTTATCCTCATGTAGAATTGACCACTGTCCCATTTATTATCATTATAGCATGCAGCTCTTTAGGTGTGCATCTGTCTCTCTCTCTGATTTGGGACTGCTTTTCAAGTTCCCCAACTATGCTACATTTGGGTGTATTCCCAATGGATATCACACTATAGATAGGCATACAGATGTTCATTGTAGTCTTAAGGAAATGGAACTAGTCTAGATGTCTTCTTTTATATTATGCATGTAGAATAGTGTAATTAAGAGTTCTATTTATAAATAGAGTCAAAGTTGGTAAATGTTATAAACATGAAATTGCCTGATTCTTCTGTTTTCATGAGTAATGTCGTATCCTTGAGAATCTTCTACTGTTATTGGTGTTGCTGTATAAATTACAACTTTTCCTCACCATGTGAAAATAACAACGTTATTAATATCACTCTCCCTTATAAATGATGAGCATTTGAGTTCCTGTAGCATAGATGAGTCTGGGAACATGGACATGGTTGTTCTTGGCAGCATTTTGTAGTCTTAAAACTTAATTTGAATTTATGAATTATTGCTAGTGAGTCAACACAAAACATTCCCCAAATGTATTGTGAAATTGTATGTGCCACATATATCAAATTTTAGTTGAGATTGATAAAACCATTTTAAGTTTAATCAGAATCCATTTACCCTAGAAGATACAGTGACTGGAATTTGATGTACATGGTCACTTGGTCAGAGCAGGCCTAAATTCTGTGAGTGTTGGTATCCTTGCTAGGGTGACATTGCTTCAGCTCAACTGTGTCTTTCAGTAAAAATCATGCTTTGATCCTAGAGACCCCATTCCTTGGAGAGGATAAAGATTCCTCTCTGCTGTACTTGAGGGATGCAGAACAGTAATCTTCCCATGGGAACCTGAGAATGTCAATCAGAGCATGTTACACCCAGTCAGTTCAGAAGAGGGAGAATATCTTCCCACATTTCTTACTCTGACTCTGTTTCCCAGAGGAGGCACCCTGCTATTTTTGTAACTCGTGAAAATCCCTGGAGGTATTTTACTTTCCTGTACTTCCTTTTAACAACCCCCTTTTTTTCCCAGAGAAAAAATGAGATAGAGAGGAGAATTATGATGATGATTTGAAAAGAGAGTATTCTGGGACAGAAACATCTTGGAAAGGCGGCTAGTCATGAGTCTCAAGCATTATGTAATTATAAGGCTTTGGAAAGATCAGCTAGCTACCATGCTTTTTTACCAGTATATTCATGGAAAATAAGGCCTGATTTTTTCTTCTAATGACTCAGAATAAATCATGAATGAAAATGTGCATTATTATTTTTATCATTAGAATTCTTTTTAATCTTTAATTTTTATTGATAATTTTTTGTTCTTTGGCAGTTTCACACATGTATGCAATTATCATACATGATAATATGAGCATATTACATTATCCTATCCTCTCTTTCCCACTAAAATCTTCCTTGTTCCCAGTTTCTTTCCCATTTTTGTGTCTTGTTTGTGCATGTGCATGCATGTGTGTGAGAGACAGAGAAATATATATATATATTTAGAGAGAGAGAGAGAGAGAGAGAGAGAGAGAGACTCTCATTAAATTAGTAAGGGTTGCAGGCAAACATTAGCACATGCCTAAGCACTTGCTGGAATGTGGATGACATATCAATGGCTATACCACTGAAGAAAGTGGCTCTCCTTCACTGTCAGATTCATAGGTCTTGCATCTCCTCATCCTGTCCAGAACATACTGTTTTGTAGTATTTCTCCCTTCTTACACAATGTTCCCTGAGCTTTGGAGCACTCCAGAAACACTTAATCCCTGCGCTTTGATCAGTTGTGATTCTCTGTTTTGATCATCTACCATTATAAAAGAAGGATTCTTGGTCAAAGGCTGAGAGCTGCTATAATCCATGGATGTAATGCAAAGGATTCAAAAGGTAGCTTTTTTAATTTTTTTTAACCATGTTCTTCCTAGAGCTCTGTTCTCCCCATGTCCAAGTTCTAAGCCTGGTTAACATACCAAGTGTGAGTTCCCTTCTGAAGAGCAGGCCTTAAATCTAATCAGAAAGCAGTTGGTTCACCTCATATAACTCATATCAGTATTGCACTAATAGGAACGTTTTACCAGTGTGATTGTTTTGTACCAGGCAGAGTTCATAGCTGATTAAGACTGTTGATAACTCTTCTGTCACAGCATTCGGTATAGCACCTTCCAGAGCAACCCGGGATTCTGGTAATGAAGATGTGTCAGCTTACTTGTGACATTACACTAAGCTAAGTACATATTATCTGGACACATTTCTACATATATGATTTTCCTCTATGAAGTGCTACTAATCCTTGGTGGGTATAGAAACTTAAGGAGTTCAAAGTCAACCTCAGCTACTTTCTGAAGTTGAGGATAGCCTGGTCTACATATGACCATCTAGAAAAACCTCTATACTACTACAAAATCAAACAAACAAACAAAATGCTACTAAACCCAATATTAATTGGATTAATTAATTAATTAAGACAGAAGGAACATCTCAGTATGCCAAGAAAAACAGAATTTCATAAAAGCAGATTTGGGGACACTTACATGGGAAGATGTAGGTAGGAAGTGAAGAAGGATTCAGGGAATATGTATTAGCACATCACCAGACCCGTGAACACCAGATCTGATAAAGAGCCCAAGAGAAGTTCCTCACCACCAATGCGCGCATAATGTGTTTGTGGTTCAGCAGAAATACTGGTCAAAGATTCTTTCTTAGATGCCATAGCACATGCTCCTTCAATCTGACCGTTCCAGAAGGAGATATTTTCCTTCAATGCTGTCACATTGATGAATAGGAGAAACAGGAGGAAACAGATTAGATGACATCATTGTGAAATGTTGGTTTAAAGTCTACCTATCACCATGAACTCTGAGGATGCCATCTGCATAATACCAGCTCCTCTTTACCCAGAAAGAGCCATTCAGTTTCAAGGCTGCTCGAATGAGCGAGTTGGAAGGTTACTACACCCCATCAAAGTCATTCCTTCTTTTTAGTTTTTGGTTTTTCATACATTAGCAAACAAGTAGAAAAATCATATATATAAGCAAAATCATCTCTAGTTACATATCATAATGTGTTTCTTCTGTGTGTGTATCTGTGTTTGTTTGTGTATGTGTGTGTTTGTGTATGTATGTGTGTTAGTGTGTCTGTATTTGCGTGCATGAGTGTGTGTGTGTGTGTGTGTGTGTACTCCTCTTACAAACAACTCACTTGGCCTGCAACCTTCAGAACCTCAGCGTCCCTAATTATAGCTTGGGTTGCAGGCTACACAGAAGGACTGCTGATCGCAGCCCTGGCTTGACTCCTGTTTAAACATACTTCCCAGAAATCTCAGGCAGCTTGCCACTGTAAGGAAACAATTTACGTCAGATTTGGAGCAGGGGAATCCGTCAGGGCTGGGGAGGAAGGCGGAGGCGAGTTGCTAAAGGAGGTGAGAGGGAGGCTTTTCACAGTCTGCACAGCTGATGGTTATTTCCCAGATTCAGCAGCAAGACAAAGTGGTTATTATTCCTCTCTGGCTTACCTTTGCCTCCACAACTCTGTTTTGAAATCCGATGGCTGCCTGGAGATCCCTTTGGGAACACCAGCCGAGTCTGGATGTGATGCTAAGGAGCTTTGAGCTAGCTCTCCTGATGGCTTCTCATACTTAAAAAGATTTCTTTGTATTAATTGTGGATGGGCTTTTATGTTCCCTTAGTTTAGATGACCTCAGACATGATTTAATCAAAGTTCTTCCCATTGGAGGAATTATGTGCCACAAATCTTTCCCCATTCAATAAATATTTAATATTGCAGATATTGCTAGCATTGTCCCTAGCATTCAAGTACCCTCCATTTTCCATGTGGACATCAGTCTCGTCGAATGTTTTTTCAAAGGGAGAGCAATAAATTCTTATTGGTATCTCTCTCTCAAATTTCTGGGAAGTGCTGATATACCTTTGTTCTGGCTTAAAAGGCCTTAGAAAAGGATGTTTTCCTATAGAAATACTTGAATAAGTTTTGGCTTCCTGATAAGAAAGAGTGACATCTTGTAATGATACTTCTCATTCTTGCCTTGTATGTTATCATGATAATTGCCACCTTGCAAGAAGGAGTATAGGGTTAGTGAGATGGTCCAGCAGGTAAAAATGCAAATTTGGTGACCCGAGTTTGATCCCCTGACTCCATAGGGTCAAAAGAGAATCAGCTTCCAAAAGTTGTCTTTTGACCTCCACACATACACTAAGGCACAGGTATGTCTTCTCTGCCTCAAATAATAGATACTTTCTTAAAAAAGGAGATTAGTAGTAAGAAAGCTATTGCCATCTTTGATGTCTTGAAACAAGACAAGTAACTCTTCATGTTTAGAAATCTTTTTATATGAACATAAGAAGTCACTATGTCTAAGTTTTTTCTTTATTATGGAACAATTACACATTCATTTCCAGGCACTGTATTTAGAAACGGGTTTGTTAGACAAACAGAGTGACTACTTAGCTTACCCTCTTGAGGAGAACTTGCTGTCAACTTGTGGGACCTGGTATTGGAAGACAGATTGCGTTCATCAGCTTCTTAGGGTTCTGCCTCAGATGCGGAGGTGCCACCTAACCCAAGGTCTCCTTTTTCCTTGGGTTGTCTCAGTAATTTTGAGCCAATATGGAACACTAGAAGTATTCTGAATGCTACAGTGGGTTGATTGAACCGTAGTTCAGCTGGCATTGCATCAATGAACTGCAAAGGAAAAATGAGGAAAAATACTACTAATGAGCAAGGGCTTTGGGGGTATTGTCCTTAGACTTACAGGAAAGAAGAGAGAGGAAGTGGGAGACAGGAAGACAGATGGGAGAAATAAAGAGAAATGGGAGTAAAGAGAGAAGTAAGTTAATTCACTATTATAGTTAGAGACTGCAACTTTCTCCTATCTAAAGCAGACAGCTTTGGCAGGCAGAAAATCAGTAAGGTCATTGTTGAACGCTGAGACTCCATCAATCAACTGGATATAATTGGCATAGGTAGGTCACCTCATCCAAGAACAACAGTTGACATGGAACATTGACTAAGATAGACCACCTTCTGGGCCATAAAACACACCTCAATGAGTTTAAAATAATACAAAACATACAATACCTGCTTTCAGACATTTGAATTAAACTAAAAATCAACAGAAAGATTACACTGGGAAAAAAAATCCCCCACAACTTGGAAACTAAGTAGCCCTCTTCTAAATAATATGGGAGTCAAAGAAGAAATCTGGATATGAACTAAAAAAAAATGAAGCCAATGAAAATGAAAACAAAGTTTGCAGGATACAACAAAAATCAGCAATATGAGGAATTGAATAACATTAAACAAACATATTTAAAAGAAAGAGAACTCTAAAACCATCCTAAGAAACTAGAAAAAGATGTGTAAGTTACATTAAAGAAAAGAAATGAATAATGAATATTAGAGCAAAAATAAATGAAATTAAGAAATAACAAAGCCACAAAGATTGATTCTTTGAAATGAATTAAAGATTGATAATCCTATATCTAGATTATATAATTTAAGATATTACTAATATCAGAACATATAATGATACTTTCCCTGGATTACTTAAAGGATAATTAAAGAGTGGTAGTCATGTTCTGCTTTTACACTGAGTATTTCTAGGCTTCTGACATCTTATTCAAGAATGAAATGAGAGAATAGACAGATTGGAAGAACTATCAAAACAACTTTATTCAAAGCAAAGAAAAGTAACAGAACAGATCAGAAATCTGCTGTCAAAAGTGACTGAGTCACGTGAGAGAAATTACGGGTCCTGATTATTGCTTGGGACTTCTTTTCATGGGATTCAGGAGAAAGATGAGCTGGGTTGCTAATACCTATATTTTGGGTGAGTCTCTATTTTGTTGACAGATTGTGCTATATATGCATTTCTGTATGATCCCTTCCATATTACATCTGATTTTAATCATATATATGAATAATTATTATGCACATGCATAATAGTTTGCCTTATTTTATACTCATCCAAAGCCAGTTCTGCCCAAACTGGACTTCGATTTTCCTTATATTACTGATATATGATCAAATAAGGTACATCTAAAATTTTTGGTTATTAATAGAGAAATTTATTTCATTGTTAACAGGTGGCTGTTTGTGCAGCTCAAAGCATGTAAGAGCCCTAGGTTGCTAACAGGTTGGTAGGACATGTGTGCTTATTAAGTATAGGTAAGGATTTCAGGCTTCTGAGTACATTATTAGAATAGGGAAGTGTCCATATCCAAACCAAATGGAGTCCCAGATTGAACACCACCAGCTGGACCAGATGACATCAAAGGTCTCTTTGACTTGAGATTTTATGGGCTTGAAATTAAATGGGCTCAGACATTAAAAAAAGAATATTGGGAAAATATCCTTTTCATATTAGACATTTAAATTGTTCAGTATTTTTGACATTTTAAGGAAATGACTATTTCTGCTCTTAGCTATACATTAGTGATAAATTGAACTTTTCTCTTAAGAAAAGGAAGTTCAGAAATTGTTCATTCATTTATCATTCCTTTGATAAACAAACATTTGCTGTGTTTCTGTGTTAAGGTATCATTCACAAAATCCCTAACCATATAAGCAAGATAGGTAATTGACAAATAAATGAATCAATATTTAATATTCCAGATGATGGATGGTGATACTGGGAGAAGACCTATCTTTTTAGTTGAATCTGCATTTTAAACTTAATTTAAAGCAAGACCCAATTTCAAACCTCAATGGCAGGAAGGCAGAGTTTCAAATTCAAGGGCATCCAAATCCCCCAGATGTTTTCTTCTTCTGAAGGATTTCATATCATCCGATGCAGATAGATCCCTGGCCAGTTGAGTGAACTAATTAATACTTGATAAGTTTCATCAGGGATAAGATGATTTCTGTCAATGGAGTTCAGTATCCTTCATCAGAGTGTCCAAGACATCTGTGAATTTCCCCCTCTGATTAATCAAAAAACTAAATTGAGGAAGAGGATTAAAAGATGTCAGGGAAATGGAAAAGTAACCACAACTTTGGATTCTAGAGTGCATGATCATTTGTGTACGCACATCTTCACATGAATAATGGAAATAATTCCAAAGATATCTTAACACACAAATTCTTGAACTATCCAATACCATAAGAATATAGAAATGAATATTGTTACTAGATTTATCTAATACAGTAAGAATTAGCAATAAGTTTTGCTGTCAGATAATATTAATTCCTTATTTTCTTATCAGAAAACCTTAGTAGAGCATTAAATATGAATATCAATATATTTTGGCCTATTTTAAAGTCAAGATTAAATTATGTTTGAATACACACAGGTAAAATTTATATATTTTGCTTCTTTTGTGAATGAATTTAAGTGATTTTTCATTTATTATTCAATAGATTTATTTTTGATCATCAATCCTAAAGACTAGATAAAATAAGTCTTAAAATTTCAGTTGTTGATAGAAGAACTTAGATATTTTGGTCACAATCCAGAACCTGCTTAGTTGTTTCCAATACCTCTTCCAAGGTCGTATCCTTTCCATGGAAGGGGACTAACTCATTCAGTTTTCTCCAATACTAGGTTTTCATCCTAGTTTTGAACAATCCTGATTTTGAATAATCCAGGAGGACAAAAGCAGACTCAGTAGCAGAATGAAAAGATGAAATAGGAAGAGCATGATTAGAGAATTGCAAAATGCTGTGGAAGTTTATTGGAAGAACACTTCACATTAACTCTTTTGTTAGAGAATCTCAGAAGACTTTATAGGCAGCAGTTCTCAGCTGATGTAGAAGGTGAACAGGGAAAGAGTAGCATCATCTGTTGTTCCAGACAATGGACCTAGACCTTCAGAAAGGCTGACTTTGTCAGATGTTAGGGCACATGTCTCTACTTTGAAGGAAGAGCCCATGAGGCTGAGATCCAGCTGACAGATCTTTGTAGGATGAAAACCTAGTATTGGGGAAAACTGAATGAGTTGGTCCCCTTCCATGGAAAGGATATGACCTTGGAAGAGGTATTGGAAACAACTAAGCAGGTTCTGAAGGAGCTGACTGCTACAGGCTCTCTGCTGACCCTCTCCTTCTCCTGGCCATTAGGTACTTCAGTGAAGCATGCGCTTCTCCTTGGCTACCATTTGACACAGATATCACATTGTTGACTAGAGAGATGATTCAGTTGATACAGTCCACGGCTCTGTTGGATCGCTAGAATCTATGTTAAAAAAAAAAGCTGGACTCAGTGATGTGCACTTATAATCCCATCAGTAAAGAAGCACAGATGGTGAGTCCTAGGGCTAATTTACCAGATTAGCCTGTTTGGTTAGCTTCACACTAGTGAGAGACTCCATTTGAAAACAAAGAAGTCGAGGCTAGCCTAAAACTCACTATGTAGCTGACATAGAACATCTAATCCTCCTGGAGCCTAATGCTGGGGTTATTAGCATGAGACCCCATACTATCTATCTATCTATCTATCTATCTATCTATCTATCTATCTATCTCTCTATCCATTCATTCATGATTTTTCCCCCTAGTTTTATAAGATATTGAGTAGTATTCCTGGACTGCATGAGATTCCATCTCAAGAACAAACAAAATGTTCTGAGCTGGATGCAATGTCATGTAACTGTAATCCCAGGTATTTGGAAGACTGAGGCAGGAGTAGCACTTGAGCATCAAAATGTGGGCATCCTAGTAAACTCTGAAAGACCCTGTGTCACAAATAAATAAGTAAAGTTCAAATAAGTAAAGTAAAAAGAAAAGAAGGTCTGAGGAACGATAGCGGAGTTGTCCTCTGACTTCCACATGCATGCTCACATATATGTATACATACATACCTATACATGTGCACTCATGTATGGATGATCAAGTGTTGGGCCCGCCCAGGATTTGCCCTAGGGCATGGCCGAGCACATGGAACTAAAGATGACGCTGAGGACAGGGTCTTGGGCGTAACCTGATCACTTCACAGAGAGCCCTAATTGGCTTTCAGGTATCTACCTGCCCTCTGTGTTGAGCGGCATTGAACTTGACCATTAGCACCTGTAGGATGTCTTGACCTTGTGATACAATTGGATGCCTGTTTCACACCTTGGTGGTCTTTGTCTATAAAAGTTCCTTTTCTCCCCCCAATAAAGTGAGATCTACTTCTGACAATCCCTTCATCCCGTGCCGAGTCTCTGGGGGTAGAGGCGGAGGTGGGGATGGCTGGAACCTGCTTTCATCACAGCCAGCAGCTGTGTGTGTGTGTGTGTGTGTGAGTGAGTGAATAAATGCGTGAGTGGGAACCGGTTCCCACAAGTGGCGACCACGAAGGGACACTTCTGAAATCGGACGAAGCTAAGCAAGCTTCGGGGTAAGTGAAAACTTAGGAAATATGGGGAATTCAATGTGCAAGGATAAAGAGGTGCCAGCAGCATTGGGGGCCATACTACAAAGCCAGGGTTTAAAAGTTACAAGCTCTGCTATTTCAGAAATGTGGCAAAAAGCCCTTGAATTAGCACCTTGGATCCAATCGGACAAGTATTTTCGTCCACCACCTGGACTGAGGTAAAAAATCTAGCCAGGAAGCGGGAAGAACATTTTGGGGTGTCCCCTTCTCCAGGATTTTACTACATTGTTTCTGCCCTTGAGGCAGCATTCCACCAGAGGCAAAGACAAAGGAGGAGGGAGAGGAGCTGATAAGCCATCCCTGGCACCCGCAGAGGGCTCTGCAGATGAGCCATGCAGGGATGCAGAGTCGCGTGGGACCCAGGAGCTGGGGCTAGGCAGGCAAAGCTGTTGGCCCACTGAGCCGGGGCTGGGCGGACATTCTGCTGGATCATGGCAGGGTGCAGGAAACCATGAGGATGGTGGACATGCCTGCTGTTCAGAGAATGATAACCCATCACTGTGCGAACGCCGAGAACGATACACAGAGTTGTGGGCTGCGACAGGGGCGCGTGGTACCAGTACCGAAGCCGCTACCAGCGGCGGTGGAGAGACTGTACTCGGCTGCAGTGGGGCAACACGTGGGAATGTGGAACCATGTGGCGGGGGAGCCGTACATGGCTGCGACTAGGCTGTGCACAGCCGGTGGGCAGAGGTTCGCAGAAGCGGACCAGCGTGTGGGCCGGCATGGGGGGACAAGCAGATGCCTGAGGGAGCGGAGCTTCCCATTTGGGAGGGCCATGAGGAACAGCTGCTTGGTGAGGAAGGGCAGGGCCTACTCCGAGAGCCCGGAAAGGATGTAGGAAAGTCACGTGAGAAAGTGCTCTGCTCCCTTTATCAAGGGGAAGAGAGTAACAGCGCTCTGAGAACAGGGAGTGGTCCCCTGTATCTGGATTTAACTCTGCTAGGGAGAGAAAGGGATGGAGAAGGATTAGAAGGAGACCCACCTCCATACCCCATAACAAAAATCCATCCTGATTCCGCGCGCAGGCACACTGGGCCCCACCAGGCTAGAGCAGGGAACCCAGGGCTGGAGCCCACATATGCTGAGGCATATCAAGTACAAGCCTATCCTGTTAACTTAAATCCAGGGGGCAATTGTCCAACAGTGTGGGATCCTTGGGAAGCAAAAGATTTTAAAAAATTAAAGCGGGCCATGCTAAAGGATGTTCAAATTCTCCATGGGTTGAGGCCCTTCTTCAAGATCTAGCTCACCAACCCTGTACTACTAAGGACTGGATGGATATGGCCAAAGCGGTGCTCCCCAGTCCCACATTCATTAAGTGGGCAGCACTATTTAAGAAAGAATGTGGGGTCCAAGCTGAGCGCAATCAAAACGCACAGCCCAGGGTTCCTATAACGTTCGGGATGTTAGCTGGAACGGCAGATCAATTTTCTACTGGGGTCCAGCAGGCGACCATAGAAGACCCATATCAAGACCAAGTCTGTTTGATAGGTTTAGCAGCATGGAAAATGCTAGATGAAGGTCCTTCTAAAACACCTCTAGCAGGCGTTATACAAAAACCGGGTGAGACCCTCCCCGAGTTCATTGACCGGGTTGAAAAAAGCCTCCATAGTAAACTTCCCCCAGACCCCCTAAGGGAACAATTTGCTAAATTGTTGGTATGGGAAGGAATGTATGGGGACCAAGATAGCATGTGCAGGTCTTAAGGAGAGATCCATGGGCACCTGGATTATTGCTTCACAGGATGTGGGGACTCAAAAAACACCAGAGTCAGACACTCATTGAGGCCCTGGAGACACAGACAAAGGCACTGGCCAACACTGAGCCTTCAGGGCCAAGAGGGGAGGGGAAACAATGGAGTTTGTTATCCTTGTGGCCAGGTGGGGCATTTCAGGAGGGAGTGTTCTCAGGGCTAGGAAAGGAAGCCAAGGGAGGTAGGAGGGGCTAAGCCCCCTACAACTCTATGCCCTAGGTGCCACAGGGGGCTTCATTGGAAAAGAGACTGTAGATCAAAATTCGATTTGGAGGACAAGCCATTGTTAAAAGAAATCACCAATATTTAAAGGCCCAATTACAGAAACAAAAAGGGGGAGTAAGCCCCCACCAACAGCTGGGGTTGGTATTATTTACCATCAATGTTTTAAATTTTAAATTTTATAAAAGGACAACTTAAATTGAAATTCCAAAAACACTGGGGAAGCCTATTCCACCAAACCTTCTATTAAGGTGCATTGGAAGGACCCCCTAACTGGGCATTGGGGACCTGATCCCTTGATCACTATGGGAAGAGGATTTGGATGTGTCTTCCCAATTGAGGAGTCTTCCCTGATCTGGATTCCGGCAAGGAATTTTAAATTCTATCCACAGGAGGATCCTCATGAAGGAGACCCAAAAGAATCATCCCCAGACTAACAAGCCAAACCAAGGGACAAAAAGCCCTTGGGGCAGCTTTCTTTGTTTTTCTCTTTCAGAAACTATCCACGATATTCTCAAGGAAGATGTTAACTGTGATCCTCATAGGCCTAATTGATACCTTGCCTGGATGGAGTTGATCTGGGTCTGACCTAACATCTAGAAAAATTGTTCTTTTAATAACTATGTCGCTTAAGTGTTTTCTCAGCATATCTTTCAGCAGTGCTCCATTCAAGACCATGCTACAGGCGCCTATGGCCCCTGAACATCCTTGCCACGCCCCCAAAAAGTCATGCTACCATGCCTGGTGCTGATGCCAACCTGTCTACTCTGCCATATGCATGAGTCCTGCTCAGTAGAAAAATCTCTCCAGTCTAGCTAACTTGTCAAGCGCAGTACATGTCCAATGTACGATACAGGCCTTTAAATACGGCTCAAACCCCCAAGGTTGGTAAAGCCAACCTCATACAGAGGACTGGTAGCCAGAGACGGGCAAGTGAAAGCCCGGCCGTGGATCAACCTAAGACAGGACTTGTAGTATTATACCTGGAGACTACAAGATCCCATGACGGGTCAGACCACGGTGGGAGGTTTTTCATGCCTAAGATAGGCACAGTCACTCAGGACCATTTGGTCTGCTGGGTTGCAGGTAGTCTCCTGGACCGGCTCATACAAAAACAAAAGGGGGATATGTTGGGCCTGCCCAGGATTTGCCTTAGGGCATGGCCGAGCACATGGGACTAAAGATGGCGCTGAGGACAAGGGTCTTGGGCGTAACCTGATCACTTCACAGAGAGCCCTAATTGGCTTTCAGGTATCTACCTGCCCTCTGTGTTGAGCGGCATTGAACTTGACCATTAGCACCTGTAGGATGTCTTGACCTTGTGATACAATTGGATGCCTGTTTCACGCCTTGGTGGTCTTTGTCTATAAAAGTTCCTTTTCTCCCCCCAATAAAGTGAGATCTGCTTCTGACAATCCCTTCATCCCGTGCAGAGTCTCTGGGGGTAGAGGCGGAGGTGGGGATGGCTGGAACCTGCTTTCATCACAGCCAGCAGCTGTGTGTGTGTGTGAGTGAGTGAATAAATGCGTGAGTGGGAACTGGTTCCCACAATCAAGCACTTACATTCCAAATACACACACACACACACACACACACACACACACACACACACACACAGAGAGAAAATGAGTCTTGATAAACTTCCATGACTTGCATAAGGATTGGGAATAAGAGAAATAAAAATATTGAGCCAGCATATATGATTCATATAGGGAATCATTCCTGTCTCCTTTCAGCTTCTCCATAGTAACAGCTGTGAAATTCTTAAAAGGATCAATGGGTATAGCTTATGGATAATATTGAGGAGAAATTGGGACAAGAATTATCTTACTTTAAGTTTATGGAAGAGAAATCTTAAAGAACAAATTGGTGTAGGAAAGGGCATCCATCCCAGATGATGGGAACTGTGACAGCTGGACAAGGGTTGAGCTTTTTAACCTGGTTTGGGAGGACCAGTTGCCCCACGGGCGTATCTACTACAATGCTTTGTGGTTATGTGGACAGCTTCCCTCCCTCTTTCATGGTTACCTTACATTTTTAAAGCCATTGTTGCATACTACAGAGTTATTCAACCCTTCCCATTCCTCTGGAGAGGGAAAAAATGGAAGAGGGGCTGCTAATAGCAAGAGAAGGAAGTGGTTGCCCTGAATTCTATAATTCCTAAGCCTTTTAAGCTTGAAGATAACTAGTTAAATAATTTGATGCACGGACCTTGACCACCATTCTAATGAGCTCTGGTAAGCTGGCACGGAAAATTAATGATAATAAATTAATTCCAGAGAATTCCATTTTATGTGTTCAATTATTAATGGTATTACAGTGCTATTAATGGTGTCAATTATTAATGGCATGAATAATTAAGAAATCACATCTATGCTATGATGTACAAGGGTGCCAGTGTCGAGCAAATTGCTCAGAATAAATAAATAAACATCCCAGGGTTCAGACATGCAATGTTCAGTCTTCAACACATTTCTCAAAATACTTGGGTACATCCATCATAAGAGACTTTGACTTGTGCCCAAGTCTCACATTATGGCAACAATGAAGGAAAGTTAGGTGCAAGGGTCATATTTCCTGCTTAACACTATCCTCTCTCCATGTCTAGGTCTATCTATGGAGAATCTGTGTGTGCATACGTGACCCAGGGAAACTAGGTGTGAAATCAGGGGCGGCACAGGGAGTTTAGAAAAACCAAGAACTTGTTAGGCAACCTAGACCCCTGTAGTCAGTGTGAATTTCACATGAATGCAAGCAGTAGCCCAAAGCAAGGTTTGTCATAGATAGTTAAAAATAAATCATGGCTATGGTAAACAAAAATGGGGGAGGGTAAAATGTAGTGATGGTGCAATAAATGTCTCAATAGCTGTTTGAACCTGGTTTTCTTTTTTAATTAATTAATTTATTTTTAAATTAATTTTTTTAAATTTTACTCTTTTACAATCTCATACATGCAGACAATGCATTTCTATCACAGCTACACCTATCTCCCTTTCACTTTCCCTGGACATTTCCCTAGCATGTCTACTTCCTGCCTTTCTATCCCAAATTTTTAAATTGACAATATAAATTAATATGTAAGCAATAAAGCAAAATACATTAAGGATATAGATGGTTATTGAGCTCCCAGTTCCACATGGTTAAGAACACATGATAAAGCTGAAGAACAGTAGTTTCATCTGTTTTCTGTGAGACCAAGTTCACAGTGCGAACACAGGAAGCCCTTACGCATGGGAGGCCATCCACGTTGTGGGCACACTGGAGTCCTGGTCCACTAGAGGCCGTCTACATTGTGGGCACATTGTGAGCACACAGGAGGCCATCTATCTCATGAACATACAGAGTCCCAACCCAGGAAGCCACCCACATTTTATGGACATGGAGCCTACCTCATGAGAGGCCTTCATGTGGTGAGTACACAGGAATTCAGGGTTTTGGCAGACAGTGTGGTATGTCAGGCTATTAACCACTCAGCTGTCCACAGATCAGAACACTGAATATAGAAATAGTCTCACCTCCTCTCTACTACTGTCTGACACATGTGGGACATGGCAGCCACATGTGCAATGCAATCTAGGGGCAGTTGAACTTTGGTTTTCTTATCTGTATAAGGGAGATATCTATTCCCAGGATGACATAGCAACCTGGGTACATAGGACATCCTGAAATCTCAACGAATAGCTACTGTTATTGCTGATGCAATTATTGCAGAGCTCATGTAATAAAACTCACACATTTTATAAGCTGAAGAATACATGTGACTTCTTATTAAGTTTACCCTTGGAATGCCTTCCTATGGTTCCTTTAGATTGCTTATCTTCTTCCATCTTGATATCTCTCCTACATATCTGCCCCCATAGTAATGACAGGTCTCTGGGCACTGAGTTTTTTAATTTGTGTATTTGTGTGTGCATATGTGTGTGTGTGTGTGTGTGTGTGTGTGTGTGTGTGTGTACACGTTCAAGAGGGCACTTGAGTGTGTGTGCCTGTAGAGACCCAAGGGTGACTTCGGGAATCATTCTGGATTGTTCTACTTCCTTATTCTTTCTTTGGGATTTTCTAGTTTCCGTAGTTCAAAGCTGAAATTCCAGCCCCTTCTACCTGCCACGGATTTGAGTTTTATCACTAGGAAGGATGACCCAGAAGAAGATGAAAGAAGGGCATAAATGGAATCTGGGTATTTGTTTTCTTGGCTCATTTCCTGAGTGGTCTCTGTCAGCTAGATGCATACCTCTACTGAAAATCACATGTACTCTCAAATCTGCTCAAATTCCCTTTTAGGAACTCTGAAACTGTCCTACCTTTACTTTCTACAGCAAAGTTTCTACAAAAGAAGCTCAATTACTCCATTAAATCCCCCCCTTGAGAAAAGTATTCATCAATCTTCCTTTGATATTTGAGTGTAATTGACAGGAATTATTCTGGAATTCCAGCCTCCCAATTGTTAAGTGTAGCATCTTCCGAGACTAGGGAGATGCTCGGTAGGTAGAGCAGCTGCTCTGGAAACACAAGGACCTGACTTTACATCCCCAGTGACCATGTAAAAGCCAGGAATGGTGATGCTTACCTGTCACCCCAGTGCTGGGGGAGGGTGATTAGCTGAATTGGCTCACTCCAGGGTCCAAGGGTGACCTGTCTCAAAATAAAAGGTGGAGAAGTGATTCAGGAACACATCTCAACACCAACATCTGGACTTCATGTGTGCCTTCATGGGTAAGCCCACTATACCACCCCCCCACACCCGGCGCGCGCACACAGCATCTTCCTTAAATACTTCGTTTTCAGTCACATGCCCAGGAGAGTGGCATAATGTGAGAATTATCAGCAAATAGTTTTTATGTAAAGAACAAAAAGCAAAAAATATTTTAAATGTTGGGCCATATGTCTTTATTGCAACTACTGACATTAAATGCAGAGGTATCACAGTCAGCATGTTGACAAAGAAAGATAGCTATGTAGCAATAAAGTGGTATTTCTGTCACTGGAATTTGTCCTTAATGTATTTTCATGTACTATTTTCTTTGAGTTTTTTTTATCATGCAATATTAAAAAAATTGAAAAAAAATAGTTCCTACCTCATGAGTCATCCCACACCCTGCAGTAGATCGTATTTGGCCCTCCATTCCCTATCTGTTAACCCCTGTGCTAACGTTCACATGAACACTGCTACAGGGGACAGAGTTAAGGAGACCTGAAGAAGAAGAGGCCTGGAGGGTTCATGAAGGAAGTTTATGCAGGGGATTAGTGAAGGCTACAGCTTGGCAGAGAGGAAGGAAAACCATCCCTAAAGACACACTCATAAACAGAAGCGAAGTGCCACAGAAATGGATGATACGCTCAGGGTCAGGACTGGACTGATAGGGAGTCTTTCTAGAGGCACAGTGTGTGAAAATGCCATTATTTCTCTGACATGGGAAGCTAAGCTGGGTTGAGTTTGTGTGGTGCTTAGAAGGGCGACAGAACTGGTGGTGGCAGAGATCCGGCAGGAATCACTGAGAGAGGAAGCGCTCCAAATAGGATCCGCCCCCGCCCCCCAAGCTTGAAAAGCTGAATCTTTGAGACAGAAAGGGTGAGCTGCGGTGGGGTCTCTCGCCACCTGAAGTTGAAACCGACTTCCAACCCAGATAAACTGAGCGATGTATGCACCCTCTCTGAGCGCATTTCTTGACCAACAGTAAAGTCATCTTCCCCAGCACCAGCTCGGGTGCACCCGCCCACCACACGCAAACTGCTCTCAGCAGCTCTGGCTGGTGCTCAGCGCTCCGCAAAGGTTGGCTATTATTAGCATTTTCGCGATTAGGCACATTGAGGGAGCTTGGCTCTTGCAGTGCATTCGGTGGGCCAAGTTCGGAGCGCTCCTTGCCATTTGCTCATGGGAATAGCAGCTGGAAAGTTGGCAGCCTTGAGGCAAACATAAGGTTTCCCTCCTAGCAGAGCGATAACATCAGCTCCCGTGAGTCTGCAGTGGCAGAGATCCACCCCTTTTGGAACTGGACCTCGCAGACCTGGGTTTCAGTGGATGTGAAGCCAAGGCTGCATCACCTCGGTTCAGACAATACCTTCATGGTTATTTCAGCAAACGCTACCTGTTACTACCAAGCAAATGAGTTGCCTTTTCTGTTCAGGCTGCACAGAGAGAGAACAGTGTTTGAGTCATTATCTTCGGGTCAAGAATTCCCTCTTGATTCTCATGTCTAGTGGTCACTTTTGTGGTGCTCAATCCAACCTTTTCAAATGAGAAGGAAGACAGAACCAAGAATTTTGGGTGACATCCCCTGAGAAACAAGTTCTGTCTTACCTAAGGACGCCAGAAGGAGACACTGGGAGATTCCTTAGAACACCTCAGATTGCTCTAAATGAAATAATATGGCAACTGTGGTAATTTGCTCCTAAGCTACTCTTAAGGAAATTGAAGTGTGGTGAAGAAGAGAGAAGTGCTTACTTAGCTTTTTAAACAAAACTGTGTAGGTACATTTTTAGGTATTCTCCTTTTGCATGGGCTGTTAAGATGCATTCATGAGTAAGACCCTTTAACTCCACTATTTAAAAATGTGAGTAAATTTGAAAAAATTTTGACAATATAAAAAGTGCTCAATATGTCACATCTACAGGAAAAATGAAAAAATGATAGCAAATTACAAAAATTACTCCTAACCTTGGGCTCTTACATTGTATTTTGACATTAATAACATAAGCAGTGTAATTCGAATCTAGGTAATCGTAAGGGAAGGAATACAGCAGAGAGCGAGGAATGTCTGCAAGATATAAAAGAGTAGAAGTTGAAATGAGAAAAATGAGACTTAAGAGCAGAGTAATGGCCAGGGTGTAGAGCTGTCCTCGCCCACCAGCTTGGGGTGTGAGGAGTCTTTTGCCCTTCTTGCCAAGCTGAGTGAGAAGAGTTTCCAGAGAAACTTGGCATACAGGACGTAGGAACTCCAGACATGTGACACACGATTATCTGAATGGGTCTGTCACTCTGTTTTCAAGACACAGAGTAGACACAGAATGGAGCTGCATTTGGAGACAGCATAGAAATGGACACATAGTGGAGCTACCTTTGGAGACAGCACAGAAATCTCAGGCATACTACCATGATGCAGTGAGATCCACTTTCACCGGATCTATACAGTGGCTGACATAGCAACATTCCCCATGGACCAGCAAAGATCTCAGGGGAAAGAAACAACTAAACTCAGAGAAAGTCTTTGAGGTAAGTGTCAGACAAGAGAAACGAAGCTTCCCATTGGTAGCTTTGCCCACTGGAGGGCCACTTATACGATCTCAGATGCTCTGGTACAGGCACCCCAAGATGAACCTTCTGTTGGGCTGGAGAGATGGTTCAGGGGTTAAGACTGTGCCTCGCAAACATGAGATCCTAGGTCCCATGTAAAAATGTCAGGCAGATATGGTGACAGGCTATACTCTGGGGAATCCCAAAGTACAGCAAAAAGGAGGTAGAAGCCATCCAGGATGATTCCTAAAGTCACTCTTGGTCCTCCACAGGGACACTCAGTGCCCCCCTCTCTCTGTCTCACTGTCTGTCTTTCTTCTCTCTCTCTCTCTCACACACACACACACACTAATATATATATATATATATATATATATATATATATATATATATAGTTTTTTTTAAAGTGTGCCTTGTGGTCCACACATGCAGAAGCACTTAAGAGTGGGCAGGACATGGCTGGGTTGGTGAACAGAAGGGAAAGTGGGAGAGGAGGAGATTGGCAAAGGAGAGGATGGAGGGACAAGGACATGAACTTATTTGTTTGTATATGAAAATTTCAAAGAATAATAAAGAGAAAAAAGAAATTGCAGGCATGAGGGCTAAGCCTAGACTGCTTCAAAAATGTTTCTGTCCAAGAAGACTACTGAAGATATCAAGTGACTTTCCAAAGAAGTAGGATGCCAGAAGTTTGAGAGTTGGGGTTCGGATGGGGAGAAGATGGGGGTAAGGAGATAGGTCAGAAATTGGAGATCGGAGATAGAACTTCTGATGACCCAAGAGGTACATCCTTGAGAAGTCATCTTTAGTGGGCGTGCCAGCCAAGAGGATACCAAGAGCCGATGATGATATGGGAACACCTAGGTGTTTCATCCTGTACTCTCTCTACTTGCCTAAATGCTGATGGATCTAAGGGAGCTGTAAGGGAGAGAAAGTGGTGAAGAGAAGGTACAGATGAAAGGCTGTTGTTCATGATATTTTCTACATGGTGAACTCCCATGTGTGAATGAATTTAGAACTCGTGTTGATACGGAAAGGAAAAATTTTAAATTTGTTGATGGATAGTGTCATTCATAACTTTAATCATTGTACTGAAACTTTATTTAATTATTGGATATTTTAATTTAATTATTAAAATCACACTATATTTTTAACATTTTTTATTATTATTTCCGCTCATACAAACTTAATAGGTAGACCAGTTCCCTCCCCCCCTCCTCCTCCCCCTGAACCCCTTGCTCCCCCTCCCTCCCTCCCCATCTCCCAGTGCTTCCCCCCCAATTCCCAGAGAGTCCTTTATTGTGTATGCCTAACTCTCCTCTTGGTCCTCCTTTCCGATGACATAAAAGGACCCAGTGGCATTTCCCTGAACCCTTTCTCGTGTTCCCCTTAAGCATAGGAACACTTCTGTGGCCATCAATCCCTTGCCTCCAAGGATCTTGGTGCCTTTAGCCGTTGTTAGACTTTGTGAGGTCAATAGTGTGACGGACATGGCACAGGGCATGCAAAGTCCAATTATGATTGCTTCAGCCCTATCTAGTGTGGAGACTCTTCAAATCATTGCTCCCCCCATCCTTTTGCTCTTACAATCTTACCGCCCCCTCTTCCACAGATGTCCCTGAGTTTCAGGATGGGGGAGATTAGGCTGGCTTAGTTCTATGTGAATGATATAGAGTCTCTGAAGTTCTGGATTGTGGTTTGTTGATTTTCTTTTGCAGTTTTGCTGCTCCTGCAATGCCCTTCACTCCATCCTGATGGGCACTGTATGTCACCCCCTGGTCAGAGACAAAAAACTGTTAAACTGGAGTCTTGTTATAATAGCACATTCAAGGGTAAATGTAATAAAAGCAGGAAACCTTGGTGAGGGAGGGATCAGTCACCCATTTGCTAAATGATCTCTTTTCATCTGCCAGACTATATGCCCTCCCCTTCTGGTGAGATCATACCCCCTCAGTTGTACATGATCAGGAACGAACGTCTGTGAACTTAACCAGGTGTCACATTACTTACTTGCATTCCTTGGAGGTCGATTTTCTCTGTGTAACATGGTCCCCTCTCTCCTTGTGTCTGGTGTGGCCCTCCAACCCCATCCCTCCTGTTCACAATCCTTGCAATTACCGTATTACATAGGTTTACCCTTGAGTGTCTCAATGTGGGCTGGGATATTTTAATTTAATTATTAAAATCACACTATTTTAAGGTCTGTAGGTAACTAGAAGACATACAGCACATACACACACACAACACACACACATCCTCAACTAAGTGTGACTTGAATCACTATTTTTCTGCTTTATGATGTGGAAGTGATAAATAATCAGTAGACACTTAATTCTGGACTTTGAATTTTACATTCTCTTCATGCTCGGCAGCAGAAGCAAGCTCCATCTCCCAGCAGCCATGAAATAATATAGGAAGACATTCTACAGTACATTATGCTGCCAAGTTTTCTCAGATACGGATATTTAGTAAATTGCAAGAAATATCCAATACGGTCATATTGCCTTTTCAAATATCCAATAATGTCATATTGCCCAGATGAAGGATATTGTGAGTGCCTGAACATGTTTATGATAGATTAGGCTAATTGTTCATAAATTAGGTTTATTGTTGCATTCTCTGTCTATTTTCAATTTATGATGGGCTTATAGAGAATAATCTCCTTGTAAAGGGATGATTGCATATGTCACATCTATGAAACTTGGAAGAGTGAGCAGCCTGCTTCAGGAAATCTATTGCATAGCTGTAGGAAAAACTGCAAAAAGCTCATGTTCTATGTAACAATCTAGAGTTCATTGTGCTCAACAAAGCACGTTTACATTCCGTTGATAAATACATACTGCACAGTATTGTATTCTTGCTTTGTTACTTAAGATTACAGTGTGAGTGCTTCTTCATAGCTAAAAAGAATCTCCATAACCATTTACAGCTATACAATGTTGTATTCAATGACTGTGCCTCTGTAGTGATTGGATGTTTGGACTGTTTTAAGTAATTTACATTTACACTCAGAATAATTGTGTACAGAATCATATAAGCCAACTGGAGCAAGTAAAGTACAGCTCTGGCTCTTTTTTATTCATAATGCATTGGATTAAATGAATATTATTGCTCACCCAGGGGAATAGACCTGAAAATTAGATTTCTTAAAAAAAAAAGAACAACTTGGGTTTCTTTCAGACCATGGGCCAATTGCCCTGATTTTCTGTACTTTTTCAGATTGATTCTAGGCAGGAAATGAGAGGTGGCTATAGTCTTCTCAGTTCTCTAAGAGCTTGGCTACAAAGTCTGTTGAAGAGAAAAAAGAAATTATGCATTTACAGGGTGCACACATTCTAAAATGTTGTGATTCCAAGAGTGATAGTATTTATATATGGACTAGCATTTCCCACAGATGTTTTTGATCATACCTAGTATCATTCCAAGGCTCTTATTGCATTAGAGCTCTACACTAGCCTGACTAGTAAGAAAAAGTCACCTCCCTATTTATTAGATGGGGAAACTGAGACTCCATGCTTTCATAAAAGCACTCTACTTTTGGTGAGCAGTCCTTGAGGTTCAGAACCTAGATATTATCTTTTCTAATGTATATATTTATATGTAATAAATATCTCTATATCTAATAGTTATAAGTTTTATGCCTAAAATATATTTTTCCTAATATAAATTACAACTCTTCTAACATAAATCCTCTTATATGTTTACATATATTTTATATACACATATACATGTGCATGTTTGGATAAATATATATAGTCTATACTCTTAGCAATAGTATGTTATATATATATATATATAACCTTGATATTATATGGTAATCCAAGACCAAAAGGTTTTCCTTGCATAGCAAAAGCCCTGGAATGAAGCTCAGTCCGATTATTGTGGTCTAGTGTTTGTTCTACAATTCTTCAAATTCTTAAGTTTTAAGCCAGAGGACAAAATCCAGCAATTAGGAAAGCTCATTGAAGTATGACCTCAAAGAGGGAGCAAGTGCTATTCAAAATGCATTTGAGAATATACTGTTTCCTTCCCTAGATAGATACAGTGATCTCAGAGTTCCATTATTCAAACATGGAGTGAATAATAATGAGGCACTCACTGGAGGAGGGAGAATGTACATGTCTTTACATTTAAACTCACTTAACTGACCTCTCTTCTTTGAGAACACATTCCCAAGACTAGATTTGACTGCTTTGATCCATACTATTTTGTTTTCTGTTCAGGTCACTGTTGCTAAGAAATCCTGGCTGGCTTTAACATAAGCTGCAGTGAGCTACAGAATCATCAAAAGTAGACCTGCAGAATAACTGCAAGGCTATATTACCTTCCATCTAGGGGAACAAATGTTGGATTTTACCTAATAGCATGTTCCTCCTGCAGCTGAATCTGTTTTTACTGGTGGATGTAACTGAAGACCTCTGCCCCAAAATTCACTGCAAGTGGCTTTGAACAACAAAGCCCGTTCAGGGACTGACAGCGGGCTCTTCTGGAATAAATGTAATCTGAAACCCATCTCAAAATTTTATTAGAACCAGGGAAAGCAGCAGAACTATTGGTCACAAGTCCAGACAAATTGAAAAAAACCCACCCTTTTCGGGACAAACTTCTAAAGTTATCTTTGGAGACTCACATCGGATTTTTTTAAATTTTGATTTTCACCATTTGATTTGAAGATAAAAGAAACCACTGAGCATCAGCTGCATCTTTTTGTTTTGTTTTCCAACACTTTAGGAAAACATAGTGGTCTCTCCAATCAGAGGTCATCTTCTGTTGGCTTCAATTTGACAAAATATCCTCAAATGTAACTCATAAGCTTTAGAAGAACTTAGTAGAACTTAGGCCTGGTTTAACTTGGGTCATCCTTGACTTTGTCCATGTATTCTTTTCTCTTTTTTCTAAAGGTAGAAGAGACTCTTACAAGGGGGTGAATGAGACTTCTACATAAGAAGGTGCAACTTCAAGGGAAGTTCTCAGGTTCTTTACCTCAGTGGATTCTGGGGCAGTGGTTACTCTTATCAACAGTTGGATGAGTTGGGACTCATTGATTTCATTTCACACACTAGAAAAAAGTGTCAAAGAGAGACATTTTGCACTCTGCATGCACATCAGAGTTAATGGGTCAACATGGAGGAGGCTCAGAGGCCCGATCACTGAGACCCAGTGAACAGCATGGGGTTTCCTTCCCTGCAAATAGTTTCTCCAGATCTGACCATATGTAGGTAGGATATTTGTCCACTTTTCCTTTTTCATTTTGCAATCTTTGTCAAATTTTGCATCATAATGTGAGCCTTTTCTTGGATTAATTCTGAACTCTAAAAGTGTCAAAATCACTCCCTGTATCTCTTGATCTGATACCACATGCACTCTATAGCTTATGAATTTTCTGTATACCAAGGATTAAGTGAGAAAGACCAGAGAGAAACAATACTACTTAGCATTGCCACTAAAAGAATGAAATATCTTGGAATAAGCCTAACCAAGGATGTGAAAGATCTGTACAGCAAAAACTTTAAAACCTTAAAGTTACAGAAGATACCAGAAGATGGAAAGACTTGGATCAGCAGAATTAACATAGTCAGAATGGCCATTCTGCCTAAAATAATATACAAATTCATGCAATAATCAAAATTCCAGCCCAATTTGCCACAGAAATTGGTTAAAAATATCAAATTTCATATGGAAACATAAAAGACCCAGGATAGCAAAAGCAATCCTGAGTAATAAAAAACTCTGTGGGAGATATCATCATACCAGACCTTAAACTATACTATAAAGCCAGGGTAATAAAAACAGCATAGTACTGGCTCCAAAAAAGAGATATAGACCAATGGATTAAAGGTAAAAAACCAAATGACAGCATCTTCAACAAATGTCTGTGATCCAAAACACAAATAGCAAATTCTGGCCTAGATGTGGGGAGAAGGGGATCCTCATACATTGCAAACTCATTCAACTCCTTTGGAGATCAACTTGTAGGTACCTAAAACAGTTAAACATAGAAATTCCTTATGACTCAGCTCTACCACTTCTAATATTTCTAAAGACTAATATCCTGCATCAGAGACATGTGTATAACCACATTCATAGCAGCCCTTTTCACAATTGCAAAGAATGGAACCAATCTAGATTTCCAACAGATGAATAGTTAATGAAAATGTGGTGCATATACACAATGGAATATTATTCAGCAGTCAGAAAAGATAAATTAATGAAATTTGTCAGTAAGTGGATGGAACTAGAAGAAATCATGCTGAGTGAATATCCTAGAAGCAGAAAGACAGGTGCCGTATGTCCTCCCTTGTAAGCGGATTAAGCCACTTACAGCAAACCATTGGTTTGATAGAGTGAAACAGAAACTCTTATAATACCTCCAAATGGAAAGTAACAAAAGCCAGGGTTGGGGCAGAGGTCAAGAAGATCCCAAAAGAGCAGAGCCCAAAAAATGGGTAAATTGTTAAAAAGGCATCTATATACGAAAAGGCTTAAAGGAGAGGGAGAATAAGAAGAGGACACATTAGAAAGTGGGGTTGGCCTCCAGGTAACCAACAACCTGCTTACTAATCCCTAATCCCTTCCCCTCATGACAGAAAACACAGTAAGCCAGTGTAAACAACAGTGGATGGGGAGCAAACTGACAGTGGACAGGATCAGATGCCTCAATACTAACCACAAACACTTAAGAGTAAACTTCCATCTAAACACTTCTGATTTTATCTTTGTATAGAAAAGGATCTCAACTCCCAGAGAGACTGGTGACCCTGTGACGCTCAACGGGAATCTGGCCAACCAAATCTCTCCTAATACTAAGGCTCAGGGAACCTTGAGAAAAAGGAGGAAGTAAGATACAAAGAGCTTAAAGATGGGGAGGTCTACTGGACAAGACATTCCACTATAGGCAGGGCTGCATTCAGGAACTCACTGTAATGAGATTTGTCCTCACCAGACTTGCACAATGACTGACATGCCAACATGCCCTCCACAGATTAGTGAGGATCTCAGGAGAAATAGTTACATGCCCTGGGAACCTTAGGGGCTAGGGCTAGATAGATGAAGGGGAATGACCCTATCAGTGGGTCAGCCCAAAGGAAGGGCCGTTTGGTCTGCCACAGAGACCTGAGCCCCGACTAGAGCAGATGATGCAGAGGAAACCCTGGGACCCGCAGAAACAGACAAGCCGTAGAGTGGGAGGGAGTGGGATGGACTGATGAAGGGAGAGATGAGAAAAAGAGAAGAGGAAAGGGGGTTGAAGGAAGGGAGGCAGGAATCACTACTCAATATGCTTATAAAATCTAGAAAAATATTCCTACCATAAGCTAGAACAAGAACCTATTAAAAAAAGTAAGGAAAAAATCAATAAACCTAAAGATAGGAAGGCAGTATATTAAAGTGCTCTGTTGGTAGCTGTTATTATACCCATAGAATGGGCACTTACAGTGGAAACCTTTGGGTCTAAAGCTGGATTAGTGAAGGGAAATGAACATATCAGTGGGGTGGCCTGAAGAGAGGTAACTTAATATACCATGAAGGCTTGAGCACCCACAAGAATAGACAGATCAGAGTGAACCCTTGGGGTTCATAGAAGCATACAAGCAGAAGGGTAGGAGGGTGTGGGAGAGAATTGTGAAGGGAAGACAGGGGATAGAGGGGAGGAAAAAGGGAGGGAAGCTGGGATGAGCATCCAATGTGTTTGTAAAAATAGAAAAATAAAAACAAAAAACACATCAATGGTGATATTAAAATAATTCTATCACAGAACAGGATATGATTCTAGTATTTTTAGTTTGTCTACCTATTAGATCAAACTATATTTATGACTCCATGTGGTCAGATGCTGATCTCTCCAAATTTTAGCAAGGTGAGTGATTTGATTGTTAGACCTTTTTTTTCATACCCAAACAAATAATTTACCTGGGGTACATGACCAAGCAAAGCCACAAAAGTGACTCATATTTACATTGAGACATATATCTGATGAGTTTTTCCTCAACAGGAAGGAAATATGCTAGACAAAGAATTACACATGTGAGGTTCCTGTCCTCATGAGTATTTCTGGCAAACACGGCTATACACATAGTGGTAAATGTGCTGAATTTTGTGAGGAGTAAGGTTGAGTTCTTTGTGCTCATCTTCAATTAATTAGACACAAGTTGCTGAAGACTTCACAAAGTGTACCATTTAAGCAGAGAGCTAAAAGGTAACCAGGATTTAAGTGGTAAACTAGGATGGGGAAAAAGCTCATTCTTAATAGTTAACCCATAAAAAACTTCAAATGCGGGGTCATCAATGATCCCTTTATGGAACTTACAAAAGTGCAGTGTGGCAGTAGTGTTCCTATGCTTAAGGGGAACACGGGAAAGGGTTCAGGGAAATGCCACTGGGTCCTTGTATGTCATCGGAGAGGAGGGCCCAGAAGAGAGTCAGGCATGCACAAGAAAGGACTCTTTGGGAATTGGAGCGGGAGGCACTGGGGGATGGGAAGGGAGGAGTGAGGGGAGGGGGAGCAAGGGGTTCGGGGGGAGGAGGAGGCAGGGAGGGAACTGGTGTACCTATTAAGTTTGTATGAGCTGAAATAATAATAAAAAATGTGTAAAAAAAAAAGAAAAAATCCAGGATGATCCCTGGTGTCGCCATTGGGCCTCCACAGGTACACACAATTAAATACCTCTGGTACACATGGCCTCCCCACAAAAATACACACAATAAATAAATATAAAAATTCAACTTAAAAAAAAAAAGTGCAGTGTGGCTAAGCTTAGAGCTGAAGTCACAGAGCCGGTAAGAGGGAATGCTAAAGCAACGGATCTGGGATTTAGTCCTCTAAAAAGCAATGTAAAGCATTATAGTACTTTGAATTTTGAATTTCCAAGACCAGATTTAACCTTTAATGGGCTATAGAATGTAGTATATGAATCTCAAAACCACATGGACAGACTGGAGAAGATAATTATAATGTTATCAGAGATGCTGGTGATGACAAGGGAATGTTAGCTAAGATGACAAGGGAATGTGAACAGAAAACAGAGGCAAATGGATGGATTTGAGAAATATTTATGGAGTTGAGTTACTCAGTTATCAGTGGTTTTCTATTTGTGGGGAAGGAAAAAATGTGATTCAAGATTAGGTTGAAGGTTTGACATAGTAACGACAGTTGGATGTTTGTAACACATAGCTGCAAAAGAAAGAACAAGCTTCACATATTATGGTCATAATGGCAGTGCTACCTGGAATTTATTGAAGGTTTATTATAAGACAGTGACTGTTTGGTGAACATCTGCTCATTCAATTTACTGCTAATTCTGGAGAAGATACGATTGTGAATAGTTCACATAATTCTCCCATAGGCCTATAGTTGGTCCCCCAGAAGGGTCTGGATCTCCATATAGATGTTCCTGTCCCAGAATATCCAAGTATACATTCTGTACTCTTTGAGGATTTGTTTGAGGAAATTGAAATACGGAGTTTGAACATTCAGAAGTACAATCTGACGAAGAGGTACAAACCAGGCGGCCACTCAACCAGTCACCCTAGGCCATGAGACTAAGTGTTTTTCTTTTATTTTGCATGTGTAGGTGTGGGTGTATACGAGTATGCGTACCAAAGGGCACTGTATGTGTGTGTCTGTGGAGGCCCAAGGAGACTTTGCAAATCCTTTTGGATTGTATTACCCCCTTATTGCTTTGCTCTGTAGTTTCCCAGGCTCTGCCTTCTAGGGATAGAAAAGAGGCCACTGACATTGCCGCCTGGCATTTTTTTCATGTGATGTGGGATCAGAACTCAGGTCCTTTTGCTTGCAAAGCAGAGGCTTATTCCTGAGCCATCTCTCCAGCCAGAAAGCTCAGCGGTTTAGCACAGCAAAGGTCCTAAGCCAAAGTGGTTGCCCAGTCTAGTGGTTTTTGGACTGTTACCTTCTATGAGTTGAGGTAAGGATCATACATCTAACTCACGGCCGGACCACTGCTTGGTAACTTCCTGGAGCACTTGGTAACTTCCCGGAGCACTTGTTTTATTCCCCTGTTACCAGCTAACTGATGTACTAAAAGAAGGAATGTGGAGGGTTTATGAGCTAGAGGTAGAACATTAATTTTTCCTAAATTACTATGGCCTGTACAATCAGTGTGGTCTCAACTGTCCATCTACACATAACTATAGGCTTAGGAGGAAAATAAAGAGATTTTCCCCCAACACAGAAAACTATTGAAGCCACATAGTGAATTGAATATAGAATCAGAAATATGACCTAGGTCAGATAATTGACAAGTGCTTTATGATAATGATGATGATTAATAATAGCTAAAACTTTTAAGCACTTACAGTATTCTAGGCATATATGCATATATCAATTCATGTAATCTGTATAAAAGCCTTTTGATGTAGTCATACTAGTACATCTTTTAATATAGATCAAAAGGTAAAGAGAGAGTAAATAACTCTCTTGAGGTCACCCTGCTAGTAAGTGGCAGAACAAGAATTTGAATGTAGGCAGTCTCCTTCTAGCATCTATGAGCTTAACCGATGTCATATGCTTGCTACATAATTACTAACCTCAAAAACTTGAAAAATGTCACATTAATATGTAAGTATCTTTGCTATGGGTTCCCAGGGGATAGGATTATAACTAACAAATGGAATTTAAATGATGGTAATGCTCAGCCCAGAAAAAGGGAGCACTCTCTAGCAGAGCTGTTTGAAAGGAAGCAGACCGCATCCAGAGATAGTGAGATCTTCATCAGCCCAGGTCCACAAGTGGCAGTGGAGCCTTTGGCAAGTATGTTACAGTGGAAACCCATGCACAAAATGAGTGCCTGAGCGAGAGATAGCAGGTATTGTTCTCCAATATGCAGGAGTCAGGAAAATTTGTGAATATATATTTGCTAAGTGTTCATGGTGAATGTAATTCTATTCTACATTAGTGTCTGAGTGTAAGTTCTGATGCCTGTGTCTTCTAAGAGCTGTGCCTGAAAGAAAAAAGGTAAAATGGGAAAAATAAATTAACCAAATTATTCCTTTCCCTACAAGATCTCATAATTTCCTTGGAGAAAAAAGGCGCAGGCTTATGTGCTGTCCTTGTGAATTACCGGACAGCCATCTATGTAATTCTAAACTGGAAAGGACCGAGTGATTTGTAGGTGGCAGAGGATCTCAAATTGGGCTCAGATGTGTTGGCTATATGCTCTAAAAATCCTCTTGTTTTTATATTTTCGAGGTGGCTCTCTAGCCTTGACACTTTTCTGAATCGAGCTCGGTAAACCAACCTGGACTTTCTTATTTCATACAGTTGCGTCACAGTCTGCAAATTCACAGTTATGAGAAGGGCCCAAGCTGCTGCTCCTGCCGCTGAGAAAATCGCCTCTGGGAAACACTGCTCAGGCAGATGCTCGTGGATCAATGCCATGATCCTCTGTTTGCATGTTTAACTTCTTCTGAGCTAGAATAGGGGCCATCTTTGTTTGTCTTGGTACTCCCAGAGTCTAATCTACCATTTATTTAGTTCTTCTCAATGAACTTTGTTAAGTAAATAATTTGAAGGAAGAGGAATTTTAGAAACACAATAGAAAATATGCAAATCTTTCTGGGGAAGAATGTTGTCACCTTGTACATGGTCGGAAGCATGATTCATGCAAAAGCATGTCTCTCTGCACTGAAAAGCAGCCTCAGACACAGAAGTCTGGTAATAAGGCACAAAGAATAACATCTGAATTAGCACCAGAGTACTTTTTTGTCACCTTTCTTCTTCATCCTCTTCTTTTCAGTCGGTCACAGCCACTTCAGGGAAGGAGAATACCCTTCCTTGCCTATGGAATGTAATTTGCCGCTTCCTGGAGACCATTCCCTTTGGACCATCTTTGGATGAACTTTGCAGTCTTCACTGAAGGGGGAACCCTTTCCCACTGTTCTCTGGGAAGGCTGCCCCTTTGAAGTCACAGCTGGCTTGACTAAACTCATTTCCTCCCTCCACAATGTGTGTCTGATGCAGTGCTGGCCCAGGCTCCCCCTTGCCGGCTCCTGCTATTGAACCAGACCCAAGCGCAATGTTTAATGTGAGTGTTTGGCTTGGCTTCAGTTTGGCCGAATCATCTGTACTTTGTTTCATTTGAAAGCCCTACTTCTTTTTTCCCTCCCTCTTTCTCTCTCAAATAGTTCATTCCAGATGTTTTTGATTTGTCTTTCTGTGGTCTACTCCACCCAGTTCCTGAATCAGTAAATCATTTTCATGCTTCTTCTCAAATCTAAGGAAAGAAAAGTGCTCAATTAGAGAGTGAAGCTGATTATAAGTTTCTTAGGACTAACACTTAGAGTGACTGTGTTGCTTGTTGCTACCTTTCCAAGGTAGGAGAAAAGGAGGCTGTTACCAGAAGACTGAGAACACAGAGATTCAGTTTCTTAGCATTTGCAGCATAAAGGTTGACATATAGTGATGTGCTTAGATTAAAAACACCTAGACTCCTCTCCAGAGTCAAGGTTCGATACTGTTATTCTTGTTTGAAGGCTATCTATGACTCTACTCCAAGTGAAGAGAGTCAATTTATGAACTTCCATGTGCCATGATAAAAATATGCTCTTATACTACTCAAGGGTTTCCTTCTCTAGTGTTATCTTTTACCCTTCTTAGCACAATGGTTACAATGTCAAAGGTAATGATAAACAAGATTCACAGAAAGAAAAAGGTTTTCTTTACTGTCATGAAGTGTAAAGATGGGGAAAAAATCACAGATGTAATAGACAAGGGAAATAAAAGGAGAAAATAGCCTGAATTTAGAAAATTGAGAAGAGTTTTAGATGCCAATCAGCAGTCAGAACAAAAATTGGGGAGAAAATATTAAATAAATATTGATGTGTTGTGAGTATTAATTCTTAATTCTCTTCTGGTAACTTTTCAAGTGACTTCACTAAGACTTTCCTGGAGATGATGTGAGTTTTCTTCTGAACTTGTTAAGATAAGACTTACTGTTCATAGTACACCAGTAAAACTTTATGACACCTATTTTATTTCATCCTGCTGTTCATTTATTTATTTTATGACATTAGGTTACAAAAGAAAGTAAATGGCCTTTGAAAAATAAGGAGACACTCCTCTTTTAAGGGGAAAAGAGAGTTCTAGTTATTCATTGGAAAAATATTTTTAATTAGGCTAGTTTACACTATTGTCTCCGTATCTTTTTCTAGCAGCAAGTATAGTAAATATTCAACTTGCTGAATCTTCCGAGATAAACAAGATCACGTAAGGTTCCTATTATGGTGAACTTTGTAACTGATGTGATGAACAAGCAAGACTCATGGAATGTAATCAAAACATAGTTTTATTTTGCTCATTAATTCCAAAGGTATGTGGTTTCTAATAACAACTCACCAGGTCATTGGTAGAAAGTGTTGGTAGCTTGCACCATGTTCTGGACATGTTCCAGTCACTTAACACATAAATATCAGATTACCTAGAAATGCCTATTCAATGTCCCGTCTGACATGATGTTCTGGAAATTAGTTTTAGTTCTTATTCAGTGATAAGACTTCTCTTCCAGTCCCTCTTACTAAATTGTACAGACTACCTTAGCCCAGCTGTTTAGGAGAATGAAATATAATGACCCCCCATTACCTTCTTCTCTTTCTTCCTTATACTCTCTGATTACTTGTATTCTTAAATTTTCATTGGCAGATTATTCTGGATTGAATTCAGAAGTGAGAAAATTGGTATAAGCTTTCTATTTGACTCTGCTATTTGGCTCTTGGGTTTAGCTATTCTTTCTCTAGTGAACATTTCTACAGATGCTTTGAAGACTTTTATGGTGGGTATTTTTTTTTATAATTTTTTAAATTATTTATTCAACTGTGCATATGTGCGTATGTATGCGCGTGCGCATGTATGTGTCTCTGTGTGTGTGTGTCTGTGTATGTGTAGAACCACGGACGAATTTGTGAACCACCATGGACAGCCTCCACCTCCTTCTGCCCGGGGATTCACAGGCTCCGCCCTACCAGGACCAGAAGCGCAGGCCACCCCCGCTTCCGCCTGGCGTCTATACGTGGGATCTGGGATCCGAACTCAGGACCTTCCGCCTGCAAGGCGGAGGCTTAACCCCTGAGCCACCTCTCCAGCCCCATATGGTGGGTATTTCTAATCAGGACTCCATTGATATTCACAGTATCTTGAGTTTCACCCAGTGTGGTCCAGATCCACACTAAACTCATATTTCTGGGCCCCTTTACTTTCTGATAGAAGTCCCCCTTGGCAGTAGCTTTATCTGGCTGATCTTTCCAATGATGCTCCATGGGGAGACTGCAATTCACATAGAAGAGAGTGCGGGGAATTCCTATTCGTCATACTCTCAGACCAGCAGGTCTAACTTCTCCCTTTTGCAGGACCAGCATAACTGCAAAAGAAAATCAACAAACCACAATCCAGAACTTCAGAGACTCTATATCAACCACCTAGAACTAGGCCAGCTTAATCTCTCCCCATCCTGAAGCTCCCTTTGATTTCTTTTTGCATATAAGACTTCCTAAGCCAGTACATTCCCCTGTTTCTGGAATTTGCATTGATTCAAATTCTCTTCAGGCAGGAAGACTCTTTTTAAGTATAAGGTGAAATATGAGAGGGTAAGGAAATCCCGTCATCACAGTCTAGCCTCTATTAAACAAGTAGTTTTTAGAATAATATTCTTTCTAATCTTATCTTTTTGACAATCTTATATCATCTTCGTGACTTTGATGTCGCATGATCCTCAGGCTGACTTTGACACATTTGCAGGTGACATGGTGACCTATGTTGAAATTTATCCTCCCTCTATTTTATCTTGATACTTCAGTTAAAACTTCCAAGTTGACGTTCTGTTGTTAAATACTCAGATGTCACCATGTCTCCCACTGTATGAGATTTAAATTGGTTGAAAAATTTAGTGATGCTTTTTTCTTTGATGTAGTCCATGATGTATCTTATAAGGCACTAATTTCAGAGTACAATCATTTGAGAAAGATTTTAATTGAATTGACTTTTTAAATTTCCCCTAGTTAATGTCCATACAGAGATATGAGATGATAAGTCATTTTCTAAATATGTGCTGGATGAATGTCTTTTGAGTGTCCATCATGGATATCGTTTGGTGACCTCAGGAACTGAAGAGACTCTACTCTGGCTGGTACCCTAAAGATGTATTCCCAGTAGCAACAGCTTGGGAAACAATGGAGTCTGATCAGAGTGCCCCAGGTCTGTCTGGGTAACTAGTTTACCACAGTAGATGAGAGAAGCCATCTACTTCTCTACTGATTTGAATCAATTCAGGCATTGCTTTTACACTACCCTTCCAACAAAGAACTTATTTTTCTTACACTGATATTTATAAATCACTTGAAGTATGTATAAAATATATATAAATAAAGATCAACAAGTTAGTTAATCAGTCAGTAACCAAAATAACTGGCTGGTGGGTAGATTCTGGGGGCACAAAGGAATACTTTGAGATAATTCTATCAGATTTCAGTGTGATTCTATTAGGTTTCAAGGTAAGGAGCAGATAGCCTCTGGAGGTTTAAGGAGCCAGAGGTGTAGTTCAGCAGTAGAACACTTAACTTAGATGGGAGACACCTGGGTTCCATCCCTATCATTGAATAAATGAATAAACAAGCCACTAGCTACACAGAGGTATACTATCACATTTATTTGGGTCCCCCTTGGACTGGCACCCAAGAACAATCAGTTTGAAGTCAAGGATCCTCCTCATCTCTATATCACTTAATGTTCTCAGATGGACATATTAAAACTGCAAATCATCTGCAGTTTCCTTCGTGTCAGAAGATGAAAACCTTCTTCATTAAGATAAAACATTTTTATATAAAGAAGAGCATAGAGTTTATTGGGCGATAAAAACTTACCATGTCTAATCTAAGCAAGCTATGCCTAATTTCTAAATAATTCAGTGTGGGAATAACACAAGTCAACAGTCATGAAAAGTGGCATGTCACAGAAACCAGGGCTAGACAAGTGTGGATGCCACTTTCCAACTGGTTCCCCAAAGGAACATATCTGAAATCTTGGGGGGTGAGGAGTCATTAATGCCTCTAATTTTTACTTGATAATGATACTGATCCTGGGGGTGCATATGCAAACAAATACACCCCCATATATATTATATACTATAATATATAATATATAATATAATAATATATAATACAAATAAATAACATAGATGCATTATGTAGAAACTGACAATAAATCTCTGCTAAAATATTTTTGTTGTATTTGGACTTTTATTGGGACTTCCCTGTTGCCATTGTGCTCATAATTCATGCTTGACTAGTAGGAACTCCCTTCTGAAAATAAGTTTATGAATAAATATATACTCCTTCCACAGGGAACTTCCCCTTTTCCCCATACATGCTGAGTCTAGACTTCAAAGCTGAGTATTCAAAGCTTAGCCAAATTTCCCAGTCACCTAGCACTGTCTGAGAATTCTAGTCTTATGTGCACAAGAGGCAATTCTTACAGTGTTTCTGTATTTCTGTTGCAGTCTTGACTGGGAGCCAGGGGGAAATCATTCCAATATTTCAGAAATGCTTATCCAGTTTTACTTTTGTTTAGTGGTGGTGGACTTGGGTTATTCCTCTGAACACATCTGCCCTGAATTTGCATGTATAATCAAAATGATTCTTTGTTAAAATGTTTTTGTTAAATTGTGTTTAAATTTTTATTTTGGAATTTTCTGTTGTGGTCAGGACACACGCTTTCCTAATAGGAACTCCCTTATGAAAAAAATGTGGATAACCCATAGTGGGTGGCTGTTAAAAGAAAGACTTGTAGGCTAGAAACACCAATATATACATAGTTTAGCAATTTCCAGCTGTTGGGAGGAAAAGGGCTATTATCATTTAAACAAAATGCTTACTGGGATAGTGATGCTTATGAATCCTAAGTACACAATCAATGGGTTCTATATATTTATATTCTGTAATGTATATTCTAATGAAGTATTTTCTGTGTCCCAAAAGGATCCTTTCTGTCTCTTCCTAAATCTATACCTACACTGCTTTTGACTTTGAAACAAGTAACTGGCACCCTAACTTCTCGGTCACTACAGTTTATTTATTATCTTCATTGCCTATAATTGAGTTATGAAATGAGGAGTCTTTTGTGAATAGCTTTCATCACTCATTCATTGCTTTATGAGATTCAATGTGATAATGCTTAGAGCAGTTGCTCTCTATTATAGTTATGTAGTATTTCATTTTATAATTATTCTGAAATCTGTCAATGCTGCTGTAGATAGGAATTGGATCTTTCTGGTTGGTAGATGCTACTTCAAGTGTTTGAAACTTCTTGTGCTTTGAATTGTGGACCAAAAAGGCTCTATAGCAGGCTCTGATTGCTGTCCATGGTTCTCTGCCATTTGGACCATATGATTGACTAGTGATTCACAGTGCCATATGGGGATGCTATTTGAATCTCTGACATGCTTCTAAATGATTTGTAGGTCATCAGGTTTCATTTCTCAAACATAATTACTTAGCTTCTGAAAAGCAGTTCATGGCCTTAGATTCAGAGCACTTGAACATGAAGCTATCTAACCTAGGTGATCATTATGAATTGTGTGCTATGTGACCCACTAAGCTATAGCGTTGGACCTGCATGGCAGTATCTGAAATGAAACAGGAAAGGGATATGCATGGAAGGCACAAGCCAGCGACATGAGAAAGCAACTCTAGTGCCTAGCCCCTATTCTTCTTACATTGCCTTTTCTCTCCAAGCCTGCAGCTATCCTCTTGGGAGTTCCTTAGAGTTAGTTAACAGAGGAAGGAAAGATTCAGGCTTACAAATAGGTTTCCGTGATAAACAGATACAACCTGAAAGTAGGTAGCTGCAGTTGCCCCTTTTCTGAGGGAAAGCCTCTTGTGTTCAGAACTTCAGAGATGGCACTTCAGTTGCTCACCTTGTTTAGAAGGACGAATAGACAGATATATCATTATAACATGAGTCACGTGCTGTGGCCACTGGCTTAGCTGACAGTCAAGAGACTTAGAAAAAGGATTATTGATAGATGGTGACAAGGAAGCCTCGGAAAGAGACATGGACTGTCACCTACCTAGATGAACTTGTTGTGGCTGCTGCTGAATGCCCATCTGCCAGCATCAGAAAACAACACTGTGATATGACACCATTCCTCAGGTGATGAACTGGCTGCCAGTGGCTTGTGGCAGACTGATTACATTGTATTGCTTCAGTTATGTAAGGGGGCACATTTCATTTTTACTAAAATATGCACTACTGTGGATATCTATTTGCCTTGCCCCAAACACAATGCTTTTGAACAAATTCTTATATTTGGAATTATAGAATTGATGTTGGTTCTGATCAAGGAGCTCAGTTCACAGAAAAGTGTAGTAAAGGCCTCCTGCTGATGGTTCCCATAACCTTTTTCTGTGTTTTCTGTTATACTGAAGAAGCTAGTTTGATAAAAATTTGGAATACATCTCTCTCTCTCACTATCTCATTGTGTGTGTGTGTGTGTGTGTGTATTTATGTGTGTATGTGTGTGTGTGTGTGTGTGTGTATTGTGTGTGGTGTGCATGCGTATGCATGTATGCCTATTCTCATGAATGTGAGTGCATGTATATTTGGGCCATGTGGAGATCTGAGATACATCCAAATGTTTTTATCCTATGTGATTCTACATCTTGCCAATTTTATAATGAAGATTAAGCATCACAAGTCTGACCCTTGTGAACTCGATGTCCAAACATTTCATTCTGAAGTCATTATAATCCATCCCTGGTCTTAAGAGGCTCATTGCAATCTCATAATGCACTAGTCTTCAACTTTTTTTTCACTTTCAAATTAGCTCTTAAAGTGTCTGTCTTTTTAAATTCTTTATTCTTTTTAAATATATTCTTAATTTTTTCACTAGTTTTACAAGTATATTGACTACTTATGCTTTCCCCCTTCCTCCCTTCACTCTTTCTTCCTTCTCTTCCCTCCTTTCTTCAATCTATCACAATACCTCCCACACTCCTGCCCCTCTGTTTCTATGGGCCCCAAGGTTCTCTCTGGATTGTCAGCTCTAGTGAAGGTTCAGACCTCTGTGGCAGACCAATTGACCCCTCCTCAGATTCTCCCCCCCCCACTGATAGGGGCACTACCCTTCACTTGTCCACCCCTAGCCCCCAAAGTTTCCACTGCATTAAATTATCTCTCCTGAGATTCTCACTAGTCTATGGGGGCACGTTGGTATGTCAGTCATTATGTAGGCCTGGTAAGAATAAGTTTCACTGAAGTAAGTTGCTGAATGCAGCAAACCTGCCTTGAGTAGAATGTCTTGTCTATTGGTGGACCTTTCCATTTTTAGGCTCTTATAATCTTACCACCCTCCTCTTCCACAAGGTTCCCTGAGCCTTAGGATAGGGAAGGATTTGGTTAGCCTGATTCCCAGTGGGCATCTCATGGTAACTAGTACTCTGCATTCTGTTTGGTCATTTTTGTCAGCTTCACTGCTTTTTCAGTTTCCTAGACTGCTTCCTGTCAGGATATTGATATCCTTTACCTCTGTTGTAGAAGAAGGTTTCTAGGTTGAATGCTGAGTTTGAGAGCAGTTTGATGTACTGTCTTTCTATTTATAGATTCAGTCTGTTCTTCCCTAGTGATCTATTTCCTTCCCTTTTATAGATTCTTGTTCTAGTAACAGTAACAGGAGAATATTCCATTCTAACAAGTAGGTTTTGAGTCCAAGCAGAAAGCTGTTGGTTGCCTCTTTGATACTCATGCCACTATTACACTGGTGGTCACCTGTTGCCATGGTGATTTTTATTGTAATTTGCAGATCTCATAGGTTGGTGAAGTCTTTGATTATTTTTTCTCCCCTAGTACCTTCTACACTATTCCTTGGTACTATGTAACTACCTAACAAGGAATAAACTCTCAAATCAGTTCCAGTTGGTGTCTTTTGCACATATCCTATAATCTATATGTGTTACATATTCAGTAATAGGGTCTTATTGTAGGGCAACCAAAAGCAATGGCAACATCTTACCAGGAAGTGTCACATTTCTGCTATGCTACATCTAATATAGTTTAATCATCACTGGGTTCTAATCATAGTCCTCAAGTTCTTAACAGTCTCAATACAACTAAAAAGTCCAGAGCCTGAAGTCTCTTCTGAGACTCAAGGCAAACTTTTAACTTAAAGGCCCTTGAAAATTAAAAATCAAGTTTTGCATTTCCAATATACAATGCCACAGAGCAAGCATTCCCAGTCCAAAAGGAAAGATTAAGAACACAGCAAGGGAAGATGGGACCAAGGTAACACTGAAACATGGTAGCATAAATACCAGATTCTTCAGCTCAATGTCTAGTATCTGAGGCTAGTAATAGAATCATCTGGATTCTGGTGGAATTGGTTAGCTCCACCTGTCTGGTTTCACTGCCTATAGAAGAGGTAGCCTTTCCCATGAATTGACTTCACTGAGTGCTTAGTGCTCAGAGGGTGTCCCATGGTCCTGGAATCTCTAATATCATGGGCTTTTCATTGCAACTTAGTCTTCACATTCACAGTTTACACAATGACTTTTTGGGGATCCTTGCAGGAAATCTAGCTCTGCCTTATATTGTGTGGCCTTAGCAACTTTCTAAACCTCTGTGCAACTCTCCATGACCATCTACCTTTTGCAGCTTATGTGTCTGCCAAAGTCTTTCAGGAAGGAATGAAGTATTGGATCATTCTGTCAAATAAACATAACAATAAAGTGAGGTGCTTCTTCTCATGGTTGGGGTAGAAAGAAGCAGACAGACAGACAGACCAACAGAGAGAGAGAAAGAGAATGTGTGTGTATGTGTGTGTGTGTGTGAAAGAGAGAGTGTGTGAGAGAGAAGAATAAGAAAAAGATTCACACACTGACAGACAGAGGGAGAGAGGGAGATCATATCTTTATATTATATATATATATATAGATATAGATGTAGGTATAGATATACACACAGTACAATACATACAACAATGTAATATATACTACAAAATGATTTTTCAGATTTTTCTTCTGTTAGGCACAAAAGGTGGGGAGAGCTTTGTTCCTGGACAGAATTCCCTGGAGAGGGGACACTGAGTCTCTGCTCTTCTTACCTTTGCCTCTTCTTCTTATTTATTGATTCCTTATAAAAATTCAGATGCAGCCTACAGATATGTGTAGGATACAATGAATATGTCAAATTAAGTCATGGAGCTAAACTGTAAATAATCCTGATGTTTTAGTACTAAATCTAACTACTGAAAGACCAGCAGAACCTCTCAGACATGCTTTCAAAATTAAATAAACAATATTCATAATTAATTAATCCTATGCATAAATTCTAAAAGTTTAGAATATACCATTTGAAAAATAACATCCAGTTAAACTGAGTCTTTACCTCTAAAGGAGAATTATTTTGAGAATTTAACATCCACTAACAAGCACTGGGCATATTTGAGGCAGGAGAATTGTATAAGTTTGAGGCTACCATGGTCTCCAAGCCAAAAGATTAACTGACTAACAAACATGCAAAGAAGAATTATAAACTACTGTCATGAATTTGTGGCTGCCTTATAAAGGAAAAACAATGTCAGCTAACCTTTCATTAGGAACCAGATTATATATTACTGTGATGCTACAAATCACTCTCTCATTAATTATTCACCCGTGTTCTTATGCATAGCTTGATGAGTTCGTGTCATGAATATTTACATGAGGTAGTCCTTTCCAGTTATTCCAAATATCTGTTAAGATCAGCAACATGAGCACATTGTCAGTGGAAAGGATTAGAAAGCAGCTCACTATTATATAGGGCTTTAGGGTATATTTTAATTATTTGGTTCTGTGCCTGAGTTAAGTGGGGATTTGGCAACTACCTGCTTTCTGATCAATGCAAACACAGAAGAGAGATAATTCAGGTCCCCACAGGAAAAGCTACAGAAAACATTCTGTAATGTGAACTCAGGCATGGCACTTCCCTCCTTGGCTCTCAGCCTCGTCATCTGGCAGAACGGAGGCTAAAGGAGATGATCTCCAAAGGCATCTGCCAGCTTAAACGTTTGATGTCTTTATAATTTTCATCTGTCCATGTGATTATTTTTACCAGTGGATACCAGAACCTGGATTGTCAATATTTATCAAAGGAAGCTCACTAGACAGATCGATGAAAGAAGTCATGAGTGATAAGTGCTGGACTGATACTGTTCAAGAAAGGTAATAGAGGGCTGTTAATGACTTAGCTGAGTGTTGTACTTACACTGAAAATATATACTATAGGGCCAGGCAAAAATGGTGGCAGGCTATACTTTCAGCCCCAGAAGATAGAGTCTGAGAAACTCCAGAGCAAACCAGATAGGAAGTAGAAGCAATCCAGGGTCATTCTCGAAGTCAACATTTCTACAACTTCTTAGCTAATATTAGTGGCAATCATGCTCAGTGAATTGCACTTGGGAAATTCAATGAATTTATTAAGAGCAGATTGTTCCCTAGAGTTCTCTGATACTATTTGGCTCCTTCTTTGCTCATAGTCAAAACAAAACAGCACAATAGCAACAAAGCACATCAAATTTCTTATTTCTCTTCCTGTGACTCCAAGAGGCTATGGGGAGGCATATCTAAACCACGTAAGTTTTAGAAAACCTAAGAGCACTTCAGTCCCTTAGGGATTCCCTCTCTGACCATCACTATTACAGTAAGCCCCTTTAAATGAGAGACGACTAGAATGTGTTTCTTATAGGCATATTGGTATCCAAATAAATACATTAGAACTTGGCACAGAGATTGTTAGTGTGTGACAATATCATGAAGCCCACTGATTATCCCTCTCTAATTCTGACTTTAGAACCTCACAATGAGAAAAGTTTTAAAGTTCCTCTTTAGAAACTTCTCAGAATGTAGGGGTGAGAGTATAAGATACATATTGTGGTGAAGGAACACACTGGTTGTAACTATACTGACCATGTTTGGTGCCATAGGGTGGACAAGTCATCAGGAAGAACTAGGAATACTACTTAGAATGATACTGTCTCTTAGGTAACTTTAAATATGTAACTTAACATGTAACTAATAGCTCATCATTAAGATAAGATCAAAGGGTCAGGACTAAGGCATTGTCTTAGGATTTAGTGACATGATAGAGTGGAGCAGCTGATAGTAAGTCTTCATAACATTAGTGTTTCATTTCTGAGATCAAAGAAATGCAGATACCATGTTCTCCCATCACTCAATTTTTTAAAAGAAAATTTGAATTTTGGTCTTTTTTTCCCAAACAGAAGGAGGCTTGGAAAAAATCCACTTGGCCCTCTTGTGTGTATGCTTATGTGTAAAGTCAAGTCAATAAGAAGGCCAATTATATCTGCATTATTCAGTGCTCATAATTCAGATGTGGTCAGGATGGGTCTGTGTGTCACTTGTGTCATAGGGGATCCTGATTGAGAATAGTCTTTATTTATACAGAGGTCTGTCTGTGGAATTATATCAGTATGAATCAAGTGTATATCTAGTTATTGTTAAAACCAAGAAGTTCTATAGACATATACATCCAAGATGCCAGCCAATTCTTCACCAAGTAACAATTATGATTATGCACATTATCTCAGATGGGGCCATATCAATATCCTGAAACTCCTTCAAAAATATCATTTAAAATATTTATTTACTGGAATGTGGGAAAATGTTCTATAAAGAACTATATTAGAAATAAGTGACTGATTACAAGTGCTGGAAGTAAAGTATTTGTGCTTCAGACTTTTTAAAATCATTGTCTTCTAAAGCTGTTCTACTTCATTATAGCTACATTGAATGTTTGTTATAAATGGCCCTAAACATCCAAATCTTAGGCAACAGAGCTACATTGAGCATGATTTGGTTGGGGGATTGTAGCTGATTTCACTGACACATAAAATGCTCATTTGACTGTTTTTCATTAGTGATGAGACCAGAGCTGCATGCTGTGCTGCTGAGTCTCCTATCTCATTTGTTCAACATGTCAAAGAGGGGATGGAATAGAGGGGAGGGAGGGACAGATTGGGAGATAGAGGGGAAGAGGAAGGGAGAAAGAAAAAAATAGGGAGAGGAAGATCAGAACAGAAGGAAAGAGTGGCAGAAAGGGAGAGAAAGTGAGGAAGACAGAGAAAGACAAGAGTGAGAGAAAGAAGAAAGACAGTGGGAAAGATAAATAAAAGAAGAGAAATAAAGAGAGAGGGAACAAGGGGTAAGGGCAAATGAATGACAAAATGAAAGATGAAGAGAGAAAATAAATAGAATGAGTAAGAGAAAGTCAAAAATGAAGAGTGAAAAAGAGAAAAATAGAGTGAGAGAAAGAGAGAGAGTAAGAAAGAGTGAAAGAGATAAAGAGATAGAGAGAGAGAGAGAGAGAGAGAGAGAGAGAGAGAGAGAGAGAGAGAGAGAAGAGAGAGAGAGAGAGAAATTCTCCCTGAATTTTCACTTTGATAGCTTTGTAAGATTAGTGGGAAGAAATGCAATGCAATGCATAGCACACTTCCAGTATGGCCACTTGCTTTTCCTTTTATTTGTCATGTGTAAGAATATGCAGGAATGGGTGGATATTTTTGTGCAGGTGTACGTGTGTGCATGCGACTACTGGAGATTGCCTCAGCATTGTTCCCAAGGATGTGTTTGACTTTGAAGGGTCTCTCAGTGACCAGAGCTCACAGTTTTAGCTGTGCTGACCAGTGAACTCCAGGGATTCATCTGACTATTTCCCCACCTCAGAGATTACAGCTGTACTCCATCATATCATTTTTTGCTATCTTTTGTATGGGGGTGTGTGTATGTATGTGTGTGTATGTGTGCACGCACATGTGTACGCAAGAGAGCACTTGAATGTGTGGGGCGTGCCTTATAGAGATTCGAGGGTGACTTCTGGAATTATCTTAGATTGCTCTACCTCTCTATTGTTTTGCTCTGGAGTTTCCCAGACTCTGCTTTTCAGGGCTGAAAATACATGCCGTCACCATATCTACCCACATTTTTATGTGGGTTAGAATCCAAATCAGGTCCTTTGCTTGCAAGGTAAAAGTCACTTTTCTAGCCCCATAACACTCTTTAAAACTTCAGTCCTCATGCTTGCACAGCAAGCCCTTCGCTGGCTAAGCCATATCCTCAGCCCCTGTTCTGTTTTCTTTTATAACTTTTGATTACAGATTTCAAGAGGCTAATTGATTCGCTCTTTTCTCAATCCACATTTGCCTGTTATCCTTAGATGATCTAGTGAGCGTCAGAAAGGACATGTAAATAAACAGTTGTAAACAATTGTAATTGTCATGGTATCAACTTCTGCTTGGATGACAGAAGCATGGTGAGGCCAAAGAGAGGGTCCCTGGTCACCAGGAATCTGTGGGACTTAGACCAGGTTTGAAAGGACTTCTAACAATAAGCAGCCAATGCCTCACATATCTCAAGTACAGTAGGCTGGGGGTCTATATTATTGTTGTGTTCTTGTCACCGAGTTCATCTTTGGCTATGATTTTATAGCTTGTGCAGTGCGGAGGCAAAGCTAGTCATGAAATTCTAAAAAGGAAGTCATTGACTGCTTTCCTCCAGAGAATCCATTGATTTTTTTTTAAAGGGGAGCCATATTCTGCCACTTGAGTTGTAATAGCTATTTTCTCCAGGGTGTTGTTAAAGTTCAGAGTAGGATTCACTGCAAATCCTTTGTCTCATAATATCTGTAATTAGGTCATGTGAGAGCGCTGCCCCGTCCTCACGCACCTTGTTCACTTGGCTCGCGATGAGCACATAGGACCCAGGAGGCTCTGGATATCTGTGAGGAAGGAAAACAAGAGTCTGGAAATAGACTCCATTTGTGCCAGAGCCCCAAGCATTTCTTTATCATATCAATCAAGAGTACACTTACTGAGCATTTATAAAGATCCTTGTGCTATGTCCAGGCTATAACAGGTGATCCCCTCTCACTCCACCCTCACTTTTCCTCCTCAAGTCCTCTCAGTCTTTCCATACAGCTGCTTAAGCAGAAATCCAGCACCCAAATGCATTATATCTGCCTCCCTCCTTCATTTTCTGCATTCAGACAAGTGCTATGACTTGCTCTCTGACTTCCTAACAGGAAACCTGTTTAAATGCCTTAATCAAGTGGATTACTAAAGTTACTTCTCTTTAGTGATAAAAGTTTAAAGACAAAGAAAATGGTAGCATTTGTCTAACAAACATCCCTATAATCATAACGTTGTACCTGCATAACAAATCTTAAAAATTTTACACATTTATTTTGTTAGAAATAAAACAGGGGTTAAGAGAGAACTTAGAGGGCTCAATGCCTTCTTTGCTTACAAGGAAAAGGATCTGAGTTTGGATCCCCAGGATCCAATCTAAAAAAAATGCCTCTTGGATATGGCAATGGCCTATAATTCTGGCCAGAGCAGGTAGATTTTAGGAAACCCCAGAGCAAAGAAATATAGTGGAAGGACAATCCAGGATGGTGTGCAATACCTTTGAAAACACACACACACACACACACACACACACACACACACACACACACACTCAAGTGCACTCTTATACAAATACACAGAAACATGCAAAAAATACAATTGAAATTGTTGAGATTCCATTTGGAATCTTTATTTATTTTTTTCCTTTCCTCTCTGATCAGTGACAAGAAACCAAACATGTGTTGTGCATCTTTTCAACACATGCTGTTTAAAAGATTTGTTACAGATGCTTATTAGTAACATTTAGCATTTTGCTATTAAGATATGTAAATATGACATGGACAAATATAGAGCATTCATTACAGCAGACCTTTTTATAAAGATTCTTTTGGGAGAATAAAAATGTCACAGACCAGAACCTCACAGATGCATATAAGAATAGGAGTAGAGAAAGAAATATCTAACAAAATAAAAGTTCTCCAGCTTCCAGCTTCCTCTCTCCTTTGAAGCACGACTTCACTTACTGTACGAGTGTGGATGCAAGTTTTTCCTTCATCACTAAATGCTTCATGAAGTTTCTTCTGGCTCAATGATTTCTAATGAGAAGACTTCAGTCATTCTTACTGTTACTTCTCTGGTCAGTTGTTCTCCACATGCTTTATAAAGTTTTCAATGATTTGAACATTGTATACTTAGATGTGTATTTTTAATATGTATTCTTTTGATGTGCTGTATGTGGCATTTTTTGGAAAATTTGTGATTCGGTCAAATATTTTGTTTGTTTCATTTTACCTTTCTTCTTCTTAGGTATTCTCCTGTTTTTTAAGCCAATTTTGTCTGTATTTTGCCATGGAAAGATTCTGTTTCTTCATGTATCTTCAAGTTCACTGATCCCCTCCTGTTGTGTCTAGTGTCCCAATGTATGAGTCCACCATAGGTGGTCACCTCTCTCATTATGTTTAATTACTATGGATGCATTTCAGTTTGATATTCCTTGCTCCGTGCTTACAACACTTGACTTTTCTCCTGGCATTGTTTTTCAGCATATTTAGTTCATATACAGTCTTTAGGTATTATTTTTTAATCTGTTAAGAAGTCATAAATTGAAAAACAGACCTATATACATTATAGCTGTTGTGGAGTCTATTGTGATATCTCTGTACATGTATATGCAATTACTGAAGAAATCCTAGCTCCTTTTTTTCATTATCTTCCATACTTACTTTAAATCCCTTGTCCTATTATGTTAAAGTGTGCATTATCTTCAGATATATAATTTTGTCTGCATGACTGTGGGGCCAGTTCAATACATGTGTCAGCTAATAGGCTATAAACGGGATATGTAACTCACCCCCACCCTGAAGCTTGGGGAATGTTATGGAAGACAGAACAATAAGAACATAAGCCCCCAAGGATGGGGAGAGGTTGCTGCTACACAATATCCTCTGCTCATGACAGACTGCTGCACCCATAAACTCCACAAGGCCCACACAAAATTTGGACTATCAACATTTCACCATGGAGGAGGAAGATCTCAAGACACACCACACCTTCCCTGAGAGGCTATTGAAGATTAGTGCCTGGTGGGGGCTGTGGGGTGTGGGGGGTGCTTACATCAATGGTAGAGCCATATTGATACATGATTTATGCTCCAGCAAATGTTCACACACTTGCCAGTACAGGCAACCCATGTGAAACTCAGTGGGCCACACGTAAAAATTACATGAAAGTGAGGAGATCTGCTGTTGTAATAGGAAAAGGAAAGAGATGGTATTGGGCAAAAAAGGGTTAAACTGGCACAAAATCATTGTGTTCGTGTTTGAAATTCTGAAATAATAAAAATTAAATGTGTCAGCTTGGTTATTGAGAATTAAACCTTTAGGAAGAATTATTTAGTTAATTCCCCGGGGGAGGTGGATAAGGTGAGATGCGCTGGTTCAGCATTTCGGAAGACTAGCAAGTTAGGAAGTATACATCCCCTAGGTCTTCCTGTAGGCTATGGTGTCTACACTTCCCTTGGTTCCTGCTGTTGGAATGAACTCTCCTACCATGCTGATAAATGATAACTGAGAATGTAAATTAGACAAATACCTTCAGTATTTGGCTCTGTGTTCATTCAACAGGGGAAAGATGAAACTACCACATTGTTTTTATATTGCCATTTCCTATGACAGGCAACTTCGTGGTAAAGACAGGACATAACATATTGCTGAACAGGGACATATGTAGCTGAGTATTGACTGGACTCTTCCGTTCATCTGGGTAGAAGCTATGCCAGCTGTTAGCTGTAGATGTAGGTATATCGGCTTAAAGTCTTTTCAATTTCTTGGTTTGTGTTTCTGCTCATGTCTTTGGATCTTTGTAGAAAGTCCCCCTGGGTTGGATCCTATGCCTTGAAACTCTGTCTTGCAAGCCACTGTTAACACTGAACCATTGTTGGTCCATCGAGATTTGGGGGAACATATGCGTTCTATAATTTTGTGATACAATCCCAATTCTTTGTGATCTGCTTATCTGCATGATGGCATTTAATTTTCAAAGATTATGTTATTTAGTCCAAGAATTTTCAGTTGTTTAATTTAAAGCACACCTATTTGTTCTTTATTTAGAAATTTGAAAATAGGCTTAATATATTTTAAATTAATTTTAAATTAATTTTATTCTATTAGAGTTTTATACATGAATACAATGAATTTCACACCTAAATCCTAATACCATCCCTCTCTTTTCCTACTACAATCCCTCTTCTTTCCTTCCAGTCACCCTTCTATTTTCATGTCTTTTTGCATGTGTGGCCCACAGAGTTTGATCTAAGTTGCCTTTGATGGATGTGTTTGAGAACTTGTTGGGAGCATGAATCATATATCAGTGGTTATACCACTGAGGACATCATCTTCCATTTCTCATCCTTCATCACTATCTCAGGGATGTGAGAGACCTCTTGAGGTATTTCCCCTTCCGTAGAGAAATGTGTCATTGTCTCAGTTATTGTTCTCTTAGATACCTTCAAATGGGATATCCTCCGTGGGATCTGAAACCTTGGATTCAGTGGTCTTGAGGAAAGACATGTTTTCTTGGATTCTTGTGGTTTTTTTTCTGTTTTTCCTGTGAGATGTTAATATTTTTAGAATGAGTGGATGTGATTGTAGTTTTATTTGAAGTCATTTTGGGATGGTATTTTTTAGCACTTAGAGGATGTTAACAGTGTTTAAGTTTTTCTTTGTGTTAGGTAACAAGTGTTTGGGTGTTCATTTGTCAAAATAAAAGGTAGTGATTCTAGAGTTTTCTGGCTGTAGAATCATGTTGATGCTTTTCAGACAGGTCTTCTGAAGTGACTGTTACATTGCCTTTCATAGGCTTTTCTATCTGTATTTTTGAAGGTTGGTGGTGTTTGAAATCATCTACTTGGATTTGTTTCCTGTTTATGTGTGCAATTAGTGGGGGTGGGGGGAAGCAGGGACTGAGGTTCCCAAGAGAGGCCTCAGGCACACATATGGGCCTACCCAGGTATCAGCTCACCCAATCCGCAGACATGTGGGCAACTCATGGGCTCATATTCTTGAGAGAAAGGCCTCTTTTTATTTTTTTAAATTTTCTTTCTCTTCTATGTTTATTTATAATACATGTGCTCATGCATGTGTGTATTGTGTTTGTTGTATGTGTATATGTATGTGATGTATATGTGTAGTATGGGAGTATATGTGTGGTGTATATGTATGGTATATGTAAGCACACATGTGTGTGGTGTATGTGTGACATGTGTGCACATGTATTTGAATACACATATGTGTGTTGTATGTATGTGTGGGAGAACGTGTGATTTTTTTGCAGTGTGTGATGTTTGTATAGTGTACGTATATATGTTTGTGGTGTGCATGTGTGTGGGAAGTGTGTGTGGCATATATATGTGTGTGATGTACATGTGAATATGTGTGTGGTGAATGTGCGATGTGTATATATGTGATGTGTGTCTATGTGTGGAGGTCAGAGCACAACTTGTAGAAGTTTGTTCTCTTCTTCCACTGTGAAGGCTTTGGGGATCCAGCCCAGAGTTCAGGCTTGGTGGCAACTCACTACCTTTGCCTGCCGAGCCAGCTCACTGGCCTGAAACTCATTCTTCCTTAAGATGCATCTAGGAATCTATGTGCATCTCACACATGAACCATAGCTGCATGTCCCGTGCCTCTTCCTACTGTCACTGACTCTGAACTGGTGCTGTGCTGAGCTCTTCCTCCCTCAAATGAGTCACCAGTCCTGTCCTGTGCCTGCATGTCATGACCTCTTTCACTTCTTTACCTCACTTAATTCTTACTTGAAATTGTGTTTTACTTAAATGTTTTTTTTTCATTATAAAGCCTTTCTAAGGACTGTGTAGGTGATTGCGATTATTCCTAAGTGTACTTATCAGCCACTCTATTATTGCCTATTTTCTTACTCTCTATACTAGACCTTCAAGTCCATGAAGATGAGCACTGTGATGCTGATTGTAGTATTCGTACATAATGGGCTGAAATCAGATACTGGCTGCTTGAGCTCTTAGAAGAATGGTCCTTACTTGTCAGATGCTAGAAAAACATTGTGAAGACAAATACATTCATTTAGAGCATCCAAAGAGCAGCTGAACTTGACTATATGTGATAGTACGTAAATAAGCACAGGATATAGGACATGATAAGGTAAATTCTGAATTCAGGGACAGCATGGAAGAATGTGAACTTGAGAAAGAGACTTGGCACATTTGATAGGTATGGCCTAAAAATGTGCTGTATGGAGCAAATTGAGAACAGAAAAGAATGGGGAAAACATAAGCTATTCAAAATGAGAAATGTTGTACTAAACAACAGATTCATCTGGAAAAGGGAAATATGGAGGTCTTGTTTGAAAATAATATGAGCATATTAGGTGCTTGCCTAGAGGTGCTCAGACAGTTTTCCCACTATTTGTATGAATATAATACATCTCTATGAACTTTCTGCACAATACTTGGATATTATGTCTCAAAAGCCTTCACAGCCTCATACTATTTGACCCATTATTTCTAATTTTAGGAATGCATCCTAAGGAAATAATAAGAAATAGAAATAAATATTTATGAACAAACATGTGCATTATTTATAAGAGCAAGAAACTGGAAATCACTTAAACTCCAGTAGTACAAAAATGATTATGTACATTATGATATACACTCATGTGCAAGGATAGAATGCAATCATTAACAATTGTATTATGTCTGCTAAAGGACAATGGAAATACTTTAGGTATAACATTAAATAAAGAAGGTAGGCTATAAAGCTTGTATTGTCTCACTTATGTGCAGAAAAACACTTATTCAAGGCTGAAAAAAAACATCTGAAATATTAATGAAAGCTGAGAGAAAAAGTGATTTTTCTTACCTACTTCATTGACTATGTCTATGTTTCTGAATTCTTATCATGTATTAGTTTACTACCCTGAAGTGGATTTTAAAATAATTTTAATGGAATGTTTCAGAACTAGAAGTAGTTTTAAATTCAAATCTCTTCATGTCTCTTTCATTAATTTTAAAAATTAATGTTTGTCCTCTTAGGCATGATTTATGGTGCATTTGGGTCATTTTTACCCCTTATTATTGAATCCTAATCCCCTATTTTCTCCCATTAAAAACCTTCTACTTCCTTACTATTCTCCCTTCTGCACCCATGTCTTTCTGTGTGTGTAGTTTACCAAGTCCCATCTGCGTTGCTATTAATGACATGTGTCTGGGTGCTTGCTGGAGCCAGGATAATATACTACTGGACATACCATTGAGGGCGGTAGCTTCCTTTCTCCCTCATCTTACATTAACCTTCCTTAGTCTCTGAGGGAGGTGTGGTACCTCTTGACATCTTTCCCCTTGTGTAGTGTAGTGTTGATATGCCAGTCTTCATTTATTAATATACAGAAATTCCTTTGCTATACTGTATGTCCAAGACAGGTAATCTTCCCTGTTGGATTTCCTGGCTTATGGGACAGGTCCCCAAGTAATTCACAAAAACACTTGTGGACAATACCATGGGGAGTGACTTACATTGCCATCTGTGGCTACAGAGGAAGGGATGATCACTTTGTTTTCCTGAAGAGAAAACATTTTTGGGTTGGCTTATGTTAACATTTCAACAGTATTCAGCTGGCCAACAAACAGCAACACAGGACTGTGTGATCACAGTTAACAGAATTATTCTGATTAGGTTTCTGATGTTGCATGAGGTCACATGATACCTGAATTTACGGTTGTATAAATTGCTCCTGATTCACTGAAGGTGTGACATAGTAGGGACTCACAGGACTACTTCTTTATTGTTTCTTGTCAGTTTCTCTGCAACACAGTCCAGGGTGTGGCACATAACATTGGACAGATCCAGTGCTCAAGAAATGGGGGGTCCCCATGTGGGATTCTGCCTCCTGTCATGACCACCTTGTGCGTGTAGCGGGCTTAGACAATCTATGTGAAGTCATGTGATTGTTTCAGCAGGGGCTTTCTACTTTTTGTCATTATTAGCCTATAAAGGAATATTTTAAAGAACATTTATTCATAAACACTCCCACAGAATTCAGTAACACAGATGCTCCACCTATTTATCTAAGAACTCTATCTTTATGCAGAGAAAGATCCTTAAGATATTAGCAAAGCACACCTCTGCATGTATCTGCAGGATATCCAGAGATACCATTAGGGTTTTCATCTCCTGATTGATTCAGATTGCAGAGGCATTGCTGGAGATAGTGAAATAGAAGATGGGGCCTGGTTGGAGGAAGTAGGTCACTGGAGGTGTGCTCTTGGGGGCTATATTTTGCCCTGTCCCTTCCTGTTCTGTATCATTTTCTGCCCACCAAAAGTTAAACAGCTACACCGTAGCTCTCCTGCTGTGACGGATCAAATATTTCCAGCCACAAGGGAACATATACTTCCTCCCTTTAAGTGGTTTTCTCTGGATATTTCAAGACAAAAGCTACATATCATAAATTTACAGGAATTGCAATTTGTCCATATCCTTGACACACTTACCTTTTCTTTCCCTTCCTCTCTTCCCTCTCTCCTTCTCTTCCTCTTTTTCCTCTCTCCTTCCCCTCCTCCTTCCCTCTCTCCCTTCCTTTTTCCTTCTATCCTTCCTTTCCTCTGTTCCTTCCCTTCTTCCCTCCCTCCCTTCTTTTCTCCCTCTGTATCTTCCTTCTTTATTTTCTTCCTTCCTCCCTCTTTTCTTTCCCTTCTCTTTTCTTCTGTTCTTTGTTCATGGAAGCAGATATCAAACACATGTTGGGTGATATCTCATTATCGGTTTTGATTTGATGATGAAAAATCTTTTATGTGCTTATCGGTCATTGTATATAAATTTTGAATAAATGTTGAATGAAATCCCTTGTTTTAAAAATTGTGTTGTTTGGGCATTTGTTATTTAATTTTAAAGTTCTCTATGGTTTTTGGACAATATTCCCATAGCAGACATATTACTACACTGCTCCTTCTCCTAGTTCATTGTATCTTTTCATGGCATTAGAGGTTTACAAATTCATATGGTATTGCTATGGTCTTTGGCACTCACTTCCTATTTTTTCTTCATCTGGAAATGAATGAATTCTGATCGTAGTCTGGTGGGTCTGAGAAAACAGGGAGATCCGACTAACATTTGGGTTTGGATCGTGATGTTCTGAGTGATTTGAAAGTAGAAACCTGTGGTGGGTTTCTACCTCACCCAATGGGAAGGTAGATGAGTTAAGTCTATGCAGAGCACCATGGAATGAAGAACTAGTAATCATCAGAGGCAAGAAAGAAAATAGGAATAAAATCAGAAGCAGAATTACCTCATTGAGAGCAAAGTTCCCTCAAATACCCTTCATCTTACTCTCCTCAGTTTTCCAGTCCACAGTTTGCTAGGATGAGCCTCTTTTCAGCTGGACTAGACCTTTAAGTCATCCATATTTCTGTCTCAGTCATAGTTGACAGATGAAAATCCAGAGGACTTACCTGATGTTCCTGTCATGTACAGGCTCAGTTGGGACCCGTATTTGAAAGTGTGGTCTCAAGTCAATTTCTCCACAGGACCTCAATACCTCTCCAGAAACATGGAACTCTCTCTCTCTCTCTCATCATGTGTCAGTTCATCACCTTCCATGATAATTAAATTTATTTTAATAGCAGGGGACAAACCTGTTTCTCCGATTCCCAAGGGAGAGTAGTAATGCACGTCCAATTTTTCCTGGTGTCATGATCATAAAATTAATGTTTGTGTAATCCGGTTTGGTGACTCTGTGCCCTGTTTCCTTGTGTCTTCCATAAGTCAGTAGGGTCTCCGTGCTCTAATGGAAATCTGTGTGCTGATGGAGTCCTTCTGTGGCAATAAAGGGCAGCTACCACACTCTGTTGGGAGTTGAACTAATCCCAGGAGCAAGGCTGACATAATTACTCTCCTCGGCAGTACTAGCTGGCTTTCACTGCTATGCAGTGCAGCCAAAGGAAAGGGATCGATGTGCCATTTGGCTTCTCTGTTCTCCAACTGCCTTGGACTCACCTGCCATGTGTCTTAATTTCAGCTTTTCATTTGAAAAAGCCCAGTTTGCCCATCATATGCGGAACTATCTCTGCCTAATATTAGTCACCCTCAAATATTAGACAGAGCCAATTTTGGTAAGTTGTATTCACTTAGGAATTCATCCATTTCTTGTAGATTATCTAATTTGGTGGAGTATAAATTTTTGTATTAATACAAATTCCAGAATGTGGCTACCACTTGAAACAAAGGATGCCTAATTAAAACCTAAAATCTTAGTAAAGACTTAAATTTGTCTTTAGTATGCATGCGTTCCAAATATTGCTGGGAACATAAAACACTATTAGAGAAATTGGTTTCTAGCTGAAATTCAAGTTTGACTGAGTGTTTTATGAAAGTTGTTATGGGATATTTTTAAAATATAAAGCTGGCATCTCTTCTAGAAAATGTGCTCTTTTAGCCTTCAGATTTTCTTTTAGAAAACTTTATTGACATAAACTTGATTAAAAGTCCTATGTATCTATTTCATCCATTTTGATGAGGTTAGACATGCTTACACACTCATGATACTATCACCATGATCAAGATTCTAAGCATGAGAACCTGTTTTTCTTTTATGAGAGTTTTGGAATTTTAAACTTTTTCTTTTCATATTACCCTATTTCACCCCTGTTCTTTATCCCACTGAATATTCTTCTTGCTATCAGTTTTTCCTCCTTATATTTATGTTTATGTGATATGTGTGTGTGGCCTTTATTGAGTTGCCTGCATTAACATGTACCTGGGCACTTACTGCAGTAAATGTAGATAAATGACAATACCATTGACATAAGTGCTCATCTTTCCCTGGGCCAGCAGTAATCATCAACATTCACTCAGAATGGGTGGAGCACTTGAATTCTTCCATGATGTAGTATTGGCGTGCCCTTTCTTGTGTAAGTCTTATACAGGTAGTCTCAGAAATAGTAAATTCATGGATGTAATGATTGGGTTATGAGTATAAGACATAGTATGGCTTTAAAGACAAGTAACAAGTAGGCAGTTGTTGCTATGTCTATTTGTCCAAATAATAATACTGGGTTCTCCCTCAGGAGTTATGACTTCTCCATCTATAGAAAACCCACCTTCCCAGGCATCCTTTATTCTGATAGCAAACTTGAGCATATGAAGATCCTATACTCCCCTAAGGAAAATTTCTCACTTAGAATAAAAATGTGTCATCAGCTTCAACTGTCATTTTGGTATTTGAGAACTGAGTCCTTAGGCACACTTATGAAGTATCTAGATAGGGCAAGCCTACATGTGATTGGCCCAACTGCATGATTGGTGTGGGAAGTCCCAGTCCATACTGGGCATAACCACACCTGGGCAGGTAGAGAAGATGGATACAGAACCAGTTGCTTTTGGCAGGCTGGCCAGATAGAAAGCAGCATTGTTCCATGTCCCCTCTGTTCGTGTGCTGTATGTGGTATGACCAGTTCCCTTGACTCCTGCTGGTGTAATTCTCTCTCTCTAATGGACTAAAACTGGAAACTGTGAACATGAATAAAAGTCCAATTGTTCCCTAAATTATTTGTGTCATGTATTCATTACAACAGCAGAATTTGATGAATAGCAGGACTAGAGCCTCACAACCTTTTTCTCTCTTTAGAGAAAATTAATTCTCAGCTTCTCTGTTCATTTCACATCTGAGGTTATGAGCTTTCATTGACAGTAACCTTACATATGTCACAAAATGCAATGCTTTAGAAGGGGTTTTTTGCATGTATGTGTTCATGAGTATGTTTGTATGAGTGTGTGAACATGTATGTGGTAGTGTGTGTATGTGTGTGAGTATATGTGGAGGCTAAAGGCTGACAAAGATATCGTCCTAAATTGCTCTCTGTAGCAGTTTGCCTACATGGTTGCTGATAAATGAGCATCAAACAGCTTAAGGGAACAATGAGTTTACTTTCTTACGATAGTCCAGTTACATTCCAGCTTGATGGGAGAGCATGCACCAACACCAGGGCCAAGGGAACTGGCCATACTATCACCACATAATGCCTGAGAGAGGGACGATCCTTACTGGCCAGACCAGCATGTCTGGCCAAGTGTACACAGGATGCCAACTTTCTCAACCAATTCTGTATTTTATTTACCTGTTCAGGGCCAAGTCCCACCCACCACTGGCTGGGTCTGCCCCATCAACTAGACAATCTCCTTCAGGTTCACTCTGGGCTTACCTAAACTACTAATTCCTACAAATGTGCCCAGAGTTCAAATCCTCAGCTATCAAGTTGACATACCCATGACACTATCTGTCTTACATATTGAGACAGAATCTCATGCAGAACCAGGCTTGCTGATTCAGCCAGCCTACTTGGCCAGCTTTCCTGCTCAATGCTGTGTCTCCACCTCTTGAGTGGTGAGGTTCCCTGTTGTCAGCCACATTGCCCAGCATTTGTATGGATGCTGCAGATCCGCACTCAAGTCCTTACACTTGTGTCAAACACTCTGCCCACTGGAACGTCTCCCCACCTCCTTTAAAGTATGTGTCTAGGAGTAGATGCACACCTGTACTCATCCACATTAAGTTACAGTAGCTGTTATTGGGATACATTTGGAGCACAGTAAAGCTAACATTTGGCAGGGATATTCAACATTCAATAAATAGAGTATTCATATCTTCCTATATGTGAGTATATTGAAGATTTTACCATAGACTTTTTGCAGTTGCTAAGGTCTGGATATGGTTTAAGGATGTCTCCCAAAGCTATGTCCTTGTTCACGAGTGTGGCAATATCAAGGTGATGCTACTTTTAAGAGGGGAGACCTAGTGGAAATGACTTGGGTCACTGGGGAGCCAGATGCCAGAACACATCAGGGTGGTTCTTGTAGACCCAAAATTGGCTTCTCTGGGCGTGGCTTGTCATGAAAGGTGTAGTCCTGGCCCCTGACTCTCTCTCTGCTCACTGCATGTTCTCTCCTTGTTGCGTGTGCTCCTGTGCATGTGCTTCAGTCCCACAGATGCTGGGGTCGTTTTCTTGACTTTCAAGGTCTCTTTTCTTGAAAACAATCACAATTAGCAGTGGAGTGTTAGAAGGCGTATGGCTGTGAATTTAATCCTCCATGCTCATATACTTTATGGTACAGTATTTAAAGCATCTGAATTCTGATCTCTCTTTGGTCATTAGGATTTTTGACTCTTTGGGAAAGGTTTCTTCCATAGTTTAATTATGTCTTCCAAAATGTGAATAATGAGACTAAATGTCTCTCTCCCAATGCGTTTTTCATCCTTGATATGCTGTGATTCCAGGACAAGAGGGAGACTGACTCCAATGTTTCTTTAGTGATTCTATGGCAAGCATTGTGGTGGCATTCCTACCATCTGACTTTCTTTAGCTCATGTTGCCAGTCAGCCTTTTAATTGTGTACCCACCCTAAATTGGTTGCTTGAAGAAGACAATGGGGCCACTTTTCTCTTTCATGGAGGTAAGAATAGTATCTAATAATTGCATCGTCTCTCCTAGAATGTTCAGCATAGCCCTGAGCAATAGAAGGTATTGAATGCCTCACATCAAATCAGAGGGGTCAAGGCTAAGGAACAAGACGTTACCTTGGAAATGAGGTAACAGTGATTTGTGTATGTAGTGCTGCATTTTTTAAGGTGGAAGATGGAGTCATGATCCAAAGAATGCAGAGAGCCTCTCAAAAATGAAGGAGTCAAGGAAACAGGTTTTCCCCTTAAGTTTCTCTAAGGAATTTCAGCCCCACAGAAATCTAAACTTTATACCTCTGACTTTTTTAAGAATAAATTTGTGTATTTAGACATAAGGATAATGGTGATTTTTTGTCACCAAACATAAAAAGATAATGCAGCATCCTGTAACCCCCCATTTGAGATTATTTCCAAATAGTTTTATTTATTTTTTGAGAGAAGGAGGGAAAGAAAAAGAGAAAGTGTGTGTGAGAGAAAAGAGAGGGCAAGGAGATGTAAAGTGAACTATGATGTCTCTATGTGGAGGTGAAAAGGTCGCAGAACAACTATAAAAAGTCAGTTCTCTCTTTCTCCCATGTGGACTCCAGGGATTGACATCAGGTCGGCAAGTTTACACACAGATGCCTTTATCCATGAACTTCTGTCACTGGTGATTTGTAGAGCCTCTAAAATGATTGTGTTGGAAGGCTTTCTCTGTGTCTTAAGGAAGCCTCATCAGCTCCTACGTGCTTTTACACATGAGGACCTTTGTAGCCCTTAAGCGATATACTCACTGGCTTATATACAGACCTGTGCATGCTGGGTGAAGACTTGCTGATCTTTGATTCTGCAACCCCTTCTCATTACCTGATCCATAAACATTATTCAGGAAGTGTTGTGTGACTGTCTGGCTTTTCAGATAAATAAGGATGCTTAATAAAAAGACCTGTACAGAAATGATAACTCCAAGAACAGCATCTTTGGAGAATACACACCTCAGTCCTTGGTTAGTCACATGATATCCCAAAAGTGTCCTGATTCCATTAAGCCCAGTTTTTCACACAGCTCTATGACATCTCCTGGGTATGGTGATTATGATAGCTAAGAAACTATAGAAATGCCTGTCAAGCTGGCCCTTGAATAATTACTTTCTCTTCCTCAAGGGTCTCAAGGGAAATCTGATTGGTGTATCAGAGTATTGTCAGGTTGAGCAATTTCACTCACTGTCACGTGCTGATTCTCACAGCAGTGAGTTTGGTGTACCATAGAAGTTGATGTGTGGTGGAGAAGGTAACAACTACTTTTCTTAAGAAACACCCTGAGCGACTGATTGGGTATGGCTTGATTTTCTCTTCATTTTGGTTTTATTGACTAAAATTATAACTCTAGTTACAATGATTGCCTTCAAAATTTGTCCCAAGACTGTGCAGACAGTCTTTTTTATTTCACTTTCAGGATTGAGCCAATAGCTAATGGTATCTCTGCTCTCATGAGTCCCAGACCTCAAAAGCATCTGTGGGTCAAGGAGTCTCCCTTCTACTCTTCCTAATGTCTCCTGTGATGATTAGTCAACTAAGCCCACACACTCAGTGCTCATACAAACTCTGCCTGCTATTGTTCCATACCTTAGGATACATAGGGAGCACAGAATACGGGGGAAGGGAAAACAGAACCCCTTTGGCACCCTTCAGAGGGAGAAGGTCTAACTTGGAAAGAGGAAAAGCAGAAAAGAAAGAACAGCAGTGGTTTTGCCTGTGGAGTTACTGATTCTGATCTCTCTGTCCCTTACTAATGTGGACATGGCTACTTCCACTTTCTTGGGACAGCGTAAAGTTTTCTTCATCCCCAGGTTTAGAAATCACTTTCCAGTGTTCCCCATGGCTCTGTGCTGCATTTCTACACCAGGACTGGATGCAGTTTGTACACATGCTTCCCCTTTTCAAAGGACCACAGAAAGAACTCTACTTGCTGCTTTCAGTGTCCAATGCCCACACGATCTATTTCTAGTATACCTGGTAGAGTGACTCTTCGGGAAATTTCTGTGAACAACATCCACACAAGCGTACATATCTTAGAATTGCTGCGTAATATGAATTTGTGATTGATTAATAGAGGTACTTTTTTAGAACCTGAGTGGAATAAAATATCTATGGAAGCAATCATCATATATATATAATTTATTAATTTGTTCACAAATTAAGTAATTCAAGCAGTGTATTGACTACATAAAGTTTATGATCCATTTTGTTCATTCACATATTCTTTTGTGTATTTAACATATTAGCTATTGTTAACTGAGTGCTAAATTGAGTGTGCGTTGGTGACTGCAGCAGGCATGTTTCCCCTATGAGAAGCTTACAGGACAAAGAGATCACACACAATCCAAATATATAAGTACACACATGTAAAAATGGGATTAGAAATAAGTGTTTCCAAAGTAGCAAAGAATATAGTAATGGATACTCCAGAGGAAACCATTGCTTAGGTTTAAAATATGTAGTGATTTGTTTAGTTTCACATCCTGTGCCTGCAATGAACTCTCTAGGGAAACAGGGTTTTCATCCCAATTCATCTTTCCAGGTTACACTCCATCATGACAGTAAAGTTTTAGCATCAGGAGCTGAGAGAGCTGGTCATGTCACATCCACAGTGAGAGCAGAGAGCAAAGAGCAATGCATGTGTACTCACTTGCTTGCCTGCCAGTTTGCCAGTACTTAACTTCTTTTATTCTGTAGGGAATGGTGCTGCCCACAATTGGCTGGTCTTCTCACCTCAACCAAAGCAATCAAGACAATTGCTTGTCTACAAGCCTGCTTTAATCCAGATCCTTCTCACTTGTGTCCAGGGTACCGTCTCCCAAGTATCAGGTTGACAATACTAACCATCACAGAGTCAGCCAAGTTCTGTACTTCTCAGATGCTTCATCATGGAAGTCAGTATCACAGACTCAGTTTAATTTTCTCTTCAGTGAAGAAAACATCACAGGGTTCTTACTCTATGAGGTCACTGTTGTCAATCACTAACAGTTACTGAGATGAACTTGATAATATTATTTTTTTAGAATAATCATATTTGAGATACATAGGGTCTGAAAAGCAAAATTTTTAAATGATATTGAGTCAGTGCCTACATTTCTATGGTGAGAAGATATGTTACTTTCAGCTTTTGAGTTCAGGGTGAAGTTCATTAATGGTCTAGAGGGGAGAAATTTAGCAGCAAGGGGTCAATAAACCTTAGTATCAGGCATTGCTATCAAGAATGCATGTTATGGCAGGCATGGAAATAAACTCTTGGTAAGATGCAACTTTGAAACTGTTCTGTATTAAAGATGGTTTGACTGGGCAGGGTCTAGTGTTTCAATATTTTCTCTGTGTGCTAATCTTCATTATTACTATCATGACCCTCAACCAAAAGATGCCTTTGCAAAGGACAAAGTGTGGTGTTGAGGCTGTTTATTTGTACAAGATCACCCAATAACTAAGTGATCAAGTTAGGTTTTAAATGCAGGTGTGTGTGGCTATAAAATACATACTCTAAATAATATCTAGGAAGCATTCAAGCAGAAAATCTGAAATTGCTAGTAAGGGATACTATATAAATGTTGGTAAAACCTTCTGAATACTTATAATTTACCAGGATATAATCTACCAGGAAATCCCAAAATGTTTTAGGTAAATGATTCATTTTATCCTTACCAAACTCCATGAGATGTGTGTTTCTCACTTAAGAGATAAGAATGAAAGGCAAAAGATGTAGTATGCTTATCTATTATGACATGATTATTCAGTAATGATGATTAGATTCAGCTACAACTCATCTAATCCTGGGGTCTTCCAACTTATACCCTTCAACTTGATTTTATAAGTTAAGACATAAAAGAAGATAGGTTTTATGATCTACAAGTAAATTTAACTGAAACAGTCTATATTTTGAACTGTAACAGTTCATTGCAAGATTCCATTTTATCCACAAGTGAAAAAATAGAAAATTTGCATTTTCATGATCTGAGTAACATTAAAATGCTATAAACTATGGCTTTTTGAGTATTTATGTTCTTATGGGTCTTTTTCATTGTCATTTTGTATTTTTGTAAAGGATGACTAACCATGGTTATATGCTTGACTTTCAGAAAACTGAGGTATTTCCATGTAAGAATGGGCTTAGGCATGAAATACTGTGAATAGTTCATTCTATTGGCATCCTTCTCCGATTTTACTAACTCTCAGTCCTATCATATTTCACTTTTCATTTCCATTTATATATGTGTATATGCATGGACATATGCAAGTTTGTGTGTGTGTGTGTGTGTGTGTGTGTGTGTGTGTAAGCGAGAGAGAGAGAGAGATGCGAGTGTGTGTTTGTGCATGTAGAAGGCTAAGGTTGATGGGCGGAGTCATCTTTGATCACTCTTCTGCTTCATCTTTTCAGATAGTGTCACTAGTCAAACTCAGATCTCACTAATAGGGGTAGTCTGACTAATTAGCTTGCCTTGGAGGTTCCCATTCTTTGCTTGCTGAGGCTGGGGTTACAGGTTGGCTGTTTTACCCACCTGACATTTTGCATGGGATTCAAACCAGGGACCCCAAATCTGATCTTCTTGCTTGTGTAGGAAGTGCTGCTGAGCTGCCTTGCTAGTCAGGAATCAAATCCAGGACTTCATGCATGCTAGCAAGCACTCTATCAGCTGAATGGCTTCCACAGCCTGACAATATTTCCAAGCTATATCTATGCTATGTAATTTATCAGAAATTTAGTTTTATTTTTTAGGAACAGCCCATAATATCGTTGTTCCTTATTTATTCATTCACTGACCACTTGATGAACGTTTGGGTCATTTCCAGTTTGTGGTTGACCTTCAAGTCCAAGGCTTTGGGATAACACAGGTTTATGTTTTCACAGTGCAGACAAAAATGAAAGACTAGAATAACTGAGTCACCTGGTCATTTTTCTCACTGTTTTTTAATGGGCTTTGATGCACACAGCATAAAATTTACTATTTAAATATATAATTATGTTTATTTAAAGCATTTTTGAAACTGAATAATTTGTTTCCAAAGAAGATTTTTCATTTTACACCCCCAACAGTATTGTGTGAGAATTTCATGTTTTCAGTTTCATTGTCAACATTTATGATTTCTGGTGTTTTGATTATAACCATTCAGGTAGACATGCAAAAGTAATTTATAGAGGTTTTAATTTGAATTTCCCATCAGAGAAAGGTCATTAAAATGTTTCCATGTGCTTATCCTTCCATTTGAAATTTTATTCTTTTAGCATTTCACACATGTTTAGCGAAGTTCTGATATTGTCACACCTTAACCTTAAATCGTGTTTCCTTTCCTCTTCCCATTATAACCCTTCTTCCTTCTTGCCAGATTCCCCCCTATTTTCATGTCTTTTTATATGTGTGGCACATTGGGTTTGATCTGGTTTTCCTAAGTGTTTGCTGGGGCATATTACTCAAGAAAATCATTAAGTCTTTATATCTAGAGAAGCTGTTATTATGTTGTTATGATGTTTTTCTCTCTTAATCATTTTAAAGCATTGTTTTCTCCATAGGTCCTGTTTTGAACCTAGTTCCTCTTTAGGTTTCCACCTCAAATCTCTGCTCATCTTACACTCCCTTTCATCCAGGACCCACCGTCCTCTCTCACATTGCCTTCGTTGTTGAGGCTTCCAGTTTCTCCTCAGGTATCTTCATCACCTCCAGTGATATGTTATCTGGAAATCTCCATGTCAGGTTAATTGAATTCAATGTTCTCTTTCAAAACCAGACTTTTCCCTTTTCTGTCTTCTTCATTGCAATCAAACAAATCTAGGGTTCTTTCTTGATTTATGTTGTGTACCTGTGAAACCACGAGAAGGCAATTCTTCTATGGTTCTACATATCTTCTACCTAATGAAAGGAAGATAATATAATTTACCTTGGTTGAGAGTATAAATGCTACCACGCGTGCAAAGTACTTAGTTGGGGCTTAGAATTTGAAAGTAAATATTATTTATTTTTCCTTTTTAAATTCTTTAATAATTAGTTTATTTTTCTTTCTTCTTTCCTTTTAGTATCCATTCTTTTCCCCCTCTTTTCCCCTGATAACCCTTCATTTCTCCTGTCACACTCCCTCCTATTTCCAATTTTTTTCACTAGTGTAGCCCACTGTGCTTCATCTAGTGTGTCTTTGATGTCATCTGTCTGACATGATTCATGTTCAGCAAGTGCGTTAGATAGGTGGATATACAAAAAGCAACTTCCTTTTCTTCCCTATTAGTTCTCGTGAGTCTGTCAGGGAGGTGTGGAGCTTCTTGAGCTCTTTCCTTTTTCCTAATGAGATGTTGATAGGACAGTTCCCACGAGGTTTTTGTTATGTCCAGGTGATAGTGTCTGGTCTACCATTGTCTCAACTCAAGCTTTTGCAGTCTTACTGTCCCCTTCTTCCATGAAGTTCCCTGAATTTTGGGGTGGGGTTGGATGTGACTTAGATATACTGATAAGGGCCAAGCAGTCCACAGTCACCTATTTTCTACAATTTGGCCAGTTCTGTTTCTCTGTAGTAAACACCTTTGTTGCAGAAGGAGGCTTGAGTTTGAATGCTCAGTGGTTCCCAAATCTATGGGTATAATAACAGGTGTTTAAAAGGTTTGGTATAGTGTCTTCATAGTCCCTCTTCTATATTTCTCCTACCAACAGAACGCTGTAACTGAAGCCCTTGTGACCTACTGAGTGAGGTATTACAAATGTCTCCTTACTGTTACTGACCCTCAACTTCATCTTTTATGCTCTGCCATTCACACTGGGGTATCTAGAACAAAACCCAGCCATCCACTGGCTTAAGATCCCTTGATACCTCATTCTTTTTCTTGAATCATGTCCAAGTGTCCAAATGTTGAAGTGCATGTGATTGAAAATGATTATGTCATCTTCTCTGAAGATGAAGTACCATATTTTCTACATGCAGATGTTTAGACCATATATCTTCATCAGTTATCTTTCCCACTTGGGAATCTTGGTATGGAGAGATATTTTCTCCTTTTGCAAAGGAGGTCAGGGGAAGGGTAATACATTATTTTCCATTAATGAAATAACAGTAGGAGATGAACAGTGAGAATCAGGGATTGTTTCTCATTTTCAGCTTAATGTAAAAGATTGCAGCTTATTGTTACCCAGTCTTGGTACTTCCCATAGCAATCTGAGAGGAGAATGTCTTAGTTGCACATCTCAGGTATTCCAAGTGAATGTAAGTCATGAATTTTAGTGAGATCACACTTACCTTCAGATCGAGGATTCAGTATATGACTAAAAATAATTTAGTTGGACTTGGTATCTTGGCCACTGTCATGCTTTGAAATGTGCATTGTCTCCCATCAGTTCATGTGCTTGAATCTTTAGTTATTTGTGAAGTTCATGGCTAATTAAGACATGGAGCTTTGCTGGAGGGAGGCAGTCACAGAAAATGGGGTTTGAGGTGGATTAGTCCCACCCTACTTCTGGGAGAAATCTGTCTGCTTTTGCAGCTGGCAGTCTAGCATCCCTCAGGTTCCCGGATAGATGTGACTTAGCCTGCCTCTAGCTTCTGCTGCCAGCCATGCCACCTTCACCATGAAAGACTATACAACCCCTCTGGAACCATAAGATGAATAAATCTTCCTTTCTCCCTTAAGCTGATCAGCAGCATTCTCAGTTATATCAATTTCACTTGGGGGTACTTCAGAAGAGGATTTATAATTCTAGATTCAGAGAGCATCTGAGGAATATATAGAGATTTCACTAAATCCAGTGCAGTTCATTATAAACCTATACATAATCCTCAGAGATTTGTACTTTCTTTAAAGTTGAAACAGAATAATAGCCAGGCAAAGACATAGAAGTGTGTGAATATCTTCAAATTTCTGTGGACTGCAGTCATTAGCAACCATTTGTTCTCTTCTTTCCTAGACTAGATTAGAGTGTTCTGCTCTTATGCAGAACGTTCAGCACAATGTGTGATTCATCTCTGTAGTCCCGGCACTTCATGTGGCACTGGCATTCAGTATGTGTTTGATGAATACGTGGCACATTCATCAACCAACAGGTTTAATAGATACTTATTAGGGTGAACGGCTGTTGAACAATGGGTCTGAATTATTGTGATGCCTTATTATCTATGCAGCACCAAAGGCATTTAGAAACTACTGTTGAAGACAGCAGTCCATTATTTAAGGAAACCTCAGATGCACAAGAAAATGAACTGCCACAGAGGAAAAATGCTTGCTGCATGGAATATGGAATGGTAAGGTTGTGTTTGAGAATATTCTGACTAAGTCAAAGAGACATCATTTTTGTTGAACTAAATTTTTCAGTGTGAAAACTTTGTTATCCAATGAAATATTTTAAAATAGCTTAGTTTTGTATCAAATGTAAAGTTAACCATTATAAAATACATTTTCCATTAACCAAGTCAGTGGATGCCAGCAACTTTTTATTGAGCACCTGTGAATTGGCAGCTCATGTAAGGTAAAGATGTATGAAGACAGTCCTTTCTTTCCAAGGAGAGTTTTCAAAGAACACAGTTTCCCTTGGGGTAGGGTCTGACTTGATTGAATGATAGGTCAAAAGGTGATTGAGAAATGCAGGCTTATTTCAAAACATGCAATGTTTGCCTTATCATTCTGGTTCTACAATTCCTGGCTACTTAAATTGTGACAGATTTTGGGCAAGGTTCTTGGCCTCAGAACCTAGGTAATTCCTGAAACACAGTATATACGTTTGCTAAACGCTTGTTGAATATGTAAGTGTATGAATGCAAAAAGGAAGGAAGTAGAATGTCAAATGGTTTATTGAAGGCTAGGGATAGAGGTAGAGTTCACCTAGCATGTATGAGACTCTTGCTTCAATCCCAAGCAACACAAATTCTTTGTTTATACCTTCTTGGTAGTCAGGATTTGATGGAGATAAAATAAATGAAATATTGACCAATGAATAGAAAGCTAGGGAAGATTTGAGTTTAAGCCTGAACTTCATTTTGGATCTATTAAGATTTTCAAGATTAGTCATTTGGGACAGAAAAAAGACTGAAATGTGAAGGAGTCCATGGACCATGAAGAGCCGGGATGGGGTAGATGTGGAAGTGAGTGGAAATGTGGGTTAGAGATAAATGGGAGACAAGTGAGGAAGATGTGCAATTCTTTGTATGCATTCACTTAAAAATTTAAATTAAAAATTAATTTGAAATGTCTCTGACTAGAGTAGCTACTTAAAATAAGCCTGGATACTTAGTACACAGTTAAACATGCTTACTATGACCCGCTCTTCATTATTTACCCTGGAGACACAAATACTCATATTCATAGAAAACTGTGGGTGTGAATTTTCAGCTTGCTGTTTTCTCAATCTATCTAAAACACAATAAACAACCAAATGTTGCTGAAAAAGAATAAAGGGGCATATTTATAGATTAGAATGCCATAAACAAGTAAAAAGTAATGAAATATTTACAGATAAAACACAACAAATGAATTCTACAGAATGAGTTAAAAAATTCAGCCCCCAAATGTTACCCACTGGATATATATGTTATTTTTAAAAAGACTAAAAAGGTCTTCAGTTACAGAAACCATACGAATGGATTACTGGGTAGTAGGAGTAGAGAAGGGGTAAAGATGAAGACCAAAGGACTTTTGAGGTGATGAAATTGGTCTACATGTAGAATGAGTTGGTGATTGACATGTGACATGTGATGCATGCTCCTGCAAGTGCGTCAACACTTGCCAGCACAGACATTCTAGATGAAACTCAGTGGGCCACAGATGCAGAAATATATGGAAGTAGGAGGGGGGCTAGTAGGGAAGAAGGAGAGGGAATAAGATTGGGAGATAAGGGGTGAAAATAACATAAATTCATTGTATTTGTAGATGAAACACAAAAAGAATAAAAATAAATAAGAAAAAAGTGCAGTGGTTTTATTATGGGAATACATACAGCCTTTTTAAATTCACTAGAACTATATTTATGTAGAAGTTAATTTTACTCTATGACAATTTAAAAGCTAAAATTAAAACTGCTTATGAATGAGATGCAGCCTGTTAAATAGGGCTCTTTATAAACATCTAAATTCCACAGATGTAGTTATCTTGATGTCTTTAACACACAACATTCTGAACTTACTTCTTCTTAGAACATTGTTCTTGTTGCCAAATATTAAGTCTACCTCTTCTTGACATCTCTTAGGGTTACTCATACTTACTCTTTGAAATTGGCACAAATGTTGCTTGGTACTTTCCACTGATAAATTTGTGCTCAAAGTTACCTCTTCTTAAAGCATTTATGGAAGTATCATCAGGGAGACCCAGGTTGTTTTTTGGTTCAGCCTCCCCCCACCCCCTACCTGGAATGTGGTAACTCCAGATCAGAACAGAGCAGCCACTCCCACTTGTGTCCCTAGACAACCTTCCCCAATCCTAATGACATTCTTTCACTCTCCACCTGAATAAGGCACTGCCTTATTTCAATAGCAATTTCTTAGAAATGTCTGAATGGCATAAAAGAAAGAACTCCCCTTTTATCCCAGAGCTTGATGCAGATTTCTCCCTGCCCCCCCCCACTTCCTCCACTCCTGTCCATGATATCTGTTTCCTTACTCCCTCCCATTTTAAACTATCTCTTCTATTCCACTGGTGCCTAACTTAAGGTTCAACTATGATTCCCTGGGCCACCAGGCCTTCAGTTCTAATGAATCTCATGTTTCTTAATCCATGCCACTAGCTCCTTATGGAATAATACCTCACCTTTTCTGGATAATGAAGGATTGGTAGATACCTGACCACCATTTTCCTCTCCTGAGCCAATGTGGACTACTACTTCTTTGTGTTTCAGAACCCTTGCCTGAAATTATAGTGCAGCACAGGGCTGCAATAATGAATTAAAATCATGCCTGCTGATAATTAACAAAAGTAAGCTAATAGTTATGTTGTAAGTATATCCGCCTCTACCATCTCTCCTGGCATTTACACTTTGGACTGTCTAGATCTCCTCTCTACAGTCTCATCTGTATCCATGGTACTATCCCCTGGGCCTGCCTCTCCTTTAACTTGCCAGATAGTTGTATCTATAGAAACCATTACTTGGGTTTGCTCTCTTTAGGTAAGGCCCTGTGGATATTGATGTGAATAATGTAGACTATGATCAGCACCAGATGATGTTGTCTATGCACAATTAGTGTCTCAAACAGAAAATGACACATGACTGATAAGTTCATCATCATCATTCACCATATCATGGCTGCAAGTGTTATTAATAATTTAGGTAAGGAGTTTCTGCTTATCTGTTTGGATTCTTAATCCTTAGTCTTGATTGTCAACATGTTTGTAACTACACCCAGTTAAGAGACAAGCATGTGAGTGTGTATGTGATTGGCAGATACAGCAACAGATGGAAGGTATGCACACTGCTCTCTTGAGCTGAGGGGAGAGGACAGTCTCTGCAAATGGTGGCACTTCCACCTGCCTGCCTTCATTTCTTGTTGCTGTTTATTCACATTCCAGTTTCAATATTGTCATCTGTCACTCACATATATCCCAATGTTTTGGTCCTTGTATATAAAGCACAGACCAGTGTGATCTAGAAACTCTCCAGTCCAGTAGAATGAGCAGCATGTAGAGTGACTATTGTTTGACTACCCAGCCCATACTATGTGAACAACTGTAATAAATCCCGTTTGGGAATATATATCCATGCTATCAGTTTTACAGAGTCCTGATTTCTTCAGAAACAACCATTAAATATGTATTTTTCTGCTTCTCTGTCTTCTTGAAAATATTCAAACCCTTGTAGCTCCCAGTTCTAAACATGTATTTTCTACTTTAAAATTGTCTCAGCCAAACCCAATTTGACTAGGCTTGCTATTTTGTTGTGTCTGAACTTTATCTATGGGAATTTGTATGTGAAGTCTTTTTTTTTAATTTATATTTTTCCCCAATCATACAAGATCAATAGATACCCTGGTTCTCTCCCTTCCTCCACCCTTCCCCAGTCCCCTTTGCATCCTCCCCCCTTTTCTTATTCTTTTCACCAGCCTCCCTCCCATTCTTCCAGTGCCTACTCTTTCCCCATCCGATCCCCTGGAGCATCCTTTTGTGTGAATGCCAAACTTCCCTCTGAGTCCTCCAGTCTAGTAAGGTGTAAGGACTCAGTGCCATAGTCTAGAGCCTTTGCTTGGACTCCCCTTTAGTATGGGAACACTATTATGACTGTTAATCCCTTGCCTCTAAGGATCCTACTGCCTGTGATCCATGCTAGACTTTGGGGGGTCGTTGACATGTCAGTCATTGTGAAGGTCATGCAAAGTTCGATTGTGACTACTGTGGCCTTAAATTGTGTGGAGTATCTTGCATATCTTGGTTCTCCCCATCTTTAGGCTCTTACAATCTTACTGCCCCCTTTTCCGCAAGTTTCCCTGAGCTTTAGGATGGGGAGAGATTTGGCTGGTCTGGTTCCCAGTGATTAATGTAGTGTCTCTGGTGTTCTGAATTTTGGTTTGTTGTTTTCAGTTTTGCTGTTCCTGCACCACTCTTGGCTCCATCCTGACTGGTATTAGAGGTCACTTCCTAACCAAAGATAAAAGGCTGTTTAAATGAAGATCTTACTATAAGAGGAGATTCAAAGGTAGATGGAATAGGAGTAGGAGACCACATAAGGGGGGCTCAGTGTCCCATTTTCTGGATGGTTACCATCTATCTGCCAGTCCCTATACCCTCCCTGATTGGTGAGATCAAACCTTGTCAATCAAAAGTGACCAGGAAGGGAAGTGAGAGTGAGCTTCACCAGATGTCTCGCTACTTACTTGCAATATTTGATGGTGACCTATTTTCTCTACTGAAGCATAATCTCCTCTCTCCTTATTTTTTGGGGAGCCTTCCTTCCCCTTCCCTCCTGTTTGTAATCTTTGTGATTACTGTAGGTATTACAGAGATTTATCTTTGAATATGTCATTAAGTGGGTTTGGTACTTGGATCCACCTATTAGGGAGTATATACAGCATTGGCCTTTAATTTTTTGTGTCTGGGTACTTCAGTCAATATAAGTTTTTCTAATTCCATCCACTTCCCGGCAAATTTCATTAATTCATCTTTTTTGATGGCTGGGTAGTACTCTATTGTATAAATGTACCACATTTTCCTTATCCACTCATCAACTGTTGTACCATAAGGGAAAAATGAAGTCTTGATGTCTTAGATTCCTTTTAGATGGGATGTCTCTCTTCATTGAGGAGTGAAGAAGAAAGAGAGGAAGAGTGAAGAAAGAAAGGAGAGAGAATGATTGGCAGATAGAGCAAGAGATGGAAGATATGCACACTGCTCTCTTGTAAAGTCAATTCTTTGCTACTAAGAATAGTAGTCACTATTGGCATTTTCATCCCAACCTCAAATGGGTTTTCCTTTCATTTTTTTTCAGGCACATATCTCCACCATGGTTGTAACCCCTCAGTGGCATGAGAGTCCAAATAGTGTAATGTAGTCTGTGCAAGAGGGGACTCTCTCTTTGTTCATCTCTGCTTGGATTGCATCTGATTTGCACAGAAAACAAGTTTACTGAGTGCTCAGTATATTAGCAATGTCTAAGATGAAGTGAGGGAGGGAAAACAGTGTGAAAAGCCTAGTTTCACATCTGCCCAAGTGAAAAGAAATCCAGTTGACATCACCCCAAGAAATAGAGGACATAGGTTCCTATATAAGGCCATCACACTACCCTTGATGAATATTAGGTGTAAAAATTTAAAAATGGTTGTCATCCTTCTAATCCTTTCCTTTGGAGGTGCTACATGCTCTTCTTTTTTCAGTCAGAATATTGTTAGACTTGCAGGTAAGCAGAGTTGAAAAGTATGTTGAAGGTGAAGGGTGCTAGACTGTGTACTGTCTCCATATGAGCAATCAGCAGGGTTGACATTAGTAAATGTTGCTTCTGGAATCTATATGTATGTCTGTGTGCATGTAAAATGTATCACATATTCATGAATGTATTTATTATCTGCCTTCTGGCAATCATCTCTATCATCTAGACAATCATGTTCTGGTATTAGTAAAGGGTCAATCTGCAAAAGCTAACCATATTATGGTGACTTCTGTGTTTCTTTTCCCATGTAGAAAAAGGTCAATCTGCAAAAGCTAACCACATTATGGTGACTTCTGTGTTTCTTTTCCCATGTATTCCTTTTAAGCCATAGCTTTTAACTTCAAATAATAGATATCACTCAATTTTTTACATATCCAAGATGAGAATCAGGTTACTCAAAAATCTCTAAGTTTAAATTACTGGTGCTGGTCGCTTGGAGATTCCTTCCACATTGTTTATTGTTTATTAAAACCCTTAGTCATTCTTTTAAATATCATAATTTTACAGGAAAGATGAGGGTAACACTATGCTTACTGTTTTTAAGTTAAAGAACCTGAAAAATTCAAGTCACAAAATGGGAAGGAACCTGGTGTGCAGGGAGTCTTGGGCTGTAGAAGTTAAAGGTAGAAGCATGTCAGGAAATGAATTAGAACGGCGCTTTCAGGATCTAAGCACTGTTTTGTAAGTCTGGGCAATAAAACTGTGATGGTAAACTGGTAGCTATTAAAACTATACTGCTCTCCTTGGAAACAAAGGGACGAAATCTGCTTATTCCCAAGAACATATAGCTTTCCCTTTCACCATTCAGCTGTGCAATTGATGATAGAAATAATTATCAAAGGATTTTGTACCGGCTAGGATTCATAGAAGCCTCTTTTTTTAAAGTAAGGAATGTCGTGGTAATCCGTGTTATATCCAATCCTTGAGTGGTTGTGATGCCAGTTACCACCACCTGCCTCGTCTCGTCTCAGTTATAGCACACCAAAGGCAACTGTACTTAAGACCCTGTCAAAAAGCACCACTCTGCTTCAGAGTCCAGATGTATTAGCTCCCCTTGAAGACGGCTGGGACCGGGTCCCACGTGAACGGGGGTACTAAATCTTCCCTTGTGCCGAGCAGGAACTGCCAATCTACTCTTGGTTGACAGCCTACTGGGGAGGATGAATGTTCCTCTCCAGGAGGACTGTGCCAGATGCTGTACCAGATGCTCCAGACAGGTTATTTCATGCAATTCTCAGCACCTGAAAGCCTATTTATCATCACTCCTTCTGTACACATGAGCATCTGGAGGCTCCAGAGTGGCTTTGTGTTGGCAAAGGCAGGGGCTTGGTCACAGTGTTCTCACCTGAGCAGAAGTCTTCATCTTTCTCATTAGAGCTTGCACATGGTTGCTCAGATTTATTTTGCACTATTTATTGGAAACCATCAATATATTTCTTTTCAAATCCTTAGTTTCCACTCTCATGTCCCATCAAAAAGTTGACTTCAGATGAACATGTACGTACATACATTCATACATCATATACACTATGTATATATTTGTATAAGTGTACATGTGTATCTTTTAATCATTTTCTTTGGAGGTTCTAGATCATCTACCCATCTACATATCTATGTATCTACATATCTACGTATCTATCTATCTATCTATCTATCTATCTATCTATCTATCTATCTATCTATCTATCATCTATCTATCTATCTATCTATCTATCTATCTATCTATCTATCTATAGTCTAGGTGGTCCAATAATGCTCATCTATATACTGGAAAGGCTGAGAAGCTGGTTGCTGTTCAGTTCGCATGGATGAATACTTCAGCAGTCCTAGTCTGGTGCTGGGGGCACTGGTCTTCAGTGCATATTGGAAGGCAGAATAAGTCAGGCTTAGATGTCAGTGAAGAATGGAGCTATAGCGTCACCATCAGCAGTGTGGTAGATAAACTTGTCAGCATATTGTGAAGGCAAGCAAGCATAATGCTAGTTTTTCTTTCCTAGATTTCCTGTCTATCTGGACTGTCACCCAGAGGTGGCTGCTCACATGTGGGGTTGGTCTTCCCGCTTCAATTAAACTGATCAGGAAAATACCTCAGTAATGTGCCCAGTAGATCTGGTCAAGCTGACAAAAAAGATGGTACACAGAGTGATAAGGTTGACACTCTAAAAATGTTGTAGTTGAAGCTTAAAATGATAAGTAAAAAGACAAGGAAGTTATTGACTGAATCTGTAAATTTTAATCAAAGGAACAATTTAAGGGTTGAAGTGATTGTTGACAATTTCTAAAATGTTAAATTCTTTTCTCAAATACTGATGAACATTTAACAGTTTCAGGGTATTTTTTCAAGTACCATGTGGCTGCATGTTTGCAAAAACAATAGAATAGGATGTATCTGCAAATTCTACACTTAAAGCCATCAGTAGCAGATCTTTAATTTATTCTGTACACATCCATTATTATTCTTTATTCTCTTCCAATTTATTTCAAAATTGATTAACATAGTAATTGTACTTATGGGTTTCAGCATGTATATTTATTGTATACATTAATTAAAATGCATGTATGTATATGATAAGTAATGATTAAATCAGAGTGATTAATGTTTTCATCATCTGATCCTCACTTTATATTTGCAAATTGCATTGAAACTGACTGTGTAGATCTGTTTATTTTCAACTGCATAGATCTTATTAACTTTTTCAGACTTCTTATATATCGTGGGCAGGACTTTTTGGTCAGATAGATAAAGTTTTTGGCTACTCTATAAGTTGTCTCTTTATTCTGTTGCCTTTTCTTGCTGGATAGAGTCTTCTCATTTGATATTACATCATTTGATTAATTTTACTTTGCTTTCCTGCCTTCGGAGGTCTTATCCAGAATACATTTGCCTGTTCCAATATCTTAATGCAGTTAGTTGGGCTATGTTTTTATATATATATATTTTTTTATTTTTTTATTATTTATTCAACTGTGTGCATATGCATGTGTATGAGCGCGCACGCGTGTGTCTGTGTGTGTGTGTGTGTCTGTGTATGTGTAGAACCACAGACGAATTCGCGAACCACCATGGACGCCTCCACCTCCTTCTGCCCCGGGATTCACAGACTCTGCCCTACCAGGACCAGAAGTGCAGGCTGCCCCGCTTCCGCCTGGCGTCTATACGTGGGATCTGGGATCCGAACTCAGGACCTTCCGCCTGCAAGGCGGAGGCTTAACCCCTGAGCCACCTCTCCAGCCCTGTTTTTATATTTTACTCAATAGTTTCACTGGTCTTTAAGTATGGCTTTAATGAACATTAACTTTGTTTTTGAGGTTGAAGTACAGGACTCTAATTTCAGTCACCTTCACCTGTGTACAGATTTTTTCAAGAGAATTACTGAAAAGTTTGACTTTTTTCCAATTTCATACATTTGTCAATGAACAGTTGACTGTGGATATGTGGATTTATTTCTGGGTACTTTATAATGTACTCTACAAAGTTATCTATAATGCTGGTCTTCTCTCCCTGTCTTGCATGCTAAGATTATCGTTTTCAAGTTTTGGTAAGCTCTTGCCAGGTGGCTCAACATGTAGATCTCTTGTCATGCAAATTCTGTCATACAAATTCTTGTGTATATTTTGAGTCAGGTGATTGAGACCTCTAAGCTTGATATTGTTTGTTCAATATTGCATTGATTCTTGGGGATTTTTCTGCCTTCAAATGAATTTTAACATCACTTTTTCTAGTTCTACCAAAAAAAGGCTTTGTATTTTGATGAGAATTGTATTGGATATGCAGATGGCTTGGGATAATATAAGCACCATGGCAATCTTGGTTCTTCCAATCCTGGAATGCAGGAGGTCTTTCCATTATTTCGTGTCCTCTTTCATTCATGTTTTCTAATTTTCACCACAGATGTCTTTATCTTGCCCGAAGTTATTATTAGCTCTTGCATTTTATCTTTAAAGTTATTACAGATAGGTTTTTTATGATTTTTTTTCTCAGTAAAACTAGTATGTGGACTTTTGACTTATCCCTTAACTGGACCAAGAATCTATACTGACTGTGAAACTTTCCAGGAGCTTCAATTATTGTTTTTCTTGCTATCAGAGTTTGCCGGGGCTCTGCCATTCATTATTTCTCTTGAATAAATGGACTCTTCTCCCCACACTTGCTAACTAGATGGCCATGGTCACGCAAACTGTTTCTTTGTCTGCTGATTCTTTCAGTATCTCATTCAGACAGGTTAGAGCCGCTTTCTTTCTCTATTCAGCCACCTTGGGATATCCTCTAATGCTTTTTAGAACAGCATAGTTGCTCTCAAAGCTTGGCCAATATTTAATTATTTAGCAGCTGACTACTTACTTTTCATATATATATTTGGTACTATCTTGAAACTTTTTATCCCATGAATAAGACATTACACTGGATAGGTGAAACCACTGTAACCTCCAAAGATGGCATGTCATCAAACATTTGTAATCTTAATGGAACAACTGATAGGTAACTCATAACCATATTTAAACAGCCAACGATGAGTTCGTTACAAGGAGAGATTCGGTTGTGTTTAAAGACTCCACAGAAGGTGCTTGATGTGGATTTTGACAATTTGATAAGCTCTTGCCAGGTGGCTCAACATGTAGAGCTCTTGTCATGCAAATTCTGCCAGGAAAGTCTATTATATTTAATAAAAAAAACATTGGCTTCAAAAGTGCACTATTATACCCATACCTGAAAAGTAAACTTCATTTTCTAAGCTATATTTTCTTTTTACTTTTTTATGTCTCAGGATTGCATTTTATTTGCATGGGGTCTTTCTTGAATCTAGATTTTCCAGTTGCTGGGAGCAATTTTCACCCATTTGCACATGCACAAGGTATTTTGTTTAAAGAGCTATCTTTTTTTTTAATCATTTAGCTAATGGCCTGTTTTCTGAATAATGGTATTAGTGAGCATGAACATTCTTCATACATCGCAAGAGTACTTGAATTTCGCTCCAGGGAATCAGGTAGTTCATGCACAATTTCTTGCATTCATCATATTGATCGATATGGAAACTCTTCTGAAGGCATTGATTTATGTTGGATAATAAAAGACTAAATAGAATCATGGATAGAAACATAAACACAGGTACTGCTTGTTCAACACTGGCTACATGAATTACCAATAGTTAGTTATTATTCTGGCCTAGTGATAATTTAGGATCTAACCACTAAAAAGTGAGAGTACATTGTAGAATATGTTGAAATCAGGTGCTATTCTTACTAATCCTCTAAATAAGTGCTTAGAAACAAATTTCAGCAGCTGAGAAGGTGGCTCATTGGTTGAGAAGCTGGCTTGGCAAGGAAGAAGATGAGAGTTTGGATCTCTAGAACTCACATAAATTCTGGTTGGACATGGTATCCCACTTGTAATTCTAGTCTCAGAAAGTAAAAACATGCCATTACCTACAGCAAACTGGCTAAGCAAGACTGGCTATATCCAGACCATCAGGTTTGATTGCTTCAGTAAATAAGGTAGCAGTGGAGGAAGATTTGCTATATTAACCTAGGGCCTTCATGTGCACACTCACTCATGTGCATGCCTATCTGCACACACACTTGTGCCTATACATGTGAGCATGCATACAACACTTAGGCATAAACATAGCCACACACACAAATAAATAAGAATAACTTTGCAAGACAGATAAGAAAACCAAAAAAGCATGTTGACACTAAAGGGACTTAACTCATCTAAATTTTGAAGTCTCAAGTCAGTTATGGTGAAATGTTGCTATTCAGGATTATGGAACTCTGTTGAAGAATGGCGTCATATTTGTGGAGTCTCAAGGATGATCAGATACAGAGGTTTCTGACCTTAAGAATTGCATGAATTTAAAAACAGTCCCCTTCTCAAACTAAATTATTCAAGACTCTGGAGGTTGACAGAATCCCTAGACAGAGTGATTGCTTAAAAATGGTACTATGGAAATTTATGAATATGTATATTTTTGTATATTATCCATTCATTCATTCAAAAATGTTGATATACAAGCAGAACACATTAGTTTATAAACTTAGCTGTAAACATTGATGCCACATCATGCCAAGATCAAATTAACTTATCTCAGAGAAGACAGCTGGTCTTAAAACAGAATTCTCACCCATGAGTCCTTCTGAGTCCTTCACATTGCTTTCCCTGAGTGTATTTTCTAGGTATGTAATCATGGACTCCACAGATAGCCACTGCACTTTGTGGAATTGTTGATGCTGTGGAGCAGCTGTGGGCTGACTAGAGGGAGGCCTGAACCAATCCAATCTCTCTCTCTCTCTCTCTCTCTCCTGTCTGTCTCTCTGTCAGCTCTGAAGAATATCATCTGCTGTGGAGCTCTATAAACAGGAGATAGATGGTTTAAATGACCTCTGAATTTTTATCTCAAGTATCAATAATGACAGCCCTTCTAAATAGCAAATAATTTCATTATGCATGTTAGTTAAATATAAACCAGACAGATATTCTTTTATTCATTTTGAAGTAGAGTAGGACAAGCAAGTCAATCAATGTGGTGATATATTGTGTAACTGACTGTGAATACACGATCAACCTGACCAAAAAAGAAAAGATGTGATAATTCCATCTGAACTCTTACATTGTGCTAACCTTAAAAACCACACATTGACTGCTTCATTTTGCCTAGTTTTACTTGTTTGAATATTCTCACTCTTTATCCGCTGTTAACATTTCAATTGTCATTATCACAGAATTCTGTTTTATATTTACTAATCTTTGTGAAAAGATAATTTTAATTTCTGGAAAGATAATTTGTAAGTTCCTTGAGAAGACCCTTGTATATTTTTTTTCTTTTTAAACATATAATATTGAAAAAGATCACACATTTCTAAAATGTCAACTAAGATAAATATAGATGTTTTGTTTATAAAATAATCAAAACAAGCATAAATATTATTTATATAATTTTCCTTTAGACAGTTTATAATAAAAATATTTCTTAATGTTCATATTCTCCAAAATAAGTTTTGGATATATAGGATATTCTAGCAAAAGCAATTAAAGTGTAAAAGTAATGAATGAATTCTAATAAATAAATGAGATAAACATCCTTAAAACCCTGGTAGGATTAGGGATATATTTTATCAGTGAAGTAGGGTTCTGGATTGTACATGATTTTGTATTTGATTCTCTGCACTAGAGAACAAACTAACAAAGATAAAAACAAAGCAAAGCAAACCATTATCAACAACCAAAACCTGACTGGCATTGGGTCAGGAATATAAGATGAAGACTGCTGGCATAAGTAACAAAAATTGATTTTTTTTTGACTTCTTTTCCACCCTGCGCCTGGAAAGGTGATGTGACTGGGCCAGCACCGGCCTCACTATGTCTGCTGATTTCAGTTTTTAGAGTCTGTTGACTGTTATCTTGCTGCTTATATGTACGTGTGCTTATATCCGATCCTTGGCACCCAGCCTACTGGACAGAAATAAAACTGGACTATTGGGAATATATTGGAAATGTGCCAGAACTGGTGAAGGAAAGAGTCCTTATAGTGCAGTGTGCTGCATAGTGACGGCCTCTTCATGCAGTAGCTTCAGAAAATGCTGGCATTTAGTTGCCATCAGATGTCATTATGGTAAAGAATGACTTGCCTGTATAAATTTGTGGGAAGAACGGTTGGTCCTTTTATCTCTGCACATTGAATAGGATAAATTTCCAGATGCTGTTCTCTATTTTTTTGTTATTAGACCAATGATCTGTATAAGTAATTAAGATGTTACCATTTAATGTGCAAAGTGTTTAATAGTCTGTAACAATCAACCTCAGTACTTCATTCTAATATTATATTCTGCAATGTCATTCTGTTGTATCAGATATCAGTATTTAATAAGTTATCTTGATAGCCTATAGTAGTAAACAAAACTGGTAAATGACACATACTCCTTTTACCATGACTTGCAAATGATAAATCTTTATAGAATGAGAACTTTTGGACACTAGCATTTTGTATTGCAAGAGAATGTTCAATTTTTTGAGGACTAGATTCATATTCACGCCATTTTGACTGTCATCCAGATTACCTCTATTTTTAATAAATTTCATAGTTTTTACAGGTTTTTAAAAATATTAAAAACAAACTTCTACAGTTCTGAAACAGCAAGATAAATGAGATGTGATTTAAAAATAATACTGGGAAATATTCATGTTTGGTAAGATGCAGCTTCTGGTCAAGTTTAGACATGCACGATTCAAGCAAGAATGTGAACAGCTAGCTCCCTTTCTCAGAAAAGGAGAGTGCTGACTCGGAGTAAAAAGAGCTAAACAGAACAATCACATGTGTTTCATTCTTTTAGTGTCAAGTCTTCCAAATAGAACATTTATTGTAGTTGTCCTGTGTGAAGTGTACTTTTTGGTTTGTTTCAACACTGCACTTTAAATCTAGTTTATGTTCTGTCAACTTAAACTGGAACCTCTTATGTAACTTTGTGTGATAAATCTTGAATCAACATAATCTGTGTGCTGTAGTCTAAGTGTCTTTGACTATTGAAATTGGAGTAAAAACTTTAGTAATTTTTATTACTGGCAAGAAAAATATTGAGAATAAACTTAAATATTTTACAAAAAATTGCTTTTTTTGAATCTCATATTACACTGTGACCAATGTAATTGTGAGTGTATCAGAAAAAATCATGCTGTGCATATGTAAACAATACATATGAATGATACAAAAAATTGAACTTTTATAAAGAAACTTGAGTATCCCTATAAATAATGAAAAATAAGTGCATAAAATCAGATTAAGGCATTTACACTTTCTAGTGATCAACATTCTTAGATATGGGATAGATGAAGGTTAAATGGTTTAGTATTTCCACAACACAGTTTCATAAGATGTGTTAAAAAACAAACAAAATAGAATTATCTTCACCATTTCATCTGTAGACTCCATATACAGAATTAAGATGCAAGTAGTAGAGGGAATGTATTGTGCATATTTTATTTATTTATCCTTTGACAGTTTTATACATGCATTCAATGGATTTAATTCTTTTTACCCCATAGTACCGATCCTTTACTCCCTCCTCCCATTGAGAATTTTCTTCCCAAACAATCTCCCTCTGACTTTCCTCTCTTCGTCTCTGTGTATATGTGTGTATGCTCCACTGAATTTCATCAGGGCTGCCTACAGTAGTGCCATAGACGATGCCTGGACACTTGATGGAACATGGACACTGTATCAGTGGGTATACCAAGGAAGAAACTAGCTCCTCTTTCATACCCCGCATTTATCCTCAGTAGTCTCTCAGGAAGGGTAATGTCTCATGAGATATCTCCCCCTTCCCTGATGAATGTTGACAACCCAGATCTTGGGCTAGTCTTGTGAAAGTAGACACAGCTGGAGCGAGTTCATGGGTGTGGCATCCCTGTCTTATCTAGGAGACACTACTTGGCAGCATTTCTCCTCATTCTTGTTTCTTACATTCTTACAACCTGTTCAGCAGTCTTGCCTGAGACTTGGGTTGCAGGGTGATATAGAGAGATGTCCCACACTCCACAGCCATTTATTTCCTGCATTTAAGCAGTTTTGATTCTCTGTATTTTGTGCATTGCATTACAAAAGGCAGCTCCTTGGTTTAGGGATGAGCTGTATGGATCTATCCTTGCAATGGTATTTAGACTGCAGTATTATGCCATGGCAATATAACAACACAATAGTAAGTTGTTCTCCACTAGGGGTTGTGTTCTCCCCGTCCACAGTTTCTTAACATCATTTACAGCTATAAGTTCCTTACTCAAAAGTAACCATAAATCCTATAAGAAATCAGTGGTTGCCCTCCTAATTGTATCATTCATATCATTATACCAATCCTTTCAGAGTGGACATTATCGTAGTTTTCAGGAGTTGTAGTTTGGGAAGACTGCTGATAGCTTCTCCCCCAGAAGCCTGCATGCTATATACTAGCACTATGAATGACACCTATGACAATGAGGGAAAAGAGGGGAAGCTTCCCAGTCCATTCCAGCTTGTTTTCATCATGTCCTATGATCAATGTGTGTGGCATCTTCGGCAATAGGGTCTTGTTATCTGGTTCTGTTGGGCAAACAAGAACAACAACAAATGCCTGCATTGTTGATGGGGACTTCAGAATAATGACAACTTAAGGTTATCACACACCTGGTTCTGAGAGTTTTATCTAATTACCTATGGCTTCTGAGAGGAGAATCTCAGGACAATTTCTATTATCCCTTTCCTTCCCCTGTCTGTGTACCCCCATGCAAGGAATCTAGACTCACATCTTTTTTAAAGTGTATTTCTAAGTAAGTGTGGACCCTAATAGGTCTGTTTCTGGCTGCACCATGCTTTCTAGTGTTATTTATTCCTGCATCTGCAACTTCTCTTTTTCCGCCTTTTACAATAACAATGCAGCAATCATTTCTTTATATTTTTTCTACTTTCTTTTAAAGTTATTTCATAATATTTCTTTAGGGAATTTATTGTATATTTTTGTAACAAAAGATTAAGTGCAAAAATTCCATCTGTCTGCCTATCATTTGTTTATATACCATCAACCATTTACATACCATATCTACAGCTAGTGCTGTTGAATGAATATATGTCCCTTTTTTGTTGTGAGTGACCATAGCTTTGTTCACCTTATATTATGCAGAATTATGAAATTTATTGCAGAACATAGTAATGACTTTTTTAGGAAAAAAACAGTGGTTTTTGAATTGTACACTTGGGTCAAATGACAACTATAGTTCTCTTACCACCTGGCTTGGTTCAGCTCCTTCAGAGTGTCAATTCCCCTACTAGATACTAAGTTTCCCAATACCTTTGAACTTGTTGTTAGGGTTAAATCAAATAAACTGTGTGGAGATTCTGGCAAAGTTCCTGGTGCTCAATAAATGACTGCTATCCCATAAAATTAAACCTTTAGAGACAATGGCCAGTTAGCTTTAAATTGAACAATTGGTTAGTTGATATAAAACTCTCTGCATGTATTCATATAACTGATCCAGAGACCTTGTTGTGCTTTGTGAATTGATGGCCTGTACATATGTTGGGTGCTTGAAATTATCCACTTTATCTGCAGAAGGCGGGGCTGTAGTTTCCAAAGGCTGGGCTGATCTTTCTGCTACTCTGCCTTCACTGCATAGAGACCTTTGACTAATACTCTGTTTGGTGTGATTTCTTCACATATTGAAATCCCTAGCCTGGGGCTAGTTAGGGGAATGATGATGTAGGGTTAATGCCTCTTCTTAGTTCTGTACTAACAGCTCTGCTGACAGGAAGCAGAGTGAAGAAATTAGATGTAGGAAAAAGGAGTGTCAATGTCAGCTTTCCAAATATTTCCTTATAAATGTTCCCAATAAAGACACACTCTCTGAAGTCATTCTTAACATTTTTCCTTTTCTTTTTAAATTAGGCTTGACACTTATTCTTTATTATGTTATTCTCTCTGTGTTATTCTCAAATATTCCCAGCTTCTATGGCTTTGCTGAATTTCTAGTGAAATGCCAAAATCTGTTCCTCTTTTTCTCTCCTTGGTTGGGTATTTCTTAGATGTGTATAATGGACTCTGAGAGGTTTGCTCATAAGTGGGGACAGTGGGCAGTCTTGGTACAGAACTGCAAATAAGATGCTGTATCTAAGCTCCCTCTTCCCTGTGACAGATGAACTGGATCAGGTCTGGGTGACATGGAGCCTGTGGGACCCCAGTATTTTTAGCACGTGGCACAGCAGAAATGCTCCAGAGACACTGACCAATCTGCAGGTGAACTGCTGTGAAACCTTTTAGGTTCTGTCTGTAGAGCCCCAGCACACTGAGAGGCTATGTGCTGTAAACCAGTTTGTAAATATCATCTTTCTTCCGGCCAAGTATTATCCCAACCTGGGTCCCTACAGCCTACCTCAAACACTCCAGAGCATTTGTGCCTGAACTTGAATTCCAGCACCAGATTTCACATATGTAGGCAAAACTTCCAAGATCTGACAAGAATAATCTGAAATCCGGAATGCCTCTGGTTGCAAACACACAGTGTCAGGGACATAGAACCTGTACTGATTCTCAGTAGGATCATCAAGTATGGACACCGCTGCCTGCTCCACAAAGCCATCTTGGCAATTACAGATAGCTTTTTTTTTCTATCACTTTTTATTTTTTTCCCTAATCATACAAGCTCAATAGGTTCCCTGTCTTCTCTTTCCCTCCTCCCCTTTCCAGTTGTCCCTCCTTGCATTCTTCCCACTTTCCCCCTTCCTTTCACCCCACTCCTTCCCTCCCTCTTGCCTCATGCCTCCCCCTTCCTCTCTCTCATCCCCTGGAGCATCCTTTTGTGTGAACTCCTAACTTCCTCTGAATCCTCCAACCTAATGAAGGGTAAGGACTCAGTGGCAAAGCCCAGAGCCCCTTCTTGGGCTCCCAATTAGTATAAGAATTCTATTATGACTGTTAATCCCTTGCCCTAAGGATCCTACTGCCTGGACCCTTCTCCCCTGTAATCCATGCTAGACTTTGGTGGGGGGGGGTTGACATGTCAGCCATTGTACAGGTCAGGCAAAGCCCAATTCTGGCTGCTGCAGCCCTAACTTGAGTGGAATATCTTGCATATTGTTGTTTTTCCCCATCTTTAGGCTCTTACAATCTTGTCTTCCCTCTTCCACAAGGTTCCCTGAGTTTCAGGATGGGAAGAGATTTGGCTGGACAGATAGCTTTCTTGGCTGGGCCATAGACACCTATTTGTCCTGTCACTCAAGTAGTCATCTTGTGTTTTTCTAATTGGCAGAGGCTAAATGAATGAAATTTTCTCAGTTAAAGGTGCAAATGAACTCGGAGACTAGAAGTAAAAGGAGCAACTTGTTGCTTCTGTTACTATCCACCCATGTAGGGGAGCAGAGGCAGCCAAACCCCTCAGTTTGAAGGACAGCTTTTGTGACTTTGTCCCCAGATGTTGGAAGCAAAGGGATGCTGGGCAGCAAAGCGCTGGACACAGAGCATTGGTGGAAGGTAGCACCACCATTCCTGGGTCAGATTAGCTCACTCACTTCTCAGCTGTCACTCATCTCCTCAGAGTGGAACAGACCTGCTTTGGGGAAATGCTCACCATGACACGGCTTGGGGTATTTCAGAGTCTTACTGAAGAGTTGCTCTCTGAAATCTCCTAGGAGATCTCTGGTTGATAAAGTAGGTTCTTAGAATACTGGCAATATAGACTGGTGTTAGTAGTTTTCCATCACTTTGTTTAACTGCCAGAACAACTTATAGAAAAATATTTATTGACTTTTTTAAAATTTATTTTTAATTCTTTGATAGTTTCTACTATAAATACAATGAATTTAAATAGTTTTGCCCCATTTTGCCCAGTTCCATTCCCTCCTTCTCCCAGTGAAAATCTTCTCAACCAGTCTCCCTCCTACTTTCATGTCTTTTTGTGTATGTGGCCCATTGGGTTTCCTTAGAGTTGCACATCCCAAAATGTGGATGACATCAGTGGGTATACATACCACTAAAGAAAGGGGCTCCTCTTCCTACAGCCAGCATTAACTCTCTATAATCCTTCAGTGAGATGAGTTCCTCATTCATTCCTCGACCTGTGATTAGGCGCAAAATCATGTGCACATCTTGTGAAAGTAAACACAGCTACGGTGAATGTACATGGGTGATACAGACCTCTTCTCCAGAAGACATTTTTTGATAACACTTCTCTCCACTCTCTGACTCTTAACATTTTTTATGCCCCCTTTTCTGAGATGGTCCTAGAGCCTTGGCGTCACTTGTGATTTCTACATTCTGGTTATGACTGAGTACACTGCAGTGTATTCTCTGCTTTTTGGCCAGTTGTGATTCTCTGTATTAGATGCCTTCTAGATAAAAGGAGGCTTATAGGTTAAGGGCTGAAAGCTGACCTGATCTATGTGTACAACGGTGAGTATTTAGTTTTAAGACAAGATTTATGTATCATCCACATAGAACTAAGCCAGCCTAATCTCCCCCCATCCTGAAGCTCAGGGACATTTGCAGAAGAGGGGGTGGTAAGATTGTAAGAGCAAAAGGATGGGGGGGAGCAATGATTTGAAGAGTCTTCACACTAGTTAGGGCTGAAGCAATCATAATAGGACTTTGCATGCCCTGCGCCATGTCTCCGTCACACTATTGACCTCACAAAGTCTAACAACGGCTAAAGGCACCAAGATCCTTGGAGGCAAGGGATTGATGGCCACAGTAGTGTTCCTATGCTTAAGGGGAACATGAGAAAGGGTTCAGGGAAATGCCACTGGGTCCTTGTACGTCATCAGAAAGGAGGACCAAGAGGAGAGTTAGGCATACACAATAAAGGACTCTCTGGGAATTGGGGGGGGGGAGGCACTGGGAGATGGGGTGGGCGGGAGGGGGAGCAGGGGGTTCGGGGGAAGGAGGGGGGGAGGGAACTGGTCTACCTATTAGGTTTGTATGAGCGGAAATAATAATAAAAAATGTTAAAAAAAAGATTTACGTAGACTAGGCTGGGCTTGACCTTGCCATGAAGCCAAGAGGAACGTGAACTTCTCATCCTTCTCTCTCTACTTCTGTTTTGGTATTAGAGGCACCCACCACTTCTCTAAGCCTGAAGGATTCAATTTGACTCCATGACTCTCAGCAAGTATCAGTCTCATGACAGAAGTGCCGCGGCAGAGCTCAGGGGGACTTGAGGAGCATGTGACCCACACAGGCTCTTCATATCACCATGGACCAGGTGGGGGCAGGGCACACTCTTCTCACTGATTCCAAACTGTTTTCATTGCTAAACACTTCACACACATGCATCATGTAACATAATGGGAATAGTACTGAAGGATAAGCTGTCTTATGTTGCTTATTTAATAGCTTTATTGGCATATAATTACTTATAAACTTACATAGTTAGTGTAATGTCTTTCAGTGTATTCGCGGAGTGGTGCAGTTACCCATCCCAGCCAGCTATCATTTCGGACATTTCCAAGACTCTTAAAGAAGCCACAATTCATAAACATTCATTTGCCACACCCTGCTTCCCTCTGTTTCTTCTGGCATTATCCTACTTTCTTCATCTATAGATTTAGTTTTTTGATGAGATCATGCATACTGTGTGTTTTCCGACTAAATTCTTTTACTGGGAAAAGTAATTCTAAGATTTATCTGAGTTTTGCTGTTTGTTAATATTTTGTCCTTTTGTAGCCCAATAATATTCCATTGAATGCCTAGGCCACAGTTTGTACATGGACGTTGATAATAGTAGCTAACCTTATTTTTGTGGACTTCTTTGGGAAGTTCCTGCTGATTTAATTACATTTATTTTTATTTTTTAGGATTTCATGCATGAATGCAATTAATTTATGTCATTTTCACCCTTTATTACCTAACCCCGTGCCCCCTCCTTTTCTCAGTGAAAATCTTATTTCCAACTAGTTTCCTTCCTGCTCTCCTGTCCTCTTGTATGTGTGGGCCCATGTGCTTCATCTGGGTGACTTTTGATGGCATGTGCCTGAGAGCTTGCTGGAGCGTGGATGGTGCACCAGTGGGCATTCCACTGAGCAGTGTACTCCCACTCCACACTTTACTCCATCCTGCATTAGTCTTAACAGCCTGGCATGGAGGTGTGGAGTCCCTTCAGAGTTTTCCAATTCTATGGTGAACCATTGACAGGCACAACCTATGTAGATCTCGTGGAAGTAGACACAGTTGCACGGAATTCATGGATGCATGTCCAGAAGACATCCTCTGGCTCCCCCATCCCTCCCCACCTTCAGACACATATATGCTCACCACCTCTCATGTACTATGTTCTGTTTTTGCTCATTTTAAAAGCTCACAGGGAAAATGTAAATCTAAACAAGTAAAAACTCTCTAAATGTAAAAGCTTTTTAAAATAAATTCTAGATACTAATTTCCCAAACCAAAGTGTGTGCTTTGCAAACATGTTTTCCGATTCTGTGTGACGTTATCATATCTTCCTGTTTTCTGTGAAGCTTTTTTATTTTCTTGATGATCTATTTTGAGGCAAGCAAATTGTTGATTTTTGATGAAACTCACATCATCACAGTTTTTGGTTGCTTGTGATTTTGAGGTAACATAGAATAAACTATCTCCTAACCCATGTTTATAAAGATGTACTCTTTCATTTGAATGAAAGAGTATTAAGACTTTTAGCTAAAATTTGAATATGCGATCATTTTTGTGTGAATTTTGGTTTATGACATGAAGTAAAGGTTCATTTTCATTTCGTTGAGAGTTGACAGCCAGTTTTCCATTGCTATTTGTTGAGAAAGAGTATGTATAAATATATATGATATTAAATCATTCAATGAATGTGGTACTTAGCAATATCTCAGTTCTTTCTTTGACTTACTTTCTGTCTTTTATTTACTTGCTTCAATCTGTGTTTTGTTCCCTCTGTGAAAGTCAGAAACATGTCAGTTTCATTTACCTCTATGACATAGGGGAGAAGGTGGAGCTGGAAGAAGAACAGATGCCAGGGTCTTGAACCTTTGCAGGAAAAATTCAGCAGATCCTTGGTGGCCTGACAGGCAAAGCATTGCATTTGCTCTTTGTAGCCCTTCTAGTCTCTTCTTGATTCAGCACTTTGTCAAGGCCGAGAGACAGCTCAATGCCGAGGCAACCCAGAAATATCCTCTTTGTAAAACAGCCTCCTAGGGACCCAGCAAGGCAGGAGGTGTGGAAAGTGGGTGTGAAGGAGCTCATGGAAGGACATGAAGCTGATATGCATATGCACCAAAAACATTTGTGCCAATGAGTTCTCTCTCTTTCTTCTTATTTAAGAAAAAGAAAAAAAGCTCAATGATGTCATGCCTGTAGGAAAAATTATGTCTGAAATTTCTATTCCAGGACATTCCCAGGAGGCTAGAGGTTTCCCCTGTGTTTGTCCCTAGTGGATCCTGTCTTCAGAAAGACCCTGCTCTAGCTGTGATGTGCCCCCTCCTCAGGGGCCTCATGGAAGCTGTGGGTGGCAGTTCCTGCAATGTTGGTGGTTGTCTGAACTCTTGCCACAGCTGAAGGAAGTCGCTTCAAAAGACACCATCATTGCCACCACCATCATCACTGATAAATGGAATCAGAAGGTCCTGCATCAGCCCAGACTGTCCCTTAGCATGTCCCCAAGTGTCATTCTGCACATTTCTCTTTGAGTGGATCTGGATGATGACTGGAGATTCTTACCCAAGCAGTCACTCCTTGAGGACAAACTCATACCTTAGAATTGGAAATGCTAAAGAGAAGGCAGAAAGCTGCTTGCCTTACAAAGAAAAAAATCTGAATTCAATCTCCAGAAGCCACATTAAAAAATTCCTGGAATTGGGGGGGCTCAAGAGATAGCTTGGGGGTTAAAGCTTTTTCTTTTAAGCAAAAGGACCTGAATGTGGATCCCAGATCCCATGTAAAATCTCTGGGTGGAAATGGACCTATTTTGCAAGTCCAGTCCTGGACAGCAGAGCTTGTGAAACCTCAGAGAAAAGCAATAAGGGGGCAGTGCAGCCCTGGATGATAAGCATATGCACTCCAATGTATCCTTTCGTGCACACACGCACGCACGCGCGCGCACACACACACACACACACACACACACACACATAAAATTGGACTTGGGGCTGTGCTTGCCACAGAAACAACATGAATACTATTTGGATCTCCACAGTCCACATAAAAAAAATGCTGTGTGTGTGTGTGGCAGCATACCTATAACTCTAGACCTAGAAAGTAGTGTCTGAGAATTCTCAGACGAACCTGAATGAGATGCCTCAAATTTAATTAGATACCCTGACTGAAAATAGTTACGTAGAAGAGTGCATGGGCACGTGCAGGTGAAATCATGTGAGTTCACATCGCACACATGTATGCACGCCTGCTGCAAACTCAAATACATGCATGCACACACTCTATACAGAAATAAATGTGGTAAGTAAAAAAAAGATCTAGGCATGGTAGTACGAGTTTATGATCACAGTGCTGGAGAAGATCAGTAAATGACCAACTAGCATAGCCTTGTTTGTGAGCCTGTATTCCAGGGAGAGACCTTGTCTCAAAGAGCAAGGTGATGGTCCCTCAGGAAGGACATCTGAGGTTGTTTTCTAGCCTTCATGTATATTCACCCACTCACTTGAAGAGAGAGAGAGAGAGAGAGAGAGAGAGAGAGAGAGAGAGAGAGAGAGAGAGAGAGAGAGAGAGACTAGGGAGACATAGGGTTTATTTGAAGGGAAGAAATGTGGGTGTGGGTGTTTCCCATGGCTTATCCATGTGTTTCATCTAGTTCCTATTTGATCACTTTTCAGTTTGCCCTCAGAAGAGAAGATAATTAATAATCCTTGATGTGCTGAGAATAGACTGACTCAGCTAAATTTGCATTTTCCTTCCATGATGGTCACATGATTTCAGTCACATTGAAACTTTTACCACTAAGGCCAGTGACTACATTTAGTTATCTTATAGTACATGAGTATTTCATTTTTATGATATACTAAGAGACCATTATAATTTGACTCCTATATCTACATTGTAGTATATTTGAGCAGGTAAGGCCCTTTGGGCCTCAGTTTCAATATTTGTAAAAAGAAGCGAATAGTTGCCATGATACGACAAACAAAGATTGATGTTCCCAACAGGCTGGATCCAGAGTACTGTCCCCAGGAGATCACTGTTGTCAACGAGATCAACATTCATTGATGACTTGCTCTGTCAGTGTCCTAAGTGTGGATTCAGGGCTTCTCAATCAATTTTTCTTTACGTAGGGTTGTATATGGGAACAGAAGTTAATTTTAAGATTTCCAGTGAAAGCTCCAAATTCAAAAAAGCATAGTACTGGCATAAATTTTTCTCATGTGTAAAAGGAGATAACAATTCACCCTGAGATTTTGGTGAGGTTTGGGACTAAAAGTATAAAAATTCCACAGTACTAGGTATTCCAGAGATGGTAGTTTTTCTTCGTTTTCATAGTTACTCACATTTTTCTAATGACCCCTACATTTGATAGAGTATCAGGGAGAAGATGGTCCATTTTCTGGTGATACTGGCTTGCCAGCACCTACCTCTGCTATTGATTTGTTTCTTTACTAATATAATTAACACTAAACATTGAACACTACGTAAACCTGTTTGCTTTCTCAAGGTGGAGTGAGAAATAGTGACAGTTATGCCAAGAACCTTTAAAATGAAAGCTAAGAAAAACAAAAACAAGTCTCTGTGGAGAAGTGAAAGGGCAAGCCAAGAAGGGATGAGATGGAGGAGCGAAAGTTTTCTGAGATCTGTGACAGAATTCCCTTGCTAGCTTGAAAATTCATGGGGAACATGGGCTGCTGGGTAACAGCATCAACTTTAGGTTCAGACTGTCAAAGTTTGAACCTTGACTTTCATTTTGTAGCTTTGGACTAGTGATTTATCTGGACCTCAGATTCTTTACTTGAAAAGTATTATAGTTATCTCCTTAGACTTGAAGGATTATTTTTTCCCTTCTATATGACAATATTTTTTAAATATTGGGACACTAATGGGGACTTGGAAACACTACATAAAATAGATGTGGCCAGGTGCCTACATATCTATTTAGTAGTACAGAAGTTTAAGGGAAACTGTATATGAGTATTCATGAATTTTGGGGGTAAACTTTCCTGTTTTTAGTCACTGGCTAAAACACAGATGTTACCTGGGACCTTTTACCCCATAGAGATTATGGTAACTTTATCTGAATGCCATAGTATTCTACAATTAGGATGTCTTTTCCTTGACATTTGAAGATGTCTGTTACTATAGTAATGACTGGAAATTATTCCTTAAGTTTATTTACATGGTATGTAAAGAAAAAAGTGAAGGTAAATGTTTCCAGATATGAGGGTAGCTTTTTGTGGGAGTAAAAACCAAGCTCCTTTTGCCCACCTTAAACTTCCACTCCAGCCACTGTGCACTCTCAGGTAAGGCCAGAATGAAGATGTAAAGAAAAGTGAAAGAAAATACACATACATTGATTCTTTTTTAAGGAACTCGTCAGACATTGTAGGAAGGAACATATTCTGCCTTCTATTTCACTGGCCATGATTTAACCTCAGTGGCTCATCCACGTCCAAGAGAGGAATAAAAATACTCACCCCTCCAAGAATTTATCTGTCCCTGCTCACAAATAATCTCATATCCGCATATGGGCCAGGATGTACATCCAAATCTCTCACCAGCTTTCAGAATAGACATGGTTTCATAGAATGAATATTACCATTGAACAGAAGTTTGAGAATGACAAGCCTCTTGATTTGTTAGGTTTATGTCACTGTTCCAGGCAAGATTCTTTTGTCTATGAATCCCTCATATTTTTCCCATGATTGTTTTGACATTATTGACATTATTGTTTTGTTTAGAAGCCACTGCTTCTAAAATTTGTCTTTTCCTGGTGCATACAAACTTCAGAACCATGTAATTCAGCTCCTTCCATTTTTTTTCTTTAGCTCTATGACATGCTCAAGTAAAGATTCAACAGCCAGTAAAGAGAGATCAATAATATAGACAGCCATCATTCATAAAGAACCTCTTGCATGTCAGGTGCTTCTGTCCCAGAATGTCAATTTTTCTGTCATCCATTGTAACCAATGAGGCAGCCCAGGCTTAAGAGATCACAGCAAACAGTAAAAAAAAAAAGGTACACAGTATCTTCACTTTTCCTGTGGATGAGATATTTATTTACAGAATGGCTCAAAGACTATAAGTGAAAAACCGAGTCTCCTCCAGAATTAGATATTTAAATAAGCTTTATGCTTTATGACGTTTCCATCTAAAAGTCTTCTCTGGAAGGGAAAGCCACTTCATTTACCCACAGAACTAAAGTCATCTACAAATTCTTTCTTCTGTGGACACATTCTGGATTGCCAATGTCATTTTTGAAAGATAGCATTCAGACATGAATCAGCCCATCAAAACCAATGAAACACGTGTCTCGATTGATAAGTTTTTTAATAGTGTACTAGAAAATTTTAATTTGATGCATTTATAAATTTTTTTACATTTTTTAAATTTTTAAAACTTTTTCCACTTGTACAAACTTCATAGGTACCCCAATCCCCTCCCTCCCTCCACATCCCTGGATCCCTTTGCCCCCTCCCCTCTTTTTCCCTTCCTTTCCCCCTTCCCTCCCTTTCTCCCAGTGTCCCCTCTCCCCCATTCCTACAGCATCCTTTAGATTGATAAGACTTTTAAGTATACATGGCTACATCAAAAAAGTAAACTCTTGTAATTTAAAACAAAATTTGTATTCTTAACACTGAGTGCTAAATCTAGCATAAAATAAATATTGAGTGTTGGAAAGAGTTGTGCTATACAGTTTAGAGACAATTGTATTTGGCAGATGCAAAACCTATGGATCTCTGAAGGGTTGCCAGTGGAATTGAAATGAGAATTGCCTCTACTGCCAGTACTGACCTTTACTAACAATAACTGGAGAATGTTCCAAATATCAGCTTGCGTGCTAAGCATATTGCTTTTAATAGCTATTCTTTATTCCCTGTACTAATTTTATCATGTAGTAATTATTATTTCAATAAAAAAGCAAAGACAATTGAAGTTAAGAGAGGTTGGCAAGGATATGCTGTGTAAGAACCAGCAATAAAAAAAATCAAATCCATGTCTCTGCTGACAGAATCCACAGTAGCAAAATTATTGAGTTTTGAAGCATTGCCAACTGTTCCAAAATCCTTAATTCTCATCTGTAAAATAATACAAAGGATCCATAAACTAATCAATGTGTTAAAGATGAAATTAACACTGACATTGAATGTATATAATGTATAATATTGCTTATTATGACTCATTCACATATATATGCATTGATTTATGAAAGCAATAAAATTTATAATGTAGATTAAAGTATGACATACTGATACCACTGTATATGAAAAGTGCCAAAAGGGAAAAAGTAGTCTTCCAGGATTTAAAAACTACTAAGAAGCCACTCTATGCCATGGATGTTTGGAAAAAGTTCTGGCATGACTTCATTGTTTCATAGTTTTCTAAAACATTCCATGAAGAAAAATCTCAGCCAACAGTCATTTGCTCACTTAAACCATCAGTGAGGAGTTATTTTATTTTTATTTATTTATTTATTTTTATTTTTCTGTTCATACAAATATAATAAGAACCCCTGTCCCCTCCCTCCCTCCACCCCTCCCTGGACCTCCCTGTTCCCTCCCGCTTTGTCCCTTCCTTTCCCCCCTCCCTCCCTTTCCCCCAGTGCCCCCTCTCCCCATCTCTGAAGCATCTTTTCATGAGTATATCAAACTTTCCTCTGGGTCCTCCTCTCTGATGAGGTGTAAGGACTCAGTGGCAATTCCTAGAACTCTTTCTTGTGTTCCCCTTAAGTATAGGAACACTATTGTGACTGTTAATCCCTTGCTTCTAAGGATCCTAGTGCATTTAGTCCATGCTAGAATTTGAGGGGTCAATGATATGTTGGTCATTGCGCAGATCATGCAGAGTCCTGTTATAATTGCTTTGGCCCTAACTTGTGTGGAGTATCTTGCATATCATGACTCCTCCTATCCTTGTGCTCTTACAATCTTACCACCCCCTCTTCCACAAATTTCCCTGAGCTTCAGGATGGGGAGAGATTAGGCAGGCCTGATTCCAGGTGGTTGATATAGAGTCTCTGATGTTCTGAATTATGGTTTGTTGATGATTTTTTTTTTCCAGTTCTGCTGCTCCTGCAATGGCCTTGGTTCCATCCTGATGGGTATTGGATGTCATCCCCTGGCCAGAGATAAAAACCTGTTAAATTAGAGTCTTGTTATAAGAGTATATTCAAAGGTAGATGGAATAGAAGTAGGAGACCGCAGTGAGAGAGGGGTCAATCACCCATTTGCAAAATGGTTGCCTTCTATCTGGCAGCCTATATGCCCTCCCCTTCTAGTAAGATCATACCCCATCAGTTGGAAATGATCAGGAAGGAAAGTCTGTGAACTTAACCAGATGTCTCCTTACTTACTTGCAATCCTTGATGCTGGCCTATTTTCTCTGCTGTAACATGGTCCCCTCTGTTTCTGGTGGGGCCCAGTGAGGAGTTATTTTAAAGCTAAGGAGAGATTATTGAAAATATTTATTGGAAATCATTAGTTATGGGAAATTTATTTTTTAAATTTTATTTATTCATTCATTTTGTGTGTGTGTGTGTGTGTGTGTGTGTGTGTGTGTGTGTGTGTGTATCAGAGGGCACATGTGTCCCTGTGGAGGACCAAGGGTGACTTTGGGAATAATCCTGGATTGCTTCTACCTTCTTGTTTCACTCTGGGATTTCCCAGGCTCTGCCCACCAGGGTTGGAAGTGCAGGCTATCATCATTTCTGCCTGGCATTTTAACATGGGACCTTGGATCTGAACTTAAGACCTTCTGCTTGTGAGGCAGAATCTTTTTTTATTATTATTATTTCTGCTCATACAAACTTAATAGGTACACCAGTTCCCTCCCTCCCTCCTCCTTCCCCCGACTCCCCTGCTCCCCCTCCCCTCACCCCTGCTTCCCCATTCCCCAGTGCTTCCCCCCCCTAATCTCTGGAGAATCCTTTAATGTGCATGCCAGACTCTCCTCTGGGCCCTCCTCTCCGATGACGTACAAGGACCCAGTGGCATTTTCCTGAACGCTTTCCTGTGTTCCCCTTAAGCATAGGAACACTACTGTGGCTGTCAATCCCTTGGTGAGGCGGAATCTTTAACTCTGAGCCATCTCTCCAGCCCTGGTTATGGGGAATTTATAGTGATAATATTGTGTCTTTTATTATGTGCTAACTCATTCTGTACATTCCTCTTAGCAACAGAGTTAAATATATATGCTTAGATATAAGTATGAAGGGAGGTGGAGAGGATGGAGAGACAGAACCTACAAAAAGACTGATCTACTTGTTTTTTAAACCTCGATATGCTATAGTTTATACCTTGAGAGCTTCCCAAGGGCCCATGCAATGACATATCCTTATCTCTTGACATTCGATAAGTAGACACTAATAGAAGGAGATTATTATTCGGGACACACCATTAGAAGGATGCTGGAACCCTGCCTGTCTTCTTTCTCTACATTTCCCAACTGACAAAGGCTAAGCATGTTCTTGTACCACATGTTCTTACTATGGTGTGATGTCTTGCTACAGACCCTGAAGCAGCAGGCCAACCAACTCTGGTTGAAACCTCTAAAACTGTGAGCTAAAATAAGCCTTTCTTCTTTTTCCTTCATTACCTCAGGTACTTTGACACAAAGATGTAATACTAACTGTCACAGGACATATTTCACTTTCAGTCTTTTTCTTCTACTCTTGTAAAGGCTTCCTCAGATGTGAGAGTTTATATTTTTGGGGGCAGGTGACTGTATCTAGTCATTAAAAATAGGCTGCCTCAAGAAATTGCCTCTTCCTTTCATTAGCTGAGTATATATATATTTTTTTAGCTGAGTATATTTTGAGGGAAGGCAATTAAAACTCATTCATTCTCTCATGTAAGTTTCTTGAGCAACATCATTCACAGATGATAAGAAAACCTCTAAATTGGGTGCGTCTTAAACCAAGCCTTTCTATCCTGTCCCTTCTATGAAAACATAGCTGTTCCTCCCCGCCAACAAGCTATTTGGGGTCTACAAGTACTACATTCTGACTTGGGATTTAAGGATTGAATTAAACAGGAAAGTCAAATCATCTGCCAAATTAAGTGATTCCAAAAGCAAAGTGAAGTATAGCTTTTTATTTCTCTTGTATTGATATTCTGTGGCTGTGACACATCAAATAGAGAGGAATTGGGTATAAGAAAGCTAATTCTGATTGGATGTAGATTTTTCCCAACAGTGTACTGCACACATAGTGTGCACTCTAATCACCACCTTTTGTTGAGAGACAGCACTGAAGTTCTGCCCAATGCCAAATTCCACATAGGTGGCAAAATGTGAATTTAAAATCCCCATTCCAGATCCGAATATCCTTCACATAAATCATACTGTTTCAACTGAAAGCTTCCATTGGGCAAACAAACCATTCCACAGTGATCTTTGGATCATAGAAACAAATGAAAAGGAGAAAGACTATTTAAAAAAACTGTGCAATTTTTTCAGCTGTTCTTATATAGTCAACCGAATGACTATACAAGGTGAATAAAATATGGAAAAATATATCCTTCTTTGACTGAAATCTTAATCCTGTCTAACCCTGTCAAAGAAAGACTCCAGTTTTCCAATTCTGCTTCTACCAGCTACTGAAGACTATGCATTTGAGTACAGAGTCCTGCTTCCCTCAACACTGATATCCTTTGAGCAGAAGTTCCTTCCTCTCCTCTGATCTTTCTCTTTCTTTTAACTTTATTTATTTATCTATTTATTTAGTGTGTGTTGTGTGTGCGTGCACACGTGTGTGTGTGTGAGAGAGAGAGAGAGAGAAAGAGGGGGGGGAGGGTATTGTGTTTTCCTGTGGAGGTCCAAGGGTGATATTGGGAATCATCCTAGATTGTTTCTAACTAATTTTGCTTTGCTTTGGAATTTCCTAGGCTCCACCCACCAGAACTGGAAGTGCATGCTGCTACCATTTCCACTTGGCATTTTTCTTCATATGGGATCTAGTATTCGAACTCAGGACCTTTTGCTTGTGGGGCAAGAATTTTAACCCCTGTGCCATTTCTCCAGTCCTTTATCTTTCTCTTGATTTCTTATTATTTTTCTTGATTCCCTTTCTAGCCAACAGGATTCTAAAGCTAACAACCCCCATGAACCAGAACAAGTCATAGAGGTGCTAGTTGCAATCCTTGCTTGTTTCAGCTCTTTGTCTCTAAAGCTGGGTCAGTCCAGTTCCACTGACGTAGGATGCGGATGCATTGCTAAGACTCACATTAATCAGAATCTTCTGTTGCTTCATAGGAACCTGAAAACAAGCTGGCTTTCAACCCGTTCACCAGCATAGTTCTTATGACTTTCTTATTTACAGTCTTGTCCTATAGTTCGTCAATGTAGCGTTAGCTCTTATTATCTTGCAGAATGATAAGTGTGAGTCAATTGCTAACTGAAGTTTCAGGACAGCAGAACTTATCTCAGGTTGAGAAACATGATTCTAAAACTGCTGAAATGACTTTTCACACATAGCCAAGCACAGTCTTGCTCTCTTGGGAATTCAGCCATGGAGTAAACATATTTTCATCTAATTAATCATCTCAAAATAGCTCCATATACATTGTTCTAGTATAAGCTGTGAACCTTTGTAAATCAGTATGCTGGCAGCTTTCCACATGCAGAGTGCCTTCTGGTAGCTCTCAGATAGTTTTCCCAAGAAAATCACAAAGTCAACAAGCAACTCTAAGGAAAGGACATTTGACTCACATGTTAAGAGACTATAAATGATGGTCACTGTTTTACTTTGAGAAATATCTAGAAAGTTAATGCCTACAAAGTTTTATAAATGCTGGCTGATTAAAAGCCATACTCCCCCCATTTTTTTTTTAAAGACAGGATCTCATTATGTAGCCTAGTTGTAACTATGTAGGCTCTACACTTAGGGAAATCCTTCTAGAGGTAGGAATTTCAAATGTGTGTCACTAGGTCCAGCAGTAAACCATTTTGCAGAAGTATTTTTGAGAGACATGAAAGTAGACAAGGGAAGCTCTCAAAGTATTCATAACTTGTTCACTTGTACATTTAAAAAAAACATTCAAAACAAGTACACCTTTACATATATGGCTCAACTATCAAGTTACATTCTCTTTTGAAGCATGTGTATTTCTTGTAGGAGAGAAATAAGTGAGTGGGAGAGTGAGTGAAATCTCTCATGGCAGTTTGTCAAAGGTGATGAAGGCATTCACTATGGAGTCCAGAGTTGTAAAAGCAAAGAAGGGGCAGACTTGAGATAGATTTATTTTTAGGTAGAACAGGCAAGAGTTAGGGGTTGAAAGGAAAGAGAGGAGATGACCCCAGAGTTTCAAGGGTGTGAAAAATAAATTGATGGTTCTAATTATCTCTTCCTCTTCCATCACTGTCACAAATCATCTCCAACTGTTCTGTATTCATTTTTGTGTTCTTGTCAGAGTCAAGCACTAAATATCCCATGTGAAACTCAAAAAAGGAGTAGCCTTTGTGGGTGGACCCAGCTCTGACCATCCCCTTCTGCAGAGAATATTGCAGTGCATCCATGCATGGAGTTCCTGGATGCTGTTTCTAGACCATGACATCCACATGCATGGATACTCTGGAGGCTGAGTCTTGCTAGGGAACCTCTCACCTCCATGCATGAAGACCTGGGATGCTGTCTCTGACTTGTGACACCCCCCCATCCCATACATAGATGTCCTAGATGCTGTCTCTTGTCTGTGACTTTCCATGCATGAGATTTTGGATATTATTTCTGGCTTTTGACCTCATCATTCTCCAATTTTACCCCGACAGATTTTTGGAAATGTTCTGATTTTTCTCTGTCTTCCCTATTTCCAGCACACGGTGCATACATTCACTTAATGAGTTTCTATTGAGTTTCTATTTATGAAACAGAAACAGAGATGCTGGTTCAGTTTATGTTGAAATCAAAGTGCTATTCTCCTTTGGTAAATAACGTCGAAGCAGGCCTTTATTCACCCATTCTTCCATCCATAAATCTCTTCACTGAGCTGGGCAACATGCCAGATGAATAATGTGTAAGAGAAACATTGCCTCCAGGAATCCAAGTGAGGTGTGGTCCCTGTGGCTACAGAAGGCATATTCTGTGCTGGAGAGGTTGATGCGAGAGCAGCTAAGCAGGAAGTAAAGTCATGCCAGGAGGTAGTGACAGGTAGCAAGGCAATACTCAGTTGTTGCTCCCCAACTCTGCAGCAGGAAACAGCCATCGACAGGCAATGTGGGAGCCAAAGAGTAGGTTTGTGGTCTGAACCTGTTTCATCCATGGACCTGAATACGAATTTTTCACATGCCACAGAATGCTATTCTTTGGATTTTTTTCTCCCCTTAAAACAAGTAATTCTACTTTTTTGCTTGTGAATCTTGCAATAAAAAGCAGTAGCCTACACTGGCCTACAAACTGTACTGCAGAGTGAGGTAGTTTAAAGAGTGCACACTTGGGCTGGGGACATAGCTTGCTTGGTAGACTGTTTGCCTAGTAGCCACAAGACCCTGGATTTTCTGGGAACATTATTTTTATTCTTCTGGTGTTTTATACATAGTGAATTTATGATATTTTCATACTTTAATCACTGATTCTATTTTCTTTTCCCATTACAATCCTTTTTCTCCTCCATAGATTCCTATATTGTTTGGAGGCACCTTTGAGGCCTCTCCGGCCAACCACTCTCATTTGTTTCTTGTAATATTGTTTAATTGCCTGGGATCTAGTTGGAGCATCATCATAGGGCATTTTAAAAATATTTTAATATTATTTTACTATTTTTGTAAATGAATATAATGAATATATATTTTAAACCTTAATCCCCAATCCCACCCCCTCCTCTTTCCCTTACTACCCTTCACCCCTGCCAGATTCCCTCCTATTTTTAAGACTTTTCACACATGTGGCCCACTGGGTTTCATCTGGTTTGCCCCTGATGTAGTGTGCCTGAGCAATTGCTGGAGCATGAATACTTTATCAGTGGTCCACCACTGAGGAAAGCGTCTTCCTTTTCCTAGCTATCAGCCTTATCCCTCCTCAGTCTCTCGGGGAAGCGTGGCACTTCTTGAGATTGTTCCCCTTCCATGATGAAATATTGATAGGACGATTTCTTTGTAGATCTCATGGGAATCTACATAGGTGCAGTGAATTCATGAATGTAACAGCTCTGTCATGTACAGAAGATACTGTCTCGCCATACCTCTGCCCCACTTCAGGCACTTAGCAATCTTACTTTCCTTCTTGCTTATCATTTCCTGAGCCTTAGAGTGAGAGTGGGGGTGACTTATGTGTCCTGTTTAGGATCAAGCAGTCCACAGTCACTTATTTTCTACATTGTGTCCAGTTGTGATTCTCTCTGATAAATACCATCACAGAAGGAAGCTTCTAGATTGAGTAGCGAGTTCTTCTCTAATCTATGAGTATAATAACAGTTGCTTAAAAGGCAGTTTGACACAGTGTCTTCATAGCTAAACTTTCATAACCTGCACTCCTCCTAGAATATAGGGCATTTTTTGTTTTGTGCTGTCTTAAATGGACTGTCTAAATTTGTTTCTGAACTCAGCGGTTTGTTTGCATATTCAGATTATAAGAGAATTTATTCAGTTTCTTTCTTATCTTTCTGGTGTTTTGAGTCAAACTCCATTTAAAAAGTAATATAAGAGCTGGAGATTTGGCTCTGTGGTAGGACAATTGCCCAGAATATGTAAGGCCTTGGGGGTTCATCTCAATACATGACAACTATTATTTCCTTCTGTGTGCTTTCTTTAGACTTTCTAAAGTAGACCTGGTCATCAATGAAGAAGAGAGAAGTCTGTGTGATTTATGAGGGAGGAACAAGTTGCCCTCAGACAGCCAGATGGCATTTGAGACCAGAATGTGTAGTAGAGCCATTTCACAGAGGACCTTGATAATTGAAGATCTTGGGCCTGATTGTGGGACCATTTTATTCATGAAATGGACAGTGGTAATGGAGATGGAAAAGGTAATCAAATCAAGAGAGATACCAGACACCCTCTGTCTAGTCCTAGCTGTCCAACTAATAGGCAGGGATCAAAGCAATTGATATTCCAGTATCTTCTACTACTGTGCAGATAATAGAGTAGTTCCCCTTTTCATGCAGTCGCTGCCTAGCCCTGCTTTCTGTTTCATGATTTTTCCTTCTCCTCCCATCAATGTAGCTGCGTGGTTCCCACATGTTTCAGCCCTTTCAGGCAGACTGCAGGGAACCGTTCCTTGAAAGCCAGATGCCGCAGATAAGCTCACAGCTGGCCAGATACTGGTGAAAAGGGCTCCTCTGTGCTCCCGCTGAGAAACACCTGCCTCTCCTGGCCACAACCTGTCCCCTAAATACACCCTGGGAACCCCATCTCTGAGCATCCTCTCAGCTCTTATCTTGACAAAATCACCATGTTTTGGGTTTTTAAACTGAAAGATTAAATCTCTCCATGGCTGAATGGGAAGATCCTTTCCTTGTAATTTCTCACCTATATCATTTCTCAGCTGCCTTCACTTAACCTGTTGTATTTAGGTCCCAACTGTAATTTAGAATCATACTCAGTTTCAAAGGACGGCCCTGTCAAATTGCCTCGGAGAGCAGCTTCCTGGGTGAGAGCAGTGAACTGTTGCAAAACTGATCATCTCACTCAATTAGATTTTTAGACCAGCCATATATATATATATAGTATTCTTAGAGACAGAGAAAGAAATCATCTGAAAACTGGAATCAATCAATTATAAGTCTAAATGAACATCAAAGAGGAAGAAATTAAAAGCATTGTGCTTTCTTCTATAGATATGAGTCTAGCAAAAGTCATTTGAGTCCTATTATAGTGTTGAAGTTGCCATTTTGAAATCATTCTGTAAAGCTACGCAGACACACAGGAGGTGGAGGAGAATCCTGAGAGTCATCCAGAAAGGGTCTCAGAGGCACATGGGAGAGGAGGCATGTCAGGACCGAGAGCTAGAGCAACCAGAAAGCAAATGAGGCAGGTTCACCTCATGGGCACTTGCACTAATGTGGAAAGTCTGAAAAAGAATTAGAATCAACTTCAAAAGAAATGGCAGCTCCTGTCAGGGGTCATGTCTGAAGCTGGTCAAGAGTGGATAACTGGACCTGGGGAAATGGCTCTGTGAAGAAACACACTTGCTGTGCACAAATAAAGACTTCATTGCAAATCCGTAGACCTCAAACAAAAAGCCAGCTTAGCTCTGTTCTCTCTCTCTCTCTCTCTCTCTCTCTCTCTCTCTCTCTCTCTCTCTTTCTCAAGTGCCAGGGTTTGCTCCTAGACTAACTCCAGGTCGATAAGAGATCTCATGTCATGAAAAGGAAGAGCAAGGCACCAGATATATTCCTCTGGCTTCCACATACATGCACTATACTTATATACTACACACAGACTAAGAGAGAGAGAGAGAGAGAGAATGGTGAAGTAGTTTGTTTATTTTCCCCTTTCAAATTTCTATCATTTACTAGTAACCGCCCTGATAGCCAAGCCCACTAAGAGCTCATTGCTGAAGGAGTGCCAAAGACATAGATTCTGATGCTGTAAGGGACAGCAGAAGATCATTTTGACAGCAGAATAATATCTTTGACCCAAAAGTCATTTGCCTCTGCACAACTGTTTCCTCCTCTATGCAAATTTTTAAAATACCAGAATCTCCACTAACCTGTCTTCTATGAGCATTTAACCTTGTTACCATAGACAATTTGGGGGGAGGATTTTGGGAAAAAAAAGTTTCAAGGATTTCACTTCTAGGAAAATGGAAAGTCATCAATATGCATGAAGACATAGGTGCAAAAATGTGTATCTTGATGTTCATGATGTTGAAAATTGGAAACACCTAGAAGATGTGATATATTCAGGATACTTTCTTTAAAGAGGTCATTTCTGTTTTCAGGGCTATCTTATTCACTCAAGGCAGTGTGCACAAAGGTACGTGGAAATAGGGTGTAGTGATGTAGAGACAGAATGAGCAGGGATGGTGAGTGAAGGCTTTTTAAGACTTGTTGGCGTGGCGGCATACAGGGTTTGCATTGTGAGGAATATAAAAATGCTGGGAGAGAGTTTTTATATTTGTATTCAAATAGAAAAATTCTTCCAGATGGAAGATGAGAGTGGATTTATCTGTTTTCAGATTTACTTAGAGAAACACTGGGGTTGGGAGGTTGGATGCTTAGGTAGAGATTAGCAAGAAGCGACTCCAGCATAATTAGAATCCGAGTGACCTTGAGTTCATTTCAATTCCGGTTTTGATTCTGACAGTGACCTTGACAGGGCCTTTGCTCCAGTTTCTGTGTATGTATAATGAAAACCAGAGGCAGCTTCCATGCACAGTCACTGAATACTTTGCAAACAATCATCCTCTCTCCCCAGAACCAGAGACTGTAATTCTTTCCTAGCCTGGATGGTCTGCGATCTTGGTGTCCAATCCGATGAACAACAGAGAAACCAGATCCAACCTCAATAAGACACATGCTCAGAAATTATGGTTAGATGCCAACATGTATGTTTAAACTCTCTTCTATCTACCCCAAAGTATCCCATGCATTTAGTGTCCCATCGTCTAAAATGCTTCATTCTTTAAACAGGGCCAGAACAAATTTTTAAAATCTGCCCTTACTGGTAATAACTGCTTGATCTTTTATAATTACCTTAGTCTCCTTGATTAATCGGAAGGTACAAAAAATACTGAACAGTCTAGCACAGGCTTTTCTTCACAGCAAGTGTTTAATAAGCTAAAGTATGTTTTGCCCTACCTGTAATTTTCCGAAACACTTTAGATGAAGGTACTGTTTATTTTTCCCTAGGACAGATCTCATTGTTCACATCTTTGCTCACACTGTTCTGTCCTTTTTGATTCTTCACAAGTCTCTGCATCTTGGCTTCTTCACCAAAAGAGGAAAGGTCACCAAAAAGAATCCAGAGATACCTTTTTGAATATAACAAAAGCACTATCTTTTTTGCTTTGAACTACATGCTTTAATTTTGTGTTCCTCTTTTAGTTTTACTCTTCTACTTACTGCTTACCTCTGATGCAACCCCAGAGCAATGTTAATATGCAAAAACAATAGGTCTACAATTAGCCAGATATACCTGTGTTGGAATTGCAACACAGCAAAGGTTTGAGATATTTTTGCTGCATGCCATGGAAGGGAACATTTCCTTTGTGGCAGGTTGAGGTTCTTAGGAGGAACGAAATTCATGCCCTAGACAAAGGAAGACCTATCCCAGGAGCAGCCTTAAGCTGGCATGTTTACAAGTCTATTCCCTTTTATTGCTATGCAAGCACTGAGCTTCCTGCTTCTGGTTTGGACCTGAAGTGGAAGTTCCCAGACACCAACAGGAAGGTCATACTTGTGGTCTCCCTCCAGAACTGAAACCCGAAGCACTGGAATTTCATGTGGGTGTCATTTTCTGTGGATATTCTCAGCTGCACCTCCCAGATCAGAGGTAAGCCACCAGATGCTTATTGGAGGTACAACCATACTCTTTCTTTTCACTCTTCTAAATTTTCAACATTATGTGGCTGAGTATGGGCTCAATAATTAAAAAACAATAAGACTTTCTGTGGGGAGTTCATATACATGTAAGACTGGACTCCATATACAAGCAAGACAAGAAACAAAGATTCATCAATCCATCCATTTATTTATTTATTCACCAGTGTGGACACTTACTGCCCTTAGGATAGAGTTCTCTTGAAAAGGACTGCGGAGTGTTAGCAATCCAAGAAGAACTTTTGTTACATGATTTTCATTGCTTTTTTCAATAGTTTAAGAAGGATAGGATTGCCTTTATTTTAAGAGTTAATGAAGCTAAAGTTTTGAGAGATTTTGCAGTCTTCATAGTTAATGCTTATCAGCTTCAAATTTTATCTCATTTGAGCATTTAACTGTTGGTGGACATTTGATGACTAAACTACTGAACAAAGTACGCTTAGGATGCTAATTTTCTTTTGTGTATCCAAGAAGCATTTGCATTTTGTAGTTCCTAGTAGGGTTGCATGGGTCAAAATGTACATATGATTTACAATGAAGTATACATTACCAGCTGATGTTTCTCCTTATGTATCTTTTCAATAAATTAAATCATTACATAAACTCTTTCCTAATGATGGCCGCCACTCCTTACATCTTAAATATCTTTTTCTTCTGCCTCTGTGTGTGTGTGTGGGGGGGGACCAAGGGTGACATTAAGAGTTATCCTGGATTGCTCTACCTTCTTGATGATTTGCTTTGAGGTTTCCCAGGTTCTACCTTCCAGAACTGGTACGCTGCCATTTCTGCCCAGCAGGCATTTTTATGTAGGATCTGAGGATCCAAGCTCTGGTTCTTTTGCTTGCTAGGCAGAGGCTTAATTCTGAACCATCTCCCCAACTCCTACTATATGACTTTTAAATTTGTACTTTGATAGTTCCTCCTGAAAGTGATACTCATAGATAGAAAATGATAGAATCAGAATGTTTTCTTGAATGAATCCTTGTAGCTCTCTATATTAAGGTTGATTCCTGAAATGAAAATTTTCCACAATTCAAGAATAACTCATATCTAGCAGAAAAGAAAATGTCCCAGGCTTGGGAGATAACTCACTAGTTAAACTGCTTGCCATGTAATCAAGAAGACAGAGTTTGGATTCACTGATCCTCCCAAACATGCTGGGGAGACGTGTTATTCTGCCTGTAATTCCAGAGACTGGGAATCCCCAGATCAAGTTAGTTAGCCTAGTACTGTTGGTGAGCTCTGGTAAAGGCCCTGCCTCGAAAAAAACAGGATGGTAGACTGTTTAAGGAAGCTTCCTGATACCAACATCAGGTGACAACAGAGTATCAATTAAGTTAAGTTTGATGTAGGAATATGGAGGTTGATGTTGAGTAGTAATAATTGGTTATAGGGTTGTTTGTATGGTACAGAATATTCTTGTATTAATGCCACATTATCATAAGATTGGATGACTAGCTAGCTATATAGTTTAGTGCTGGTTGTGCACACAGAGAAACTGAGTTTACTTCAGCACCCACATAAAAGTTGAGTGCAATGTACATCTGTTGCCAGAGCACTGTGGTAGGAGGATCCTAGAAGATCCCAGCCAATCCGGCCTAATGCTCAACTCCAGATTCACTGGAGACCTTATTTCAGAGAATAAGATGGAATATGGTAAAAGAAGACACTGTATGTCAACCTCTGGCCTCTACACTTACTTACAAGCCCATGCAAACCATTCACATCTCTTTCTATTTCTCTCTTGCTCTCATAATCCAAGTTTTTGAAAAAAGATTGGAAAATACGATATCTTAAAGTACCATCAGGAGCTACAGATGTTTATGTATATATTTCTTTACTCTGATTTGAAAAAGGGTGTAGAAGTACTTTTCTTTTCTTTACAAACTTAACGGGTACACCGGTCCCCTCCCTCCAACCTCCCACCGCCCTGTGTCCCCCTCCCCTTCCCTCTCCCTCCCCATCCCCCAGTGCCTCTCCTCCCATCCCCAGAGCATCCTTTAATGTGCATGCCAGACTCTCTTCTGGGTCCTCCTCTCTGATGAGGTGCAAGGACCCAGTGGCATTTCCCAGAACCCTTTCCTGTGTTCCCCTTAAGCATAGGAACACTACTGTGACTGTCAACCCCTTGCCCCCAAGGATCTTAATGCCTTTAGCAAATGCTAGACTTTGTGAGGTCAATAGTGTATTGGACATTGCGCAGGGCATGCAAAGTCCAATTATGATTGCTTTAGCCCTAACTTGTGTAGAATATCTTGCATATCATTACTCCTCCCATCCTTGTGCTCTTACAATCTTACCGCCCCCTCTTCCGCAAATTTCCCTGAGCTGCTGAATGGGGAGAGATTAGGCTGGCCTAGTTCCAGGTGGTTGATATAGAGTCTCTGATGTTCTGGATTATGGTTTGTTGATTTTTTTTTTTTGGTTTTGCTGCTCCTGCAATGCCCTTCACTCCATCCTGATGGGTATTGGTTGTCACCCCCTGGTCAGAGATAAAAAGCTGTTAAACTGGAGTCTTATTATAAGAGCACATTCAAAGGTAGATGTAATAAAAGTAGGAAACCTCAGTGAGGGAGTCGTCAATCACCCATTTGCAAAATGGTTACTTTTTATCTGCCAGACTATATGCCCTCCCCTTCTGATGAGATCATACCCCATCAGTTGTAAATGATCAGGAATGAAAGTCTGTGAACTTAACCAGATGTCTCATTACTCACTTGCAGTCCTTGATGGTGGCCTATTTTCTCTGCTGTAACATGGTCCCCTTTTTCCTTGTTTCTGGTGTGGCCCTCCTACCCCATCCCTCCTGTACATAATCCTTGCAATTACTGTAGGTATTACAGAGATTTATCCTTGAGTGTCTCGAGGTGGATTTGGTACTAGGAGCCAGCTATTAGGGAGCACATAAGGTGCTTAATTTTGGGTCTTGGATACTTCACTTAATATAATTGTTTCTAATAACATCCATTTCCCGGCAAATTCCATTAATTCATCATTTTTGATGGCTGAGTAGTACTCCATTGTATAGATTACCACATTTTCCTTATCCACTCATCAACTGTTGGACATTTGGGTTGATTCCATGACTTTGCTATTGTAAACAGTGCTGCTATGAACATGGTCATGCTTGTGCTATCAAGGTGAATTTTTGCTGTATGAGGGGTTATTCACAAAAGTGGAATTGCAGGGTCATATGGCATTTCAATTTTTAATTTCTTTAAGAATCTCCAGAAGGCTCGCCAGAGTGGTTGTATGAGCCTGCATTCCCACCAGCAATGTAGGAGAGTTCCCCTCTCTCCACATCCTCTCCAGCATTTGTTGTTGTTTGTATTGTGGATTTTTGCAATCTGACCGGGGTGAGATGATATCTCAGGGAAGTTTTGATTTGCATTTCCCTGACGGCTAAAGAAGTGGAGCATTTTTAAAGATATTTGTTAGACATTTTAATTTCATCTCTAGTAAAGTTTCTTTAAAGTTCCAGGGCCCATTTTTTAATTGGGCCATTTGTTTCCTTGGTGTTTAGTTTTCTAAGTTCTTTGTGCACTCTGGATAATAGAGCTCTATCAGATATGTGGTTAGTGAAGATTTTCTCCCATTCTGTGGGTTGCCTGGGTGCTTGAGTTACAATCTCTTTATCTGAACAGAAGCTCTTTGATTTCACAAGATCCCATCTGTTGAGAGTTGGTAGCAGTGACTGTGCTATTGGATGTCTGTGTAGGAACTGTTGGCCTAGCCCAGTCAGCTTGAGGGAGTTCCCTACCCTTTCAACTATGGTTTTTATAGTCTCTGGCCTTATATCAAGGTCCTTGATCCATTTGGAATTAATTCTTGTATATGGTGACAAGTACGGGTCCAGTTGTAATCTTCTGCATGTGGTGATCCAGCACCATTTGTTGAAGATACTGTTCTTTTTCCATTGGATTTTTTGGGCCCCTTTGTCAAAGATCAAATGGCTGTAGTTGTGTGGGCTTATATCTGGGTCTAGAAGTACTTTTCTTTAGAGTATAATTCACTGTACTATAGATTGGTTTCAGTAAAAAAATAGTGTAAGAGAACAAGTTTTCCTGAAAAGCAGTCAGGGTATTTTGTCCAGAGGTTTCTGTGCCAAACAGAAGGTGAACAAATGTTCTCATATTTGTCTAATTGTTTTTAAGCACCTCAGTCGGTTCTCCACTGAGAGCTATGTAGAAGGAAGTGAATCCCAAGAGACTCTCACATCATCTACTTTAATCTTGTATTTTAAATTCATCCTTTACCTTTTCCTTGTTTTGCATCTATTTACATTCCTTCCCCAAGATAGTATTGTGTACTGCTTCCTACACTAAATGCATCCCCTGAAAGTTGTTACCACCGTTCTTATCAAAGAAAATATTATGTAAAGGTAGACAGCTACAACAAAGGAAAGAGCAGAAGCCACACGAACTCATGGAATCTAAATAGCACATTTTGGAATGAAGAATGAGTCAAAGAAGAAATAAAGCAAGAAATAAAAAGCTTTCTTTAAGCCAATAAAAATGAAGACACAACCTACCAAAATCTGTGGGACACATTGAAAGCAGTTCTAAGAGGAAAGTATATAGCATTAAATGCCTACATCACAAAAAGGAAATGGCTTAATGTTAAATCTGAAAGTTTTAGAAAATAAAAAGAGCAAATCAATCCTAAAAGTAGTACATGGGAATAAATAACCAAGATCTGGGCAGAAATCAGTGAATTAGAACTGAAAAAGACAATAATAAATTCAATGAAATGAAGAGCTGGTTTTTTTGAAAATATTAAAATAATTGACAAACCTTTAGCCACATTAACCAAAAGAAAAAGAGAGAACACTCAAATCAATAAAATAAAAAATATAATGGGGAAATCATAATAGATACAGGAAAAATACAGAGAATCATAAGGACATATTTAAAAAATTTTTATTCCCTTAAATTTCATAATCTAAAGGAAATGGATAAATTCAAAAATACGTATTACTTACCAAAATTGACTCAAGATGAAATAGATACTTTAAACTGATCAATAATAAGTGATGAAATTAAAACAGTAATTACAAGTCTTCCAACCAAGAAAAGCCCAGGACCAGATGGAGTCAGTGCAGAATTCTACCAGACCTTCATAGAAGAACTAACACCACTACTTCTCAAGTTATTCCATAAAATAGAGAAAGAAGGAATACTTATAAATTCTTTCTGTGCAGTCAGGATTATTCTGATTCCAAAACCAAATGAAGATACATCAAAGAAAGAGAATTGTAGGCCAATCTCACTAATGAACACAGATGCAAAAATCTTAAATAAAATACTTGCAAACAGAATAAAAAAATCCAAAAGACCATGCACCATGATCAAGCAGGTTCATTCTAGGAATGCAAGGATGGCTTAACATACATAAATTGATAGATGTGATTCATCATATTAACAGACTTAAAGGCAAAATCATATGATCCTGTCAATAGAGGCAGAAAAGACCTTCTATGAAATTCAACATCCTTTCATGATAAAAGCTTTGGAGAAAGCAAGAATGGAGGGGACATATCTCAATACAATAAAGGCTATATATTACAAGCTTAAGGTACATATCCTTTTAAATGGAGAAAAGTGTGAAACACTGCCACTTAGATCTGAATCAAGACAAGGATGTCCATTGTCACCATTCATGGTAAATATTATGATTGAAGTCCTAGTCAGAGCAATAAGGCAAGAGAAGGAGATAAAAGGAATACAAATAGGAAAGGGAGAAATTAAAGTGTCCCTATTTGCAAATGATATGATTCTATACTTGAAAGATGATTCCATCAAGAAACTGCTTGAATTAATAACCAATTTCAATAAAGTGGCAGGTTGCAAAATCAACATACAAAAATTGGTAGCATTCTTATATACCAGAGATAAACAAGTTGAAAAAGAAATGAGGGAATCAATCTCATTTACTGTAGCCTCAAAGAAAATAAAATACCTTGAAATAAACTTAATCAAGAAGTTAAAGAACTCTACAGTGAAAACTACAAAACACTGTTGAAAGAAATTAAAGAAGATACTTGAAGGTGGAAAGGCCTTCCATGCTCATGGAAAAATTATACAAAAGAACTCAAAAATTAAACACCAAGAAAGCAAACATCCCATTTAAAAAACGAGCCCTGGAACAGGTACTTCACACAAAAAGAAACCAAAATGTCAAACAAATATCTTAAAAGACATTCAACTTCTTTGGTTATCAGAGAAATGCAAATTAAAACTACCCTGTGATCCATTTTACCCCAGTCAGAATGGCTAAGATTAAGAACATAAGTAACAGAGAGTACTTACAAGGACATGGAGAAAAGGAACACTTATTCACTGCTGGTGGGAGTGTAAACTAGTATTGCCACTTTAAGATCAGTGTAGACGTTCCTCAGAAAGTTAAAAATAGAACTACCATGTGACTCAGCTATACAACTTTTAGAAATATTCCCAAAAGATTCTATATCTTATTACAAAGACACTTGCTCATCTATGTTCGTTGAAGCTCTATTCACAAGAGCTAGAAAATGGAATCAGTCAACATGCCCATCAACATATAAATGAGTTAAAAATGTGATATATAAACACAATGGAATATTATTCAGCCATCAGGAAGGATGAGATTATGGAATTTGTTGGTAAATGGGAGGAAATGGAAAATACGACATTGAATGAAGTATCTCAGACATAGACAAATGATGCATGTTTTCTCTTATATGCAGATACTAGCATTGTTTTCCTGACCGAAGTCTTTGGCTTGGAATTACTATTAGAGTCAGAAAATTAGAAAGGGATAAATGAATGAGGAGACAGGAAGGGATGGTTAGGGTGAAACCTTTTGAGGAGGAGATAGAGGACACCATGGCAGGAATGGTTATGGATGAAATAATGTGAAAAATACCTTGGAAGGAATAAAGAGGAGCAGAGGGACATAAAGAAAAACTCTAAGATCTGGGTTGGAACCCCATTGGAACCTCCTATGTTATTAATATGTCAAAAAGTATTTCTTTTAAAAAAGGAGCAAGAATGGACACTCTTTATTCAGAGAAAATAAACAGGAAAAAATAAAACAAAACAAAAATATGTCCTGAGCTGGTCCACTAAAAATGCAGTAACAATTAACACTATACCAGAAGTAGCAGGAATGTGACACTTCCTGATACATTGTTGGTCAGAGAGGTCTCAAAGGCCTCCAGACGTTATAGGCTTGTCAGAATGGAGGACATTCCTGTTATTGTTAATTAGAACAAGAACCTATAAAAGGGAAGAAAATAGATCACTAGGGAAGAAACAGACCATGAACATATAGCATATAGGTAGAAAGATAGTACAACAAATTTCTCTATAAATATTTGTTGTTATACCCATAGATTGGAAGAGCATTCAGCACTCAACCTAGAAGCCTTCTTCTACAACAGAAAAAGCCTTCTTTTAAAACAAGAGATTTCAAGACCCAGACAGGATACAGCTTAGTGCAATGGAAGAGCAGTGAAATAGACAATAGCTAACCATAATGCAGAGTACTAAAGAACCTGCATTGTTTACCAGGAAACAAACCAACCAAACCTCCTCAGCCTAAGGCTCAGGGAACCCTGCAGATAAGTAGGGAAGAAGATGAGATTATAAGAGCCTAAAGATTGGAGGGTCCATCTTTAGGTAAGATATTCCCTTCAAGGCAAGGTTTCTGCATCCAATAACTCACTTCAATGAGACTTGTCCTTACAAGACCTGCATAATGGCTGACATACCAACATGGCCCCATAGACTAGCAAGGATCTCAGAACAAATAGTTATAGGCAGTGGTAACCTTAGGGGATAGGGTAAGACAGATGAAGGGGAGTACCCCACCAGTGGATCTGCCCAAGGGCCATTTGGTCTGCCACAGAGGCCTGAGCCCCCACTAGAGCATATGATCCCCAGGGAACCCTGGAACCCAAAGAGACAGACAGATAGGAAGATGGGAAGGAGTGGGATGGATTTACAAACAGTGTAAAGAGAGGAAGGGTAGTGAAGGGAGGAGAATAGAAGGGGGCAGGAATAATTATTCAATATTTTTGTAAAGCTAGGAAAAAATAAAAATAATATTTCTAGATTGAATTATCTCCATGACTCGCATCCATACAAGGTGCTGAATCAGAACCCGGTTGGACAAAGTGCGCTGGGCTTGGAGGGTTTAGAACCATAATTGTAAAACAAGGACACCACCTTTTTATTTGTCTAGTGTTCCTGAGACTGGCACCATAAACTTCTGGCAAATACAACATCTAAAAAATTATCTTCATTGGGTTCAGTTTCAAAATTACAGAAGTAGTTCATTTTGAAAATATTGATTATATCATTTCATTACAGATAGCAAAATCTATGGCTAGTTGTACACTATTCTATGAAAAATTATGTGAGCACATATTCATTTACATGTCTAATGTATACATATGGATACAAAAACTTTTCTAGACCCACACAGTTCTGAATGACTTGTTCCCATCCCTGAGTTAAGTGGTGCTATCCCTTCCTTTCAATACTATAATTCCAGTAGTCACTCATCTATGTGTTGACAAACAAATATCCCATCCTGAACCTTAGTTTTTGTACATGCTATTTACTTTTCCTGGATTCTCTTTCCAGATCATTGAAGAGCTGACTCTTATTCAATCCTGAGATTTGCTCCCACCTCCTTACCAGCAGAAACCCTGATTCTCTCTTCTTTTACTTTCAAATTATTACCACTTATCACTTGTCATATTCATTGATCTATTAATTTTTTTAGTTTTTCATTATCTCTTTCGCTTTAGATACTGACACATAGAATTTTTTTGTAGTCTTCTTTTTCTGTCCCAATGGACTGCTTATTCTATGCATCAACAAAATTATAAAGGTATTATGGTAATAGTTACTATGCACACAGGCTGTTTCTCCTACTACTTTGATCAGATTCTTTTTTTTTATTATTTATTCAATTGTGCGTGTGTGTGTGTGTGTGTGTGTGTGTATGTGTGTGCAGAACCACAGGCGAATTTGGGACCCACCATGGACGCCTCCACCTCCTTGTTTACTCTGCTCTGGGATTCACAGGCTCCGCCCCACCAGGACCAGAAACGCAGGCCACCCCTGCTTCTGCCTGGCGTCTATACGTGGGGTCTAGGATCCGAACTCAGGACCTTCCGCCTGCAAGGCAGAGGCTTAACCCCTGAGCCACCTCTCCAGCCCCTGATCAGATTCTTAATTATAATTTTTATGATTCCCTTGGACCTTTATTCTATGAATCTAATTGTTTTTCAAACTTTTTAATTACTTTTAGTGTTTCGTACATGAATATAGTGAATTTATGCTATTTTCAATCTTAATTCCCAATCTTATCCCATCCATTAACAACCGTTCTTCTTCCCTGTCAATCTCCCACCTATTTTCATGTCTTTTTGCTTGTGTGACCCACTAAGTTTCATCTGGGTTGTCTTTGATGACATGTGCCTGAGCACTTTCTAGAGCATGAATTGTGTATCAGTGGGTTTACCACTGACGAAACCATTTTCTCTCACTGCCCCATCAATGTTAACTTTTATTCGTCTCCCGATGGTGGTATGGGGCCTCTTGAAATCTTTCCCCTTCTACAGTAAAATGTTGATAGGACAAATGCCATGCAGAACTTATGGAAATGTACATGGATGCAACAGTCCTGCCATGTCCAGAAAAAAATGTCTGCAATCCCCCCCCCCCAGGCTCTTACAATCTCACTGCTCCCTCTTCCAAGGCTCAGGAGTAAGGGTAGCTCAGATATCTTGCTTATGGACCAGCAGTCCACAATAACTCATTTTCTAAATTTTGGCCGGTAACATGCATAATTTATCCCATAGGGTAAAATTCTGCACTTGATATTGCACTCAATGTGTAAAGTACACAGTAAGTATCTATTGAATGAAAGAATAAAAAAATCTATGAATTTTAACTGTGGCTCAATGAAAAGTAAATAGCACATATGTGAAATGTAGAAAATGTGGCAAATTGCTGCAATTTCTGTGTTTATAGATGGGCATAATAAGACACATAGGACTGTTCTGAACAGTAAGATGGAAATTTCATATGAAATGCCAGATGAATAATAAAATATTAGTAAACTTTTTGTTGGTACTTTCTAAATGCTTCACTGTTAAAATATTCTATTCAAAGGCCAATAGCTTGGCTCAGCAGATAATGGTGCTGCTGTGAAGCCCTACAATCTGATTTAGTACCAAACTAATTGTCTCACACAATGGACAGAGTACACATACACACACACACACACACACACACACACGCAGGACATATACATAAATGTAAAGTATTTTAATTATATTGCCTTTTCAATTTAGAAGCTTCTTTATTTTGCTTTCTTAAGTGTTTGATTTCTATTGAACTCCTGCTAGAAAATTCACTGCTCATAAGCATTAGTGAGAGCAAAGGAGAAAGTTAGCCAATTATGTCACCATTAATACAATAATTCAGGATAACAATCCTCAGGAAAATACCACTGTGGATATACCACACATTTTTATGATAACAGAATATTTATTGTGTTTCCTGTATGAGTTTTGAAAACAGAAAACTTATAGTTTAATTTTGGTTATTAAGATATTTGAAACACCTTCACCAGTTTGCCCAGAGAGCTCTAGAAATTAAGAAAACTATGCAAATTTCCCCAGATGTGAAACGAAGCTGGGTTGTTGACCATGTCTTCGTCAATTTTGAAGAGAATGACTTATTATTGATTTGTCTAGGTTTTCCTATCTGAGAATAAATTAGCCAGGATACTGGAAGTTTACATTGCACTTTTTCATAAAATTATCTGATTTTTTTAATGAAAAGAAAAATCCAGACTTTGGTGTGTGTGTATGTGTGTGTGTGTGTGTGTGTGTGTGTGTGTGTGTGTGTAAAATTTGGTGTAATTGTAAAGTTGGCAAGGGATTTACTTATCCAGTACAAAATATGTTTTGAGAGCAGAGAGAAGTTAAATAAGAAAGGACTTACCACTTCAGAAAATAGAAAATGGGTATTTAGTAAAAATGCAAGGAATCTTGACTTCGTGAAAGAAAAGATAAAAGGTGTATGGGAAGGTGCTGGCCAGGGTGGCTGCTGCTGTACTGAGATTTCTTTTGTCTGATGGGCAGCAAGTCCGTGGGGAATTTATTTTTTGCATCTGGCTGCTTGCAGGATGTTTTCCTTGTCTTCTTGAACCTTCTCATTTCATCTGAATGTTTGTGAGCATGTGCTTGTCATATTTTGTTTTTCTCTGTATTTGAATTTCTCTTTTTATTCTGGAAAATTTCTGCAACCATTACAGCATTAATAACATGAATTTTCAAGTGTCCCTGTGGAATTTCTGACTTGTTGACTATTTGCTCACTAGATCTTTGCTTAAATACATTATGTCTCTTATCTCTAGTTTCTATTCTCAATTTTTGTTAAACGCTGCTTTGTAGTCTTGAGTGGTGAAGGTATCATAACTCTGCCAATTGGATAGACAAAAATCACTAGCATTAATTTTGTCTTTTAGGGCACAAATCCTCCTACTATATCAAGACTTTCAGCCATTTCAGCTTATCTTCATTGAGTTCAGAAATGCCCTAAACATTATGCTTCATCCAGTACCTACAGATTTTTTAATGGGAGAACAATTTCAATGCCTAATCTTTTATATTTGAAAGAAAAATAAAAGGAAAAAGACAGAAAATTCTTGACAAAAATATGTCAGTAATCCCACAGACAGAAATAATTCATTACTTTCCATGTAAAAATGAAAAAAGTCAAGAGTATGTCAGGACATATTTTGAAAAAGTTTACAATTTCAAAGATAATAAAAATAGTTTGTTTGAATATAAAGGGTTATAGATGGAATAGGAAGAGATATATTATCTTCACAGACCTAGAACATTTCTCAAAAGTCATTTATCTCATTAAGAATAAATATTCTGATTCAAGAATTGTGTTTATGTGTGCATGACCCTTTGCCAAACCAACAGAAGATATGCTACTTAAGATAAAAGTCACTAAACAAAAGATTCAAAGTGGGAGTGGAGGCCTAGAAATAGAAATGCGTAAATATGCTATATGATTTTAAACTTACTTTTAGAAATCTCTAAAAGGCCTAAGAAGAAAAAACTTGAAAAATTCAAGAGTGTCCTACGAAGCATAAGATACTGGTGAAATTAATGAGAATTCATGCCCTGTTCTAGTTAAGTTAATGCAAGATTATAAAGATGCTAATTTATCCTACATTAATCTATAAATTGAATGCTCTTCCAATAAAATTACCAATTGAATTGTTTTTATGAAGCTCCGTATGTTGGATTTATAGTTCAAATAAAGACCATTCAAGAAAAAATTAAAGTAAAAGATTAAGGAGCAGACTGCATTATCTCCTATTATTTTAAGATGTTCATGGAATTGATGCCTCAGTGGAAATTTCAAAGGAGTAGAGTGGAACCTTGAGTGGGATTTAAATAATATGGGTATTGGATTATGGTAATGGAAGCATTCTTATCAGTTGCTGATGGCAAAATGTTCAGTAAGATGCATAGGGACAACCTATGAAAGAAATAATAAGCGATTACAAACAGAAAAACTGATCTAAATGGATTAAATTTTTTTAACATTTTTTATCTCCGCTCATACAAACTTAATAGGTACACCGGTTCCCTCCCTCCCTCCTCCTCCCCCCCACCCCTTTGTTCACCCTCCCCTCACCCCTCCCTCCCCACCCCCCAGTGCCTCCCCTCTCCCAATCTCCAGAGAATCCTTTAATGTGCATGCCAAACTCTCCTCTGGGTCCTGCTCTCCAATGACGTTCAAGGACCCAGCGGCATTTCCCTGAACCCTTTCCTTTGTACCCCTTAAGCATAGGAACACTATTTTGGCTGTCAATCCCTTGCCTCCAAGGATCTTGGTGCTTTTAACAAATGCTAGACTTTGTGGGGTCAATAGTGTGTTTGATATTGCGCAGGGCATTCAAAGTTCAATTATGATTGCTTCAGCCCTAACTTGTGTGGAGTATCTTGCATATCATTGCTCCTCCCATCCTTATGCTCTTACAATCTTACCGCCCCCTCTCCGCAAATTTCCCTTAGCTTCAGGATGGGGAGAGATTAGACTGGCCTAGTTCCAGGTGTGATATAGAGTCTCTGAAGTTCTGGATTGTGGTTTGTTGATTTTCTTTTGCGGTTTTGCTGCTCCTGCAATGCCCTTCACTCCATCCTGATGGGTATTAGATGTCACCCCCTGGCCAGAGATAAAAAGCTGTTAAAGGGGCTGGAGAGGTGGCTCAGGGGTTAAGCCTCTGCCTTGCAGGCGAAAGGTCCTGAGTTCGGATCCTCTACTCCACGTATAGACGCCGGGCAGAAGCAGGGGGCGGCCTGCATTTCTGGTCCTGGTAGGGCAGAGCCTGTGAATCCCCGGGCACAGTAAAACAAGGAGGTGGAGGCGGTCCACGGTGGTTCCCGAATTCGCCCGTGGTTTTACACACACACACACAGACAGACTCATGCACAATTGAATAAATAAAATAAAAAATTAAAGAAAAAACAAAAGCTGTTAAACTAGAGTCTTGTTATAAGAGTATATTCAAAGGTAGATGTAATAAAAGGATACCACAGTGAGGGAGGGGTCAACCACCCATTTGCAAAATGGTTACTTATTATCTGCCAGACTATATGCCCTGCCCTTCTGGTGAGAGCACATCCCCTCAGTTGTAAATGATCAGGAACAAAAAGTCTGTGAACTTAACCAGATGTCTCATTGCTTACTTGCAGTCCTTGATGGAGGCCTATTTTCTCTGCTGTAACATGGTCCCCTCTCTTCTAGTTTCTGGTGCGGCCCTCCTACCCCATCCCTCCTGTTCATACTCCTTGCAATTACTGTATTACAGAGATTTATCGTCGAGTGTCTCTTGGTGGGCTGGGTGGGTTTGGTATTAGGAGCCACCTATTAGGGAGTACATACAGCACTTAATTTTCTGGGTCTGGGATACTTCACTCAATATTATTGTTTCTAATGACATCCATTTCCCAGCAAATTCCAATAATTCATCATTTTTGATGGCTGAGTAGTACTCCATTGTATAGATGTACCATAGTTTCCTTATCCACTCGTCAACTGTTGGACATTTGGGTTGATTCCATGACTTTGCTATTGTAAACAGTGCTGCTATGAACATGGTTGTGCTTGTGCTATCGAGGTGAACCTCTGCTGTATGGGGGGTTATTCCCAGAAGTGGAATAGCAGGGTCATATGGTATTTCAATCTTTAATTTCTTTAAGAATCTCCAGACGGCTCCCCAGAGTGGCTGTATGAGCCTGCATTCCCACCAGCAATGTAGCATGGTTCCCCTCTCTCCACATCCTCTCCAGCATTTGGTGTTGTTTATATTGTGGATTTTTGCCATAAATGGATTAAATTTTGACATTAAAGTGGGAGTAGATTTTTTTTCTTGTATCCTGTAACTGTGTTCTTTTTAAGAAAGATTATTTCAGATTACTCAAGTGAATTTACAAATGTACCTTCATTAGGCAATATCATAGTAAGCAGATAAAAAATATTTGCAGTATTTATGATAGATAAGGAATTGAAATCCATAATAAATAAAATTGTCATAAATTAATTTTCAAATGATAGCTTAATATAAACAAAGACAAATAATGTTTTATGGAAACATTTAAATATAAATGTTACAATATACTTAGCTTCTTCCAAAACTAGAGAACATAATGAAACAAAGTATTTTTATTTATAAACTGGAAATGAAGGAACACTGATAGTATTTGTGAGACTGAGACACTGGCAATCCTTCATGGGGCACCATTAGTGGGAGCTAACTGGTTGGGCAATGAGGTGTTGTCTAACAGTATTCTAAAGGACACAATTCAATTGGTGATTCTATTGTATAGTTCAGAATCTAGTATCTCACTTTCAATTGTTCAGACAACTAGTACCAATACAAAAGAATTTATATTGGACCAGGGACAAAGCTCGGGGTTTAAAGCCTTTGTCTTGCAAGAAAAGGGACCTCCATTCAAATCCCCAAATCTCTCATGTAAATATGCTAGGTGTATATGATAGCCTGCCTGTAATTCTAACCCTGAAAGGCAGAGCCTAGGAGCCCTGAGAGCTAGCTGGTTAGTCAGATTAGCTCTAATGCTATGCCCTGGGTTTCATTAGAGACCCAGACTCACAGCAATAAGGTGGAAATGGGATTGGGGATGATTCCTGATATTACAGTCACACATACTCAAGTATAGTTGTATACATACACTACTCCCCACGCAGATACATGTATATGTATGCTTACATCTCATATACAGATACGCATGAAATACATATACACACACACATGCATCTAAAAAAAGGGAATTGTGTATCATGAATTTTCTGACAACCTTGATTGCAGGAACAAAACTTCAAAAATACAGGCAATTATATCGAAAGATAACTGTGTGCACATTGTACACATCCATGCAAAGGCTTGTTAGATTACTATGAAAATTAACTTCAGGTGTTAAATCCACACTTCAAAACTGAGCCATAGGCACAACTATGAGGAATTATGTTGTTACTGCAAGCCTGTAGGTGATTATCTAACTACATACTTGACAGAGTAAGATCCAGGCTATAGCTAGTGAGACCATTCCCTGTACAGGTGGATAAAGATAGTTCTGGCTGAGCATTTGGCAGATTGGCAAATAGAAAGCAAGTGTACAGTATTCATCCTCCCCCTCTCTCTTGGCTTTTCCCAAATATATGGTTCACCCAGTTTCCTTGGTTCCTGCTGGTAACTCTCCTACCATAATGGACTGTAACCTGGAAATGTGAACTAGAATGAAAAAATCCCCTTGTTCTCCTAAATCACTGGGTCATGCATTCATTACAGCAATGAAAATATGAGACGAAGGCAAGGACACATTTCCAATAAAATCACTGCTAAAAATAGCATGTGTCATCCATTTCAGAGTATTACAGAAATGACGTGTGTAATGTACATGTAACACTGAATAGGACATTGTGATGGGTGGGAAGACTGGCAAGTATGATTGGTCTGGAAAGTTGGAGAAGTGTAAAGTGGAATGTTCACTATCATTAAATGGACAATTTCATAGCTTGAAATATTTACTAAGCAGTAAAAAACCCTTACCTAGTTAAAAAAATTCCCTCACTTCCAAAAGATTTCCCTCCATGGACTGGCACACCATCAGAAATTCTCTCCATGAATCAGCATTTGGGGTGATGCCCACCTCTGCTTCAAAAGGAATGTTAGAAAAGTCTATAAAGCCCAGGCTCTGCACCCACCAATGTGCTTAGCACAGTAGCTGCCTGTTTCTTCTTGTGTGTCTTTTGGAGAAACAGCACCCCACAGAGTTCTCTTATGAGCCCCACCCTTCCCATATATCTTAAAGATGCTTTGTGTGTCTTCTTCAGCTCCAGATTTGGATTTCTTTCATTGGTCCTCACAGAATATTTCTTTACATTCCCAAAGTACCACAAATGCACTTTATTGAATAAGTGGACCTTTGTTTTACAAATAAAATAGTGAGGTTTTTGTTTATGTCACTAACATAACTTACCCGGTGCCAGAGGGTGTTATACTAAACCTTTGTGTGTGTGTGTGTGTGTGTGTGTGTGTCTTGCAGGTCCTTCCAGATGAGAAGACCAAGCCTCTGCTAGGAAGGGTAATTCTGGGATTCAAATCGCACAGTCTGGCCTCAAGTGCGATGAGCATTCTTCATCACATGACTCATCCTCATTGTACCTACCACTGTCTAAAATCCTCAGCCCTCCCTCATTGGCCTAGCTTCACGATCCACCATCATGTGTCCTTCCCTCCAAGAACTACACCTTTCTGCTTTGTTCATTCTCGTGGCTGTCTGGACAAAACTTCATCCTGGACCAATCCATCTGGCTGTCATCTCCACATCTGCTCTGAAGACTTTGATATGGCCAAATCAGTTCACAGAGCATCCCCACATTTCATTTAAGACCAGAATCCTGTGGTGTCCTGCTCTGTACTGGATCTTTTCATTCTCCTACTGTCCTAAGTGACTGTAAAATGCGATTTCTCAGTTAAGCCACCAACCCTTCCTTCTTCGGTTTCCCTCTTGACTGGTGGCTTTATCTTATCTCTCTGTCTAGGAAAATGTGTACAGGGTCTGGTAGCCAACACAAAACTTCCAACTGATAGAATTGTGTAATGCTGTGGCCTACCAAGTGCCAGGCCTTTTGAACAGTGAACAGCTAATCAGTTTCCAGCTGATCGTGGTCTCCAACTGTGCCAGCCAGTGTGGCCAGAAACTGGGATTGTTTCAAGAGCATTTGAAAATCAAGACTAGGTATCACTTTTCATCACTTGTAAAGATTTCACTAAGCTGCGATGCAGACAGTGAGTATCTAATAACACTGGAGAATGTGAGATCATTATTAATATTGAAGGGGAAATTCTGAATAGGTAGCACACACCTGTAATCTAAAGCAGACATGGTAACACACACCTATACTCTAAAACAAACATGATGACACACATCTGTAATTTAAAGAAGACATGTCAACACACACCTGTAATTCACAACAAAAACGCAGTACACACTGTGATCCAAGATAGATATGATAACACACCTGTAATCCAGGAATAAAATAATTTGAACAGAACAATTTATTTTCAAAGCATTTTGAGAATGATTTCAGGATCTATGAATTTAGAGCAGTTCAAAACTTTCACAAATAGATAGCTTCAACACTGTGGGAAGCGCATAGGAAACCTGTGGGTGTGGTGCAGTATCCCAGAGCTTGTAATGGAAGGGGCTCCTAGAACCACAGTTACCAGACTTGATGATAAGACTCAGTGCATACACAGAAACCATGTATTTGTAGTCCATGGCTGATATCTGCTTCCAGGAATGTGGCTAAATTTGAGACCCTAGGAATGAGCCTGGGGAATAAGCAATCCTATTATTCTCTCCTCCCATATGCAAAGGCCAGGTGGAGTCTGGGGTGGGGGGAGACAATTAGTCTCATGCATATATGTAGAGCTCCTGGGATGCAGGACAGAAAAGGAAAGAGGTTAATAGGCTTGGAAGGAAAATGGAAGCTACAGCAAAATCTCCCTAATCTTGTGAAAAAGGTACTGTGCCTCTTTTCGATCTTTGGAAAAGTGGAGATGAATTCTGTAGCTCCCTGAACTTTATGAAAAGCTGTTTCTAGAGCAGATAATCAAAACTATTCTTCTAAATTCAAAAACTGAAAAGAATCTTGCATATTGTCTCCTTAATGGTAAATTCTGTAGTGCATAAAACATGTTAAGAACTCTGTCTTGGTATATATTCATTGCACATAATGATGGACCTCTTAAGACATTTTCATACAAAGATATGAAGAATGTTAATCATACTCACTCCAGCTTCCCATTTCCCCCCTCCTGTAATTCCCATTTATTCTTTCAGAACATGCCTCTTTCTATGTTCTATGTACATATACAATTTTATGTATCTATATAAGGTCTGGGATCCTTAAATTAAAGAAATCCTTGTATATAAGATATTTTTGAAAGCACATAACTATTTAGGAATGTGGCATCCTTATTTACCTGGTCACTTCATTTAGATACTTAGTTTCTGCAGGTTATAGATTAGCACATCTGACATGTTTGCTAAGGTGCTGTTTTGCTGTACATAAAAGCAAACAGGGCAGATATTATTCCTGTTTTTAGAGTCAGAGGTTTGAATCTAGCACAAGACAGTAGTGTATAGTACTATAAATACATAAGTAAATTCTCGCAGAAAGTGAGGTAAATATAAATAGATTAAAATAGAAAATAGAAGAATTATGCAGAACAGAATAGTAAGAATGGAATAGAAAGAACAGAACAGTAGAATAGAGTAGAATGGAATGGAATGGAATAGAATAGAATAAAACAGAACAGAACAGAACAGAACAGAACAGAACAGAACAGAACAGAACAGAATAGAATAGAATAGAATAGCAGAATAATAGAGAATCTCCAGCTACACAGCCACAGTCTGCTGATCAAATGAGCACACTGCCCAGTTCTTAATGGCCTGTGAGCTAAGATTGGTCTTTTACACTTTTTAAACTTTTGGATAAAGATGAAATGTAGGATCTTATTTTGTGTTACATGAGAATTAAAGAAAATTTAGATTTTGGTGTCTGTAGATGGAGTCATGTCACACTTTGCCCATTTGTTTGCATGTCTCAAGAATGGCATGTACATAGTAATTATAACAGAGAGAGTCTGTATTACCTGCCAAACTTGAAATTGTCATTATCTGAAATTTTGCAGAAGAATGTGTTAACTCATTAGAGAAAGTGGTCATTCATGTTGTGAATTACTTCCAAATGGGTAGTTATGAAAAGTTATGTGAAATGACTATGTAGCGTGACATGGAAATCAGAGAACAGGACTTTATTCCACATTAAATTGGGTTGTCCTACAAACTTTCAAGAAATAGTCTCACAACTATGCTCCCTTTAGATCAGTCTCCAAAAGGAAAATAAATGGCCTTTTTCAACCATCATCCACCCTCATGCCAAGTTTCCAAAATATAGAAATTTTGGCTGCAACAGGAATGTTTCCAGAAAGCTATATATGAAAACAAGGAGAGGAATTATTGTTACACCACGGGTGAACTTCTTCAGCCAAAGATTACATATGTTATTTTGACTCCGGACCATTGGATAGGTTCATCGAGACCCTCTGTAGAAGTTTTTGAACTAAAGGAAACTAGACTTTTCTGCCAAAAACCCACTGACTCATTAGCAGAATATAATGAAGATCTGAGACCTACGTGTTGGAAAGGTTGTCATAAATTCTGTGGAGAAGGAACATTCTACTCTGTGTGCTTCTCCACACAGGAACTTCTGTAAATTCCATCCATAGTTTAGGTGGAGACTGGATTAGTGAGATATCCACGGAGTATGAGCTAGAGAGTCTATAAGAAGCTTCTTTCTACCATCCACTGTTTCAGGCTTAAACATTGTCTCAGGCTAAGGTAGAAAGGAGAAAGGTATGGGTTACCAGGTGTGTATTGCTTTCCTGCAAGAGAGTGCTACTTCACATTTGCTCTTTTATTTAGTCTTTGTGGTGTGTGTCTGTGCAGCACATGCATAGGAGTATGTGTTTCTAATCCAGTTTTCTTGTTATTGCTATCAAAGTAATGAGCCTCTTTATAGTTTTTATACATATATGCCATTATATTTTACCCATATTGTCCTCTCTGTTCCCTTTCCCTCTTAGTTGGTTCTCTTCCCTCTATCAAATACCTTCCTATCTACATCGTTTCACATAATATTCCATTGCCATTTCTTGTTCTGCCTCTGCCTCACTCTCATTACTTCTATGTGTCATTTCTATGTGTATATATATGTATGTGTGTGTGTATGTAAGTCATGCAGTATTTATGTGAGTCTGGCTTATTTAACTTAACATAATGACCTAAGGTTCCAGTGGTTTTCCTGCAAACACTATCATTTCATGCTTTTTTTGAATATGTAAAACTCCACTGTGAATGCAGATCACATTTCTTTATGTTCTCTCCTGTAGATGGGCTTCTAGGCTGGTTTCATAGCTCAGCTATTGTGAATAATGTCTCAGTGAATATGGACGTGCAAATGTCTCTCTGCTGTGTGGAACCCAGAATCCTTCAGTTAGATACGGCTTCCACTTAGTTTTCTTTCTTTTTTTCTTTCTTTTTATTTATTCAATTGTGCGTGTATGCGTGTGTATGTATGTGTATGTGTGTGTGTGTGTGTAGAACCACGGACGAATTTGGGAACCACCATGGGCGCCTCCACCTCCTTGTTTACTCTGCCCTGGGATTCACAGGCTCCCCGCCCTACCAGGACCAGAAACGCAGGCCGCCCCGCATCCGCCTGGCGTCTATACGTGGGCCTAGGATCAGAACTTAGGACCTTCTACCTGCAAGGCAGAGGCTTAACCCCTGAGCCACCTCTATAAAGTGAGACCACATGGAACTTTAACAACATTTAACTGTGTATGGATTGTGCAAGGGGAAAAATTAAGTGCTGGGGTGAAGTTATCATTACTGTGACCCTTTTACAAATGAAGAAACTGGAGTTTGTGAGGATTAACTACCTCACCAAAGTCACAGATCTTCCTGTGTGTGAGGTATAAACTCACAACCTGCAGCATAGATGCACAAATCATGTGAGCTGGGATTTGTCTGCTGTGCATATTACGGAAAGAAAACCTTTTCACTGACATAATGGACATATGTAAGAATGTGATAGTTAATCTGTGTGTGTAATAAGGTGAAAATATCCTATCGTAGTCTCAATATGGGACAGCTACTATTACAGATTGTTGTATTACAACAGAATGGAATATAATGCAGAAATCACCATGAGTAAAAAGAGCTACAGTGGTTTCAGGATGTAGTTCAAAAGCAGCCTTCAGTCCACAGAAAAGCAAGACAATTGAAGAATTATGTGGACTATATAATACAATGTAAATACTGCTTAAAATATGCAACATAATTTCTGATACATAGAGTGGTTTTAAAGTATCCTAGGAATGAGAAAGGCAAAATTGAGAATGGGAGACTCTGGATATGGAGGAAAGAACATGATGAGAGGTAGTCTGAGACTGCACATACATCTGCTCTATTTTATAATCTCAAAAACATTATGGCAAAACATTACAATTGTGATATCAGCTATACATGCATTATTACATTACATTTTTAAATTTTATGCATGCTTTAACTATACGATATGGTAGAAATATTTTTGAAATTCAAAATTCAGAGCAGTGTTGGCCAAACGAAAATGCCTAGCTTTTTAAATTAAGTCCATACAAACTTGTAAGTTTTTTTAACTTTAAAAAGTTTATCAACTGAGATTTTTCTCAACTTAGAGCACTTCTACCAAATTTTTGTTAGATCAAACTCTTTTAGACAACTAGGTTTCAAATAAATTTGTTTCCTGCAAACACTGAATTCTTAGTTCACGAAGTAGTTGCATTTAGAAACACTCTAAGAAAATGGCTTTTAAAATTAAATGTTGTTTTATTTTCAAATGAATTCATATTCCTGTATGTGAAGCATGTGTGTCTCTTCTACCCTGTGAAATACTTCTGTGGTTCAAAGAACCTTGAAGGAAAATTTTATTTCTAGCCTGAGACAAAGAACATAATGGATAAGCTTGTACGCTTTGCATCAGAGAACAAAGAGGAGCTCAAAGACTAGTGGAGTCACCTTGATGAGACAAGAGGAAATTCAACATTATCATTGGCTTGAGAAGAGACATTTGAGAATCAACAACAACAACAACAACAAAACAAAAAAACAGGAGCAATGATGTCAATGTATTGAAAACTACTTGTGCAAAAGATCCGGAAAAATGAGACAAACACACCCGAAATTAAAAACCTCTCACTGCAGACAGACCCCTTTCCCATATTTGCAACTTTTGTTTTGTGTCCTGAGTTTGATCAGGGCCACTTCTGTGATCATATGCTTGAAATTACCTACTGGAGCATAGCGGGTTAATCCATGGGACACAATAGGATATGATAAGAGAGAGTATGGAAAAAGTAGTAAGAATGTGTCCTGCATATGTAAAAATTATATACAGGTAGACAATTATCAAAGAACAAAATATATTAAGGTAAAAAAATCATCACAGGTTAGAGAGATGGCTCAGGAGTTAGGACTCTGCCTCCAAAGCAGAGGTTGTGAGTTCAAACCCCAGATCCCATGTAAAAAGGCCAGACACTAAAAACAGCTGTGCCCTACATTTCTGGTCCTGTTGGGTAGAAACTGGCAAATCCAAGAGTGAAGCAAAAATGAGGTAGAAGCAATAAATAAATAAATAAATAAATAAATAAATAAATAAATAAATAAAAAGTAAGCAAAATGCTAAAAATCCTCACTAGTAACCTGTGCTCAATGAAGATGCTTGAACGAAAACTTTAAAGACCGGTAAGCAATAACAAAGAATCAAATAAAGAAACCAATGAAATAGGAAATACGAAAGCCTTCCTGGCCATGTGAGTTTCTTGCCTTTTCTGGACTGTAGTTTGAAAAACTCTGATGTGAGCATCATTTGCATATTCTTGAAGGAAGTCCAGGCAAGGGGCTTTTTACACTGATCTACTCTATTAATGCTAGTTAGCAGTGCTGAAGAGTGGTCTTGATTGCTTCTTTCCTAAACTCTCTGTTGAATCTTTAACAGATTATGCCTATAAGCAATCCAACTATGGACAAATCCTTCCCAAATCAGTCCTTAAAAAAGTCAGAGCCCTCTCTTGACCCTTTTAGGTGTGTCTAGGAGCCTCCAGGTAATTTACCTCCTGTTTCTTAAACTATTGACCATATGACAATTTTTGTTTTCTTGTCCTCTGGGCCTACTGGATAGAACATTCTGCAGATTATCTTTCTCTCTTCTACAGTATGTGCTTAGAATTTAGGATGAAACACCCTCCATGTGGAACATGACCACTGCCACATAATGTGGGATTATTCTTAATACTTGTTAACATATCCCATATGACCATTTGACTAAAGAATAAGTTTACAAAACAGAAGCGATGGACGTGAATTTTTTAAGTTTGGAAGTCTGGTACTACTCAGTGTAAGAATTACCAATATAAGGAATGAAAGGACTCATCATGTGTATGTGTTACACATATTGCAAGCAGATAGAAACCTGATGTTTGGGATGGGATTTTATTTTCCTCCATGCCATGCAATTAGTGCTGGAGACTTAGGACTGCATGAGAGATGCAGAGAACATAGCCATCTTCTAAACTTCCTGAAAGTAATTTGGCAGCCCCTTCATGAAATGCTTACTCTATTGCCTTCTTTAAAAGCTAATTTGTTATATTTTATTATTAGTTTATATGGACAGAAAACAAGAATAGCATGTAATAAAACTCAGAGTATCGTTCTTCAATAGATTCACAGTAGAAACCTTCAAGCCTTAGATATGCTTTGGAAGATGGCTCAATACCTGAACAATTGTTCAAAGCAAAGGAAATGTGATGGTTTGAAGGTAAATTGTCCCCTATTGGCTCATGTGTTTGATTTTTAGCTGATGTCAATGTTAGGGAAAGTCATGCAACTTTAGGAAGTAAAGTCTTGCTGGAGAAAGGTATGTTATAGGGAGCAGCCTTGAGGTTGCTGTACTTGCAGTTTGTCAGATGTGCTTTTTGCCTCCGTTATGGCTGGAGTTACCTGAGCTGCCCAGCTTCTGTCACCATGCCTTCTACTAGGAATTCCTGCCTTACTGAACTATGTCTCCTTTCTGGACACATTAGCCAAATAAATCTCCTTTATTCCTCTTAAGTCGCTTGAGGCTGAGTCTTGTCTCAGAGCAGCAGGTAGAGTAACTGTGACAAGAGCAAAGGACTGATAGTGTTTGGGCCCTTATGTTACACTTAAGAAAAATGAACTCTTTTAGGTTTGGGACAGAAATAAAAGATTTGAATAAATGCCTTCTATAAAGGTCATATTTCATGCCTGAGAATCATTAAGTTTATTATTTTCATTACTGCATAAATAAAGGTTATCAAGAAAGGACCATTTTAAATGAATCCTGAATCACAATAGATTATGTTTTCCTTATCCTTTTGCTTTTTTTAAAGCATCATGATGTTTAGAATTGTTATTTAATATTGTATACACACTAAGTTTTCTAAACTAGGCATATCACCCCAGGTATTTCAAATCAAGAAAGGGTGGACTTTGGAGATACATCACAATAGCAAAAAAAAAAAGGGAATGGGATGTTTGGAAGGGTTGAAGTTGAAGAATTAAATACTGGTGTCAGGATAAGTCTAAAAATAAATGCTTCATGTATTTAACAGTTTTTAAAATTAGATGTGAAGTATGAGCCAGGTATTGTGCAAAATGTGGGAATTTAATGAGGACAGACTTAGTTTTGGATGGCATGTAGTTTACTGTCTGGTGGGGCAGGCAGACAGTGAACCAATAAATTATATGCAAAGTAAATGAATTGCTGTGACCTTGTGTGTGAATGATCTTTAGATTTCTGATGAGAAGTAAAACTATGGTCTTTAATCTGGTTGGGTTGAGGTGAGGAATTGCAGTCTCCTTTGGGGTGAGAGTTAAGTAACAGAAGGCAGGGATGGACAGGAAAAGGATGAGCTTAGAAAGGGAGTTTTCATTAGTGAGTTGAAAAAGTTCCTATGAGAGAAAGGTGAACCTGGTTTGGTACATTTGGAGAGGAAAAGTCAGCCTTCAGTCTTACAGACTGAAAAACTGTAAGGGAAACATCAAGTAAGATGGAGAAAAGACCAGTTCTGAGTACCCATGTGTGCCAAACCATGTACTCTGTGGATACAAAATGCCAGTCGAGGAGATTTTGAAGTAACTGAATGGCTCATGGAGGACACATGGAGGTTTTAATGTGTCACCTTGTCATCTATAAAGATTGAAAGGAGAGGAAATTTTTGTGGTGGTTAACTTTTTTCATGGTATGTGAACTTGTGCAGGTAACTGAGTCCTGGGATGTGTATTGGCGAAATCAAGGAATGAAGCCGAATACTTCTGAAGGCATTGGAGCTCTTTAATCTGCAACCTGAAAAACCCTGGCATGCTTACTTTCCTCCTGTGCTCTGGCAATTTGGTTTTCTTAAGTGATAGCTCCAGCATCAGCGTCTGACACCATGTCTTGAAAGGATAAATGCCAAATACAATTATGAATTGGAAAGGAGAAAATAAATGATTGTTTATGTGGATGATGGGATTGTCTTTCCAGAAACTAAAAGCATGTCTTTACAACAATAAAAAATAAAAAGAGAGATCAAAAAGAAGGATAAAAAAATCTTGAAACGATTATGACATTTTCTACATAACATCTTTAGCCAGGCAGAAAACAGATAGCAAAATACATCTGTAGTAGATTGACTAGAGGTCCCTCCCAAAGTTATGTCTTCTCAGAACCTGGGTGCATATATCCCTCTTTTGTGAAAAAATAGTTTTTCAAATGGACTTCGAGATTATTTCTTGAATAGTTCTGCCTTCGATCCTGCACTCCATAAGAAACAGAAGATGCAAAAGGGAGGAGTCTCTGTGGCTTTGGTTCTCCTTCCTGAATCACTTGTTTCATGGAGAAGCCAGCAACTAGCTCGCAAGTCCATGCTGAGAGGTTCATAAGTTAGGGGCTCCCTGTACAGGAACCTCCAGTCAAACTGAACTGTTACATGGCCACGCCCTGTGGCTGATGCTTCTTGAATATCCCTGAGCCAGATCTACCATCTAAGGTCTCCTGTGTTTCTGATCTGTAGACAATGGGGAAATACTTATTGTTATAGCCACTGAGCAGGGAGGGATTTGTAGTACCTTGGTAGGTAAGAGCCTGACCTCCTTCCTGTTCTCTGTCTGCTCCTTCCTTTCTCTCTTTTCCTCCTTTTAGTGGTCCTTATTCTCCTTCCGACTTGCTTTTATCACTCTTCTTTAGGTCCTCACAACTTCTCTTCCTTTCATCTTTCCTCATCTAGTTCCTCCTGCCTCCATCCTCAAGGTAGAATGAGTACCAAAGAGCTGTAGAAATTCACAACAGCATTCTCCTGCTCTGAAAAGATGGTTTCTTTATATTGGAATAGATACAAAAACACATATTAGAAGGTCATTTTGGAAATTGTGTCATGAATAGAGGGAGTGGAGAGATAATAGGGAAGGTTTAATTCTCTCGGAGTGAGGTAAGGAGGCTCCATCAGGGACTGAGAGGTGAGTGCTGGTGATCTGGGAGGCCTTATCTAATCGTGCTACATAGAGAGACAGGGTCTACAATGCAGTGGAGAAACTAAATTACAACTTAATCCAACTGTAAAAGGTGAAAACATGACCATCAAAAGGAGGTTACAGTTAGATTCTTCACAGCAAGCTCCTGGGGCCAGGGCAAGCTCCTTTGGCCACGCAGCATAGTCCTTATTTCTTAAAGTGGCATGATGACCTTCAAAATCATATTTGAGGACATCAGACACTTAGTAAGTTCACAGACACTCCCTTTGATCTGGACCACACTGCGTTTAGATCTCAAATTTTCTTCTTACCCTCAGTCACATTGTGCACATACATGCGCTCTGATGTGGATGATAAAACACAGATTTTATATTTCTCCCAGTACATGTTGAAATGAGTGTTTTCTCCTTAATGGTCACTAACTGGATAATTAGGCCACAAAACTCTTTGTTTCATTTGACTCTGGGGAGAGGAAAGCAAATGGCCTTTCTGAGAAGTCCTGGGACCACAAGCCTTCTAGTGCTGAGCAGAGTAATCCTAGATCCCATGGTATTGCAATGCGTCCAGAATGTTCACGCTGAAAGCATTTCCTCTGGACAGTAATGTCCCAGAGGGGAGTGAATTCCAGGTCAGCAAAGCCCCTTTATTAAAATTCACTGAATCTTCATTTGAAGTCTGCTGTGACTGCCCAGCCGTTGAATTTTTCAGACAAGGTATGTTGCCAAATACCAAATACCAGTGTCTAATAGGTTTTTCTCTATGAGGCATGTATCTGTACAAAACAGAATATGTATTTTCCTTTTTCTTAGAAGTCATTCCCATCTCCTCTTTTCAAACTCATGCTGGAGTTATCTGGATCTGTCTTCTCCATCTTCTGTCTGAGGAAGGTTTTTGCTGTCTGGCTGGCAGTCACTGGGTTTCATTGGAAAGCAATATAAAAATATCGTACTTCTCTGTTTGGTGGAGACTGTCTATTATACAAAAGCATGCCTGAGATTGTGTTTACTTTTCTTATATCCCTGGTGGCAGGGTCCATGGAAGTCTTAGTTGAGGTTCACACACCCTGTCTTGGGGAGACCCCAGTGTAATGTTTGTCATCCTGCTGGTTGCCAGTCTTCATTCAGCTGATTAGGTGACAAAGAGTTGGGGGTGGGAGGCAGAGTTGTTGCCCCTTTGAGCACTCATGTGAATAATTTGAACCAAGGGCTCATAGGCATTTGGAGAGAGAAACAGTATTAAATGTAATTAATGTACAATCCCTTCAGGACAGGCCAAGAAAACCAGACAGCCTTATCCAAAATCTTACTTAGGAAGGAACAGAGGGGATACATTTCTTGTCTGTTTCAGTTCCTGTGTTGCTGGAATAGAAATAGCTTTCTCTATGCGACAGGTACGGCTTTGAATCCAAGTGCTCTTCCCTCTGGTGACCTTGTCAAGGCAACCTTGTTGACAGGCTGCTGCATAGATTGCAGATAATTTATGTAAAACACCTCACGCATTATAGACCCTCAATAAGAATGAGTTCAACCATTGACTGGAGGGATAATGTTGATGGAAGAACTCAGTGTGGAATCATGTGAGAAGAATGGTAATCCATTTTGTTAACTGATTAACAGAGGTATGTCTGGAAGAGAGAGAGAGAAAGAGAGAGAGAGAGAGAGTTTTCTCCAAGTTGAAAGGGGGACTGCTGCTTGATTATCTTGTAGTTTTATGTAGAATAAAAAAATTGAAGCAGTGAATCATATTCAGAGAGAAAGATCCTGAAACTTAGCTAAAAGCCAACACTTTCCTGTCTCTTTCTTGGCTACAACCAAAAGCTTTGGAGGAAGAATCATGTCTCAGGTTATCTGTGTGCCATACTGTCTCACTACAACCAACTCTCTACCCTATCCCCAAGGAAAAACAGGGGACTACATTCTTCTTACTATTTATTTTCCTCTGTGAATCACAAGACTCAGATTTTGCATAAGAAAAACTGCTTAACTCATTTTGGGTTCTCAAAATAATCTTGTGCACTAGACAAAGCGTGGTCACTTTTCCTATTTCTCAAAAACAAAAATCTGGCATTGAACATTGGCATTCTTGAGGCGCTCCATGGACTCTTGGTGTCTTTAGGGTCCATCCGGCACTGCAGGGACCCTTGAGAACTGCAGGGATTCTCCATAAGCACTTTTGGCTGTTGTTGCTTTGAGTGAGCCTCAGGATTAAGTAAGTCTACCTGATTCGAATCAGGGGCTCCTGCTCTCTCTCTTACTCTCCTTTCTATATCTCTCCACCTCACATTTTAGGAGGTTACCATGAACTCCTGTCTTCACTGTGAAGCTGAAATGGTGTGTGGATTAAATGAGCACACATACACACACACACACACACACACACACACACACACACACACACACATACACACACACACACCCCTCACATACCACAGAAACACAGTAAAATGCTTTGAGAACTGCAAACATAATGTTATGCTATAGTTAAAAACCTCTTTTTAAAATTTTGTTCATAGACTTTTCTAGGAAATATTTTTGATTATTTAATTTCCACCTAACTCTTTTGCATCCTTTTACACCTCTGAAACAACCTTCATCATTCTGTACAAACTGAGTTATCTCCATCTTCATGTTTTCACACTGTTCATTTTATTATTGCCATATAGTACTACTTGCTGTCTATTATGTTTCAGTCTGTTAGTTACTTTTCTGCTTCTGTGACAAAATAGCAACTGGAAGGAGAAAGGGTTCACTACTTAGTTTGTAATTCCAGAAGGGATACAATCCATCACAGCAAGGATCACATGTGGCAGGCACGGTAGACCAAAGGAGAGTCTGCTTTGCAGTACAGCAAACATCAGGAAGTTGAGAGGAGACAGAAAGGAAACCTGGTCATCCAACTTTGCGGGAAGGCTCACACCCAAGAGAATACCAACACCTACTAGGGACCAATATTCCAGCCTGGGAGCCTATGGGGAAAATTCATTTTTGATCATGACTCTGCCACACTCTCTGCATTCTAATGTAGAGCCCCGAGACCTTCTGTTTTACTCACTTGTGTCCTTCAACTTTCTAACCTGTGACTCATACCAGGTAGATTCCAACATACTGAACAGGAACTTTTTATTTTTGGCTTATATCAAATGATTTTTTTTCTTTGACAATTCAACAAAATTATATTATGTGTATCTGCTTTAAATCCCCCCATGTCATCCAGCACAGAACGTTGATTAACTGGATATTCGGTATTTCTGGTTTTAAGGCTGTAAACTCCTGTTCATCATAATGATCCTTGAGAGTCAGGCAGCCTCTAACTGGGTCTTGATTTCAGGGGAATAGAAGTCAGGATCACCTGCAGCTTGTATTCTTCCTGTAAGAGGAACCAAATGCCCTGGGTTTCTCCTTCCCCTGGGAAGCAGGAAGTTCACAAGGCATTTGCTTCTCTTTCACTTGGAGAAGGGATGTGTGGGGCTCCTGCTCTCAGAAACCCACCTTTTACTGTCCTTGCTACTTCAGTTACTGTGCATCCCCTGAAGGATATTAATTAGTCACAAGGCCAGCTTCTACCTGAGCCCCTAATGTGGCTCCAGTCACAGTATTTTGGGGGCTTATGGGAGACAGTGCCACTAATTTAGAACATATGTGGAATTCTCAGACAGCCCTATGTATAAGTGATCGATAATAATAATTAAGAAACTCTCTCGTTGCAGACTGACATAAATAGAATTATGTGGATGAGCTGAGCATTAAATACCAGTGTGCTTCCTGTTGGGAATCCCAAGATAGTCTGTAAAGCATCCATCTCATCATTTCTTACAAAAGGTGTCAGAAAGAATACAGTACTTCAGACAGACTTGAGAAAGGAGTTAGAGTTTAGGAATCATGAAGAGTAAATGCATGCTTGCTTGCTGCTTTCTCTCCCTCAAACCAATCCAAAAATGGCAAGAAAAAAGATTAACAAAAGAAATGAAATAGAAGGAAATATAAACCTAGAGTTCAAAAACTATGTGCCTCTAGATAAGAAAATGTAACTCAAGATCCTTGGGAGAGATAAAAACATAATTCATTATATGCTGTGAATTGAACTCAGGACCTTGTGCATACCTTGAAACAGCTCTTCTACAGAGCTACACCTCAGAAGAATTTGGGCTTGGCTAGATAATAGCTGGGAAGATTCTTGTAGGTAAGCTGGGATCTAAGTTAAAAGAAGAACAGCACAGTAGAGGCAACTATTAGCAGCTTATGGAGAGAGAGGGGTTAAATTTCTACTGTGTAGATATTAAGATGCTTAAAATAAATCTTTTTTGTATAAAGTATCTTGAAATCACTGACCAAATGTCCAAAAACTTAAGCCTAGAAAATGATATAAAGAGGTAGTTCATGTATCAGAAACATACACATATAAGAAGGAGCTCAGTCTTCTGGGGGCTTCCACTTTCCACAATCAAGTCAGAAAAGATAAAACACTGTATCACCTTAGTTGGAATAATTGTTGGTTGACTGGTTGTAAGTCACAGACCGACAGAGACTCTTCAGAAGAGTGTTACATGATTTCAAAAACTGAATACCAGAAATGGATTCTGCAAATTAGATCTATATGAGTCTAAAGTCAGTGGAAAATAATATACCTTGTAATTATTTATAGATGAAGTATAACAATGCTATCTGAATTAGATAAATTCAATCTATATGTAAGTAAAAATAGTTTATTATAACAGGTGTCTCAACTGTCAAGGACAATAGTCTAAGTATCAATGTAGGGATGTAGCCTTATTCTTCAATCATTTTTATAGTGGACCTGTAACATCTCTAAAGAGAGACAAAACATAGTTAAACATGTTTTTCAAGAGAGAAAAGACTTTTGTAAATTATGCCTATGCTACATTGGCACAATGTCAATCACAAGGACACAATCATTCATGGGGATGTTTAGAAAGGAAAGTTTAATTTTCTGTACTGCGAACAAAGAAACATACTTGTTAAACAACTGTCTATTTTGTTCCATAGTTAATAATAAGAAAATGGTCCAGGAGATTGCTTCATACTGCTGAAAAGAAGAATTTTTATCTAGCAACAATGAGCTAGATTTTCATGACCCTTCGATGTTGTTGAGTATATATTCTGAAGATATAGTTTAACAAAATAAAGATGAAAAATTATCCTTCAAAGATATCCACAAAATAGCACATTTAACTTAGCATGGTAAATGTCAAAAATGTGTAAAATTGAAATATGCAGAATGAAAAGATTAAAATGATTATAAAAGTATGCTCCAAGAGACCCCACAATACATTGGCATATCTCAAAAAAACTTTCCGAAGTGTTTCTAATAAGAAAAAAAAAAAAAAGAAAAGAAAAGGAAACTTTAGGGCCTAGGGAGATGGCTCAGTGATTCAAATCTTTACCCTTACATGCAGGAGGGCCTGATCCCATGTTAAAAAATACCAGGTAGAAATGGCAGCAATAGCCTGCACTTCCAGCCCTGGAAGGCAGAGTTGTGGAAACTCCATATTATAGCAATAAGGAGGTCGAGAATCCAGGGTGATACTTGATATCATCCTTGGACCTCTACAGGCACACAGGCTCATGTGCCCTCTTGTTTATATACACATGCATATATACACAAGCACAAAAAAAGACTTGAAAACTTTAAACAGATTAATGATCAGGCATTTAATAAAATAAAGATATACACAGAAATAATACTAAGTATCATGGTTGAATGTTAATTTTTATTTGATTTGATCCTCAAATTTTATTCAATTACTGAATTTTTTAAAAATTTCTTTTAAAATTTTAAAATTTCTTTTAAGGTGATTTCTCTTTAATATATGAAAAATGGGTTTCACTGTGACATTATCATTATTATTACACTTTGCTCTTGTAAGGAACACATACTAATAGAACTATTAAAGAAAGTCACAGAAGTCAGGACAGGATAATATGCATGGTGGAATTTCATGACCTAAATTTCTGGATGAAGAATTTCATATTTAAATTTGTGGATAAATGCACAAAGCACACTCATGGAAGGGAGGACTATGGATTCGTACAGGAAAGGGGTAACCTCACTTTTCTGGAGCTGAGCATCTTCCATTCCCACTTCTGTCAGTCTTGCTGTGCTAAAAGGAAAATGTCCCCATGGCTGCATGTGCTCTAACACAGAGTGCAGAGTAGGAAACACTATTATCTCTGTAATAATCTACATATGAAGAATATGGAAATATTCATAATATGGTAGTATTTCATAATAACACAGTTTTTCTTTTTACTTAATCTTATTTATAAAACTGTGAAATCTAACATACATTTTGTCAACTCACAAGATAAATTTATTATGTGAGAATATTACAACTACTTTGTACTCAGAAGTCATGTATTATCATAGTCTTTGAAACTTTTCCTTTTTTTTTTATTTCTGATCATGATCATGCAAACTTAACAGGTACGCCGGTCCCCTCCATTCTTCACCCTCCAACGAACCCTTCTACTCTCCCCCTTCACTTCCCGTTTCCCTCCCCATCCCCAGTGCTTCCACCCCCATCCCAAGAGCATCCTTTAATGAGCATGCCAAAGTCTCCTCTGGATCCTCCTTTCCCATGAGGTGCAAGGACCCAGTGGCATTTCCCAGAACTTTTTCCTGTGTTCCCCTTAAGCATAGGAACATTACTGTGGCTGTCAATCCCCAGCCTCCAAGGATCCTAGTGCCTTTAGTCCATGCTAGATTTTGTGGGGTCAATAATATGTTGGACATTGTGCAGGGCATGCAAAGTCCTATTATGATTGCTTCGGCCCTAACTTCTGTGGAGTATCTTGCATATCATGACTCCTCCCATCCTTGTGCTCTTACAATCTTACCGCCCCTTCTTCCACAAATTTCCCTGAGCTTCAGGATGGGGAGAGATCAGGCTGGCCTAGTTCCAGGTGGTTGATATAGAGTCTCTGAAGTTCTGAACTGTGGTTTGTTGATTTTTTTTTTTCAGTTTTGCTGCTCCGGCAATGCCCTTGGCTCCATCCTGATGGGTATTGGATGTCACTCCCTGGCCAGAGATAAAAATCTGTTAATTAGAGTCTTGTTATAAGAGTATATTCAAAGGTAGATGGAATAAAAGTTGGAGACCATGTTGAGGGAGGGGTCAGTCTCCCATTTGCAAAATCATTACTTTCTATCTGCCAGACTATATGCCCCCACTTCTGGTGAGATCATTTCCCATCAGTTGCAAATGATCAGAAAGAAAAGTCTGTGAACTTAACCAGATGTCTCATTATTTACTTGCAGTCCCTGATGGTGGCCAATTTTCTCTGCTGTAACATGGTCTCCTCTCTTCTTGTTTCTGGTGGGGCCCTCCTTCCCCATCCCTCCTGTTTGTAATCTTTGCAATTACTGTAGGTATTACAGAGATTTAACTGAGTATCTCTAAGTAGATTTGATATTAGGATCTACCTATTAGGAGGACATACAGCACTTAATTTTCTGTGTCTGTGATACTTCACTCAATATAATTGTTTCTAATTCCATGCATTTCCCGGCAAATTGCATTGATTCATCATTTTTGATGGCTGAGTAGTATTCCATTGTATAAATGTACCACATTTTCCTTATTCACTCAAAAACTGTTAGATACTTGGGCTGATTCCATGACTTTGCTATTGTAAACAGTGCTGCTATAAACATGGTCTTGCTTGTGTTATCGAGGTGAATTTTTGCCGTATATGGGGTTATTCCAAAAAGTGGAATAGCAGGGTCATATGGCATTTCAATCTTTAATTTCTTTGAGAATCACCAGACGGCTTGCCAGAGTGGTTGTATAAGCCTGCATTCCCACCAGCAATGTAGAAGAATTCCCCTCTCTCCACATCCTCTCCAGTATTTGTTGTTGTTTGTGTTGTGGATTTTTGCCATCCTGACCGGGGTGAGATGATATCTCAGGGAAGTTTTGATTTGCATTGTCCTGATGGCTAAAGATGTGGAGCAATTTTTAAGATATTTATTAGACATTTTAATTTTGTCCCTGGTAAAGTTTCTTTTAAGTTCCAAGGGCATTTTTTATTGGCCCATTTGTTTCCTTGGTGTTTAGTTTTCTAAGTTCTTTGTGCACTCTGGATAATAGAGCTCTATCAGATATATGGTTAGTGAAAAATTTCTCCCATTCTATGGGTTGCCTTTGTGCTCGAGTTACAATCTCTTTTTTTGAACAGAAGCTATGTAATTTCACAAGATCCCATCTGTTGAGTGTTGGTTGTAGTGATTGTGCTATTGGATGACCGTTTAGGAACTGTTGGCCTAGTCCAATCAGCTCAAGGGAGTTCCTTACCCTTTCAGCTATGGTTTTTATAGTCTCTTGCCTTATATCAAGGTCCTTGATCCATTTGGAATTAATTCTTGTACATGGTGACAAGTATGGGTCCAGCTTTAATCTTCTGCATGTGGAGATCAAGTTTTGCCAGCATCATTTGTTGAAGATGCTGTTCTTTTTCCATTGAATTTTTTGGGCAACTTTGTCAAAGACCAAGTGGCAGTAGTTGTGTCGGCTTATATCTGGGTCTTCCTCCCTTATCCATTGATCTGTGTGTTTATTTTGGAGCCAATACCAGGCTGTTTTTACAACTATGGATTTGTAGTATAGACTAAGGTTTGGTATGGTAATACCTCCAGCAGTGTTTTTGTTACTCAGGATTGTCTTTGCTATCCTGGGTCTTTTGTGCCTCCATATGAATTTTGAGATTATTTGGTCAACTTCTTTAAAGAATTGCTTTGGGATTTTAATTGGTATAGCATTGAATCTGTACATGCCTTTGGTAGGATGGTCATTTTTACAATGTTGATTCTGCCAATCCAGGAACATGGGAAGTCTTTCCACCTTCTGGTGTCTTCGGTAATTTCTTTCTTGTCAGTTTTAAAGTTTTCATTATAAAGGTCTCTAACGTCCTTGATTGGGTTTATACCAAGGTATTTCCTTTTTTTAGGAGTTATATTAAATGGGATTTTTTCTCTCAGGGCTTTTTTGTTTCTTTCATTCTGGGCATATAGGAAGGCCACTGATTATACACTTATTTCGTATCCTGTCACCCTGCTGAATTTCTGTATTAGTTCCAGGAGCTTCCTGCTAGAGTTTTTGGCATCACTCAGGTATAAGATCATGTCATCTGTGAATAGAGATACCTTGACTTCTTCCTTGCCAATTTGAATCCCTTTTATGTCCCTTTCTTGCCTTATGGCTTCAGCTAAGACTTCAAGTAAAATATTAAAGAGAAGTGTTGAGAGTGGACAGCCTTGTCTAGTTCCTGATCAACGCGGTAATGCTTCAAGTTTTTCCCCATTGAGTATAATCCTTGCTACAGGGTTGTTGTATACAGCTTTTATTATATTGATAAAGGTTCCTTCCATTCCAACCTTTCTGTAGGGATTTGATCATAAAGGGCTGTTGGATCTTGTCAAAAGCTTTTTCTGCATCTATCAAGAGTATCATATGGTCTTGGACTTTGGGCTGGTTTGTATGGTGAATTACATTTATTGATTTGCGAATGTTGAACCAACCGTGTGTGCCTGGGATAAAGCCTACTTGATCCCCTTGAATGATTTTTTTTTTTCAGAGTGCTTTTCTTGTGCTTAATTTTTTTTTTATTAAAAATTTAATTATACATTTTAAAATTTTTTACCAGTTCCCTCCCTCCCCCCTCCCCTTCCCCCAATGTCTCCCCCCCCAATTCCCAGAGAGTCCTTTATTGTGTGCGCCTAACTCTCCACTGGGTCCTCCTCTCCGATGACATATAAGGACCCAGTGGCATTTCCATAAGCCCTTTCTCTTGTTCCCCTTAAGCATAAGATTACTACTATGGCTGTCAATCCCTTGCCTCCAGGGGTCTCGGTGCCCTTAACAGATGCTAGACTTTATGAGGGCAACAGTGCGCTGGACATTGCGCAGGGCATGCAAAGTTCCATTATGATTGCTTTGGCCCCAACTATTGTTGAGAATCTTGCAAATCGTTGCTCCTCCCATCCTTTTGCTCTTACAATCTTACCGCCCCCTCTTCCGCAAATGTCCCTGAGCTCCAGGATGGGGAGAGATTAGGCTGTCCTAGTTCTATGTGATTGATATAGAGTCTCTGAAGTTCTGGATTGTGGTTTGTTGATTTTCTTTTGCAGTTTTTCTGCTCCTGCAATTCCCTTCACTCCATTCTGCTGGGCACTGTATGTCACCCCCTGGCCAGAGACAAAAAGCTGTTAAACTGGAGTCTTGTTGTAATAGCACATTCAAGGGTAGATGTAATAAGAGTAGGAAACCTCACTGATTTGCTAAGACTTTGTTGAGAATCTTTGCCTCTGTGTTCATCAGAGAGACTGGCCTATAGTTTTCTTTTTTTTTAAGTGTATCTTTATTAGGTTTTGGGATTAAGACGATATTAGCTTCATAGAAGGAATTTGGTAGTGTTCCTTCCTTTGCTATTTGATGAAACAGTTTAAGGAGTATTGGTGTTATTAGCTCCTTAAATAATTGGTAGAACTCTGTGCTGAATTCATCTGGTCCAGGACATTTTTTGTTGGGAAGATTCGAGATTAATTCATCAATTTCCTCATATGTTACAGGACTATTTAAATAATTCACAACTTCCTGATTCGATTTAGGTAAGTTGTGTTTACTTAGGAATTCATCCATCTCTTTTGTGTTGTCAAACTTCACAGAGTATAAGTTTTTGAAATATGATGTTATAATTCTCTGGATTTTTTGGGTATCAGTAGTGATAACTCCATGTTCATTTCTAATTTTGTTAATTTGGGTTTTCTCTCTCTTGCTTTTGGTTAATTTAGCTAGGGGTGTGTCAATCTTATTGATTTTTTTCAGAAAAACAGCTTTTTGACTGGTTGATTTTCTGTATCGTTTTCCTAATCTCGATTTTGGATATTTCTCCCCTTATTTTGCTAATTTCCTCTCTTCTACTGCTTTTGGGATCAGATTGCTCTAGTGTCTCTAAAGCTTTAAGCTGCGTTGTTAAATTATTTACTTCTGATGTTTCCATTTTTTTGACGTAGGCATTAAGGGCTATGAACTTACCTCTTAGGACAGCTTTCATTGTGTCCCAGAGATTTTTGTTAAGTTGTATTTTCATTATTGTTCACTTTCAGGAAATATTGAATTTCCTTTTTAATTTCTTCCTGAATCCAATTCTCCTTCAGCATCATAGTTTTAAGTTTCCAGGAGTTAGTGTATTTTCTGTTGTTTGTTGTGTTGTGGATGTCAAGCTTCAGACCATGGTGGTCTGATAGGGTACAGGCTAGAATTTCAACTTTCCGGTAGATGTGTAGATTCTTTTTGTGGCCCAATAGGTGATCTATTTTGGAGAAAGTTCCGTGTGCTGCTGAGAAAAATGTGTATTCTTTGGTACGTGGGTGAAAAGTTCGATAGAGATCTGTAAGGTCCATCTCAGTAAGGGTTTGATTAAGTTCCAAAGTGTCTCTTTTAATTTTTGACTTGTTGATCTATCCCATGTAGAGAGGGCGGTGTTGAAATCCCCAAGAATTATCGTTTTCAGGTTGATTTCTCACTTTAGATGCTGTAGGGTTTGCTTAATGAATGTGGAGGGGCCCGTATTGGGTGCATATATGTTCAGTATTGTGAAGTCTTCCTGGTGAATTGTACCTATGACTAAAATGTAGTATCCATCTGTGTCTCTTATGATTTTTTTTTGGTTTGAAGCCCACTTTGTCCTATAGCATAATGGCTATCCTTGCCTGTTTTCTGGTTCCATTAGCTTGCAGAATTTTGGGCCAGCCTTTTATTTTTAGGATGTGCCTATCTTTTGTGGTGAGATGGGTTTCCTACAGGCAGCAGATTGATGGGTTGTGATTTTTAATCCAAGTTTGTAATCTGTGTCTCTTGATCGGTGAGTTAATTCCATTAACATTTAATGTTACAATGGAGAAATTATTTTTCATTCTGGACATTTATTATGTTTAGTGGCTTTAGCAAGTGTATTGTTTCACTTGTATGTTTTGGTGATATTATACTTCCCTTCTGTCCTCCTGAATATGCTTGTTTTTTTCTTCAAGCTTGAGTATCATTTCTAGCATTTTTTGAAGGCCTGAAAATTTTTCTTTCTCCCTCGATTATGACAGATAGTTTTGCAAAGTATATCAGCCTGGGTTGACATTTTTGTTCATTCAATACTTGAAGTATGTCTCCCCAAGCTCTTCTTGCTTTTACTGTTTCCATTGAGAAGTCATTTGTTATTTTAATAGGTTTACCTTTAAAAGTGACTTTTTTTTCCCCTTGAAGCTCTCAGCACCATTTTCTTTGTCTTGAATGTGGAATGTTTTGACTATTATTTGTCGTGGTGAGTTTCTGTTTTGGTCATATCTGTTTGGGTCGTATCTGTTTTCCTTGATGATACCACACTTTCCTCAAGTGTGGTATTTTGGGAATCTTGCTCATAGTATTCCATGAATATGCTTCTTCAGGGTGTCCCATAACTGTTGACTATTTCTCTCGAGTATTTTTTTGGCTTTAACAACCTCTTCCATTGACCTGGTTAATACTCCCACATTGTCTTCAAGGTCTGAAATTCTATTTTAGTTCTGCTTTGTTGGTTCTGCTGATAAGACTCTCTTGAGTTCTGGGTTAAAGATAACTTGTCTTTTAGTGCGGTTTGAAACTTTGCTTAAGTCTGTTTTAACTGCTCTATGCCTATTTTTGTTTCTTGTACTGTTTTTCTCAACTCCTCCAAATGTCTGTTGTGTTCTTCTTCAAAGTGGTCGATGCGGTTGTTTAATTCCTCCCGGATTTCCTCTTTCATAGTATTGATCATGGTAATGATCATGTTTTGAAAGTTGTTATCTTAGGTCAAGCTTTCTTGGATATTTTCCGTGGATTTGTTCTGATTGGAGTATATCATTATGGGATTAATTCCTTTAGTGGGAGATTTGTTTTCTTGGGTTTTGTTTTTCATGGATTTGCACTTTGACTTGGGCATTGTCATTTTAACTCTTAAGACGTTCAATTTCTGTGTGTTTTTCACTGAACTGAATTAGTTGGCCTGGAGCAGCTCCTGCTCAGGCTGGCTGGTGGGAGGAGCTAGGACTAGTGGGTTGCCTGGGGTATGGGGGCGAGCAGGGGGAGCTTACCTAGGGCACAGTGTGTCCTGGCTGGACTGCGCTCTGTCCCAGCGAGTGGGGAAAGGGGGGAGATGGCGGTGGAGGACGCAATTGACTTGGGGAGCTGGGGCGTGGCCCAGGAGTCCTCCCCCGGCCTGGAGCAGTGCCTGCTCTCACAGGCTGGGGGAGGATCTGGGACTAGTGTGTTGCCTGGGATTTGGGGGTGAGCAGGGGGGGCTTACCTAGGTTACAGTGTGTCCTGGCTGGATTGTGCGGCCTCCCTGGCGGGTGGGGAAAGGGCGAAACTTTTTCAACCATTGTATTCTTTCTTTCTTTCAGATTCATTAATTCTGTCCTATGAACCTCTACTATTGACACTGTTTGTACAATGTTTCTTGGGAACAAAATCTCACTGATTTTTGTCTGCTTAGCAATTTCGGAGTTAGCTTGTGCTTGTTTAAGATTTGAAGAATGGGGCTGGAGGGATGTTTCAGGGGTTAAGACTCTCCCTCACAAGCAGAAGGTCCTGAGTTCAGAGTCCAGGTTCCAAGTAAATAAACGCCAGGCAGAAACAGCAGCAGTCTACACTTCCGACCCTGGTGGGCAGAGCCTGGGAAATTCCAGAGTGGAGCAAAGAGGAAGTAGAAGCAATCCAGGATGATTCCCAAAGTCACCCTTGATCCTCTACATGGACATAGAGTGCCCTCTGATACACACACACACACACACACACACACGAAATGAATATATATATATATATATATATATATATATATATATATATATTAAAAATCATTTGAAACATGAAATCTGCCTCCATTTACCTTGAAGCACCAAATAGAAGTTGGTTGACTGGTGGTCTCACCTCTTCAGAGGTAATGTAACCCCGATCATCAGACTCCTAAATTTAAATCCTTGTTGATATGATCATCTGGGAAAGTTACCTTCATCTATAGTGGCCAAGGCAGGACACAGAAGCCTTGTTGGAATTGAAAACTCAAGTAGAGCTTAATTTTAAAAACTGGACTATGAATTATGAGCTGGAAAGAGGAAAATCATAAGGAATCTAGAGTGAGTTCTGGTCAAGATCCCTTGACATCTTGAAACCTGGATGACATGGACAGGAAACATTCAGACAGAAAGAGAACTGTCCCAGGAAAAGGTTGCCGAGGTCGCAGGGGAGGAAACCACTTTCTCTCAGATTTTCTACTTGGGTTTTCTATTGGCTTGTCAATTGGCAGCCAAGAGCAAATGAGTCAGGTGAGAATACCATTCTCCTGGGTGGTTGGTTCACAGAGGGAGATGGAGAGTAAACCGTGGAGAGGCAGGTCGAAGTCCAGTGTATCATTACATTCCTCTTTTGCTTAGTCACTCATCTGTATTTGAGTGGAAGGTCAGGGAAGCATCCCTTCTTCATAGGAATATCATGAGGACTGAGTCAGTGGATGCCTGAGTCTGGCACACAGCAAATCCTCAATACATTTGATTCATTTTCAGTGTGATCTCTTATACAGAATATTCCAAATCTTTTGTTCTTGTCTTGGACCACCTTGAATTTTGACTTTTCAGTGCATGAAGATCCTTGTCTTCTGCACAGTGTCTTTGGATCTTGTTTTCCTCCCATTGTAGCCTCAGTTCTTTCAGGCCCTGAACACAGTCCATTGCATTGGCTCGCCTATCTCCAATCCCCATTGGCTCAAATCAAATATTCTATTTCCTGCTTAGTTTACTCTTTAAGTCTGTTAGAAATAATTTACTGAAAACTTTTTAATATGTATGCAAACTACTTGACTAGATTTTAAAAAATATTTTATTTACATATGAGAGAGAGAAAAAGAAAGAGAGAGAGAGAGAGAGAGAGAAATTCCATGGTGCAGGGGAAGAGGTCTGAGAATAACTTTCAGTTATTGGTTGTTGGTTTTCTCCTTCCACCATGTGGTATTCTGAGGAGTGAACTCAGGTCCCCAACTTTGTGATCAGACACTTTACCTGCTCTCTCGCTGGCCCCTAAATGCTATTTTTTGCTTCTTTTAGTATTTTACTCATGAAAATATTCAAATTTATGATATTTTCATACCTTAATCCCCAATCTTCATTCCTTTCCCACTACAATCCTTCGTCTTCCCTTTTGTAAATGACCATTTTATCATAGCTTATTTCATGCAGCCAGGCAATTATAAATAGTATGAAAGTTCTTGTAGAACAATATAGTTTTTACAGAATATTCATAAAATTATTTAATTTGCATAGTTGTACATGGCAACTGTCAGATGGGACACAATTATGCCATTTAATGTGTAAGGAGATTGAGGTTCAGAGAGGTGTAATCGACTAAAGGAACACTGCTAGTCATCATATGATTTAAACTGGAGTGAGTCCACAGTTCTCTACCTTACCTTGCTATATTCCTGGTTCAGAGCTAGAGGAACATTAGGGTGTATCTGAGTCATAAATGAATCTGCATTGAATTGTATTTCTAAACTGTGTCTGTGCACATTCTTAATATGGGGCCAAAATAACGATTATGAGTGTTTTGTCAAAGTTCTGAGATTTAGTATTTAGAAGAAATGGCACTTTAATTTATGTCTCTTAATGAGTAGATAAGGTTTTTCTCCTTTTACTCTTCCATGTATAATTGTGCTTCTCATTACTCTTAGAGACCACAGGAATATCTCAAGTTCTATGATTACTTTTTTTGTGTGTGGTCTATTGTTCATGCCACAGAGTGAAATCTGGGCTATATGTTTATAAAATGTCTTACCTTTAAGTATTAGGTCATTCATTTCAAAGTATTGAGAATTCAGGAAAAACCAAATTAATTTTTACAGGGGCACAAAGGCAATTTGAAAGAAAAAATAAGTCTTTAAACCAGAACATTTATGTCTATGTCCAAAAAAACCCCTCTATCTGTAATTCTTAGCTACGTAAAATTACCTCAGAATGATTTTTATGATTCTCCTCGCAGAGGCACCTGCTCCTCGTGGTGCAGAGTGTGCGTGGGCCTGGGTGGTCCTGACTGGCCGGCAGCAGAGGAGGCGTGGGTCTGAGTAGCTGAGATGCGGGCTGGTGGTTCATCTGGAGGGGGAAAAAAGCCCTTGGTGGGGGAGGATAGGCCCAGGAGTAATGAATTCCAAAGAGCAACAGGCGGTCGACATCCCAACGTGGAATATGGTGAAAAAAAAAAAAAAAAAAAAGAAAAGAAGCAAGAAGACCTGCAAGCAAAGTGAAGAGGAATCCCCATTTGGGAAAGATTGAAAGCCAGAAGCCTGGGGGGAGTGGCAGGCGGGGACTAGTCAGGCCACTGGTCCCTAATTTTCATTGGGTCTTATCTAGTAAGCATATTGATGGAAAGGAAGCAGATGATGCAGGTAAGTTCATGGGGCAGGCGATGGAAATAAAGAGAAAGAGTTAAGAACAGCAGGTTAAGCCTTATGTGTGTTTCCAGACACCAGAGCCTGATAATCAAGATTTTTGCCTCATATCTTGAAACACAAGGTTTTTCTCTGAGACACTGTTCTGCAAGTTTGTATGTTAGTGACTTACTTTATCTGCCAATATTTGGTGTATCCAATTAACAGTTTCTAGGCGAATATTATTTTGTTGTAAACATTTCATCATGGCTTAGAAATGCTATTTTCCTAACTTAAAATTAATAAAGCATTTTCAAAAGCAAAAAATGATTTTTAATATCTGAATGTAAAACCTACAATTAAAATTTCCACAGGAAAACTTAGAGGAAATCCCTGTGAGCTTAGATTAGGCAAATAAAAGTTCATTGAGACATCAAAAAGAAAAATTCATGAAGGAAAATAGAAGAGATAAAACTGACTTAATAAAAATTAAGGACTTCTCATTTTTATATAAACAAAGAACGAGAGGGAGGTTATAGCCTAAATAATAATTTTCCACATTATTGAAAATGGAATGGAGTATGTGAAAACATCTCAAAGACCAACAAGAGAAAACAAACAAAGCATGGACAAAGTGTTCGAATGGATGGAACATAAAAATGCTTCAACATTACTTGTCACAGAAATACACATTCATGAATTGTTTTTATATCCACTTGAGTAATAAGACAAGAAAAAATACAACTCAAAAAGACCAACAATACTAGACACTCTCAAAGATCCCTGATATCAACGCAAAATGCTGCATGCACTTTGGAAAGTACTTTGGCAGTTTTGCTTTTTTTATTTATATTTGTGACCCAATGCACTTGATTAGTGTTGCTTACATGAGTGGGGGTTATATCTTGAGCAAGGGCAATTTACCAATGGGCTATACCACTGAGAAATAGAACTCACTCACCCTCAGTAACTGGTAGCTCCTCAAGGTGAGGTGGGGCCTCACAAACTCATTCTTTATCCATGATGGAATATTATAAACTCAGTCTTTACACAGGGCTCCTGCTGGTAACCAAAGCAACTGTGAATTCATGCTTTACAGAAACACATCATGTCCAGAAGAACAGGGTCCTGTCACAGCACTCTTCCTCATCCTATTATCCTTACATCCTTTCCTCCATGTCTTCTTTGATTTTCCTGAGCTTTGGAGTGGGCTGATAAAGTTTCCTCAACAGACAAATATTCTCAACACTTTGAAGAGTGATGAGTCTCTGCATTAACTGGTGGAGTTCTCCAGACAGAGGTTTCTCTGGTCTGAAAGCAGCACTGATCCACTGATCCATGGGGATAGTCATAAATATGTAGAAGAAAGATTGACAACATGTCCATTTAGAAAAACCTTCTTTCTTTCTTCTTTCTTTCTTTCTTTCTTTCTTTCTTTCTTTCTTTCTTTCTTTCTTTCTTTCTTTCTTTCTTTCTTTCTTTCTTTCTTTCTGTCTTTCTTTCTGTCTTTCTCTCTGTCTTTCTCTCTGTCTCTGTCTCTCTGTCTCTCTGTCTCTCTCTCTCTCTCTCTCTCTTTCTTGTGTGTGTGTGTGTGTGTGTGTGTGTGTGTGTGTGTGTGTGTGTGTGTATCAGAGGGTCCTATGTCCCTGTAGAGGACCAAGGGTAATTTCAGGAATCATCCTGGATTGCTTCTAGCTCCTTTTTGCTTCACTCTGGGATTTTCCAGGCTTTATCCACCAAGGTCTGAAGTACAGGCCGCTGCCATTTCCATCTGGCGTTTTTCTATGTGGGACTTGGGATCTGATCCGAGGTCCTTCTGCTTAGGATGCAGAGTCTTAACCTCTGAGCCATTTCTCCAGCCCCTCCTCCCCCAGGCCAGTTTTTAGCTGCATTACAACTTAGTATCAGGTTCAGAGACTTGAGATTATAGCTGAAGATTCGACAAAGTTCCTTTGAGGGGAATGAAGGGAGGCCTTCATGCTCTGTCCCCTCCACTCATTGTAAATAATGCCTTTTTCCATGAATCACACTTATACATTGTTTTTCTGGGAAAGTTTTATTAACTGAGAACAATCCATGATCCACAGACGTATTAATGATCGCCTCTCACTTTTTAAAATACTTAGAAATCCACTTATGTTTCCTGACTAGCTAATTGGATTTGGAACAGGAAAGTCAAATTTGATTCTCTATAGGCCAACTCCCTATATGAGGAAAGTGAGCAGTGGAAACACAGGGGGAAAAAGTGTCTATTCATCTCAAGGTTCCTCGTCATCACTAAGAAGGTGTGCATAACACAGCACATAATATTATTTTAAAAAGATTATTGGAATCCTATGTCTAATTCCTTGAGTGTTTAAAGTTGTTAACCATTTATGTATTTTATCCATGCTCTCTTTAAATGAAATAAATTCTTTTATCTATTGGATAGAATTTGCTGAAGACCCCTAGCTTGTCCATCCCAATCTGAACTAGGCTTCTGAGCCCATGTTTTATTCTTTGTATCTGATGGCCTGCCATTTTACTTGAAGCATGAGTTCTGAAACCACAGAAGAAAAATGTAGAGGTGCTGACATCCTTAGATTTTACAGACTGTCACGGTTAGACACAGGTGTCTAATTAAGTCCAAAGCAAGCCTTCAGGAGATAATCTAGTTGATGGAGAATGCCCAACCCCTGGTGGGTGGGGCTAATCCCTGGACAAGTGAATAAGAAGGAGGGAACTGGTTGAGGAAGTTGAAATCCTTTTGTATACTTGACTAAGAATCCTGGTCTGGCAAGTGAGGATTGTCCCTCTCTCAGCCATTTAGCTCTGGATGTTGGTGTGAGCTCTCCTGCTAAGCTGGACAAGGAACTATTACCAGACTACAAAAAGAGAAAGAGGACATAAAATCCTTCTGTTCCCCATAAGCTACTTGGTCATGAATTTATAGGTAATACACAGAGTAACTATAATATGTACCATCCTGTTGAATGTGGGGCTACAGGATGCAGGAAATGTCTTGCTGCATGTCCTTTCCCAGGATATACTCAACCATTTACACTTTTTCACCATTAGACAAATCACACATCTTGCAAGGCAGTCAGCTCTGGATTAAAATGGTGAAGTTCTTGTACATGGAGATTATATGTTGTTGGTTAGTTTTCAGTGTCAATGAAAAATGCTGCAGGAGGCACAATTGGAAAACATCTCATTAGCACCATAATCTTGGGCAAACTGCATGTACTAATTACGTGTCAACTTGAAGATTGAAGACAGAGCTCTGAGCACACTTGTGAAGATTATTGGCTAAGGCACGTCCTGAAGAAATCTTAGGAGATTATCTGGTTGATTGGAAGGGGATAAATGGAGAGAGCTAGTTCAGTAAGTTGATATTCTTCAAAACACTTTGGCAGACTCACAATTTGGCAAGTAAGGAGGTTTGCTCCTCTCTCAGTAATTCCTGTGGATATAGCCAGTTCAGTATTCATAAGAACTCTCCTGCCAAGCTTGACTATGAAGTGTAAACAAAACCAGAAGCAAGAATGAAGCTTTTTTTCCTCCTTAAGTCATTTGGTGGTGAATATATCAGTGACATGCATACAAATTGCCAAGCTTCGTAGGAATCACAATGCCATACTTTTCTCCAGTACAGAATGAGTATTTAAGAAGCTACTAGATGGGATTGCTGTAAGGATCAATCCTATGCTGCTTTGAGTTTCCTACTTCTGGATATTGTTATAGTTTTTGTGACTATAATAAATATGAAACCTTGGTTGTGAATGTGGATTTTCCCACTTACTAACCAGTAAGTTTGGACAAATCATATAACCTTTGTTGAGTCTGTTATCTCCTCTGAGAGATGGGAAATAGGGCCTCAGAGATTTTGTCAGTCTCACTAGCAATATTATCTCATGGGAAACTCATGCAGTTTGCAGCCATAGTGGCTCTAAATAAATAATTTTTCATGAACCTATCACTGCTATTTTTATCAGCAATGTCAATTATTTTCTTGTGGTTTCCTTCCTGTGGGGGATCAAGCTGTGTGATTCTTCTGCTAGAAGTGAGAATGAAGTCCAAGTCATCATTTCCCAAGAAAGAGATATGCTGGTACTGTGTGTGGATTTACCTGTAGCACATGTAGATCATGGGGGAGGATTCATCTCTTCAGTTGTGAAGTGGAACCCATCTTTATTTTTCCTGTACAGAAATTCTGTATGATGAAGGCCCCTGGAGACTCTTAAATCTCTTATGTATAATAAATGGATGAATTTTATAGATGTTTGTCTGAAACCTGAGATTGGGACAGTATCCACTGGAAGGCTTAAAGGTTTCTATGTGGTAGTGGTCAAAGTTCTTAAAACATTTTATGAAACCCTAGACTTTGATTAACTGTGTCTCTTTGAGAGGCAGGTATAGCAACAGGTTGCAACAACAAAGTTTGATAGAATCAGTGGCTTGTTAGTTTCTCTTCACATAGTAACATTGCACATGAGGTGTTTAGACAGGACCTCCTGCCATCTCTTGTGATGTTTCTTTACATTTCTACTTGCCTTTTTTTTTCATGAGACTTGCCTGACCTCCCCAATTGGACTGTTGGTCTTGAAGGACAAGTCATGGCTTCAATATCTCCATAGTCCTGAGCATATGTAAAATGGCATAGTTTAACAATGAAGTACCTATCCGAATATCTTCTATCTTAATTTTCACTACCCTTAATTGGTTAAGTACATTTCATTATATTTGTCTTCTGCTAATAGATGAAAGAACTGAAATCTAGAAATGCTAACTGACTCTTCATAAGTACCTATTGAAATGTGGCAAACCTATCTAATTTTAAAGCCACAGATTAAATTACAAGATAAAACTACTGTCAAAAATATTTTTTCTCATAATCTAAGACAATTTTTTTCTGTAGTTTACTATAGTTTTCTAGTAATGGGATAGAGTTTAATGTTTAAACTCCTATGTATAGTACTCACATAAAGATGATTTCATCTCTAGGATAATCCCTAAGGAGAGGTAGCTCATTAGACTTTCACAAACTTCTTTCTTGTTAAATTTCTTTCCATAACCATTAGCATTTATTTATCCACAAACTCATTCCACTGGATAGAAGTCCTAAGTAAATACAGTATTTGCTCTCTGTTCAACTTTATATAAAATCACAGAATATAATTAGAACATATATCTAAAAAGAAAGATGAGTGGGCAGATGTCAGATTTCTTTCATCAATAAAGGCAGGCAATTGAATACATACATTATTTGTGTGTGCATGTGTGTTTGTACTTGTATGTGCATGTGGCATGATTTGCTATATTTGGAAGTATTCTTTCAATTTGATAGTCACTGAATGACTTTCATATAAAAGTGTAGCATAATGGGAAACCTTGGGTTTATCCATTAAGTTATTAATTCTGAAAAATATATGAAGAAAAACTAAAAAAAGCTCTGTTTTCACAATTGATATGATAATCATTTCAGAGTGTATGCATATATGAGCTCATGTTGGTATGTCTTTAAACTCTACAATTTTATTTGTTGACTATACAACAGTAAAGCTGGAGAAAGGTTTCTGGCCAACTAGAATTGTTGTCAGTCTGTATAGGATTAATCAACTACAAATAGGACAAAAATAATCTCTATCAGGATCACATAGTTAACGAATGTGGATTTAGAATGTGAACCCAAGCACCCTCTCTGCTCCTGATCCAATGCCACTTCTAGCACATTATGCTGATCCTTAGAGAGTCAATGAAGTTATGTAGGAAGAAAATAATGCACAGGCTTGGAGCTTGGGATATGTGGAGTCAGAAGCAAGAGGAGACATGAGGGAAGTGATGCTATCAAAGATTTTTCAGCTAAGTTTTGTTGGCCCCGAAACCCAGTGCAACTGGAAACTCATAGGGGCACGTCAAAGCAGCGATGTACTTCTAAGGGTACACATGGTAGAAGTATCTTCTGAACAAGAGAATACATTCGAATCGGAAACTCATATGTTGTTCCTATATAGCTTCTCGAAAGAGAAGTGGTCTATTCATTTGCATTAAAAAGCCTGCAATTTTAAACTCCCTTGTCCAAAAAGGAAAATTGGAAAACTAGGCACCAGACTTTGTCAGAGCTACAAAATGCAAGCATTAAAAAAAAATGAGAAAACTAGATGGAGTCAAGGGCAAATGATCTTTCTAATTTTCTCTATTCGGGACATGCCTGTACATGAGTCATTTGGCTCCTCAAAGAAAAGAGATTGGGAATGATATCTGGAGTCCAGAGCTGTGCCAGTTCTGTGACCACCCATTTCATCTTATGAGAAAAAAAATACCTTAACACCTCATGTTCAATGTTACTAGTGAAGAGGAACTGACAAGCCACTGAGTGAAGAACACTGAAGAGTTGGCTCAGCTCCTGCAGAGTTCAAGCAAGCATTCAAAAGGAGGTGGATGAATAAATTACTCAACATCTGTATCCAGTCCAGAAGCAGTCTCATGACTACAGGGGTCATTTTGTACCACCATGTTTTATACTTGAATTCACTGACATCTTAATCATTCCCTGGATACTACACTATTGTATCATAGAGCTCAAAGGAGCCTTTGCAATCAGCTGTTTACTATAACTTCTCATTTCATATTTCATTTAAGGGACAACTGAGATAAGGTCCATTTGCTGAAAGGACCATTTTATTCTTGGATATTAAGTAATTTAGGGACAGACTTACAACAATAAACATTTTCTCACTTGTGCTACAGTAAGTTGTATTTCTACTCCAAATACAGAATCAAGAGCTTCAATACTTAATATTTTTCTTTACTTGGGAATAGAATTTAGCATGGTGGAGGCAAGTGAGATAGCTCAGTGGAGAACCAAGCACAAAAACATGAATTCAAGTTCCTGATCTTAAATCAAATGTTGGCTGGTGAGTAATGGTTTATTTCATCACAAAACAAGTGCTAATACATGATGTGTTTATTTTAACATTGTTACTTCAGAGAGAAAATGATAAATCAAGTCAGAAGATTTCCACTGATTTCTTAAATGGTAACAACCCTTTACAAGGTTAGCTAATATGTTAAGAAAAAAGGTTCCACTAGTTAATATGGTTCTTTAGCAACCAAGATATAAAAGCAGCTTGATATGTGTTTATGGTACAATAGAAACATGATAGAATAACTATCTTTATGAAGTGATTCTGTAGTAAATGTGAGATGCCTGGTTTAAGATATACAAGTGGAGCTATGCAAAAGGAAGTATAGTAGGCTGTAAGATGAATTCTATAATAATTGACATATAAATTGATAATATGAATTTTCCTATGAGGATACTAGAATGAGATGAATCAGGTGAGCTTAACCAAATTCCATTCCTAAGAAAAGAACAAGCAATATTCTTCCAAAATTGGGAGTCATGATTTTTCATATGATGGAGAAAAATCTGAGAAGATTGGTTTCAGAAATATGAGGACCTAGCAGATGATTAATGCTAGTTATCAACTTGATACCCAGGAGACAATTGTCTAGGGAACCTGTGAGAGGCTTTCTGCACTAAAATTAGCCTCTCAGGATGCCTTGTGGGATAGATGTGGGAAGGCTTGTTAGTTGAATATCGGTCCTGGGCTGAATAAATGGAGAAAGCAAAGGAAGTGCAATGAATTCAAGCTCTCTGCTTTCCAGTGGTCTCTGCAATGTACCAGGCTGTTTCAGGCTCCTGCTGCCTTGACCTCTCTGCCATGATGGACTGTCCCTTGAATTCAGAGCTGATTTAAACTTTTGATCCCTTAGATAGCTTTTGTCAGGGTGTTTTAGCATAAAAAAGGGAAAAGAAACTAAGACACTGGCCATAAATACAAAAAAGTTTCCAATGACAGTGTGCCCAGCTGTTATGAAGTGGTGATTAGCTCATCTGCTGTGAGGTATACCTTCTTCCAATTTGTGTGTTAGTTAGGTGGGCAAACAGAAATGTAGCCCATGAACATTCAAAGCATCAAAGATGTACCAAGGGACACAGTTTGCCTTATGGACTGAAGGGAAATCAAATGAAAAAGCAGTTGTGTTTGAAAGACTCGGGTTCAAAGTCAGCTTGATGGATTACTGAAGAGAAAAATGTCCAAGGTTAAGGAGTTAACATCAGAAGCTAAAAGCCTGACATTTCAAATCTCAACTATGGTAAAAGCCGTTTAGAACTGAAAAAGCTATAGTTGTTTCCAATGGAAAATGTTCCTGAGATTGAGTTGATAAGATATTGTGGTGGGATCCAGGAGGTGAAGGAAGTTCAGTTAGCACCATGAGTCACCATCATGGATTGTAAAGTTTCTTAGCAGGACAAAAATGTGAGAATGGAGATAAATCCTTTCATGGATAATGAAATCTTTGCTGAATTATGCACAACTTTCCAGAAAGTAATAGAAACTGGCAAGGGAGAAGGGTAGAGAAAAGTCCAACGGGAATAGCAGATAATAGGACCGATTTTCTTTCCTCTTCAACATTGGAGAGGGATCCAAAGTGAGCTATGCTGTGAGCTAATATAAATCTGTCTTTGTAGGGAGATGTGTAATTTAGAAGGGGTCTTGGGGCATATTTGTATTGAATAAGAATAAAAATCCACTTTTGTGATGAACTTACCCTATTACAGAAATTGCTCTTGACATAAGTTAATCTAGGTTCCCAGGTATTGTGCATGATAGTGGCATATTGGGGTGGTAGCTCTGACCTATAAGTCTTTACGCTTGCCTAGTGTTTCAGTCAGGAATCTCCAGAGAAACAGAACCACAAGATATGTACAACAAGAAGCTAAATTTTGTAATTCTCGTGGTTGAGAAGCCTCATTTGCGAATTGGAGACATAAGAGAGCCAAATGAGCACTATTGCAGAGACCTCTGGAGAAGAACATCTTTTATCAGTAGAGGTTTTCTATGTTTAGTACCCCTTCATGTTTGGTACCCCTTCATGCAGTAGAGATTGAAAGAATGTCTACAGAGAAGATGCTTCAGAGCATGAGAACATGAGAGGGATGATCACTGAATGTCAGTGTCAAGAGGTCTAAAGTTACGTAAATGAAAGAGGGATGGATTAGACTGTACAACTAGTGTTCTGTCAGTCTACCTGCTATCCTGACTTTGGGTTCCAAAAGCAATGATGATGAATTGCATGACAACATAGAAATAGAAGCCTTGAGACACCACAGAAGGCCAAAAGTGACTAAAGTCCTACAAAGAAAGATAGGGAGGCATTCAGTTGAGATGTTAGTTATGAGATGTTAGTTACTCTCTTCCTCTTGACTATATAGTCTGACCCATGGCAACTTCAGTCTTCACCTCTGAACCTTATCAATCAGACTATGACCTGAAATATCTAACTTTCTTCTCAATTTTAAGCTTGAAAAGAGCAAAGTCTACTTTCTTCTTTCTTAGACTATAACCATAATAGATAATAGAAAACAACAGCTGTGGTTGAGTAAATAAAACTGTAAGGAACATTACAGTCATCTTTATTGAGCTCATTCTATACACATCAGAAATTCTACCTTTTATATTCACTAACACATTTACTAGTCAATATGATCCTGAGTAAAAAATGTAAGTTCTGAGAATGATAGATGATCTTACTTTAATTGTAGAAAGTCTGCTTGAAAGAAAGGTGTTGGTCAGTCATGACAGTTTATAAATTTACATCTGTATGTGATACACGTATGTATTTATTACCACACTTTGAGCTTTAGGCTGTATTTATGAATATAGAATGAGAGAAATCTACTCTTTAAATGCATGAGAGGTGGTTTACGTAGTTTTATATCATTATCTAAATATTAGGATACGACTTGAAATGTTTTCTAGGCTCAAAAATTGCTTAGACTTGTTTAATAAAGACCCAGCAGTGCTCACTATAGTTTAGTCTTCTGGTTTAAGTAGGCATGCATCAGTAACCTGCAAGAGTCTGGAGGAGTCTTTTCTGCTGAGGTCATAGTCATTTCACTTGAAAAAGCCACGATCCATAGCCAGGCTGGAGAAGCAGCTGTGCATGTCCAGTCTATACAAGGACACAACTTGGCCGGCCTTGATCAGTGCATATTTATCTGTGTGACCATGTGGCCCTTCTGGTTTATTTTGCATATATCTGTGCTCTACGTGTGATAAAATGCTTGGCTCATGAGCCCTTGTTTTCCTGTGTCAGTCAAGGGGATATAATTTTTGTGAAATGCCTATATTTTATTTAATATGAACTGAGTTGCTCAACTCTGCTAACCAGGTACCGACTTAATGATGTCAGACGGAGGCCGAGTGTTGAAAAGGAGGCACATAAAACCTATTTTAAGGCCCATTTATTATCTGGAGTTTTGGAGTCTTTCCTCTTTTGCAAATTTGCTTTCCCCTCTAAAAGTCTCCATCCTTGAGACGTGCTTGAAATGAAAGCCAGTTTTTGCTAGACTTGCAAAATCACAGCTCAGGCTGGCAGGGCCCCCGGGAGAGGCCATCTCATCCATCAGAACTGCTGGCTTTTGAAAGCGAGAGGTCCTGTGAATAGTCAGGATGATGAATCCCAGTGGCTGGCAGCATCCAGGTTGCATATCTTGGAAGATTCCAGTGCAGATTGTGGCTGCTCTTGGCACTAAGCGATGCAAGGATCCTTAGGAGATCAGCTGTGCTGACTGTGAAGCACTGCATACAGTTTGAACTCTGTTTACCTGGGCGCATCACACTTCCTGCATCCAAACATAGGCAATCCACAAGTGGCACATGCCACACCAATCAAGAACTCGGCTATCAGTGTTCCAGCATTCCCCAAATTTTTTGAACAATGGCTCTCTCATTCTTCACTGATTTAGGAAGCTAGGATTCACAGCAACATACTTCATCAAGCATTCACATGAGAATTTTAAAATTAGTTTATTATTAATTTCTTTTGTATTCTTGACAGGTATATATATATATATATATATATATATATATATATATATATATATATATATGGTGAATGCTAGTCATTGTCATTTACCCTGTCATTTACCCTGTATCATTTCACCTTCTTCTACCATTGAAAACCTCCTCACCAAAATCCTCTTCTCATGTGTGTGTGTGTGTGTGTGAGTGTGTGCGTGCATGCACCACTGAGTTTAGTTAATAGTGGCTGTCTGTATCAGCATGTACGGGAAGTTATTCACTGTAGAAGGAGCAACTAATCAGAGGCTATGCCATTGAAGAAGAGTGTCATCTTTCTCCTGCCAGTCTTAGCAGCCAGTAGTCCCTCAGGGAGGGGTAAGGAGTCATGGGCTCTTCTCCCCAGAATAAAAGAAGGGAAAGCCACAAGTTCCCATGGCAACATAGAGCAAAAACCACTTTCCTGAAGAAAGGGGTTTTTTGGAAGGACTCTGTTACTACCCCGTTGAAGGATCTTCTTCTGCAGGTGAAGGCCCACAGCATATATCATCTAAACTCCTGTTTCAAAATCCTAATCAATATTTGGAAGTTGATTCTCCCCTTTGGCAGAGATAAAAATCTACAACCAGGATAAAAACACACACGTGTTTCTATGGTAGCTCAAATGAGAAAACAGCATGTCTGTGTCTGCTTGATACACTAGGCAGCAGCTAGTCAGAACACTGGTTTTAGGATGAATTTTGACATTTCTAAGTTGTAGTGCTAGGGATTCCCAGTCTTTTTTCCCATGCATGAACAAATGCTTTCAGTTACTGATGCAGAATGAGTCCTGTTGCCATATTCTGAAAAAAATCCTGTGTGACTCAGCTTAGGATCAAATTCACTCTAAGGGGTAATACTACTGAGCAAATGGAATTGTTCTCTCTCTCTTTCTGTCTCTCTTTCTCTCTTTTCCATTTCTGTAAATTTGTTTTGTCAATCTCTTTCGCCTGGCTCTACTTGCCTCCTTTAAAGCAGCTGGGTTTACTATCTCTGAATCCACAGCATACAAATAATATTCAACCTTTAGTAGCACACTTCGTTCACATGTTTATGTGTGTGCATGTTCACATCAACACATGCATGTAGAGACCAGAAGTCAACCTAAGCAGTTGTTTCTTTAGTGCTAGCCATGTGTGTACATGTATGCATGTGTGTGTGTGTGTGTGTGTGTGTGTGTGTGTGTGTGATGGGTTTGTGTGTGTGTGTACAAAATGGCACTTGAGTGTTTATACCTATGGAAGCCCAAAATGATATTGGGAATCATTGTAGGCTATTCTATCTCTTTTTAGCTTGTTCTGAGGTTTCCCAGGCTCCACCTTCCAGGGTCAGAAGTGCAGGCCACTGTCCTTTCTATACTATTTCTGTAGCCCCACCTTATTTTGAGACGGGGTCTCTCTGAGGCCTGGGGCTCCCTGATTCCATTAGACTGGATGGCTTATGAGCCCCAGGTATCCCCATTTCTCTACATCAGCAGTCCTAAGATTATAAGCACATACCACCATTCCAGGGTTATTTTTACATGGGTTCTGGTGAGGAAACACGGGTCTGCAGGCATAGTAAGCCTCATGCCAATAAAGCCATCTCCCTGGCTCTAGAAGCTTCTCTATGAACTTTTTCACACTGCTGTGCTGGCTGGCTTTTTTCTAAGAGAAATATTCTACATGACACTGAAAGAATAAACATTATCTCTGTCTCATTATGCCATGATGGGAATCCATTATGATTTTAGAGGTTTAATTTGCAGGCTTCAATTATTGTACTTTACCACCTATTACCATCTTCTCCCTAACAAGCTGTCACTTCCTATTCGAAAGGAATGGGCCTTTTAAAGACCTCTCTGACACGTGTGAGTATTTTGGATATTTGAGAGTTAAATGTTTAGAATACATGTTTCATCTATTCCCCTTCTCAGCAGCTTTGGAGTATGAAAGCAAAGCAAGGGAACAATTACTTATGTGAATTTTTTTTAAAGCCAAGCTGAGAAAACTGGCATCGTTTGGAGGAAAATGCACAAAAGGGGGCAGGTCTCAGAGTTCTATTATAGTTCAGACCTGGCTCTATACCAGGACGTGTATCAATAACGTCAGTTCATAGCAAGGGGTTTTGTTGCCAGAAGCAGGATGAGGATGTTTTGAGATAGACTGGAAAAGTGGGGTTCTCCATTCTGACTGCTATTAGAACCCTTGACCCAAGGGGACTGTCACCAGACACTTTTGTCTTATCCATGCACAGAGATTTCGACTTGATATGTCTAGGGAGGGCGGGTCCTAGGAGTGGGGATTATTTAGAAATTCATCAAGTGGTTCTCTTGCATTGGCAAGTGTGTCTCAGTTACTGACTCAATGATAAGGGAGGAGGCCAAAGAAACCCTGACATTGTACATTTCTGTCCAGCACCTAGATAATGCCCACACCGAAGTCCTGAGAACCATCCAGAGCAAGCCACCATGTATGAGGAATTGGCATTATCTTGAAAGTCAGATGGATGTGAGCAATTTTTTGTTTGGTTCTGTTCCTATTATAAAAAATACACTGTACTTTAGTTCATGTTTCTATAAGGAAGAAATAAAAATTCTTACATAATCAGATTAGTGTTTGCAGTAATGCTGTATAAAAGGTAGCCCGTGGATGGTGTACAGTGCATAGCTGAAGACAGCTTCCATCTCATGCTTGCCACTGTGTCTTCCAATCATCTCCTACCTTCAAAAGGCAACAGCTGCTCCCCTAGTGGGTTGTTGTCTGGAGAATGGTTGCACTGGGAACATTATCCTTTATAGAAAGTGCCACAAAGCACTAGAAATCATCATACCTTAGGGACCATCACCTGAGGAATCTGAGAATCGAAACAAGAAGTTCCACAAGTCCAAGATCACAGTCTAAGCATCATTTTCATTTGTGTGCATAGTGTGTTCAAGTATGTGTGTGCTTGCGTGTGTGTGGGCTTGCACGTGTGTACGTGTGTGTACGTTTGAGTGTGGAAACTTGAATATCAGAATCATTCTAGATTGCTCTTCCATCTTTATTCCTTGAGGGAGTTTCCTGAAACCAAACCCAGAGCTTGTCAATATGGCTAGTATCATTAGTTTGCTAGTCTCTGTCATCCAGGGCTGGAATTACATGTGGGCCACCACATCTGCCAAGTAATTTTTGTGAGTTCTGAGTTACTTTAACAGCTGAGTCATCTATTTAAGCCACAATATTAGACATAAAATTCAATCAAAGTGAAGTTTCATATCTTGGCTTACGCTGTTCTTCGCCTTCTGTTTTTTCATTAAGCATTAGAAGCAGGGACTCTCTGGGCCAAAATCGGAATCATCCTTGAAAGGAAGTAAGAGGTAAATGGGCATGTCTTTAAGGGGTGGACTGTATATAAGTTATCAGCATAGGTTCAATCAGAGTTATGCACCAATCAATTGGGAATTGACATCCAAGGCTAGAGTTCTAATACCAAGTTCAATTCAGATCCTCAGGTGAAGGCTGCAGGAAGGTGTGCAAGGCTGGAAAGTGCTGGAGTACTTCAGAATTTTTCTTTGTAAAGAATCAGTCTGCTTGATGCTGGTCAGAAGTATGAAAACTGTGGAAACATAAAGAAGTGACTGCTATTCATTCGAGAGTATTTACCGATGACTTGTGGTGTGAGTCCATGCTTTGTGGAGGTGATGATCAAGCAGACGGTGGTTTTTCCCGCTGGTGAAATTCTGTATTTCTACTAATGTTTGTCCTATGAGAGAAAGAGAGAGAGAGTTGATAGGATTTATGATTCATGTCTGAAGGCAGAATTTATAATGTCAGAGTAACAAGCAATAAGGAAATGGCAGAGTTCCCCTGTCCCATCTCCCAAACTTGACTTGTTACTTTGAAACTTGGAACTTGAATCCATTTTGCTCCTAGCTCATCAGAAGGCCCACAATTATGGTTCCCTTGATAACTTGGTGTCAGAGTTAGGTACAGATGTCAGCTTGATGGTTGAGGGTTTAAGTTCTGGGCACATTTGTAGAGAATCAGTAGTTGAGTTAAGCTTAGAGTGAACCTGTAGGAGATTATCTAATTGATGGGGAAGGCCCAGCCCATTGTAGGTGGAAATAGTCCCCAGACAGGTGAATAAAATGGAGAGTGCTGTTTGAGAAAGGAGGAATCCTTATATGTTCTTTGACAGATATGCTGGTCTGGCAAGTGAAAATTGCCGCTCTCTCAATTGCTTTGTGGAAGATACTGTGGCCAGTTCTCTCAACCACGGCATTGGTGTGAGGTCTCCTTCTAAACTGGACAAACAACTGTGACCAGGAATCATGAGGGAAAATAACCCCCTTGCTCCCTTAAGCTGGTTGACAGTGATTTGATCAGCAACCATGCAGGTGAATTGCTGCACTTGGATTCTTCCTCTCGGACTTACAGGCTTTGGTTACTTATCATGCCTTGCCTTTTCAGATGCTTCCAGGGCAGGACTGGGAAACACACCTGTCAATCAAATGCTCCTAACTACCTCTCCAACTGTCTTGTACCAGAGACCTATGACCCAATGCGTTGCCATCACCATGGGGACATAGGGACTGGATTCTGTCAGTGTGGCCTCTATCCTTTTCTCACAACCAACCCTGTCCAACAGTAAGTACCAAAAGATGAACATGCCCATTATCATCAACAAAAGGCTGGAATGATAAAGTTTCCATGTCCCATCCTCCAGCCCACATTTGCAAAAGTCTGTATTTGCATGCTCCTTAGTAGTCATGTACCCCTTGGCAGCAGAAGGGGTAAGAGAGTAAAAGGTTGGGGTGATGGGGGGCAGGGACAAGAGCTAACCACATGGTAATGTCTGGCTTGGGCAGGGAACCAGGATTTCACTTTATAAGGGAAGAACTCACTCTCCTTTGTCCTTCGCCCCATCCACCAGCCCTGAGACTAGAAATTCTCCACACTTCCCTCATTCACCACTTCTCTTCTTCCCTCAAGAATCAGCCTGACAGTTTGTAACCACCAATAAACTGCTTCTATTCTTTGTCCATGGTGTGGCTTATCGGGAAAAACGGGACTATGTATAGAATAAGACCCCTTTGGTGAGGTCACAAGTGTCCACTTGTAGAAAGACCCATCTAAAAGTCTCAACATGACACTCCACATGTTGTTACATGAGTTCTGTGAAGTGGGATTGAGGGAAGCAGAAAACATGATATGTATGCTGTGACTGGACATGTTCATCTTACATCTTATAAGAGGGCAGTTAGATAACTCTAAGCCAGTGTGGCCAGGTACTGCAAACAACACAGTTGTTTGGCATGTAGTGATTTTCAGAAATGGCAGATACACAGTCCTCTTGTTTTTAGTTAGGTTAATTTTTATTGCAAAAGGGTTTAATGCATACATGCTAAAAGGGTATCCCATATTTTAAAAGTTGTCCGTGCATCATTATTTTAAGTGTCATGTATACGGAACCTGATATATTCATGGCAAGTAGCCAATGGCTGAAAAAAATGAAATGCTAAGCCCAATTTAAAGATTCTCACAGGAAGATTGAGCAGCAACTCCACTAGCGGCTGCTGGTTGTAAAAACATTCCATTCCATGCACAAGGCACCGGGAAGAAAAGTCCTGTGTATGTTTAGAATAAAACTGCTTAGTCTTTGTGATGCCTTCTCATTTGGCCAAGGGGTTGGACTGTAATGCTTACCCATGTCCTCCAGCCTCAGTCACATACACTGACATGTAACCTCAGATTTTTCCAGCTTGCTCATTTCCTTATGAATGGATTCCACTTACTTCTGCTCTACCTTGCATGAACATATCGGTGCACAAGGTCTTGAATTTGTCCTTCTTTCTAGGGGCAGATCTCAGCTCCTCCTGTTCTTGTCATCTTAAAGGGGTGTAGATGTACCTTGAGACTGTGAGGCCAATCTCATCAGGTGACAGAGATGGCACAACAGATTAACGTCACAGTCTGTCTCATTCCTGCCTCTGGCCCCAAGCTGCTACCCTCTCCCTAGCTGCCACTCCTTCCCACCTTTCCATCAGTGTATTCTGTCTGCTCACAGTAGACACAGACGTATTCTTGTCAGATATGAGAATTTTCTCTTTACTTGTTGCCAAAACCTTTGTAAATGGTATTTCTATCAAACTCTTCCTTTCTACCACTCTTGAGCATTATAAAATCAGGTTCAACACTTCTGCTCAAATGGTAGCATTTTGATGAGCTTCTGATAGTGTTTTATTCATACCTTCCTCTTCCTAGATAAACACTAAATGACTTCTAAGTGACTCATCCAGAAGAGACAGAGACAGAAAGAAAGAGAGAGAGAGAGACAGAAAGAGAAGAAAAAGAGAGAGAGAATTTGCAGTATGTATAAGAAAGGGGGAGGAATTCATCATCTCTTAAATGAATATAAATTACTTAACTTTTGATGTTGGCCTATTGATATTTTTCCTTTGAAACAATATTTTACAGGGAAGTTGTAAAAGAAAACAGGTTGGAGTCATAGATTCTAATATTGGTTTTAGTACCAGAAAAAACAGTTGCCATATTTTAATTTATCCGTCCAATTATTGATTGAATATCAGCTATGTCTCAGGTACACATCTAAGTGCTTATTAGAAATGGTGGTAAAAAGAAAAATGTACCTGCTTTAAGCAGCTTTCTTTCTCCACTGCAGCCAGACTGACCATCACCATTGTTTCTCGGACTTTCACAAGAATTGTGGTCATGTGCACACTGTTGTTAAGGCACAGGTGGCAGGCTGGTTGTGGCTACTCAGGCCAGTAACCTCAGCATTTATCAGGAGGCTGAGGTGGGAAAATCCGAAGCTTGAGCCCTATCCGGAGCTAAATAGTAAGTCCCAGGCCAGCTTGAGCTACAGAGGGGAGACCTGCTCTCAAAAACACAATAGCGGGCATGGAGAGATGGCTCAGGGGTTAAACCTCTGCCTTGCAGGCGGAAGGTCCTGAGTTCGGATCCTAGACCCCACGTATGGATGCCGGGAGGAAGGCTGGGCAGCCTGTGTTTCTGGTCCTGGTAGGGAGGAGCCTGTGAATCCCGGGGCAGAGTAAACAAGGAGGAGGTGGAGGCGTCCATGATGGTTCCCGAATTCGTCCATGGTTCTACATACACATACATACACACACATACATACATATACACACACGCGCACACACACATACATGCACAATTGAATAAATAATAATAATAATAAAATACAATAGCTGTAGCAGAGTGGCAGAGTACTTGTCTAATGTGCACAAGGTCTTGGGTTTGATCCCCAGCACCACAAAAGCAAGCAAATGAAGAACAGATTGTGAAGCCTACCTCAAAAAAATTCTGCTCTCCTAGGAATGTGGTGAGATCCAAGAGACCCAAATCTTAAATCTCTTTAAGGTTTCCAAAGTGATACCTGTGGCTGCTTTGTGAACAACTGCTATAACCCAAATAAAAAGATATATACAGACCATAATGCTAGCAAGTAGAAAATGCTGTAAAGCCATATGATGTGTGGGAGGGAAACAGAAAAGTTTGCAATCAGGAGATGATAGTATTCTAGTGCAGGGTTTTGGGAAAAGCCTGCTGCTTAGTAAATCTGAAGACCATTACAGAAGGCTGATAGCCTACATGGGAGGCAGGCAGCATCCAGCCTGACTACATCCTTTCACCCTCTGTGCTCTCACGGTACCACACCATCTATCACTGCACTTAACCTCATGTGCGAACATTTTGATCTTGTGTTTTAATATTCTGTGACAGAAGCATAGCCATTTTCATATTGCAGCCTTCAACCCTAGAGTTGAGAGGTCACTCATTAAATGAGGTACACTATGTTTAAATCATGTCATAGTAATGAATTCAGTGGTCCCTCCAAAGAAACCACAAAAAGCAAGTCCTACTATCCTCCCTTTTTATTGACAAAGGAACTGAGAAAAAAGATGAAGTAAATTGTGTTAGCTCACAGAGACAGGAAGTGGTAGAACCAGTGTGTTTAAGGTCAAGTGGACAGATGAATGGATGGGTGGATAGATGGATGGATGGATGGATGGAGGAATGAATAGATGCGTAGATTACAGGATGGATGGATGGTTGGATGGATGAATGGACAGATGATAAATGAATGGACAAAGGAATGAATAGATGGGTGGATTACTGAATGGATGTATAAATTGTTGAAATTAAGCCAAGAATGGTTAAAATTTGCTTTTGCATTTCGAGAGAAGATTCTGAGCACAATTAGAGCTAAAAGGTAGAATCTAGCACAGCAGCACGCCTGTGGTGGTAGAGGAGTTAGCCCAGGAGGAAGGAGCCAGGCTAGCAGGAGTGCATGGCTAAGCAGCTTTCCTGGCCAGGTAAAGGCTTCTGCTATAGGAAAGCAGGATGTGCCTTCCAAAGCTGGAGACAAGATGAAGCATGAAACAGATCCCACAAACCCCTTCCTCTCAAGACACCTTGACAAGTTGTGCTTTCATCTAATTAATATGTCCAGGAAGTTGGGCTCAGAGGAATGCGATTATTTGATTGTCTGTTCAAAGAGTACAAAATAGGCTATTAGGGTGAGGTCTTGACTCCAAGGTTCACGTCAGGCTGTTACCAGGAGGGAGATTCTGGAGAAAGAATGGCTGATTGATTCTTTCCCGTTGTTACCATCATTAATTTTACAAAGATTCATTGTTGTGGTGCTAAGTCAGAGAGTCTGGAATGAAATGTGAAACAGATTCAGACTATTAAGAACTGTTTTGGATCTACTATCCTTTCCTGTCCCTTCCCTCGGAATTCTCTTCTGATGGTTTTCAGGTACATGAATTTCTAGTCTGATTACAATTAACTTTTTCCAGCAAGCAGGAAGTAGATACTTGACATTTGACATTTCATTTCCACTCCAGCATAAAATTGGCTGTCTCTATACATTTTCCTGGCCATGGAGATTCCTCTTCTGAAAGACAGAGAAAATAAAATATGAACCTTAACATCCTACCCCAAGTCTAGTCTATACTTATGATTTTATAATGTGTGTACATGTGTGTGTGTGTGTACACATGTGCACATGTGTGTGTAGAGGCCATAGGTGGTCTTCAGTTATCTTCCTAATTTGCTTTCTTCCTTATTTTTTATTAATTAATTAATTAATTTATTTATTTATGAGTGAGAGGGAGAGAGAATGCATGCCATAGTGCACTAGTGGAAGTCAAGTGGAAGTCAGAGGACAATTTTTACAAGTCAGTCCACCTTATGGATTTTGAGGATTGAAAGCAGGTCACCAGGTTTGGAAGCAAGTGCCTTACGCATTTACCTGTCTCTGGCCCCTCTAACTTATCTTATGAGAGGGGGTCTTTCATTGAACCTGGAGCTTACTGATTAAGCTGGACTAACTTTCTGCAAGTCCTGGGGGGGTCCTCTTTCCTTAATAGTATTGGCATTACAACTCCACATCTATGCTGGTGCAAGAGTCAAAGTCAGTTCCTGATGCTTATGTGGTTATTTTATCAGTCATGTATAATTTTTAAGTGGCTCCGTGGCATACCAGACAAGATACAGATTTGATGCACAACCTGTGACTGGTCCACACTGTCATCTCCAGCGTCATTACATTGTGACACTGTCCATCAGTGGTTTCTGCGAGAACACTGGTTTCCTCCCTCTACATATTTTTCCACTTCTCTTTGCTATCTTAATAGTCACCACTTCTCTGGACCTTGTCTGGCTTCGAGGGACAAAGTACTCAACATACTTAGAGGAACTTCTTAGTTCCTCCATTAATATCTGCCTCATTTGATCACAATTGCTAATCTAAATATATACTCTATTGTAATTTTATGTATACACTTCACTGGACTGTGAGCTTCTGAGGGCAGGGAAGTTGGTTATCTCTTGAGGAGCTTTATTCAAATTGCTAGTGAACTGTCCATTACAAAAATTTATGTGCTAAAGTTCTACCAGATATTTAAGGAGTTCATAATACCAATACTCCTTAAACTGTTCCATCAAATAGCAAAGGAAGGAACACTACCAAATTCCTTCTATGAAGCTAATATTGTCTTAATCCCAAAACCTAATAAAGATACACTTAAAAAAGAAAATTATAGGCCAATCTCTCTGATGAACACAAATGCAAAGATTCTCAACAAAGTCTTAGCAAATCGGATTCAAAAGCATATTAAAAAGATCATTCACGGGGACCAAGTGGGCTTTATCCCAGGCACACACGGTTGGTTCAACATATGCAAATCAATAAATGTAATCCACCATATAAACCAGTCCAAAATCCAAAACCACATGATACTCTCGGTAGATGCAGAAAAAGCTTTTGACAAGATCCAACAGCCTTTTATGATCAAAACGCTAGAGACAGTAGGAATGGAAGGAACCTTTATCAATATAATAAAAGCTGTATACAACAAGCCCACAGCAAGGATTATACTCAATGGGGAAAAACTTGAAGCACTTCCACCTCGATCAGGAACTAGACAAGGCTGTTCACTCTCACCACTTCTATTCAATATTGTACTTGAAGTCTTAGCTGAAGCCATAAGACAAGAAAGGGACATAAAAGGGATTCAAATTGGCAAGGAAGAAGTCAAGCTATCCCTATTTGCAGATGACATGACCTTATACCTGAGGGATACCAAAAACTCCACCTGGAAGCTCCTGGAACTAATTGAGAAGTTCAGCAGGGTAGCAGGATACAAAATAAATGTACAAAAATCAGTGGCCTTCCTATATGCCCAGAATGAAAGAAGTGAAAAAGTACTGAGAGAAACAATCCCATTTACTATAGCCCCTAAAAAAATGAAATACCTTGGTATAAACCTCACCAAGGAGGTAAAAGACCTTTACAATGAAAACTTTAAAACCCTCAAGAAAGAAATTGTGGAACACGCCAGAAGGTGGAAAGACCTCCCATGTTCCTGGATTGGCAGAATCAACATTGTAAAAATGACCATCCTACCAAAGGCAATATACAAATTCAATGCTATACCTATTAAAATCCCAAAGCAATTCTTTAAAGAGGTTGACCAAATAATCTCAAAATTCATATGGAGGCACAAAAGACCAAGGATAGCAAAGACAATCCTGAGTAACAAAAACACTGCTGGAGGTATCACCATACCAAACCTTAGTCTATACTACAAATCCATAGTTATAAAAACTGCCTGGTACTGGCTCCAAAATAGACACACAGATCAATGCATAAGGGTTGAAGACCCAGATATAAGCCCACAAAGTTACAGTCATTTGGTCTTCAACAAAGGGGCCCAAAAAATTCAATGGGAAAAGAACAGTATCTTCAACAAATGGTGCTGGCAAAACTGGATCTCCACATGCAGAAGATTAAAACTGGACCCGTACTTGTCACCATGTACAAGAATTATTCCAAATGGATCAAGGACCTTGATATCAGGCTAGACACTATAAAAACCATAGGTGAAAGGGTAGGGAACTCCCTCGAGCTGATTGGGCTAGGCCAACAGTTCCTAAACAGACATTCAATGGCACAGTCACTGCTACCAACTCTCAACATTTGGGATCTTGTGAAATTAAAGAGCTTCTGTTCAGATAAAGAGATTGTAACACAAGCTCAAAGGCAACCCACAGAATGGGAGAAAATCTTCACTAACCACATATCTGATAGAGCTCTATTATCCAGAGTACACAAAGAACTTAGAAAACTAAACACCAAGGAAACCAATGGGCCAATTAAAAAAATGGGCCCTGGAACTTAAAAGAAACTTTACCAGGGATGAAATTGAAATGTCTAACAAATATCTTTAAAAAATGTTCCACATCCTTAGCCATCAGGGAAATGCAAATCAAAACTTCCCTGAGATATCATCTCACCCCAGTCAGGATGGCAAAAATCTACAATACAAACAACAACATATGCTGGAGAGGATGTGGAGAGAGGGGAACACTACTACATTGCTGGTGGGAATGCAGGCTTATACAGCCACTCTGGCGAGCCGTCTGGAGTTTCTTAAAGAAATTAAAAATTGAAATGCCATATTACCCTGCTATTCCACTTTTGGGAATAACCCCCCATACAGCAAAAATTCACCTCAATAGCAGAAGCACGACCATGTGCATAGCAGCACTGTTTACAATAGCAAAGTCATGGAATCAACCCAAATGTCCAACAGTTGATGAGTGGATAAGGAAACTGTGGTACATCTGTACAATGGAGTACTACTCAGCCATCAAAAATGATGAATTAATGGAATTTGCTGGGAAATGCATATAATTAGAAACAATTATATTGAGTGAAGTATCCCAGACACAGAAAATTAAGCACCATATGTACTCCCTAGTACCAAACCCACTTAGAGACACTCAAAGATAAATCTGTGCTATACCTACAGTAATTGCAAAGATTATGAATAGGAGGGATGGGGAAGGAGAGACCACCAGTAACAAGGAGAGAAGGGACCATGTTATAGCAGAGTAAATAGGCCACCATCAAGGACTGCAAGTAAGTAATGAGGCATCTGGTTAATTTCACAGACTTTCGTTCCTGATCATTTACAACTGATGGGGTATGAGCTTACCAGAAGGGGAGGGCATATAGTCTGGCAGATAGAAAGCAACCATTTCACAAATGGGTGATTGTCCCCTCTCTCACCACGGTTTCCTATTTTTATTACATCTAACTTTGAATATACTCTTATAACAACACTCTAATTTAACAGGTTTTTATCTCTAGCCAGGGGGTGATATCCAATACCCATCAGGATGGAGTGAAGGGCATTGTAGGAGCAGCAAAACCAAAAAAAATAAATCAACAAACCATAATCCAGAACATCAGAGACTCTATATCAACCACCTGGAACTAGGCTAGCCTAATCTCTCCCCATCCTGAAGCTCAGGAAAATTTGCAGAAGAGGGGGCGGTAAGATTTTAAGAACACAAGGATGGGAGGAGTAATGATATGCAAGATATTCCACACAAACTGGGGCCGAAGCAATCACATTTGGACTTTACATGCCCTGCACAATGTCCAATACACTATTGACCGCATAAAATCTAGCGTTTGCTAAAGGCACTAGGATCCTTGGCGGCAAGGGATTGACAGCCACAGTAGTGTTCCCATGCTTAAAGGGAACACAGGAAACGGTTCTGGGAAATGCCACTGGGTCCTTGCACCTCATCGGAGAGGATGACCCAGAGGAGAGTTTGGCATGCTCATTAAAGGATGCTCCGGGTATGGGAGGGGGAGGCATTGGGGGATGTGGAGGAAAGGGGGAGGGGAGGGGGCACAGGGTAGTGGGGGGGTGGAGGCAGGGAAGGGACTGGTGTACCTGTTAAGTTTGTATGAGTGGAAATAATATATATATATATAATAAAAAAATTAAAAAAAGAAGACAGAAAAAAAATTTATGTGCTGATGGAGTGAAAAATGCAAAAATGGTTGACTTGTTCCACACAGAAGATTTTGATGATCGAATTGTGTCCTAAATGCTGAAGTTCTTGGTAAACTATGGAGTACAGGATGCTGTGCCAATGTTAAGGATCTCTTATTTATTAAAATGCTATGAAATATTTTCCAACTCAATCTTAGTCATGGAGATTTAGACATTTTTTATATTTCTTCAATTCTAATCATTCATTCATTCTGTACTGATCATGTAGTACTAAATATTATCTCTTTTTGTCAGAGGTAGTTACTGATTCATTTAGTCATTTGTTCATGCAGCTGACAAATCACTTGTCAAGTAACATGCTAGGCACTAGAGCTAGAATGAAAAATAATAAGAAAAGAGTCTCCACCTTCCAGGATCAAAGGTGCCAAGAGACATGAATGGCTCCCTGGGGGTGTGGTCTGATTAGGCCCTGCCCAGCTGACCCACTATAGCACTTCAGTGTCTGGAATGGTCACTGACTGAAAGTCACTTCTTCACACTTGGGCTCTCTTTTAGTCATGATGTTTTGATCCTTGGTTGACTAAACCTCCAAGTGAGTATTGTCAGATTCAGACTATTTTCAACGGCCTGGGAGATTCAGTGACCTGTGTTCTCTAGTGTGGCTGGGATCATAGGTGCATGGATCCGCAAAGGACCTTGCAAATGATCACCCTTCAGCAAATTTTCCTGGGATCTCCACATCAGTGTCTAGGAACACTCATGGCCTTACAGCCTTTCTCCACCTTTCAATCCGGATCAGGCTGGAAATACAATCAAGTGTGCACATAAAATAGCTGCACCACCTTTGATAAGTAGTTCACAGAACCGTGAGAAAAGCAGCTGGAATATAAATGTTCTCCCCGGTGTCTAGTTTCTTATGGGAAAGAGAAGCTTCCTCTCTGAAATCACCAAGAACAGCTTTGGATTTCTACACTCCAATCGTCCAATTCGACATCCCAGTCGACTTAACTATTCTTGGCGGCCTCTGGCTGTGACCAATGGCTTCTGATGATCGTTTCATGAAAAGCGGCCTGTCTTTCATTGCCTCAATCTGGCCAGGCTCCCCTATTGCCTCCGTCAGGAGGTTAGCAGAGAAGGAGGTGGGGAGGGATGAAGGGTCAAATCTGTTACTTTTTATAGCCGGCAGAGTGAAAATAATTTCCTGTGAAAGCCGAGGACATTCCTTCATTAGTTTTGCTTCCTGCTCTGGGTCTTATATACTGTGTGATTTTCTTTTTTCTTCTGAAACTTCTATGGGCCAACTTCCTGTGCCGGAGGCTGCTGAGAGATAGAGTTGTACAAGCTCAGCCCACCTACACAACAGTGAACAGAGCACAGCGGTGAATGAACAGAAGAGAGCCACCTAAATGATCCCTGAATATTTTGGACAAGAGATCAAAGAAGAAGACTCAAAGAAGTGTCTTGGGAAGCAGCCAGCCACAGGATTAGACTCAAGGAAGACTCCACATGGGCAGTACGTTCAGACTGCCTTGTGCCTAGCATTCTTCATGCTCACTGCCTCAAAATTGCTCTTTCATCCCTTAGTGTGCTTGCTGAGAGTCAGTTGTGCAACATGTATAGCTCTAGTGAATGGATGGCTCCCAATGCAGCTCACAAAGCCTTATTACTCAGAACCACCATGGTTCCTGTAAAATAAAAGTCAGGCTGTTTTAGCATCAGGAAGGGTGCATCCAGGATTTTCAGTATCTTTGTGAATTTGTCTCTTTCTCTGTGTCTCATTACTAAATCTTTTTGCTAGTTTTCTTCTCATGCAGGTATTTTCAATGTAATAAGCAGATGGTCACAGACAACTCCGAGTTTAAGTCCTCTGATTCTTTAAGCTTTATCCTTACTGAAAATAAGTTCTAGTGTGTTCCATGCCTGTCATTTTGTATTCAGGAGGCAGGAGGGTCAGGAGTTCAAGGCCGGCCTCAGCTACATGGAGAGTTTGAGGCTAGGCTGGGCTTATAGGAAAACATTTCAATGTGCTCACAGTATTGTAAAAAAAAGAATGGAAGGAAGAAAAAAGGAAAGAAGGAAAGAGGAAAGAGAGAGAGAGAAAGAAAGGAAGGAAGGAAGGAAAGAAAGAAAGAAAAGAAAGAAAGAAAGAAAGAGAGAGAAAGAAAGAAAAGAAAGGAAGGAAAAGGAGGGAAAAGGAGGGAAAAGGTAAAGCAGGAAGGCAGGAATGATGGAAGGAAGGAAGGATGGGTGAAAAGAGAGAGAAAGTGAAAGAAGATGGAAGAAATAAGGAAGAAAAGGATAGAAGGCTGGAGCAAGGGAAGAGGAGGGAGAAAGAAAGGAAAGGAAGGAGTGAATAAAGGGAGAAAGAAGTAGAGAAACAAAGAGAGAGAGAGAGAGAGAGAGAGAGAGAAGAAGAAAGCAAAGAAGGAAGAAAGAGTTTCTTTTCTTTCCTAATTTTTTAAGTTAAGTTCTCAGCCTCCTTTCCATGGACATGAAACACATGCTGTGTTCCACTTACTTCCTACCATCATCCCTAGAGGAATGGGAATTTATTTCAGGTTTAATTTTATTTCTTGGCTTAAGACAGGAACAAAAGAAAACCAAATCCCACTGCTGCAAAAGAAGGGAACAATACTAAGCTAGAAACAACATTTAAATAGTACTAGCTAGTGTGGGTGTCCTACATGGGACACAGTGAGTCACACATGCAGGGAGACATGGGAGAGGGAGGGAAACTGACTGGAGGGGGACATGTGGAGATAAATAAGATGAGAGGCAAGGTAGGTAGTAGATGATGAAAATACATAAATTCATTGTTAATATAATAAAAATAAATTAAAAAGTTATATTTTAAAAAGCACATGCCTTGGGGCTGGAGAGGTTGCTCAGGGGTTAAGCCTCTGCCTTGTAGGCGGAAGGTCCTGAGTTCGGATCCTAGACCCCACGTATAGACGCTGGGCAGAAACGGGGACAGCCTGCGTTTCTGGTCCTAGTAGGGTGGAGCCTGTAAATCCCAGGGCAGAATAAACGAGAAGGAGGTGGAAGCGTCCATGGTGATTCCCGAATTTGCCCATGGTTACACACACACACACGTACACACACACAATTGAATAAAAAAAAGCACATGTCTTAAACATGGAGAAAACATGTGAACAGGGTAATTAATTCACTCAAAGTCATAGAGCTGCTAATTTGACCTTCAAAACTGTTTTTTCTAATATTGTGATAAGTGTGATCCTAACTGTGTTTACTTCTTCACTCAGATAATCAATGTGCATTTCAGTGGTGTGGCATTCCATAGACCAGTTGTGTGACACTCCATATGCATTTCATTTGTGAGCCACCTTCCAAAGGCTCCCCAATAATGCTGATACACATTGATATGACCTCCCCAGCTTCAATATGGGTTAAACCTGGTGACTTGCTCCTACCCAACTGACAATGGCAAAGGTGATGGAATGCCAGTCTTGTGATTTGGTTATGACATGTTGTTACTTTCACCATGCTAACAGATTTTCTCCCTTGCTCTCTTTGGTGAAGAAAGCTCCTATGTTTGAGAGGTTCACGAGGCTGAAAGTAGCCTCCAGGTAACAAGTATCAAGGAAAAGAGAAGAGAGGTTGTCTGTCCAGCTGCCTCTAAGTGAACTGAAACAGCATATTTATGGGTTCTCCCTTGAATGTCAGCCCAGGCCATTACCACTGTTTTCACCAATCTGAGCTGGCATAGCCGTCCATTGCACTGAAGTGCTTCAGTGTGACGGCCCACTTTGATCTCATTTCTGCAAGACTTGGGGGAAGACACCAGTATGAGAGTGAAAATAATGTATCAATGTGGTGAAGGGGTGGAGTGAAAGACACCAGATGCCAACAAGCATGCCCGTTTGTATATTCACCCATAGTCATAGGAAGGCCATTTTATAAATCTCCTCCAGCCTGCTTGGAATGTGGTAATTCCCAGAACCTCCCACATCAGCCATGACTTATCTCCTTAGACCCATGACTGCCCTACACTAACGAATTTCAGTTACCACTGACCTCTCCTTCTCTCTTCCCTATCCTGTCATTCACTAAGCCTATCACTGGCTACAGAGTCTTTTTTTATTTTTATTTTTATTATTTATTTTTTTCCCACTCACACAAACTTAATAGGTACCCTGGTCCCCTTCCTCCCTCCATCCCTCCCCAGTCCCCCTTGCTCCCTCCCCCCTTTTCCCTTTCCTTTCACCCCCTTTCTTCCCGTTCTCCCAGTACCCCTCTCTTGCCCCCCCCAATCCCCGGAGCATACTTTAGTGTGAATGTCAAACTTCCCTCTGCGCCCTCTACTTTAATGAGGTGTAAGGACTCAGTAGCATTGCCCAGAGCCCTTTCTTGGGCTCTCCTTTAGTATGGGAACACTATTGTGACTATTAATCCCTTGCCTCTAAGGATCCTAGTGCCTGTGATCCATGCTAGACTTTGGGGATCATTGATATGTCAGTCATTGCACAGGTCATGCAGAGTCTTATTATGGTTACTTTGGCCCTAACTTGTGTGGGGTATCTTGTTGCTCCTCCCCATCTTTAGGCTCTTACAATCTTACCACCCCCTCTTCTGCAAATTTCCTGCTACAGGGTCTTTCTGAAGAGTCCCATACACTCACATACCACCATAACTACCAAGCTGTCCATGGCATTTCTCATTTATTCTCTTTGACTTTAAGCTACTTCTTCTGTTCTAATGTTCTCCCACATTAAGGTTCACCTACGGTTCCCTTGGCTACCAGGCCCTAATTCTAATAAAACCGATATTCTTTAACTCTCTCCTTTGTATTATCATTGGACCTTATAAGTCGTCATACAGTCACTCTCAATTCCTTTCCCCCAGGACCTAATAACATACAGCACTCTACTAAAGAAATCATCAACTCTTCTTTCCCTTTTGACAAAAAACTAAAACACTTCCAAAATGTAAAGTATTCTATTATTTATACAGGATTATAGATCTATGCTTTGGATGTTATGTTTGCTTATTGGTCTTGATGGAGGAAGGTGAATATTCTAGTTGGATTGGGCAAGAATCTCTTCCTGCACAAAATATTTTCCCCAGAGAGTGTGAAGATCTAAGTAAAACAAGGGAGAATAGCGAATAGCACCTGGAATTGCTAAATGTGCTGTCTCTCACCTTAATGAGGTCAGCTTTTCTCCTTAATATACTTCTGGCAGTATCAAACTAATGATAGACCCCATTCCATTTTTCATGTCAGGAATATTTGGCTAGAAGAAAAAAAAGATTTAATCACAGGGCAGCTAAAGTCAAATTCATAAATAATGATGTTTTAAAAGGTGAGCCACTTTTATTCCATACAAATGGCAAACCCTTGCATTATTCATAGTCGAGTTGATTTTGTCTGAATCCTTAAATGTTCCTCTGGGTGGGTTAAGAAAAAAAATCTTGTTTTAAAAACCTGTCTTGTTCAAAAAGGCAACATTCACAGATTCACCGGGATGTTCCAAAAGACACTCCAATAATGTATCAGTTGATTTCCTTTACCCTGCTTGTGGTTGGTAGACATTCTGTATAAGTGAGCTTGTAGTTTTCACAATGGATACTGGAAAGCTTGTAGTTTTCACAATGGAAATACTGGAAAGGAGGACTGGGAAATTTAGATTTCAACATTGAGAGGATAAGCTTAAGGAAAAGGAAAAGAAAATGTTGAAAATTCTTCAGCCCCATAGCTGCAATTATGGGTCTAATTTCTACTTTTACATTCACGGACTCAGCAGCTTGTGTTGATTTTGGAGGGGGGAAGGGAGCACACATGTTTGAAACCGCAAAAACAACTTTTATTCTCTTCATTCCAGGTCACCTCAAGTGACTGAAAAAGACAGCAAAGAAAAACCAAAAGTGTGCGGAAACCTGGGGAGAAGTGATGAGGTAAGCCTAGGCTGTCTAGGAGAATGAACTCTTTGGCATGGGTAAAAGAACAGCTTAAAATGTCTGCTGTCTCAGGGGAGGGACTTTGGAGTTGAAGGAACAAAGGATGTGAGGTTTTGCAACTGAATGCTCCTGTCTATCAGCGGCATACTATGTTGTAAACCCCAGTTTCCACATGCTTAACACATAATTGCAAAGGGGACACTTTGCATGTATGTGGGTAAATGGTGCAGAGAAGAATTTAAAGGCATCTCGAGCCGCAACTCATTTTAAACATAGGAATATACTCCAACTAGATACTGTGTTGAGGACTCAGTGACACACTCAATACTCAGCCACAGGGCGAAGTCAGAAAAGAGGAAGAATTTGTTATTACTAGTATAGTAGACAAAGATATGGAGGAAAATCCGACAGGCCATGGGATAGAGTTGGGGGTAGGCCAGATTGGAACAATGGCAGCTCATGGCCCTACAGGAAAAATGGCTTCTCTGTCCTGCACTGAGATTCAGGAGGCCCAGCAGCCATGTCCAGGGCCCGCACTCATCCGTGACATGATCCAAATATGGATTCTCAGGAGATATGGGCTTATTTTTTTACAACTACAGAAGAAAGATTAAAATTGTAAGCTTACACTAAGCATACACGCATACTTACCCAGTATTTATTAACAAGCAACTGCATACCATATAAGTAAATACATGTATATACATATAGGATATATATAGTAATATAATGTAGTATAATTAAACGGATGTAATGCAATATACGTAGCATTTAACGAACTAATAAGAACAAGAAACTTGTTTTCCTTTAAGGTCTATTCCTTGTGTGATTCCAGTCAGCACACATCCTCCTCCTATCCATACATCCTATGCCTCTGCATGTAAACTAGCTAAGTATTCCCTGGATACAATAGATTTTTCTAAGTTCTTTACTTCTCATGTTCATTTTTTTCTGCACAAATCTCCCTTCTGAATATTCCATAATAAATCTAAGAATTGTTCAACTTAACTATAATTGCCTCTATCACTCACGTTTATGAATTCTGTACACAATTGTTCATTGTAATTAGTATTTCTATAGTCTTTACTCATATTTCATTAATAGCAGCTGCTAAATTGAATTAAAAACAATACATTAGTTTTCCAAAAGTGTGGGTTTCTGCAAAGTTAGACACTGAATGTTTGAACTCGATACAATTCTAACTAGAGTGTTTATGATATACTATGGAGTCTTCAGAAGCACTCACTGAAGGAACAAATTGTACTGTTCCATTTCCAGCTAAACTGAAAGAAACTGTAAGAAATCGCTTGTTCTACTGAAACAAAAATTAAGAGTTGGATAGAGTACAAAACCAGCATGGTAAGATTTGAAGCTAGGGATCAAAATCCACAGGAAGACAAATTATTCTTTAGCGATATGGGACACACACCCTGATTTATTCTTGACAAAGCCTGGGATGAAATGATGTTCAGCGCCATCCAAGTGAAGAGAAAAAAATTAGCTACAAAGTATTAATGTATTACAAAGCCGAGTGTAGCTTGATAGGAAGGTATAAAACTCTGAGCAATCAAAATTAAAAGAGTAAAACAATGTATTCTTGCATCTGTAGGGCTCTAAACCTAAAGTACTAGACTTTAGAAAATCTGAAAATAGACAGACACACAATAAAGCAAGGAAAACATCCTTTTTGAGAGAAAAAGCAGGACCGGGGAAGTGGCTCAGTGGTTAAAACTCTTGCCTCATAAGCAAAGGGACCTGAGTTCAGATCATAGATCCCACATAAAAATGTCTGGATGTTATGATGGTGGGCCTGTACATGTAGCCCTCAGAGGCAAGAGCCTGAGAATCCTCAGAGCAAGCTGGCTAGCTTAAACCTAATGGCATGCTCCGGGTTTCACTAGAGACAAAGGCTCACAACAATAAGTTGGAAGAATGACTAGAGATGATTCTTGACAATACCCTTGGGCTTCTATAGTCACACACTTAAATGTTCTTGACAATACCCTTGGGCTTCTATAGTCACACACTTAAATGCACTTGTATACATACACCTACACACACATACACACACATTCATCCACCCACATGCAAATACACACACACACACACACACACACACACACACACACACACACACACACCTTGCAGAAAAGAGAGAAAGAGAAAGCAATAAAAAGACTGAATGATGAACCATGAATAAGGAAGTACTGGACTATCCAGCAGGCATTCTAAAATAACAATTATTAATACACCCAAGTTTCTAAAGGAAACTTTGGTTGTGCTACATGTCTGGCTTTTATGTGACCTCTGGGGATATGTGACCTCCTCACTCTCATGCAGCAGATGCTTTTGCTCATTGATTCTATCTTAAATAGAATAGAAGTTGGATCAGTGAGATGACCTCAGTTTGATTCTTGAGAATCAGCATGGTAAAAAGATACAACCGGCTCCTACAGGTGGCTCACTGACCTGCACATCCACATCATAGTGTGTGCACATGCTTAAAATACAAACATAGACAAATGAATACATAAGCCAATACACAAGTAAATGCATCCATGCATGGGTAAATTCATAGAGCACACTGAACTTTAATTTGTATCGTAGACTTATCAGTTATTTCTTGTGAGTACAGTTGTGACTTTCTGATTTCTTTGCTCATGTGCCCTTAGCATCACATCCATGAGTTACCTGAACCTCTGATTCTAAGATGATAAACCTCAAAGCAATGGCTTTGCAGTCTTCCTTATTCATCTTATAATAAGAAAGTGAGAGAACAGGAGGGGAAAGGTAGGAGTGAAGGCATAGAAGTAGAGAGTATATATTAATTTGAAGGCTTTGTAGAATCTCACATAGTGTTTTTACCTTCTTCGTTCTCCATTCTTTGGTTATTCAGCAGACAGATTCTTCCCATTTGGTAGGGTAGCATCACTGTATCATGATCTGAAATGGAGAGCACATGTATTCCAGCACCAATGTCATTTCTGCTTGGTCTTTGTTTGGTTATGCAACATTTCCAGGATGATGTGATGTCAGGGAGATACCGTTTGCTGTTCTGGCCAATGTAAGTTGTGTGCCCATTCTTGCAGAATGGAAATATGAGCTTTGATTTGAAAGTACTCGCCTCTACTGCTTTAAGGTAAAAGGAAGATGATCATTCCAAAAGGAAGTTAACCCAGAGTGCTGTGCCTGCTCTTAAAGCATGTACCGCCCAAAACTCGGAAGATAACCCAAATTAATTTGACAGACTTTGCTTTCATGCCATTTGTCAAAGCTGATTCCTCACTACCACAAATTAATTTATAAAGAAATCCTCTCAAACCTTTACCAACCCATTTAAAATCTCCATGAACCCCTCAGAATAAACAAATCCGTCCTCCAGCTGAAATCGTACAGTACTTATTATGTAAATTGTATCTTTATTTCCAAGCATATTCACAAACATTTCTTCTCTGTTTTACGTGTATGTTTGTTTACATGTGAGTGGGGGCATGTAGGTTGTATGCATGTGAGAATGTGTATGTAGGCCCTGAGACTGATACCAAGAATCATCTTTGATCTCTCTTTCACCTTACTGCTTTGAGGATGTGTCACTAAATCCAAAGCTGGCTTATAGGGCTAGTCTGGATAGCCATATTGCTCTGGGGATTCCTGAACTTCACCTTTTGGGGTTGGACATTCAGGTAAGCCTTGTATTTTATGTGGGTAGAGTGCTTTAATATTTTCCCGATCCCTGGAAAATATTTTATATTTTGCACCATAGGAAGGTTGCAGAGTAGGTGGTCTCCTTTTAGACTTTTAAGTACACTGTGTAAGACTGATGTGCTTCTCATTGACAAAACAGGACAAGCCTCTTACAGTGAGGCTGCTTTTGTGAAACTGCTCTTCAAAGCACCTCTCCTCTCCTCTCTCTGTTTTAGGGCTGTTTCTTCTGTGTACAATACCAGATCTTAAATCTTTTAGACAGAAACCAATACTATTTCGTTCTGTAGACCTTGAATACTCTATTGCTCCTACAAAAAAAAAATGCTCTCCCTCATGAAGCACTAAAAGGCCCTTGGTGTTTTCTTTACCCCAGTGTTGGAAGGGACAAGGATACTTTTGTCTATTCCTCATTTCCTGGCACCTGACAGTATTACCAACAGAGCAAATCTTCAGGGAAAAGAAAATGAAAATTTCACTCTAAGAGTAAGAATTTCACATACCTTGGGAGCATCATGCTCCAGAGTAAATCATAAGTATGTCCATAATCTCAGGGACTTGTGTATTTTTGAGAAGAACCACAAACTTGCCTTCAGTAGCTCCATTTTATAGATGCAAATACTAAAGAACAGCTGGGAAGTGTAGCGGTATGATATGAATCAGACACTGTGGGCTTCAGATTGAGAGACCCTTCTCAGTCCATAATTACACTCAAAGAAGATATCTATCATCAATGTAATTCTTATCTATCTATCTATTTATCTACTATCTATCATCTATCATCTATCTGTCTATCATCTATCTTCTATCGTTAGTTTATCTATCTTCTATCTATCTTTTATGATCACCTATTACTCAAGCATCTAGCTAGATATTACTGTATATGTACACACCCACACATATATATAGTGCATTATATTTCTTGAGTTTGGCAACACTTATTTCATTTTCTGTCCTTTTTTTATTCTGACTTTATTCTCTATTTCAGCTGGATAGAATTTAAGAGTCCACTGTTAGCAGATGTGCTGACATCCGATTAACTTCATATACTATGAAAAACATAGAAAAAAAAAGTACCCATGATTGGAAACCCTGCATACACATTTGAGAATTGTATAATTAGACTTTTTAGTTCACTTTACATCATTTTGGAAGCAGCGTTTCCATTTGGCCACACATGAGTTTCACTGGAATACTGGAGACTCAAGCGCACCATAGGCTTAAGACATGCACTTATACAGAAAATAGGCAGAGATCAGCAAATGCCAAGTGATGTAGTCAGAGGCCGCCATGAAGCTTTCATCTGCGGGAAGCATGTCACTCATTGTGGCATTTTGTGGGGAACCACAACTAAGGGGCCAATGCGCATTCCCATAAAATGGGTATCAGATGCCAGTCTGCAGTTTCTCAAAGCGCACCCTGCGGTTTCAAATTAGCTGCTCACCACAGAGTCAGAGACCATTCCAGGACCTCCTTCTTCAGTTCCCCCAGAAAAAGGAAATTAGTCAAACATAAGTGTGTAGATAAATAGTTCATTCCCTGTGATCATCAGCTACAATGACTTACCAGAAGCACTGTGTTGGAAATGAAAATAATGTAACCTTATGCATGAGCAGGCCAGACAGTTGTAGGACAATTGTGAACTCCCAGTGATATTTGAGAGCTAAAAATGCATTTGCACCGAACTGGAAGGGATCGGGAGAGACAAATAGCATGCTTTGCTCCATTTACAAATGAGCACATTGAGGTTCTGCAAAGTGAATTGCTTTGCTACGATCAATCACATAGGCTTCCAACATGGCTTTTTAACTATTAACCCAATGTTCTTGCAGCAACAAATCCAAGTTTGCAAGCTCAAATTTTTAAAACTAACCGCATGAGTTATAAGAAAGGTAGGAATGCACTTCAGCCTTTGGGTGCCCTAAGTTAATCATCTGCAATAAAAGAAATTGGTTTCTTATCATTTTATGCATCAGAGATAATGCATATGCAGTGACATAATTATCAGTGATTATTGTTTTTCTTTTACCTCCATCCCTTCTTTGGAAAACTGAATATAAAAAAGAATCCAGTGTAGTTATCAAGATCTGTGTTATAGTTACATGACCAAGAAATTAAAAACAATCAAGCATATTTTTATACATGCTCATGATGTTCTCTTTTGATTTTTCTTTGGTTTAAGGGTTTTGATATTGCTTATTTTACCAAACTAAAAAAAAATTGTTAGGATGAGACAGGAGACAAGGAAAATCTAGTGAAACACAGGTCTGTTCATCATGTGATAACCTGCATAAATTAAGTTAAAATCTATAGTGTGAAGTATTTAGCCTGGGACTTTGGTGTAGTGATTTTTCACCTCACTCTTCTCATGACAGATCTAGTATTTAATGCATTAGCATAAGAAGAATGTAACATGATAGAATAAGTCTTGAGTAATTTGACCCTGGTCATTAATCATTTGCATAGTGGAGAAAGAATAAAATTTGAAGATACGTGATGCTTACATTGGTCATACACACACTACAGGTAACCTTGGATACTTGCTTCTCTATGGTTTAGTGTCCTTAACTCAGACATGAGGATAGCAAGCATAATGATTCACCCCCCCAGGGCAGTTTGTGTTATCTGGGCATCAAATGAAATACCTAAAATAACAACAGAAATCAGTTGCCTACGGACCATGAACCTTGTGTCAGGCACTATACTAATTACTCATGATTCCTCATTTTATCTTTTTAATATCCCATTAAGGTGGACATTAAAATTAGCTCCAATACACCAGGGGAAAAGAAAGCCCTACAAGTTGGTAGCCTGCTCAAGACCACATTGTTTGTGGTAGAGCAAGTTCCTGTGCCTAGGCATTTAGACTCCAAGTCCAAGCTTTTTACCAGAAGTACCTGCCTCCTTCATGGCAAAGGACGCATGCTCAGCATGCCCAAGATGGGAACCATTCATCTATCTCTTTTTTCTCTTCTCTGGCACAATTGCTTTCATTAGAGGTCTTTCGCTAATTTAGCAACAATTTATTTCAAGAGCTAGTGCCACAATGTTGAAATTGGAAAAGAAGAAAAGAGGCTGAACTGAAGGCATCAGTGGAAATATATAATTTGAGTTTCAAAAAAGATCTTGGAAATACAGTAACATGGGTGTCTGGTCGAGAGCTCTGGCACTGCCAAGGTGGTTCCTGACTATTTCTTGCCTAATGGGAAAGTTTCTGGAGGGGTGTGGAGGGGTGTTGAGAATGCTCTGCAGGAATAGACAGGGAGTCAGATGATTCAGGAAAGGAGTAGGTGTGGAAACTTGCTATCTTGTCAGAGAAAGTATGGAGAGTTTTCCAGAATCGTTTATTAAGCAGCCTCAAGGAGAGGCATCAGGCATTTGCTGGATAAATCTTCAGAATCTTTGCAGAGGGAACACAGAGTGCTGAAATTAAAACCAAACCACATCTTAATCACTCATGAAAGTGCTCTCAGTGTTGTTATCATTGTGCTTAACCTTTCTTCAAGTGTATCTGCTTCCTACCTCACAGACTTAGAAAAGCAGTAATAGCCTTCAATATTCTGAATATTTAATATATTCCACATCATGGAAAGTACATAATATGTATCATTTGATACATAATTATCAAATCCTGCTATAAACATGTTTTTCTAGATACTAAGGTTTTAGCAATGCATCAAAGTTTCTAAAAGCCCTGTTTCTATGAAGCTCAGATCTGCTCAGAAGAGATGCAAGGAGTGTATCAGAGAAAAACAAAACTAAGCAAAGAATAATCATCATTGTGTTTGATGTGTGTGTGTGTGTGTGTGTGTGTGTGTGTGTATGTGTGTGTGTGGTAGAGTGCACATTTAAGCAAGAAGCCCTTATGGAGATTTTGACATTTGAATAAGAAACCGAACACATTAATATGTCTTACATGTTCCCGAAGTGCCCAGACACATAGTAGTACAGGCAAACCTCATTGAACTCATTAGAACTCTCTCTCTTTTTCTCTCTCTTTCACACACACACACACACACACACACACACACAGCACACACACATGCACACACTCACAAAAACAGGAGGAAGACTTGTTAGGAGAAGATGATTCTTAATGGGGAAAGGATTGGATAATATGGGGTGAAAACTATTTAAATTCATGTTTCATGTGTGAAGCTATCAACGAGTTTAAAAAAGGTGGGAGCCACCTCTGGATTACAGGAAGAGGAATATTTCAAGAGAAAATGCCAAAATGAAATGTCTGATGGAGAGAGGAGTAAACAGATTCTTGACATGTTTTAAGAACAACAAGGTGCTGCTGAAGTCCAAGTATAAAAGTGAAGAACGAATAGCAAAAATGAGGTTACATAAAAGAGATTAGATAGATTAGATAGGACAAAGGGTCTGATAGGTCTTTGTGATATTGTTTATTTTTGTTGTACATAATGTGGGAGAAATTAGAGAGTTGTTTTTCTAATTGTGACCTATGTGTGTGTGGGGGGATACCTGGTATGGCTAGGACAATCTCAGCTATCATCCCATGGAACACCATTTATCCTCATTGTGAGGTATCTCAATTATCTGGAGCTCACTAATTAGGCTGCTTTGATGATCAGTAAGCTCCAAAGTTTCTTTTACATCTCCTCAAATGTATGTTACTGTTATAGTCAACACAGAAGATAGCGTTAAAGGAATGTTATGGTTAAAATGTTGAGTTCTGGAATAGTCAGGAAAGTCTTATAGCATGTGTAAGACAGACAAACAGACCAGATAAGAGGAAGACAAGGCTCTGGGCCAGTCTTGACTGACTCTCATGAAACTGCTCCTAAGGAAAATACACAAAACACGGTTACTCTTCACACATTCTCTCTTTGAATGAAACTAATTGCAACAGACCAAGTTGTAAGTATAGCTTCTAAAAGGCTTCTCCTATTCCAGGAAGGAGACCGCACTAGACCATCCAGTACATGAGGAACTAAATATAAAGTAACCAAAGAGAAACAGGCACAATCTCAATAAAAGTTATCTTAATCTTTGTCAGATTTCTGCCATACATCCTGTAAAAGGCCCTTAGACAAAAAATTCCAGGACAACATCCCCCTTAAGAGGATTCTTCCCATTCCCAAGAGCTTTTTTATAATGACTTTTTATTCTTTGATGCTCTCATATATAAATAAAATGAATGTGTGTCTCATCCCCTATTACTTACTCCAAGCCCCTCCCATTCTACCTCACACATACTCCTTTCTAGCCAGTGTAACTCTCTCTCTTCTGTTAATGCATCTGCATCCTTTGCATATGTGATCCACCAGGCACCATCCAGGAAACCCGTATTAGCAAGTTCCCAGGCACCTGCTGGGGCACAAACCACCCACTAGTGTAAGGGCCGTGATGCCATGGGAAGAGGCTACTGTCTGGCAGTAACTTCCCCTATCCTCAGGCTCTTACATTCTTATCAAACCCTCTTCCACAATGTTTCCTGAGCCTTGGGATGGGGGTGATTTTGACGTTCTATTTAGGGTCAAGCATTCTACAGTCACTTTTCTTTGCACTTTGGCCAATTGTGGTTCTCTACATTTCACATCTTCCATTGCAAGAGAAAATTTCTTGGTTGAATGGGTGCTTCTCTGATCTAAGGGTATAATGCAAGTGTTTAGATGGCTGCTTACTATCAAGTATTTCCAGTTCATACTAAGAAGTCTGTTTCCCCCTACAGCCTATGGTCTCCCATTCCACAGGTATTTATCTAGGTTTACAAGGTATGTGTTCTCACAGTTTAGAGCCTTATGGCCAAGCAGAAGGCCTATTGGTTACCCCCATGTTTTCTTTACATGTGTCTGTTGCACCACTGGCTGTATCTTAGAGACTTTTTATTATATCTTGAAATGTTCACAGCTGGGTGGTAGGGTTGATTGCTCTTCTTCTCTGACAACCTGCATCATACATTCTAGCATTATGGGGCTAACCACCTAGGGGCAAGTTTTCATAGCCATTCCAACTTTTTTTTTCCCCATTTTCTGTGATCAGTGTGTGTGGTATCTTCAGCAACAGGGTCTTTCTATAGGATTCTAAACCACAGCTAGCAATAATGGCAAATGAATATTTTGTTTATGAGACATTCTTGAGAGTGTTAACTTGTTGGTAAGATCTTGGGGGTCCCTTCCTTTTATACGATTCCTATTAAACTATATGAGATCTCTGCTTGTTTGTTTTCTATAGTGAGTCTTTAAAACTTTCTCTCTATAATAAGAAACCCCCCTTAAATGCATCCCCTGTTGTCCGTGAAATTCATTCCTTGAGTTCCCAAGACAAGGACCCAGAACCACAGACTCTGTGGAAGTTTCTGTTGACTATGTGTGTTGGGAATTATGATACCCGAGTTAGGCTATATGAAATTCTTCCTGCTGTTCAGAGATTCCCTTTCCCACCAGTATACATTGCATAATTGGAGAATTTCAATGCAAGAACTTGAGCTGGTTTGATTTAAAATTCCACAGACTCAGACAAGAGAAGGACAGATGTAGAAGTTCAGTGACAAGTGAGAAGACTATTTACTTCTTACTATTAACCCTGGCCAGGCAAAAAGAAGTATTCACATGATTGAAAAGTAACGTACATTGGAAAGTTTCAGGGAATTGTGGAGAAGAAAAATAGAAGACTAAATGCATAAATTTTAAATAATTTTTTATAAAAAAAAGAAATAGGCATTAGATAGCGATCGAAGAGGAATAAAGGAAGATTCTTTTATTTAAGCCCTAGAGATGTGTATTATTAAATATCATTGTAGGTGAGGGCACTGAAATTTTGAATACTAAGAAATGGAGCCTAGAGTCAAAGAGCTTTTAATCAATATGAGCTTCTTTAGCACTGTCTTGAGTGAGGCAAGTAGAACATGGAAGAATTGGGGCTCTTAACAGTTCCTCCTGGATCTTTATGGAAAAAATATTAACTTTCTACCAGTGTCTATGATGTTTTATAAGCAGTAAATGACATTCAATGATTATTTAGCTCTTTTTTCATTTTATAACTTCCTTCATTGAAAATGAAGGTAGAGAGAAAACGATTTCCTAAGCTCATCCCAGCCCAGGATCTCAGTTACGGTCACCTGGCTTTAGTACAGAGGCTTAAGTTTCAGAAAATGACTTCAGAAGAGTTCCTAAGTGTGATGAAGTCATAACACTTCCTCGTGAGCTGGAAAGGAAGTGCGAGGAGTGGCTGTGACAGAGCTAGGCATTTTCTGCTAGGAGTGCAGCTCATCCAGGATTTCGTGGTATTAATGTTCCAAACCAGAGGAATTTTGCATTAGATCCGGCAGCTGTTCTCACCTCTCCAGCTGCACCTCCTCAGCCAACTCAGTTTATATTCATGTAGAACACAAGCTCTGATTTGGGAATAATTGCTAGATTAGATAATAACAGAAACCCCTTTTTCCTACTTCTATTACCCTTTGAACAGCTATTCTGATGGTTAAATCCATTTTTGTTCCAAAGAGAAGAAAAATTCCATCAATTAGTGAACATTTTGCAGTTCTTGACCTGTTTATAAGAGCATGTTTCTGTTGTGCATATTATATGAGAAGTCAATAAGTGGGGCATGCTTCATTAATTGCAGCTGTTTTATGCATGCCAATTTTCTTTTTACCATAAACACCAACTTAAAATGCGGTAGCTCAAGGATGAATTTTTTAAAAAAATATTTATTACTTATGTCTAAAGCTGAATAATTGTAAACATGGTTTTAAAAATCAGAATGATGCTTTTGAAGAAACAACTTTATTCTCAGAAATTCTCTAAAGAAAGACAGTGGTTAGCCATAGGTTGGCAATATTCCCACATTCATCCAGTCAATCCATAGCAGAGAATTTAAAAGAACTGTATGTGTAGTGCCATAGTCTAATTCAGAAGATTCCCTTATTGTCACTAAACATTTCAATGATTTTCAGTGAATTGGGGTGAAAGAGAGAGAGAGAGAGAGAGAGAGAGAGAGAGAGAGAGAGAGAGAGAGACAGAGGACATAGAGACAGAGGACAGAGAGACAGAGGAGAGAGAGACAGAGAAGAGAGAAAGAGAGAGAGACAGAGAAATAGAGGAGAGCAAGAGGCAGAGAGGAGAGAGAGACAAAGAGAGACAGAGACAGAGGACTTAATTTCACTTGTATCTATTTATAAAAAAGTTTCCCTCCTCTCCTGAAATAAGTCTTAGTATGTGTTATGAATCTACACATTTGTCTTGACTAGAAATTTCAAATACATGGAGCCCAAATTTCAGATACACGGAGCCCGACCACTCATAGTCCTTTTAGTCTGGTTTCTTCCATTTAGAATAATCCTTGTTTTTAGATTTATGTTATGTCAAGAATTGGTATTTTGTACCTTTTTATTGCCAATAAGTATTTTCTTATATGGAAATGATTTTTAAATTTTTTTTCTACTCTCTATTATTGATGAATTTTGCTCTTTGGTAATTTAGTGCATGTACAGTAAACATTTTGATTACTTTTCTCCTATTTTTCTTATCTTCCTTCCTTCCCCGCTAGACTAACTTTTCTATAGGTCTTTGTTTTACATTCATATCCTTCTGTTTTTTGTCCCACTGGTTTTAACCAGAGTCTTTTGTGTGATCTTAAGCTTGGGACTATCTCTTGGAGCCTGGGAGGCCTCTATGTGGGCTAACAACTAGGTATTTTGTCTCCTCTCAGATATGCTATTTGCTTATGGTTCATCAGTGTAGGATCCTGTGGGTTTCTCCTCAGCTTATAGATGACCATTGGTCATCTGCAGGTTAACTGCAGGTTTGGCAGCAGTCACTACCTTTCTTGCAAGTGCATGATTGTCATGACAATGTCAGTTCTGGAGGAAGGCACTTCACAACCATTTTCCCTGTCTTCTGGGTCCTTCATTCTTTCCATCCCCTTTCCTGTGATATCTTTGAGTTTTTATGGATAGTATACATGCCATGCTGAGGACTAAATCCTCAAGCCTGCTCGTATTCTTTGCATCTTGTGTACCATGGTTTTCACCTTTGGTCATTGCAGTAAGAGGGTTCCCTGCTTAAGGTTGAGGATTGATTTTTGTATTCTTTCCATTCCCTGTTTTGTGATATTCCCTGATCCTTGAAAGGAGAGGGTTAGATTTTCTGCTTTGGGCCAAATGCTCCACAGTCATCTGTTCTCTGCCAACTGCCATCTATTACAAAAAGAAGTTTCTGAAATAAAGGTCTAGAGGTGTACACAATGAGTCTAAAGTTAAGTATTTAGAAGGCAATTTGATATTGTGTTTCTCCTGTAAATCAGTAGTATTCGGTTCTTCCATAGACCCTAAGACCTCTCCATCGATGGGTTCTTAGCTTCCAATACCAGGTATGAATTCCTTTCTGTGTAGCAAACCTTGAAGGCAACTGGAAATTGGTTGGTTGCTCTCGTGACATTTGTGCCATCGACGAGCATCTATTACCAGGCTGTTTCCTGCCACATACAGGATTCTCAGCTGAGAAAGAGTGTTAGTTATTACCTATCCCAGCAGCCTGAATAATGCTGCCTTGTACTGCACAAGACATCAGGAAGGAAATGTTCAGATTGGTTTCAGCTTAATTTCTCCATGTCCTGTGTCTAAGATGTGTGACACCGTCAACAATAGAGTTGTGCCGTGGGGTTCTGGTGGGCAACCAGCTACCCCTCTATTCAACAAGGGAAGGAAGAGGATGCACAAAAGTGTCTACAGAACTCCTACAACAGACAGGCACACAGGCAGGCACTGTGCCCTCCTATGGATTGTCTACACAAGAATGTGTTTTAGATGAGCATTTGCCAATGCTCTTGGAACCCCTCAGAATGCTCTTATCTCCATCCTGTTTCTCATTTATTGGAAGAAAGTTTAGTATGGTGAATTTTTTCTCCAGCTTGCCTCTTATCCAAAAAATAGGGAGGGGTGAAAGAGGTTCACAAAGCTCTTTCCATTTCTTTTTCTTAGATCATGTATCTTCTTTTAGACCATTCTGGGTTTACTGTATATCCTATTGCATTCACTCTGCGTCCAAATCCATACCCGCAATTCTTGTCAAAATAGCCTTTGGAATTGTAGTTATTCAGGATTGTTTTTAGATTATGCTTTCCCTGGAACACACATGAAGATTCTTAAAGGCAGCTATGTTTAGTTGGGAGGGTCTCTTCAGTTTAACTTTACTTTTTTTTAAGGGAACTTAGCAGAGTCACACAGCGAAACTCTTGATTTGCTCTTCAATCTGTAGCCATTTCTTAAAGATTGTCATTAAAGCTGTGAAAGTGTGTGACTTTCCAACACAGAAAACCCAAGTTATATTCCAGCTGCTCAGAATTCTACATATAGAGTGAAAAGTCCTCTCTGTAACTCATCTCCCTCTCTCCCTGTCTTATCACATGCAGCTAATCAAAACCAATCAACACTTCCGTCATTCTTCCTGGTAGTCTCTTTTGCAAGATCCACAAATACATTAGGCACATGTTCTCTCTTCCATTTAACTCAGATGACAATTTGGCACTGCTAAAAACACACATTGATTGTTTTACAACTTTTAAAGGCAGTTTCCTTTGCACATTTGCCAGATTATGAAAGTTTATTGACTATTTTACAAGAAATTGATAACAGTTTCCTTCCCCATTTTTCCATCCTCCATTTATTGAGGATTCCCAAAGATCACAACTCCTAATTTAGTTTTTTTTTTTTTTTTTTGGATGACAGCAGTCCACTTCTATATATCTAGGTATCAAAATTTACTGAATTTAAACAGCCACTTTGCATATTTGCCTGTGATTCTTTTTGATTTGAAATTTGGGCTGTTTCACAGAATGCTACCAGCTAAAGAAATTATTCCATCCATGTCCAGCTTGGGGAACCTGAATCTACAGGAGCATGAGTGACTCCGGCAGCTGCATCTTCAAAGACTGACCCCAGTATGGGTAAAACAGTCTTTATTGCCTGAAGAGTTCCTACAGCAAAGAGAATAAATGCAAATACTCATGTACCACTGAGAACTCTGGATTAGCTTATTTGGCCAAAGTAAACTCATGACTAGTATAGCAGAACTTCACAAGGATTTGACAGTAGAGCATGATTTGTTCATGGACATTTTTCTAACAATTTATGGAGAAACAAAGCACTGTGGTACTTTGTTTTATATTTAATACTGTGTACTTCTTTAAAACATTTAGTTGTATGACTTGGAATTTCAGTTCTTAACTCTGTACTTAAATATATGCTCTTGAGGACAAAGATTATATCTATTGGCTATAATGCCTTTACCATACAGGGAATGAATGCCCATATATTGTAAATGTTGATAAGCGCATAACTAAATATTTAAATGAAAGTAATCTGATATAGGATTTTTTCTCATGGTATCCATAAGAAAACATTTATAAAGTATACTCACATATATTAGAAACAAAAAAATTTAAAAAGAATTAATAGTAAGTAAAATGAAGTTTATTTTATTAGTTAGGTTAATAATATATGTATATTAATAAAAACGATGAAGCTTTTATTCAGAATAAGCATCATCATCAAAGTTCAAAAGCCACCCCAACTAATGATGTTTAGGACAAAATAGAACCTGTTCTCTTTGTACATGTGGAATGGATCTATGTCTTTCTCTAGGACGCATTTCCACTGTGATGTGGGAAAGCAGTATTACCACAATGGATAGGACAGAGCATGTCAGTCTCATCTCTTGCAGCGAGCATGGGTATGGACCACAACATACACAAGGATGAGGACAGCCTACATTCCTATGCAATAGCAATGAAAACACCAAGCCCTCTCCTCTTTGCCCAAATGCTTCTCCCGTCTTAGGTGCAGCCATTAGTCATAGATGTCAATTTGACAACTGAAGTCTGATCTTTAGGCATTCCTGTGAAGAATTATCTAATTCAACAAGACCTGAGGATGTCAATAGGGTTTTTAATTGGTGTAGGAAGACCCAGCCTATACAGTTTGGGACAAATTCTCTGGGCAGGTGGATAAGATGGAGAGAACTGGTTTAGTATTTTGGCATATGGGCAGACTGGCAAGTATGGACATATGCCCCTCTCTTGTCTCTTTCTGTGGATATGGTGTGATCAGTTCACTGGGCTCCTGTTGTTGGTATGTGAACTCTCCTGCCATGCTAATGTAGTATCCACAAGAGGCACAAGCAAGAATAAACCCCTTTTTCCTGAGTTGTTTGGCCATATATTTATATCTACAACACTAGGAGAAGCTAAAGTACTACCTTAACTAAAAGAACCCATGTGATGCTAATGTTAAACTTAGCAACCAAGAAGCTAAGTGTCTTACGGAAATGCAGAAGAGTTAGAAAGCATTGGGTAACCCAAAAGATGGCTGAAGTTTATCATCTTTTTTGTTCATTCATTCTTTCATGTATTCATTCATTTCACTGAACTCTGACTACATTTCATGCTTCACAGGAGAATTGGCATAAATGTATCATTCGGTCTTTTGTGTATTTATTAGTTTTATCTGACAAATTGACTAGACAACTAGGACTACATATTTCTAGGAAGCCTTGGAGAATTGGGATAATAGTGTTACTATGACAAGACACAAATATACTTTTGTGTTAGAATAAGAATGGAGAAGTAGCATACTTTCCTGTTTGTCTCCACTGCTGCATTAGTGACACCCTGATTGTGTCTATGTGATATGAAATATCTCTACAGGAAATGAACATTCTTAGCTAAATTCTAGTGTAACTAGCTGTCTTATGTGACAGACACTTTGGGAGACATACAGTAGAGGATGCCCAGTCCATCAGATCTAGACTTCCGTGGTCTCTTCTGCAGACACCTTTCTATGTAATCCTTAGACCTAAAGATATTCGCACAATCTGACTTCTATAATTTGCTGATCTCTAAAGTCCTTTAACATGAAGATTTATGGCAATTCTTGCTCCCCCCTATAATGCCCCAGTCTCTGGGCCAGTACATAGAGCTGCAGATTCTGTTTTATAGAACCCTGGAGGTAAGTGGTATTGTTATCACAATGCTGACAGAGAAACTGAGTCAGAGAGATTAAAGGACAGCTGGATGGTGAATCACATGACAGAACACTGTCACTCATTGGTCTGTTTTCCTGAACGGGCTAGACACGCCCCACACCTTGAGCTGGACCTGTGCTGGAAGACAACCCCATGTTCCCAGAAAGGAGGCGGGGGTCTAAGAGGGAAAATAGAGCTGGGGGGAGTGACGATCAGACATCCCGGCTTTGTCTGTGTGTAGTCCCCAGTCTGTTTCATCTCCTGCATCGGGCCCTCCCATCCTCCTCCTCCTCCACTCCCTTCTCCTCCCCCATGGCATCCACAGCCTCACCTCTGTGACCCAGGCAAGAACTGTTGCTGGAACGTCTCCCTTGGAAGGATAACAAAAGTGTTTTCTCTGGTGCTGTCGTCATGGGATCAAAGCATAGCTCAGGAAATGGGGTCCTCCGAAAGCTGTTTATCTAAAATCTCTTATTTCACCAGTTGGATCATTTTAAGAGAACATTCTGCCCCTTCTCTCCTAAGGGTAAATATTTCAGTTACCTGTGTACCAGGAGCCAGGCGGAGGCCACACGTACTTTTAGCCATAAAAGAAAACAGGTTCTCCCCAACCCCCCTAATAGAAGCTTTCCCTTTGTGCCCCTGAACCTCTCCAGCCCCAGCTGCTCAGGGGGCCTTGAGGAAATCCTGATCTAGTCTCTCACAGGAAGTCAGAAGGATCCTAGGCAGGGAAGATTTAAGGACAAAAAAGCTCTAATTCCAGGCTTAGGTGGGAGTGTTTTTTTATTACTGACAAAAAGCAGAGTTCCCTTTCTGGGTTATTCAGATGAACTCAGAGTAAATATTTATCCTTTCAGCTAATAGGTCTGTTCTGAGGAGTTCTCTGACTCCCAGACAACCAGGCTGATGGATGGCCTCTTGCTTCCCCACGCAGAGGAGGACTGGGCAGAGCTATTTGGCATGGAGCGTTCTTTTCCTGTGGCCTGCCTGTCTCTGTATGAGGCATAACACACTTCTTTGTGCCAGAACAGGGTGGGTGTGAGGGAAGGCCTTGCTAGGACCTCCCAGCCCCACCACTCTGAAATGATTTAATGGTCTATCGTCAGTGTTCCCACAGCAAACAGCCACCCACCTCCTAGGAGGAGAAAGATGGATGGCTGGGCCTGCGACCCCCACCCTCCTTGTGTTTCAAAGCAGCACTTTGTTTCCTGTAATGTGCAGGGAATGCAGAATTCACTCGGTGGGCTCTCCCAGCACACAGAGGAGAATTTACATACATGAATAAATGCAGAGGACACATATGGACACTCTGCATGCAGAGGGTTTTGAGGGTGGAGGCCAGTCCCCATTCATATTTGTATTCTTACATTGCCTAGCAATGCTTGGCACAGGGAAGATGATTAATACATACTTTTTGAATGAATACATGAATAATTATAATCTTAACCATTTAGTTGGCACTTAATAAGTGCCAGGCATTGAAAGGAGCACTTTATAAAGCATTCTCTCTTTTTTTTTTTTTGACCCACAAGACAAACCATTGAATTAGATGTTGTTACTCTCCCCATTTCACAGACAGAAAGGGCGAGGATTGGTAAGGCAAAAGGTTTTCCTCGTGATGACCCTGACATCCAGAGTTGACATTTACCCACTCAAAGTAGAAGCCAAGAGTATTTCTGCTGACATCACATAGAAAGAGTATCAGTGTCTTTGCCAAGGCACAAAGTTCTACTTGTAGACCTCACAGAATATCTGTCTCAGACACATCTTTCTGACCTTTATCTGTATCCCCAAGGGAGGTACTCAGAAGAGGCATTAACATTTCCATGTGATTAGGAAAGTTTCATGTCTTGGGCCTTTAGGAGTAACAAAAACCAAGTGACTCTTCCTTCCTTCCTTCCTTCCTTCCTTCCTTCCTTCCTTCCTTCCTTCTTTCTTTCTTTCTTTCTCTCTCTTCCTCTTTCTCTCTTTCTTTCTTCTTGTCTCTCCTCCTCTCCCTTCTTCTCTTCCTTCCCTTCATTCTTCCTCTTTTCTTTCCTTCATCTCCCATCTCCTTTGCCTTCTCTCCTCTCCCCCTTTCCCCACACTGTTCTTGAACTCACGACCCTACTGTGTTGCCTCCTGAATGCTAGGATTACAGGGACATACCACTGCCAGAAAAAAATTATTACTTGCTTAGCATTTTTAAGTGATGCTCAGCTTTCTAGTAGGTCACTTTTTTAAAATTTTTTTATTATTATTTATTATTTATTCAACTGTGCGTGTGTGTGTGTATGTATGTGTGTATAACTACAGACGAATTCGGGAACCACCATGGACCGCCTCCACCTCCTCCTCTACTCTGCCTCAGGATTCACAGGCTCCGCCCTACCAGGACCAGAAATGCAGGCCGCCCCCGCTTCCGCCTGGCGTCTATATGTGGGGTCTAGGACCCGAACTCAGGACCTTCCGCCTGCAAGGCAGAGGCTTAATCCCTGAGTCACCTCTCCAGCTCCTAGTAGGTCACTTTTTAAGTGGTGCCTTACCTTTCCAATAGGCCAGGAGTTTCATGGATTTAGCTGTGCCCTTTGTCATAGTTTGAAATGTGAGTTTTCCCCCACAGGCTTATGTGTTTGAATGCTTTGTTAATGCTTGAGAAGGAAATGGCACATTTTGGGGGGCGGACTTTGTCTTTGGTTAGCTCCAGGCTGCCACGACTAGGAATCTACTCTGACAGTTGGCAGTTTTTCTTTCTCAGGGTCCGTGATTGACATGACCTAAGCTGCCTTCAGCTTCTGTTGCCAGCCACGTTTTTTTCCCATAATGACATTATCTTCTATCTGGAACTGGAAACCAAAATTAATTTCTCTTTTTCTCCTTAAGTTGTTTCACTGTGTCACAGTAGCATAGAGTTAGCACCCTCCTTAGGCAACAGTGGGCTGAGTCAAAGGTGGCAGGACTCTTACTTGGAGGCTCTGGGAAAACCCCACTTTCAAGAAAGTTCTTTGCAGTTGTAAGGAGCTGTTTTCATTTCCTTGATGATTGCTGTGAATATTTGAGTCTCTTCTAAAATTCAGATCAGAATTAAGTCTGTAAAGCAACAATAACTTTAAGAGAGGTGACTTAGGGAGCCATGAAGGCTCTCTCTTCATGGATCAACACTTGCATAGAACAGGGGGAGCTAGCTAGACCCTGTCTACTTCCCCACCCTGTCTGCTATGTAAGAAGATTGTTCTTCCTCTTTGAAGGATGCAGTACTCAGTGTGACAGCCTGGAAGTAGTTAATGAATCTAGCATGGATAGCCTATTTATCCTCTACAATTGTGAGAAGCAAAACTGTGTATAAACTATCTAGTCTCAAATATTTTGTTATAGCAGCAAGAAGAATCTAAGGTACCATTCTGTGATTTGAAGAATCAAGATTATTTCCCGTGTACTCTGTGCATCATTAATTGTTCATACTTTAAATCTCTGTGACTTTTTCTGTCTTCAACTTCTGCAATTATCTATTCACATGTTCTTTACTATAGAGCATTGAATCTTTGGAGCCATTCCTAGATTTTTTATTTCATTTATAACAGAGAGCAAGGATAGAAATGTAGCTTATAGAAGTGGGGTTCTTTATTAAAACTATCCCCAAACTTAATGGAAAAATAGCATCAGGTACTTCAGAGGTAGGACAAAACTTGTCAGAAAAGAATAAAGGAAAAAGAAAGTTGTTACCGAATGAGTGCTTGACAATGTATCCAACAACCTACTCTTCAATGTGCACTGTAATAGTAGATAGGCAAAGAAAAGAAAAGGAAATCCTGACTAAGTAGTTCACACACACTGAGTCCTTAATACATGCCAGGTACAATTCTGAGTGACTCCATGTGTTAGTTCATTTTATCTTCCAGTGAATGAATAATATTCAAACATTACTATTCACATCTACAGCTGACTAAAAGTTACATTGAGAACCTTGTCAAACCATTGTGTACCTAGTGCATGTTAGTCTTTGAAGCCCAACTCCCTGACTCCTGAATCAGCACAGTCAGCAAGTACCTCAGAAGTACCTGCAGTAATAGTCATGGATGAAAGGGCAGAAAGGAGGAAAATGAGAACATAAGGTGAGGTGTAGAACATAAGGTGTAGCTGGGACATACTACAAGACCTCTAAGTACATATAGCCTGCTAGACTAAGCCTAATTAGTTGAGATAATGATGGTGTAATCTTGGGCAGAAGGATGCCACACTCTCATCCTGCTTTTGTTCATTACATGAGACTCTGCACAGTCTGTAAAGGACAGTCATGTGATTCGGTGATGTGCAAACATCTTTTAATGGCCTACGTAAAACTTGGATAATTGTTCTTGTCTGTTATAGCTTCCAGAGGCCAATGCTTCCAAGAAGGATTCTCTTGAGTAGATCTTAATGACCCTTTTCTCTGTTTCCACCATAACTGTCACTCATCTACCTACCTTATTTCACATTTGTTTTCATGCATGATGCTGAGAAAAGCTGATGCCCTTGAGGAATCTCATAGAGATTAGCAGAGGACATACATTATCATGGAGACTAAAGGGAAGAAGAGAGACTCAAGCAGAGGAAGAGGTGGAGTGAGGTCCAGGACAGGGCAGGTGAGTAAAGTCAGGCTCCTGTGCAACTCTGTGCATGGGCAAAGGGAGAGGATGCTAAAGGACTGAAAAACTTGAGGAAAAAAGGTGACGTTGGGAGCAGCTGCTCTGGAAAAAATGGAAGGAAATTAAGTAGACACATGTTGAATGATTATCAAGAAATGCTTAAAGCCTAGCTAAGATTGGAAATCATAAATTTGTTATGAAGTCAATTAGCATGATTATGCAATTTCCATCTAATAGGTCGCAGCTGGGGAACAGAAGCAAAAACTCTCCAGTGTTCACACGAAGCTCAGGAAGGAGCTAATATTTATTGAGCACCAATGATTCATTCCTCTACTGGTGATGAGCATATTTATTGAACACTCGCTGAATGCCAGACACTATTATAGACCCTAAGAATAGGATACTACCAAGAGAAAACAAATTTTTTGCAGTTCTGTGGCAAGGAACAGAACAATAAATAGGCCAACGAGTAATAATCAATATTGATGCAGATTTTTATTTATTGATACATATTATAAGTTCAATATGTAGGTATTGATATATTTGTAAGTATAAGTGTACATTTATATGCCTATGCATATGTTTAAACTTGCTTATCAATGTTGATTGTGCATGTATACCTTCATCAAGTTGATGCCCAAAGAGACCAGAGGTTTTTTTCAAGGTTAATGGATGTAGAGGTTAGAGCCAAGATCTGCACTGAATTGGCAGTGCTTATTTCGCTTTTGCTCTGGGTTGTGATACTGAAAGTTCTTTAGCAAGATGATATCAATAGAAATGAACTGGAAAGGATTAACTTAAGGGAACAAAAAAACCAAAAAGACAAATAGATGACTAATGTGGGAACTTGAGTGAAAAGATCAGGAATTTTCCATTTCTATATGTGTAGATAGGTGTGTGTGTGTGTGTGTGTGTGTGCGCGCAGAACATGCATGTGTGAATGTATATTTGTACCTGCATAGATTCATGTATGTAGGGGGGGGTGCATATACAAATAAGGGTCTGTGTGTATGGTAGCCTGGAGTTGATATTGCCAACCATCCTCAATCGCCTTTCTATCTGATTCTCCTGATTCAGGTCTCTAATCAAATTCAGTTCACTAGCCAGTCTAGCTAGTCAGCTTGTTTTGGGGAATCACCCCCACCCCTCTCTGCCTTTCAAGGCTGAAGTAACAGGCAGGTTTCCATGCCCACCTGGCTTTTTAAATAGAATTTGTGGGTCCAAACGCTCGTCTTTTCACTTGAGCTACAAACACTTAAACCACCCAACTATCTCACCAGCCCTGATTACAGTTTTTCTTCGAGAATTTGCTGGCTGTCAGGAAATGGAAAAAGTACTCTCACCCCACTATATTTAGGTTCTCTTGGGAAAGTGTGGTCAAGTGAGCTTGACTTCATAAGCGTCTACTATAGGATAATGTTGGCTATTCCTACTAGTTTCTGGGACTCATTAGAGTAGGTAGATAATGGATCAGTGGAACTGATTAATTCAAATTTATACAATTCCAGGTCGAAGAGCAGGCACTCCATCAACATTGGTGCTGACATAGTTACCATTTCCTTCTTCCAAGTATGTTTAGAACTCAAAAATTAAGAAGCCCTGTAATTCCTGGGAGGGAGGGTGCCAGATTGTTTACTTACCCTTAAGACAGACAGACAATTCTGAGGGGGGAGGGGACTGTCTGTTGTATATAATTAAAGAAAAGAGAATCCCTTCGTTGAGGATAAAAATTCTTGACAAGGCGTTTGATAAAACGTGCGGCTCATTTACTCAGCTGAAAACAGCCTCCTCAATTTTACTTCTGCAACCCGAGGGAAGAGCAGTGCTATTCCTCTGCCTTCAAAGACCTTGTGTGAACATTCCAACCCAGCGACCCCTGAGTCAGCACATCAGTGCCAGGGATAGGGCACTTCAGGGAATAAGAAACATGGTTTATTTATAAACTGTTTTCCCAATTGGAATCCCAGGGAAAAGTGCTGTCCTCAGATATAAATAAAGGTCAAGACACCTTGATTCATATTCAAAAGAATATGTAGGGAAGGCTTTTTCATGATGGGTGAGACTGCACACTGAGTGATTGCTAGACTGGAGTGTTTACAATGATGGGTGTGCCAAATGCCCTAATATGGTCACTGGTACATGTGCACATATGGAAACATTCCATCATTCTCCATAAATGTGTATTGTTATATGTGAATCAATATTTTAATGAAAAAATAAAGAAAAAACTCTTTGGGTTAGAGCGTCTTGTAGAACCATTTCCCCTCAATAATCCTCCTGTCCCCGGCTGCCACTTAGTTGAAACTCTGTGTGAATGGATGCAAAACTTTGCACCTGGATTCTTTGTCCACCCTGCTCCATCCTCTCCCTGTCTAAGAGGACAGATGTGTGCTTCTTAATTACAATTCTGAACACCTCATCTCCTCACTCATAACACTGAAAACGTCAAATTAAGACCTGCCATTTATTGACTGCTTAACATAGGCTGGGCAATTTTCACCATCAAAATTGCCAGTTTTGTTTAAACTTGTATCTCAGTGTGTAGAACTTGTGAATTCTACATGCCGTCCCAAAGTAGATACTAAGGACATCAGGCAAATGAATATCATTTATTTTCCATATTGCTGCATAAAGTGTACAATAGTTACTTTTCTCAGCAGCAGCTGGGTTGATGAGAGTTAAGTAAATTTGTAAGAACATTGAAAGTAATCCAGGTTTAAAACTCAGGTTTGTCTGATTTCAGAGTTCATTTCTTACCCAATATTCAAGTCTGCCCCAACATGGCATTTTAGTGACTGCTCTAAAGAACTCCAAACCAGTTTAGCCTCTAGATTCCCCCAGTCCAGCAGAAGGATCCTGTCTCATATGTTGGTCCAGCTACATTCAAATATTAACCATCCTTAGTGAATTTCTATTCTCATCACTTGTATGGGAAAACCAATACTCAGGGTCTCTAGGACAGATTCTCTTTTGCATTCTGGGTACAACTTCAGCCTAATGATGCAAATGAGGCACAGATAATTACTAAGTTGTCAGAATCAAAGTAATTTTTCTATGTTCCCATGGAACATAAATCATATTAACTAAATCATATTATATTTGATACAAATGTCTTTAAACCTCAGTCTTTCTCTGACAACCAGGATTAATCAGAATAGTGAGTAGAAAACAATTAGTCTTGTTTTAGGAAGTTCCGTAAATAGGAATGATTGAGACCAATCTGCACAAGTGAAGTGTCTCATTCCTATGCTGCATCTCACAAAAGAAGCTTTAAGAATTTTTTCTGCATTTAGGCCTGATTTCTAGCCAGCCCTGATTTTGGAAAATCAAGCTTCTGGGTGCACACTTGCTTGCTCAGTCCCCAGAACACTAATGCACACACACTGTCCCTGCACTGTTGCCACACCTAGACTTGTGAGCAGGAATCCAAGGAAGGTGAAGTGTGACGTGGAAAAAAAGCACAGTTGGCCCATAGCAGCCTTGTTTTCAGCATGAATTTTGAGCTACTACAAACAAGACAAGGCAGCTGTCCGTACAGGGAGATGCTGGAAGATATTTCTGGTGCATTGATTTGGAAATCATCAAATAGAATCCCAAATGCCAAGGCCTGAAAGCCTATCTCTCCTATTCTTTCCTTCACTCTTAGAGCTGGCAGAACTGCAAGCTGAGATAATACCAAGGTATTTTTAGCTACACATATTGATTTTTTGTCCTTGGAAGCTACTACATTCCATTATAGCTCCGAAACAACAAATAAAGAAGCCAGCTGTGGAAAAGTCTCATTTAAAGCAAAGCATTATAATGTTAAAATAAGAGCATGTGAGGAAGTATCTAAAATTACGATTCTTGGATATTCTGGAAGTTGAATATCTCTCTTGAGTGCTTTTCAGTCCCAATCATGTCTTTCAATTGAGTGTCTTCCAACCAAACTGTTAGGTAAATGGGAATATTCAGGTGGAGCACACCTGCATGCTGGCAAAATATTAGCAGTGCGAGGGAGGAATGGTCAAGATGGACAGCTGCCACGGGCGAAAGCACAGGGATTGAGCCCTGAAGCATCCTGCTTCTAGGCAAGTGTCTGCCACTGAAGTCCGGCCCTAACACTTTGTAATGTGTGCTGTGGAGATATCTTGCAATGCTTCCATGCTATCCACATTGCATGTCCATTGTGACATCCCTACCCAGGATTGAAGCACTTTGTTATTCTGCATTGAAAAGTACTTAGTACTGCCTAAACTTTCTGACCATCAAGATAGCTGAATACTGACATCTTACATTTTCTGAAAGACTACAATCTCCAACAAAGCTCTATTGGTGGCTAACCTGAACGATATATCATTTTATAACTTACATTCCATCGACTGCCTCTTACTGAAGGAAGAACCTGGAGAACAGACTTGCATTATTCTTTTGGAAGGAAATTTGACCCTTCTTTCTCCTTGTACTCCCAGTTCTTCTCATGAAAGAAAGAGATATTTAGAAGGTTCCCGAAACTGATAAGGTATTACATTTGTATTTTTTTTAGGATTCTTTACTTCTATATTTTTCTGACTCATTCATTTGCAGTTCCTTCATGCACTAGTCCAACCTGTTATGGGGTGGGGGTGGTGGTGTCATGGTTCTGTAGACTTCTCAGTGTTTCAGGAACTATGTTGAAACCTTGATTCTGGCAATAGTTCAAGTCATTGTGCCCAACTCAGCTTTTATTGACAGTAAATAGGAAAATTGAGTTTGCATATGCATAACTCTTGGATCAATCTCCCAAAATAAAATTACATTTAATTATTATAGTTGTCTTTATATCACTGTTTAAAGTTATTTTATGTATGAGGTACAAAGGCAGCGTGTTGGTGGACTCCTGGGCAGAGTGGACAAGTAGGAAGAAAGTGAGATGGAAAACACACACACACACACACATACACACACATACACAGAGAGAGAGAAAGAGAGAGAGAGAGAGAGAGAACTTTGTCTTAACAATGAAGAAAGGTTATTGAGAGTTTGAGATGTTCTTTGAGGATTTCTATTTGTAGAGTATTAAAGCATAAAGCAGGTGATAATCTGGGTAGAGAACTTTCTACTGGTAATATATGGTCCAGGATTTACTTAGCAACTACCTGCAGTTATGCTGACCATCTCTGATGACAGTTAAGTTTCTGAACCTTATCATAGTGCTTGTCTTGTAGACCAACGATGTAGGAAATGATAAGAACTGTACAATAAACTTGTTATTGCTATTCAGAATTTAGTCAATAGAGCCATGGACTTAATTTTCAGAATCTCTTGTACACTACCCTTTTTTGTGTCAATTTCCTAACTAGACTGAATACTGGAATCTGTGATTTAGATTCAAAATTGAAAGCTACTGTGGATAAGAACCTATGTTGTGGAAATGTCTTAGAATCAGTAAAAGTATATTTTTTGAAAATTTCATATCTGTGTGCATTGCATTTTTAACATACACACCTCATTTCCTAATATATGTATGGCATATAAAATAATATCTTAAAATAATCATGAGTTGTGAAATGACTAAATCAAGCATTACTCACACCTATTGGTATATATTTTTTTCTGTAATCACTGAGGACTGAACCTAAGGTCTCTTGCATGCTTGGTAATTGCTGTACCACTGAACTACAATCCTAATATTAATTATTTTTTGCTGTAAGAATAGTTAAAAGTCTACTGAGAACAATTTTTCAAGTACACAGTGGATAAACCAGTCATTGTGCTGTGTAATACCTCTCTTAAACTTTCTCTTTCTGTATAATGAAACTTTGTGTCTTTTGATGAATATCATACCAACCCTCATTTCCCAGTTCTTGGAAGCTACCATTCTATTCTATACTTCATGAGTTCCATTTCTTTAAAAAAAACTTTTTGGGCTGGAGAGGTGGCTCAGGGGTTAAGCCTCTGCCTTGCAGGCAGAAGGTCCTGAGTTCAGATCCCAGATCCCACGTATAGACGGCAGGCGGGAACCGAGCGGCCTGCCTTTCTGGTCCTGGTAGGGCGGAGCCTGTGAATCCCCGAGCAGAGTAAACAAAGAGGAGGTGCAGGCGGTCCATGGTGGTTCCCGAATTCGTCCGTGGTTCTACACACACACACACATACATATACACACACACATACCCATGTGTGCACACACACACACACAATTGAATAAAAATAAAAAAAAATTTTAAAAACTTTTTTATTCTTTGACACTTTCATGCATAAATCCAAGAGTTTATGTGTTTTAGACCTAACCACCCAGCTCCATCCTCCTTCCTTTCCCACTTGCTAGTTTCCCCTTCTTTTTTTCTTGCCAGTCTCCCTCCTATTTTCACATTGTTTGCATGTGTGTCCCACTAGATCTCATCTGGCATGCCAGTACTTGCAAGTTCCTGAGTACTTGTTGGGAAATGGAAAATTTATTAGTGGGTAAATCACTGAGTAAATTATTTCCCCTTCTCCTGTCTAGCATCAACCTTCAGTGGTATCTGAGAGAGGGTTAGTGCCTCTTGGGCTATTTCCTCTTTCATGGTGAAATGTCAATAAGGCCAACTACTATATAACTCTTGTGGAAGTGAACATTTTTGTAAGTTTGTTTGTGCAGCAGCCCTACCATGACCATTACATTCTTAATATCCCCTTTTTTGTAAGACTCCCTGAGCCTTAGGATAGAAGATGGTTTTGATGTCCTCTTTAGGATTAAGCACTCCACAGTTGCTTATTTTTGGTATATTGGCAATTCAACTTTTCTATATCCATTTAAGTAAGATTACATGATATTTGTTTTTCTGTATTTGGTTTGTTTCACTTAGCATAATTATCCCTAAAGTTCATCTATGTCATTGCAAGAAACATGATTTATTTCTTTTTTAACACTGAATATTATGCATTGTATACCATACATGCTTGACATTTCTGTTTATGAAATTAGAGCCTTATCTCATTTCACATACAAATATCAACTCAAAATGCATATAAGGTTTAATGTTAAGACTGAGACTTGTACAGCAATAAAAAGAAACACAGGAGAAAATTTTCATGGTACTAACCTGGGCCAAATTTATTCAGCCCACTATTAAGACAGGTCTGCCCACATCTTTCAAGTTAACCAAGATAGTCTATCATAGGCATGCCCAGTGGCCAACTTTATTCCAGGTGTCAGTTTAACAATTATTTCTAACCACCACTATATCCAAATGTATAAGAAAGTCGATCTAGTGAAAAGAGAATAATTAAGCATATTCAAAACTGGACAAAGGACTTGGATAAGTATTTTCAGAATATGTATAAATAACTAACAGATGCATAAAAATCCTGAATGCCATTAGTTGTCAGGGAAGAGTAAATTAAGACTAGGGATGACTGCGATTGTAGCTCAGTGGTAGAGCACTTACCTGGCATCCATTAAGCCCTAGGTTCAGTCTCCATTTCTACCAGATTTGAACAACAAGTACCATCAAGAACAACCTGAGGTTTTCTTAATAGCACTTTATTGAAAGAGATAATTTAATAGGTAAGAACTCTTACTGCTCAAGCATCAACATCTAAGTTTAGATCTCAGGACACATGTAAAAAGAAATTAGGTGTGGTCGGCTCTGTGAGGACAAAGTTTGGGGGACCTCCATGCTACCAGTCTACTTTCAAATTCAGTGAGAAACTATTTCAAGAAATTAAGGAGTTGAGTGACAGAACAAGATACTTGTTGTCTTCCTCTGGCTTCTATGCATGCACGGACTTGTGCTCCCTGCTACCTTCCACATGAACACAGATGCTGAAAAGCAACATGCATTGCTGACAACATGGAGAAAGCACAATCCTTCCAGAAATGTGAATTCATGTACCCATGAATGGGAATACCCTGAAATCAAGCAATCCTACCATGGGAATATAGTCAAAGAAAGTGAAATTAGTATGTTGAAGTGATAATGGCATTGCCATGGAATCAGCCCTGGCTTTCGTTTTTTCCTGCTCAGATTGTTAAGAGTCTGTTTTAGCATCTATGTGTGTGACATAATGGTCCATGTTAACATATTTGAAAGAAAAGACATGGTGCTTTTGCTTCTTAAATTTATTAGCTTGGATGAGTTCCTATGACTGGTGTTGGTTTAGGCCTTAATCCATCTTTGCTGGCTCTGGTGCCCACGTTCCATACTTCCTTCCTGCCCTTTTTGATGACTTCATCTGAGAGGATGTTTTAGCATCAGAAACTAGATGAAAGCAGAGATTCATACTTTGTTCATAAGATTTGTCTACTACAAAACAAATTCTTATAATTTAGTAGTGAATGAATGAATGGATCTAACTCTGTTGTGTGTGTGTGTGTGTGTGTTGGGGAGGGAAACCTCAAACCCTATTCCAAGTCTTTCTAGATGAGTTTAAGATAATGTTGATTCTGTCATATTACTTTTCTTTCAGTTTTATGTCACGTGAAAATTTGGTAAAATGCTGTAACCATCTTACAGAGTGGAAAAGCATTATCACATAGTGGTAAAGCACATGGATTCCAAAGGTAGATTGCCTTGGTTTGACAATGTGTCTTTTCAAGTTTTTGTCCTGTTACTTTTGGCAATAGATTATTTATCAGTGGGAAGAAAATAGGGGTGGTAGTTCAGCAGTCTACTTAAGACTCAAAGTTTCAGGTTACAGTTCGTCAGTGAAGGAAGTTCACAAGGACGGGAGCTTGAAGGAGAATTTAGGATCCACTTGGAACAGTGTCCAGTATTTTCTCATATTAATAAGACTAAGGAGAAAACTCCTCATATATGCTGCTAATAGAAGATAGTACTATCTTTATGTTTAAATATTTTAATGTCTTTATCAAACTGGGAACTCAAGGCTTAAGTCTTACATAATGAACCTCTTCATTTTTGAATGCCTATCTAGTCAGTATTATTCAAAAATACCTTACAGTTCCTTATACTCCTATCAGCAAAATTGGAAGCAGCATGTTGGCATGCAATTTGTCTATATCTAGGCAATTTATTATGAGTACTAAGAATCTTTAGGTCTTGTTTCCTAACTCTCACCTCACATAAACTTCCTATTAAGTGCATCTGTTCTGTGTCGTGGCTTGATGATCACTCTTGATTTACACAGCAGATATGGAAGGGATTCATGGCTGTAGTCTACCCACCATCTGCTACCATTCAACCTGCCACCACCTCAGTCTGTTCCCTTTCTTTGTGTAGTCTGCAATCTTGTATAATCACAGAGCTAGAAGCTGTCTTGAGGGATGTCTAGCCCATCCCTAGCCATCACTATGCCCTTCTGAGGAGGGAATGCTTTAGTAATGTTGATGATAAGATGGTTAATACCTGTCTCTGAAGATTTCTAGAGAAGAAGCTTATTCTTAACACTGACTCATTTCAAATTTAGCAGTTAAGGGGCTGGAGAGGTGGCTCAGGGGTTAAGCCTCTGCCTTGCAGGCAGAAGGTCCTGAGTTCAGATCCTAGACCCCACGTACAGACGCCGGGCGGAAGCGGGAGCGGCCTGCGCTTCTGGTCCTGGTAGGGCGGAGCCTGTGAATCCCCTGGGCAGAGTAAACAAGGAGGAAGTGGAGGTGTCCATGGTGGTTCCCGAATTCACCCGTGGTTCTACACACACACACACACACACACACACACACACACACACAGACACATGCACAATTGAATAAATAATAAAAAAATTAAAACAATTTAGCAGTTAAGCCAACTAGGCTGAGTTTTATCCACCCTGTATCTTTATGCTTCCAATGAGACTACAAGACTAATTAATAAGGGCCAGATATATGGGGGGATGATGATATGATTTATTTTCCAAACCCATTTTTAGAAGTGAAAGAAACACTATTTCAATTATCCAATATGTTGGCATTGGTCTGAGAAAAATGGAAAGCATCTCAGTCTTGGATATATGAAGGAATATTTAGAAGATGATCAGTCTGGTTTTCATGCCAGAGAGCAATCTGCATGCAGTTCACTAGGGGTGTGAGACCAATGGATTAAGATGAAGAACCTAAAATTGTAAATGTCAAATTTGGAACACTAATATTTAGTCAAATGTTCTTGAGGTTGCTAAATGCTGCAGTGAGTGCAGAGGTCACAGAAACCCTTTTATGAAGGAACCTCACCACCTCTCACAGAACATTGTCTAGGCTATTGCTGCCTTCAGGCCACGGAACCTGACTGGGGATTAGAGGTGATTCTGGACTTGGTTACTTTAATTCCCATCATCTGCTCTCACAGGTGCATATAACCTGATAGTAATGCCCTAAGTGCATATCAAAATGTTGCAGAGTCAACCCCAAGAGTCAGGGGACATCATGAAGACGGGATGGGAAGAATGAAAAAGCCAGAGAATGGAGAGGGGTACGACCAGACCAGATAGAATCCTCTGGATATGACAGAGCTGCTTGCCCATAAACTCACTTCAGTTCTGTCTGCTCTCACAAAACCTGTACAAGATTGGCTACTAACAGTTCATGGTACAAGGTGGATAAACACAGGGAACCTGAGAGACTATTGAGGGTTCATGTTAGATAGGTAAAAAGAAGCTAATTCCCGTGAAGATATATGCAGCTGTTATAAGGCCTATGCTTCAACAAGACCACAGACACTCTACAGAATGAGATGGAACTCAGTGCAAACTAGACATGCAAGCAAGGGGAGACTGGTTAGAAGAAGAAAGTTTTTGCTGGGCCAAGGGGGTTATAATTGCATGATACAAGGTTAAATGACTTGAAATCACTGTGTTCACATATAAAATTGTCATAAAATAAAACTGAAATTTAAAAATAGTTCAGATACATGTGGTCTTAAGGTAGAAAGCAATAATTTGAGAGAGGAAGAGGATCACCAAGAGGAAAACAGGGTTAGAGGAAGGAAGTGTGGAGGGAACAAATACAAACAAAATGACATAATTAAATCCAGAGCATTGTATGCTAACTTTAAAAATTAATTAAAACACAAGAAAAGATTTTCTGCTTCTTTTCCTATTCCTCACAATAGGGAAATTCTGTTTTCTTTGAAACATTAGGTTTGGGATAAACAAAATACAGGGAACAATTTATGTGCATGCTTAATGGGTTTATAAATTTCTCTACCATGATCTGAATAGGATAAAATTCTATGTCTTTTTTTAATAACATTTTTTATTATTATTTCCGCTCATACAAACTTAATAGGTACACCAGTTCCCTCCCTCCCTCCTCCTCCCCCTGAACCCCCTGCTCCCCCTCCACTCACCTCTCCCTCCCCATCCCCCCGTGCCTCCCGCCCCCAATTCCCAGAGTCCTTTCTCGTGCATGCCTGACTCTCCTCTGGGCCCTCCTCTCCGATGACATACAAGGACCCAGTGGCATTTCCCTGAACCCTTTCCCGTGTTCCCCTTAAGCATAGGAACACTATTGTGGCTGCTAATCCCTTGCCTCCAAGGATCTTGGTGCCTTTAGCAGATGCCAGACTTTGTGAGGTCAGTAGTGTGTTGGACATTGCGCTGGGCATGCAATGTACAATTATGATTGCTTCGGCCCTAACTTGTGTGGAGTATCTTGCAAATCATTGCTCCTCCCATCTTTTGCTCTTACAATCTTACCACCCTCTCTTCTGCAAATGTCCCTGAGCTTCAGGATGGGGAGAGATTAGTCTGGCCTAGTTCTAGGTGGTTGATATAGAGTCTCTGAAGTTCTGGATTGTGGTTTGTTGATTTTCTTTTGCAGTTTTGCTGCTCCTGCAATGCCCTTCACTCCATCGTGATGGGCATTGTATGTCACCCCCTGGCCAGAGACAAAAAAGCTGTTAAAGTGGAGTCTTGTTATAAGAGCACATTCAAGGGTAGATGTAATAAAAGTAGGAAACCACAGTAAGGGAGGGGTCAATCACCCATTTGCAAAATGGTTACTTTTTATCTGCCAGACTATATGCCCTCCACTTCTGGTGAGATCATACCCCCTCAGTTGTAAATGATCAGGAACAAATGTCTGTGAACTTAACCAGGTGTCTCATTATTTACTTGCAGTCCTTGATGGAGGCCTATTTTATCTGCTGTAACATGGTCCCCTCTCTCCTTTTTTCTGGTGTGGCCCTCCAACCTCATCCCTCCTGTTCATAATCCTTGCAATTACTGTAGGAATTACATAGATTTATCTTTGAGTGTCTCAAGGTGGGCTGGGTGGGTTTGGTACTAGGAGCCACCTATTAGGGAGTACATATGGCACTTAATTTTCTGTGTCTGGGATACTTCACTTAATATAATTGTTTCTAATGACATCCATTTCCCGGCAAATTCCAGTAATTCATCATTTTTGATGGCTGAGTAGTACTCCATTGTATAGATGTACCACAGTTTCCTTATCCACTCGTCAACTGTTGGATATTTGGGTTGATTCCATGACTTTGCTATTATAAACAGTGCTGCTATGAACATGGTCATGCTTGTGCTATGGCGTGAAACTCTGCTGCATGGGGGTTTATTCCCAAAAGTGGAATAGCAGGGTCATATAGCATTTCTTTAAGAAAATTTCTTTAAGAAAAATTCTATGTCTTTTATGGTCATACATATCTAAGTTTAATGTCTATCTCTGCTGTATGTTAAATCTTGTGTGTGTGTGTGTGTGTGTGTGTGTGTGTGTGTGTCTGAGGATCAAACCCAGGTTCTGGAGAATGTTTGTCGATCAATCTTCCACTAAACCACATGGTGAGCTATCAATATTTCATTACATAGCCCAGATATTTGTGAGTTCACCATCCTGGCCCAAGTTCTTGTATTACTGATATATGCCACTACCCCCAGCTTTATAGGCCAACTTCTGAATGATGGCCATCTCTGTATTCATTATTTTTTTTTTTATTTCCGCTCATACAAACTTAATAGGTACACTGGTCCCCTCCATCCCTCCACTCCTCCCTGGAGTCCCTTGCTCCCTTTCCCCTTTTCCCTTTCCTTTCTCCCCTCCCTCCCAATCTCCATCCCTGGAGCATCCTTTAATGTGTATGTCAACTTTCCTCTGGGTCCTCCTCTCTGATGAGGTGTAAGGACTCTGTGGCATTTCCCGGAATTCTTTCTTGTGTTCCTCTTAAGTATAGGAACACTGTTGTGGCTGTTAATCCTTAGCTTTTACGAATCCTAGTGCATTTAGTGCATGCTAGACTTTCAGGAATTAATAATGTGTTGGTCATTGCGCAGGTCATTCAAAGTCCTATTATGATTGCTTCGGCCCTAATTTGTGTGGAGTATCTTGCATATCATTACTCCTCCCATCTTGTGCTCTTACCACTCCCTTTTCCGCAAATTTCCCTGAGCTTCAGGATGGAGAGAGATTAGGCTGGCCTAGTTCCAGGTGGTTGATATAGAGTCTCTGATGTTCTGAATTATGGTTTGTTGATTTTTGTTTCAGTTTTGCTGTCCCTGCAATGCCATTGGCTCCATCATGATGGGTATTGGATGTCATCCCCTGGCCAGAGATAAAAAAGCTGTTAATTAGAGTCTTATTACAAGAGTATATTCCAAGGTAGATGGAATAAAAGTAGGAATCCATGGTGAGGGGGAGTCAGTCTCCCATTTGCAAAATGGTTACTTTCTATCTGCCAGACTATATGTCCTCCCCTTCTGGGGAGATCATACCCCATCAGTTGCAGATGATCAGGAAGGAAAGTCTGTGAACTTAACCAGATGTCTCATTACTTACTTGCAGTTCTTGATGGTGAGCTATTTTCTCTGCTATAACATGATCCCCTCTCTCCTTGTTTCTGGTGGGGCCCTCCTTTCCAATCCCCCCTGTTTATAATCTTTGCAGTTACTATAGGTATTACAGAGATTTATCTTTGAATGTGTTTCTAAGTGGGTTTGGTACTAAGATCCACCTATTAGGCAGTATATACGGTGCTTAATTTTCTGTGTCTGGGATACTTCATTCAATATAATTGTTTCTAATTCTATCCATTTCCCAGAAAATTTCATTAATTCATCATTTTTGATGACTGAGTAGTATTCCATTGTATAAATGTACCACATTTTCCTTATCCACTCATCAACTGTTGGTCATTTGGGTTGATTCCATGACTTTGCTATTGTAAACAGTGCTGCAATGAACATAGTCGTGCTTATGCTATTGAGGTGAATTTTTGCTACATGGGGGGTTATTCCCAAAAGTGGAATAGCAGGGTCATATGGCATTTCAATCTTTAGCTTCTTTTTTGTTTTAAAGTTTGTAAGCAAACAGTCAAATGAATCACAATTTATTTGATTTCATTTTAGAACAATATCCAATTCTTTTTTTTATTTTATTTTTTTATATTTTAATATTTTTAATTATTATTTCAGCTCATACAAACTTAATAGGTACACCAGTTCCCTCCCTCCCTCCTCCTTCCCCTGAACCCCCTGCTCCCCCTCCACTCACCTCTCCCTCCCCATCCCCCCGTGCCTCCCACCCCAATTCCCAGAGTCCTTTCTCGTGCATGCCTGACTCTCCTCTGGGCCCTCCTCTCCGATGACGTACAAGGATCCAGTGGCATTTCCCTGAACCCTTTCCCATGTTCCCCTTAAGCATAAGAATACTACTGTGGCTGTCAATCCCTTGCCTCCAAGGATCTTGGTGCCTTTAGCTGACACTAGACTTTGTGAGGTCAATAGTGTGGTGGACATTGCGCCGGACATGCAATGTACAATTATGATTGCTTCAGCCCTAACTTGAGTGGAGTATCTTGCAAATCATTGCTCCTCCCATCCTTTTGCTCTTACACTCTTACCGCTCCCTCTTCCACAAATGTGCCTGAGCTTCAGGATGGGGGGAGATTAGTCTGGCCTAGTTCTAGGTGGTTGATATAGAGTCTCTGAAGTTCTGGATTGTGGTTTGTTGATTTTCTTTTGCAGTTTTGCTGCTCCTGCAATGCCCTTCACTCCATCGTGATGGGCACTGTATGTCACCCCCTGGCCAAAGACAAAAAGCTGTTAAACTGGAGTCTTATCATAAGAGCACATTCAAGGGTAGATGTAATACTTATACCCAAAAGTGGAATCTCAGAGTCATATGGCATTTGGCAATGGGAGGGTTCAATCACCCATTTGCAAAATGGTTACTTTTTAATCTGCTGGACTATATGCCCTCCCCTTCTGGTGAGTTCATACCCCCTTAGTTGTAAATGATCAGGAATGAATGTCTATGAACTTAACCAGGTGTCACATTACTTACTTGCAGTTCTTGATGGAGGCCTATTTTCTCTACTGTAACATGGTCACTTCTCTCCTTTTTTCTGGTGTGGCCCTCCAAGCCCATACCTCCTGTTCATAATCCTTGCAATTACTGTAGGAAATACATAGATTTATCTTTGAGTGTCTCAAGGTTGGCTGGGTGGGTTTGGTACTAGGAGCCACTTATTAGGGAGCATATACGGCACTTAATTTTCTGTGTCTGGGATAATTCACTTAATGTAATTGTTTCTAATGACATCCATTTCCCAGCAAATTCCAGTAATTCATCATTTTTGATGGCTGAGTAGTACTCCATTGTATAGATGTACCACAGTTTCCTTATCCACTCGTCAACTGTTAGACATTTGGGTTGATTACATGTCTTTGCTATTGTAAACAGTGCTGCTATGAACATGGTCTTGTTTGTGCTATCGAGGTGAACTTCTGCTGTATGGGGGGTTATATCCAAAAGTGGAATCGCAGGGTCATATGGCATTTCAATCTTTAATTTCTTTAAGAATCTCCAGATGGCTCGCCAGAGTGGCTGTATGAGCCTGCATTCCCACCAGCAACGTAGGAGAGTTCCCCTCTCTCCACATCCTCTCCAGCATTTGTCGTTGTTTGTATTGTGGATTTTTGCCATCCTGACTGGGGTGAGATGATATCTCAGGGAAGTTTTGATTTGCATTTCCCTGATGGCTAAGGAAGTGGAGCATTTTTTCAGATATTTGTTAGACATTTTAATTTCATCCCTGGTAGAGTTTCTTTTAACTTCCAGGGCCCATTTTTTAATTGGGCCATTGGTTTCCTTGGAGTTTAGTTTTCTAAGTTCTTTGTGCACTCTGGACAGTAGAGCTCTATCAGATATGTGGTTAGTGAAGCTTTTCTCCCATTCTGTGGGTTGCCTTTGAGCTCATGTTACAATCTCTTTATCTGAACAGAAGCTCTTTAATTTCACAAGATCCCAACTGTTGAGAGTTGGTAGCAGTGACTGTGCCATTGGATGTCTGTTTAGGAAATATTGGCCTAGCCCAATCATCTCGAGGGAGTTCCCTATCCTTTCAACTATGGTTTTTAAAGTCTCTGGCTTTATATCAAGGTCCTTGATCCATTTGGAATTAAGTCTTGTACATGGTGACATGTATGGGTCCAGCTTTAATCTTCTGCATGTGGAGATCCAGTTTTGCCAGCACCATTTGTTGAAGATGCTGTTCCTTTTCAATTGGATTCTTTGGGCCCCTTTGTCAAAGACCAAATGGCTGTATTTTTGTGGGCTTATATCTGGGTCTTCAACCCTTATGCAGTGATCTGTGTGTCTATTTTGGAGCCAGTACCAGGCTGTTTTTATAACTATGGATTTGTAATATAGACTAAGGTTCGGTATGGTAATACCTCCAGCAGTGTTTTTGTTACTCAGGATTGTCTTTGCTATCCTGGATCTTTTGTACCTCCATATGAACTTTGAGATTGTTTGGTCAACTTCTTTAAAAAATTGCTTTGGGATTTTAATTGGTATAGCATTGAATTTTTATATTGCCTTTGTTAGGATGGTCATTTTTACGATGTTGATTTTGCCAATCCAGGAACATGGGAGGTCTTTCCACCTTCTGGTGTCTTTTGCTATTTCTTTCTTTAGGGTTTTAAAGTTTTCATTGTAAAGGTCTTTTACCTCCTTGGTGAGGTTTATACCAAGATATTTCATTTTTTTAGGGGCTATAGTAAATGGGATTGTTTCTCTCAAGGCTTTTTCACTTCTTTCATTCTGAGCATATAGGAAGGCCTCTGATTTTTGCACATTTATTTTGTATCCTGCCACCCTGCTGAACTTCTCAATTAGTTCCAGGAGCTTCCTGGTGGAGTTTTAGGGATCCCTCAGGTATAAGGTCATGTCATCTGTCAATAGGGATAGCTTGACTTCTTCCTTGCCGATTTGAATCCCTCTTATGTCCCTTTCTTGTCTTATGGCTTCAGCTAAGACTTCAAGTACAATATTGAATAGAAGTGGTGAGAGTGGACAGCATTGTCTAGTTCCTGATCAAAGTGGGAATGCTTCCAATTGTTCCTCATTGAGCATAATCCTTGCTGTGGGCTTGTTGTATACAGCTTTTATTATATTGATAAAGGTTCCTTCCATTCCTACTGTCTCTAGCGTTTTGATCATAAAAGTCTGTTGGATCTTGTCAAAAGCTTTTTCTGCATCTATCGAGAGTATCATGTGGTCTTGGACTTTGCACTGTTTACATGATGAATTACATTTATTGATTTGTGTATGTTGAACCAACATTGTGTGCCGGGGATGAAGCCCACTTGTTCCCCGTGAATAATCTTTTTAATATGTTTTTGAATCCGATTTGCTAAGACTTTGTTGAGAATCTTTGCGTCTGTGTTCATCAGAAAGATCGGCTTATAGTTTTCTTTTTTAAGTGAGTCTTTATTAGATTTTGGGATTAAAATGATATTAGCTTCATAGCAGGAATTTGGTAGTGTTCCTTCCTTTGCTATTTGATGGAACATTTTAAGGAGTATTGGTATTATCAACTCCTTAAATGTCTGGTAGAACTCTGTGCTGAATCCATCTCGTCCAGGTGGGACGATTCAAGATTACTTCCTCAATTTCCTTAAATATTATAGGACTATTTAAATAATTCACAACTTCCTGATTCAATTTAGGTAAGTTGTGTTTACTTAGAAATTCATCCATCTCTTTTGTGTTGTCAATATTCACAGAGTACAAGTTTTTGAAATACAATGTTATAATTCTCTGGATTTCTTGGGTATCAGTAGTGATAACTCCATGTTCATTTCTAATTTTGTTAATTTGGGTTTTCCCTCTCTTGCTTTTGGTTAATTTAGCTAGGGGTGTATCAATATTATTGATTATTTCAAAGAACCAGCTTTTTGACTGGTTGATTTTTTTCTATCATTTTCTTAATGTTGATTTCAGATATTTCTCCCCTTATTTTGCTAATCTCCTCTCTTCTACTACTTTTGGAATCAGATTGCTCTAGTTTCTCTAAAGCTTTAAGCTGCATTGTTAAGTTGTTTATTTCTGATGTTTCCATTTTTTTGATGTAGGCATTAAGAGCTATGAACTTACCTCTTAGAACAGCTTTCATTGTGTCCCAGAGATTTTGTAATTGTATTTTCATTTTCATTCGCTTCCAGGAAATCTTGAATTTCCTTTTTAATGTCTTCCTCAATCCAGTTCTCATTCAGCATCATATTGTTAAGTTTCTAAGAGTTAGTGTATTTTCTCTTGTTTCATGTGTTGTGGATGTCCAGCTTTAGGCCATGGTGGTCTAAAAGGGCACAGGTTAGAATTTCAACTTTTTTGTATATGTGTAGATTCGTTTTGTGGCCCAATATGTGATCTATTTTGGAGAAAGTTCCAGTGTGCTGCTGAGAAAAATGTGTATTCTTTTGTGCGTGGGTGAAAAGTTCGTTAGAGATCTATAGGGTCCATTTCTTAAAGGGATTAATTAAGTTCCAAAGTGTCCACAGCAAGGGTTATGCTCAATGGGGAACAATTGGAAGCATTCCCACTTCGATCAGGAACTAGACAAGGCTGTCCACTCTCACCACTTCTATTCAATATTGTACTTGAAGTCTTAGCTGAAGCCATAAGTCAAGAAAGGGACATAAGAAGGATTCAAATCGGCAAGGAAGAAGTCAAGCTATCCCTATTTGCAGATGACATGATCTTATACCTGAGGGATCCCAAAAACTCCACCAGGAAGCTCCTGGAACTAATTGAGAAGTTCAGCAGGGTGGCAGGATACAAAAAAAATGTGCAAAAATCAGAGGCCTTCCTATATGCTCAGAATGAAAGAAGTGAAAAAGCCTTGAGAGAAACAATCCCATTTACTATAGCCCCTAAAAAAATGAAATATCTTGGTATAAACCTAACAAAGGAGGTAAAAGACCTTTACAATGAAAACTTTAAAACCCTAAAGAAAGAAATAGCAGAAGACACCAGAAGGTGGAAAGACCTCCCACGTTCCTAGATTGGTAGAATCAACATCGTAAAAATGACCATCCTACCAAAGGCAATATAAAAATTCAATGCTATACCAATTAAAATCCCAAAGCAATTCTTTAAGGAAGTTGACCAAATAATCTCAAAATTCATATGGCGGCACAAAAGACCCAGGATAGCAAAGACAATCCTGAGTAACAGAAACACTGCTGGAGGTATTACCATACCGAACCTTAGTCTATATTACAAATCCATAGTTATAAAAACAGCCTGGTACTGGCTCCAAAATAGACACACAGATCACTGCATAAGGGTTGAAGACCCAGATATAAGCCCACAAAAATACAGCCATTTGGTCTTTGACAAAGGGGCCCAAAGAATCCAATTGAAAAGGAACAGCATCTTCAACAAATGGTGCTGGCAAAATTGGATCTTCACATGCAGAAGATTAAAGCTGGACCCATACTTGTCACCATGTACAAGACTTAATTCCAAATGGATCAAGGACCTTGATTTAAGGTCAGAGTCTTTAAAAACCATAGTTGAAAGGATAGGGAACTCCCTCGAGATGATTGGGCTACGCCAACATTTCCTGAACAGACATCCAATGGCACAGTCACTGCTACCAACTCTCAACATTTGGGATCTTGTGAAATTAAAGAGCTTCTGTTCAGATAAAGAGATTGTAACATGAGCTCAAAGGCAACCCACAGAATGGGAGAAAATCTTCACTAACCACATATGTGACAGAGCTCTACTGTCCAGAGTGCACAAAGAACTTAGAAAGCTAAACTCCAAGGAAACCAATGGCCCAATTAAAAAATGGGCCCTGGAAGTTCAAAGAAACTTTACCAGGGATGAAATTAAAATGTCTAACAAATATCTGAAAAAATGCTCCACTTCCTTAGCCATCAAGGAAATGCAAATCAAAACTTCCCTGAGATATCATCTCACCCCGGTCAGGATGGCAAAAATCCACAATACAAAAAACAACAAATGCTGGAAAGGATGTGGAGAGAGGGGAACTCTCCTACCTTGCTGGTGGGAATGCAGTCTCATACAGCCACTCTGGCGAGCCGTCTGGAGATTCGTAAAGAAAATAAAGATTGAAATGCCATATGCTCCTGCTATCCCACTTTTGGGAATAACCCCCCATGCAGCAGAGGTTCGCCTCGATAGCACAAGTTCGACCATGTTCATAGCAGCACTGTTTACAATAGCAAAGTCATGGAATCAACCTAAATGTCCAACAGTTGACGAGTGGATAAGGAAACTGTGGTACATCTATACAATGGAGTACTACTCAGCCATCAAAAATGATGAATTACTGGAATTTGCTGGGAAATGGATGTCATTAGAAACAATTGTATTAAGTGAAGTATCCCAAACCCAGAAAATTGAGCGCTGTATGTGCTCCCTAATAGGTGGCTCTTAGTACCAAACTCACCCAGCCCACATTGAGACACTCAAAAGTAAACCTATGTAACACAGTAATTGCAAGGATTATGAACAAGAGAGATGGGTTAGGAGGGCCACACCACAAACAAGGAGAGAGGGGACCATGTTACGGCAGAGGAAATAGGCCTCCATCAAGGTCTGCAAGTAAGTAATGAGAAACCTAGTTAAGTTCACAGATGTTCTTTCCTTATCTCACCAGAAGGGGAGGGCATATAGTCTAGCAAATAAAAAGTAATCATTTTGCAAATGGGTGATGGACCCCTCCCTCACTGAGATTTCCTACTTTTATTACATCTACCCTTGAATGTGCTATTATAACAAAACTCCACTTTAACAGCTTTTTTGTCTCTGGCCAGGGGGTGACATACAATGCCCATCACGATGGAGTGAAGGGCATTGCAAGAGCAGCAAAACTGCAAAAGAAAATCAGCAAACCACAATCCAGAACTTCAGAGACTCTATATCAATCACATAGAACTAGGCCAGCGTAATCTCTCCCCATCCTGGAGCTCAGGGACATTTGCGAAAGAGGGGGCAGTAAGATTGTAAGAGCAAAAGGATGGGAGGAACAACGATTTGCAAGATTCTCAACAATAGTTGGGGCCAAAGCAATCATAATGGGACTTTGCATGCCCTGCGCAATGTCCAGTGCACTGTTGCCCTCATAAAGTCTAGCATCTGTTAAGGGCACCGAGATTCCTGGAGGCAAGGAATGACAGCCATAGTAGTGCTCCTATGCTTAAGGGGAACAAGAGAAAGGGCTTATGGAAATGCCACTGGGTCCTTATATGTCATTGGAGAGTAGGACCCAGTGGAGAGTCAGGCGTATACAATAAAGGACTCTCTGGGAATTTGGGGGGAGGCACTGGGGGATGGGAAGGGAGAGGAGGGGGAGGAGGGAGGGAACTGGTAAAATTTTAAAATGTATAATTACATTTATAATAAAAAAAATAAAAAATTAACAAAAAAAAGTTCCAAAGTGTCTCTGTTAAGCTTTTGACCTGTTGATCTATCCCATGTTGAGAGGGCAGTGTTGAAGTCCCCAAGTATTATCATTTGGGGGTTAATTTCTTGCTTCAGACGCTGTAGGGTTTTCTTAATGAATGTGGAGGGGCCCGTATTGGGTGCATATATGTTCAGTATTGTGAAGTCTTCCTGGTGAATTGTACCTGTGATTAAAATGTTGTATCCATCCGTGTCTCTTATAATTTTCTTTGGTTTGAAGTCCACTTTGTCTGATAGCATAATGGCTACCCCTGCCTGTTTTCTGCTTCCATTTGCTTGTAGAATTGTTGACCAGCCTTTCATTTTTAGAGCGTTCCTATCTTTTGTGGTGAGATGGGTTTCCTGCAGGCAGCAGATTGATGGATTGTGATTTTTAATCCAAGTTTGTAATCTGTGTCTCTTGATCTGTGAGTTAATTCCATTAACATTTAGTATTATAATGGAGAAACTATTTTTAATTCCAGACATTTATTATGTTTAGTGACATTTATTATGTTTAGTGGCTTTTGTTAGTGTATTGTTTTGCTTTTAGGTTTTTGGTGGTATTATACTTTCCTTCTGTCCTCCTTGATACGCTTGTTTTTTTTCTTCAAGCTTGAGTATCATTTCTAGCATTTTTTGAAGGCCTGGTTTGGTGGACATGTATCCCTTCAAGTTGTCTTTGTGCTGGAAAAATTTTCTTTCTCCCTTGATCATGACAGATGGTTTTGCAATGTATATCAACCTGGGTTGACATTTTTGCTCATTCAATACTTGAAGTATATCTCTCCAAGCTGTTCTTGCTTTTATTGTTTCCATTGAGAAGTCATTTGTTATTTTAGTAGGTTTACCTTTAAAAGACTTGTTTTTTTTTCCTTTGATGCTCCATTTCTTTGTCTTTTCCTCAGCACCATTTCTTTGTCTTGAATGTGGAGTGTTTTACCTATTATTTACCATGACGATTTTCTATTTTGGTCATATCTGTTTGGGATCTAGAATGCCTCTTGTATATGGATGGGCTCCTCTTTTTTTAGATGAGGAAAGTTTTCCTTGATGATAGTTTGAAAAATTTCCTCAGGTGTGGTATTTTGCAATTCTGTTCTGGTATTCCATGAATACGCATGTTAGGCTTCTTCAGGGTGTCCCATAACTCTTGAATATTTCTCTCACGTATCTGTTTGGCTTTAACAACCTCTTTCATTGATTGATTAATACTCCCACTTTGTCTTCAAGATCATTAGTTCTGCTGATGAGACTCTCTGTTGAGTTCTGGGTTGAAGATAACTTGTCTTTTAGTTCAGTTTTAAACTCTGCTTGATTCTGTTTTAACTGCTCTATGCCTGTTTTTGTTTCTTGAACTGTTTTTCTCAACTCCTCCAAGTGTCTGTTGTATTCCTATTCAAAGTGGTTGATGCAGTTATTTAACTCCTCTTGAATTTTCTCTTTCATAGTATTGATCATGGTAATGATCATGTTTTGAAAGTTGTTATCTTGGGTCAGGCTTTCTTGGCTATTTTCTGTGGATTTGTTCTGGTTGGAGTCTATCATTATGGGGTTAATTCCTTCAGTGGGTGATTTGTTTTCTTGGGTTTTGTTTCTAATATATTTGCACTTTGACTTGGGCATTTTCCTTTTATGTCTTAAGATCTTCTTTCAATTTCTGTGTGTTTTTGACTGAACTGAATTAGTTGGCCTGGAGCAGTGCCTGCTCCAACTGACTGGTGGGAGGAGCTGGGACTAGTGGGTTACCTGGGTTTGGGGGTGAGCAGAGGGTGCTTACCTAGGGCGCAGTGTGTCCTGGCTGGACTGTGAGCATCCCAGGAGGGTGGGGAAAGGGGAGAGGTGCTGGTGGTGAGCACAATTAACTTGGAGAGCTCCAGAGCATCCTGGGCGGGTGGGGAAAAGGTCATTCTCTTGTTTATATGCAAAGTGGAGATAATGACTCTTCTTCGTGGTATTTTTAATGAGAATTTTAGTGCACTAAAGGCAACAAACACAAGTGTCTACCACAAGCCCCTTACCTTCTTGACATAGCTTTCTAGAACTCACACATCTGTTAGTTTCAGAACTGTGGGCACTTATTGGATTTATACAACCTGACTGTTCATTTATACATAAGGATTTGAGCAATAGAAGGTTAGGTCTCTTGTTCTGGAAAACACAGCAAGTGTTAGAATTGAGCTGGCGTTGAACACTAACTCACCAATTAGGCATCATTTTTTTCCTGTCTCACTAAAGCATCCCAAGGAGATTTTATTGTCTTAAAGCTTGACACCCAAGGGAGGTGGTAGCACATGGACCAGCAATGAACAATAGTTACAATCGGTTCAATGCTTGGATATTGTAATTTCATCATCAAGGAAGAGTGATGTCCACTGCAATAACAGTCATGAAAAATCTTTCATCTACTTCTCATACCCAGAAAAACTGGGAAAGTTTATATTCCCTCAGTCGAGACAGGATATTACACTCTACTGTGGCCATGAGGATGCATCTTTTGTGTTAATAAAACTGTTCATGGTGCTTTAATTCTCAACTATAATCATACAGCTTCTTCTATCCCTTCCCTTACCTGCTATACTCTGGAGAAACATGTGCTAGAAACCTTTAATTAATTTCCATATATTTTTATTCTTTTAGCAGTTCCTATAGCAAGAAGGGAGTATACCATGGAAGATGAGGTTGCCATGGTAACTGACCAAAGATAAACAGTCTCATACCAACATGGAGAGAGGCAGGAATCCACAGCAGAGCACAGGAAAGTGAAGATAACCATAGGTCACACTGCTCTCTCAGTTATTTCTATGTGGAATTTAGGGGGCTTCTCTTGTCCACTTTAAGTGGTCTAGTGGTCTGAGGGGAAGGTGATATGACCCACACAAAGGAGAACTGATCATTGAATCAGGAAGCATCACAGAGTCATGAGTACTCAATGAAGGTTTGCTTCCCTGGGCCAGAAGCAAAGCAACCAGTGTTATTGTCTCAAATGTTCTCTAGTTTCCTACTTGGAAGTAGAGCAATCAGAGGTTGTCAGATCAAACTGCAAAACCTGGTCTTGGTTAATATAGTCTATAAAAATCATATATTGCCCATGTGTTTCCAAGACCTTTAGTGAATGTCTAAAGCACAAAACATGCCAAATCTTCCATAAGCAATATTTTCCTATGTGTATGTCATTATGATAAAGTTCAATTTATAAATTAGATTCATCAACGGAATGATAAAATAGTAACTAAGTAGGCAATTACAGCAATTCATCATAACGAAACATTTTAAGCTCTTAAATTCTTTTTGAAATTCTTAGTTAATATTTTCCTGATCATAGTTGATCTCAGGTCCCTGAAAGAATGAAAAATGTAGCTCTGCTTATGAGGATGGTTGTTATAATCTTCAGACCTGCCCTCTACAATTCAGCTCCTACTTCTTGCCTTTTACACATCGCATAATATCAGGCAAATTACTTAGTTTCTCTAGTCTTTGGCCATTTGCAAAGTATAAAATCATCATAATGGTGAATATTAAACTTTTGTCAACATTTAAAGCTATTTAAACCTACATTGTGTTTGGGACATTGTCTGAAATGTTTGTAAGCTTTTTGTCATTCATAAATACAGTAAGTTTGGAGAAAATTCTGTGAGATAATCTTATATGTGTCTATTTTTTAAACAAAAATCTTTGCAGTTACATATCTATGCATGATTAAAACTTCTGAACACTCTGAAATATAGGTATAAACTCTATATATGTGTGGATGTGTACACATACACATGCAATTTGAGTTTCAGGAGCTTTATTATATGTATTCCAAAGAGCTCTTCATGCAGACTGCACTGTAAAATTGAAATATAAATCACCATTTTTATTACTTTATGAAATGAACAGTGGGGTGGAAGGATCTAGTCAATATGTAGAAAAGATAACGGGACCATAGCATTAGATGTGTGTTCTGTGTTGCCACGTTCAGCAGTGAGTGGATTAAGAGAGTGAGTTTCATTTCCCCAGGAATTCTTTCTTCTCATCCAGTTTCCTTCATCAGAACTGAGGAGGGGAATAGTGAGGTGTTTATCTCTGCTACCAAGGGCTCTTTTGGAAGTCCCTCTCTTTACCACCACCATCCTCAGTTAATTTCCTATACATGTCAGTGCTTCAAAGTCTCTTCTTTTGCAAGTGTGCTTCTGCATCCACTCATATTCCCTTTTGTTGTGTAATATGAAGTTTCCCTTGTTCTTATCGCAGCCATTCTTTTTATCTTATTACTAGGATGGAATTCAGCCACTCTTTATAGCACAACTTAAACTGTTCCACATGTAGATGTATCATCTCACAATTGGTTAACATCTTTGTTAACAACTTTATATCACATAGATAAAATACCTGGTCTGCATAACATGTTATCTTAATAACATGTGTGGATCTTCATGATCTTCAACGTGAATAACCCAGAGGACTCAGGCAACATGTGTTTTACATGTATTTTCAGAATATGATATGAGGCAATGAAAAGAAGAAACCAATTGTTTCAAGGTTGCAATGAGTGAAAGAACTAAAGCTCACAAGGTATGAAAAGAAACACTGTTTCTAAGACTGACATGGATTTCAGTTCTTAGTACTTTTTAGTGCTAATACTAGCAGATACAGCACCTTTGAGCAAGAAATGGAGAACACTAATGGGAAAAGAGTTGATTCTACAATTCTTGTGGTATCTGTGAACTTACAAGTCTGCACTCTGAGCTGCTGGATACCTGTTTCCATTGCAGGCAGAGGACAAAGGGACTGCAGTGTCCATCTTGAAAATGAAAAATCATACAGATTCAGTAGAGATGCCATGATATGCTAAGGTTGGTAGGATTCTAAAGAGGAAAAATTAAGGCTGGTCTCTTGACCGTTCTCAATCTAGCCTTTCATTTCTCATCTAGAGATTGCATAACTACTGAGTGGTACCATTTAGATCACTCTGGGGTAGAAGCTGAGAGTTTAAATTTGTGATATCTCAGTATCAATAAAGGAAGATCAAATTTTATGCAGCTGAAATAGCTGGAATTCTGGAACGTACTCATATTCATGCATAATTCTATTGAGTGTGATGAAATAATCACTAAAATATGGAAAGACTTCTCAGTCTCAAAACAAACTTCTTCCCTTGTTGCTATCGATGTCTTTATTTGAGATAATTTTAATCAATGTTGTCACTTGACAATGTGTTGCACATAGAGGACAAATATAGGAAGAGAAGGGCTGGGAAAAAGCAAGAAGAATATAGTCCAATTCTAAAGCCAGGAGCAGGAAGTTTTGGAGGATTTCTTCTCTTCTCTATGCTAATAAATAAGTGGAGACTTAGGTAAATTAATTGATTTCCTTTTAGTGTTATACATTATGAGAAAGGATGAAGCAATTCATTCTTCATTCAATAAATATTGAGTGGAACATCTGCAATTTTTCATACTGCCTATTAACTGCAGGTGGCATGAAGACAACCAAGAGAACATGGCCCTGATCAAAGGTAGCAGCTAGCACAGGAGAATGATAATGGCAGCTGACTGCTCACGTGGAAAGCGCTCTATTAGAGAGAAACAGAGTTACCCAAGAACTATGCAATAGGATGGAGCTAAATTTTTCAGTCCCGGAGAACTCTACCATGATAGAATATTCTAGGATGTTATATTCTTTACTAAAATGACACAAGATCTTTGGGGATTCTAGTTATAGGTGGATAAATATGGAGAGACCTCAATATTGAATATTTTCATTTAGTTCCTAGCTAAAAGTCCATTCTGTCTTGTGAATTGATTCTGCTTACCCTTTACACCATTTCAACCAGCTTTCCCCAGACACAAACCATTCATTCTATTTCTTATTCTTTTGGCTCATCAGCTTTCCAAAGATACTTATGACAGGACCAAAATATGTTGGTCTCCAGATATGGGTGGAATTTTATATTCTTGGTTCTGACTTCTCTAAATACAAGCTTAGTAGACATTAACTTCCTCATAGTTTGCTTTTCATTGTCTCTCTGTCTCTCTCTCTCTCAGAGAGAGAGAGAGACAGAGAGAACACATACATGCCATACAATTATCAGAACTCAGTTCTCTTATTCCTCCTTGTGGTCTTCCAGGTTTAAACTTTCAGGTTGCTAGGTTTATGAGTGGACAACTTACCTACTCAGTTATTTTGCCATGATGAGAGACACCATGGTTTAACAAACAAGATCTCCAGCATTTTGTAGTTCTGATGCAATATCACAAGAGGAAAACAAAGGTGTTCTGGTCACAGAGGTCTGAATTTGACTCTACCTCCTCATGAGTATGAGTTACTTAAAATAGTTTATAACCTCTGTTATTTGACTTGAAATATATAAATATAATGACTCAGAGCTTTATTCTCATTTCTGAAGTTTAAACAAATACAATTGTCACAGATGTTTGGATTAAAAGCAATGCATCTCCAAAGAGCCCAGCTGTTAGCAAGTCCTCAATAAATAATTCTTTCTTTTCCTTCACATCCTCTCCCATTGGTGTACTCATCTTAACGTAGTAGAAATCAAGCCATTAAGTCTAATCCAAAGCAAAGGAGAACAAACAAAAACACAAACGCACAAGTATAGCTTTGCTTTGATTACAGAGATTCTGCAGTCCAAGTCCATCACTGTCTGGGTCACAGTGTTTCCTGTTGCTACAGCTACAGGGATTGTTTACAAGAGGAGCACATCTTTAGCCATCTTAAAAATTAAAGTGTAAGTACAGATCGTACTCCAGTAAAGGAAAAATAACCCTACGAGAGCATCTGGGGAGGTTTGCTATGATAGACACTTTCATTTCAAGAGCACTATGGTCAGGGAGCTTCGAGAAGAGGACTTCATTTCAGATTTGGTTTGAAAATGAAAATCACTTTCCTTCATCTGCTAAGAAGCACAATGACTCAATATGGGGTTTATGAGTTGCCAGCCAAATGCAAGCAGCCATTTGTCCATTATTGTGCTTTTGCAGGTTTAATATCTTGGAAACACAAGAAAGGAAGAACACTATTTATCTCTTACAAGTGCCCAGATGTGCATGTATGAATTGATGACGTAAGGAGGGAGTGTGTCTTCTCCAAATTGAATGGACATAAGATCTGCAATGAGGTCCTGGGTCTCAGGCTCCTCTGCTATGATACTATGACAGTCTTGCTTTTCTCATTTCATACTGAGAGTAACTATTTAATTGCAAACATGCTGGAAGTCACAGTTTTTACCCTGTGTGGACAGGGCCTGTTTTCCTGCATAGTGGGAGGCAGACACTCCCCACATGGTTAGGGGAATCTGGATCACCCTAGAAGTCAACTTAACCTTTATCCCTGTTCCCCACTAACTTAACATCTGTTTTTGGCTTATTCTACTTGAATCAGTGTTTCATTTTCTATCTGATCATCATGGGTCATTCATATCTGGGTACATCATTGTCATACACAAGCATGCTGCCGAACATACATAAAGAAGACGTTAAAAGCAACCAGAGACAAACCATGAGAATATAACAAATCTGTGATTTTAATGAACATGGATCACTTATTTGAAATGGGAGAAATGAGAAGATAATGAAACAGACATTTCACAGAAAAGCCTTACTGAGGAATTTGTCCCCAGAAAAACCTAACCTACCAGGAATATTACCAAAAATACTCCTGGAAAAGAATACAAATGGAATCTTGACTCTTCAAGAAGGAATGAAGGGGCATCTAAAGTAGCAATGAAGATAATTTTATTGTACTATTACATTGGAATTGCAATATATGCATGTGACATTAAAGATGACTCTAGCATGAAGATCAGAGAAGTGGTAAGTGGGACTAGATGACTACAAAATTTCTGATATAAGATTTAAGCATGAAACATTACAGATGTGTAAGACAGGCCTGGAGCTATGGCTCAGGGGTTATGCCTCTGTATCATAAGCAAAAGGACATGGGTTTGGATCCCAGAGCCCACATAAAAATGCCTGGCAGAAATGGTGGTGTCCTGTAGTTCCAGTGCAAGAATGCAGACCCTGAGCAACCTAGGGCAAAGCAGTAGAAAGTAGAACAATCCAGGGTGATCCCGAAGTCACCCTTTGGTCTTCACAGATACACACAGTCCACGACTTTTCTACACATAACTGCGTGCACATGCACACACGTGCGCACACATACACACACATACACATACACACACACACTCCCAGTTTCACATGTATGGCACACAGAGTTTCATCTGGGGTTGCATTTTCTGGCGTGTTCCTGAGCATTTACTGGAGCATGGATGACATATCAGTAGGTAGATCTCCTTCCCCTGGCCCCCCAACCAGAATTAACCCTTGGTAAGTCTCTCAGGGAGTTGTGGATCCTCTCGAGAACTTTTCCCTCCATGTTGAAAAGTTGATAGGTCAAATCTTGTGCATGTCTTGTGGTAGTGCACATACCTTCAGTGAGTTCATGGATGGTAGCCTTGTCATGTATGCAAGATACTATCTTACTGCACTCCTGTTTTCCTTATACTCTTCCCTCCCCCTATATGTGAGGTTTAATGTACCTTGAAGGAGGGGTGATTAGTAACAAGGATTTTAACATCCTAGCTTTTTCTCAACTGTACTTATCATTCTTGGTGGACTTGTCCTTGCCAGCCAGCTGATACGTAATCCAACTCTAATACTCTGTTTAGGGTCTTGCCTCCTCAGAAGACCTCTGCAGTGGAGTTTAGCTTATGCTCAATGGGAAACAGATATGGTGAGGGTTCTGGATACAAGATTTGCTATGTTCAGTAACAGCATCTGTAAGAGAAGAAAAAAACTAGAACAAGGTCTAAGATGATATTGATGAATTTTGATGTAATTGTAACAGAGGCCTCAGTGAACGCTATGGTTGTCACATAAGACTTGCCTGAAGCAGTATTCTGAATTGTAACCTGGGTCCCAGGAGGTTGTACCCATAAATTAAATAAATTAAACTAGCTGCTAAGAAGTAAGTGAACAGTGAAGAAGTTCGTTTACCTTACATGAAATAAATCCTTTGATGCAGCAGCCAGTTCTCAATAACCACCACTCTGGAAGCTGGAATAATGTTCTAGAATAAATATATTGAAACAGGGAGGTGGACTGGAGGAATTCAACCACAATTCTGAAGTTGTTACAATGATTCAGACCAGGATTGAGAAGACTAAGATAGCAGTGGAGGTGCAAAGTAGAAAGATAAAAGAGATACTAGTACATATGCCTGATAAAATTTAGGGAATGCACTCTGCAGATGACAAGACACTACAACGGCTTTTGCTCCTAAGGTTTCATGGTCTTGAGTTAACATATCTAGTATATCAAAGTAATCTCTGGGAAGTATGAATACTGTGGACTAGAGAATTAGGTCAATGATGCCTTCTTCTGAGCTTTGTGCTTCCTTCCCATTCAACCAAGAGGATTTGATTAAATGAAGTTTAGGGTTTGCATATACATAGTTATATTCAAAGCACTATGGTTGATGTGAATGTTTTTATTATTATTTATTCAACCGTGTGTGTGTGTGTGTGTGTGTGTGTGTGTGTGTGTGTGTGTATCTGTGTATGTGTAGAAACACGGGCGAACTCGCGAACCACCATGGACGCCTCCACCTCCTCCTTGTTTACTCTGCCCAGGGATTCACAGGCTCCGCCCTACCAGGACTAGAAACGCAGGCCGCCCTGCTTCTGCCCCGCGTCTATACGTGGAGTCTAAGATCTGAACTCAGGACCTTCTGCCTGCAAGGCAGAGGCTTAACCCCTGAACCACCTCTCCAGCCCCCGGTTGATGTGAATTTTATAGCATGTTTTGCAACTCTTAAAATTAACCTTTGTGAACCACAGTGTCCAGAGGTTCCACTCATTCCAGCAATAGCTGCCACCCCCTCCCCCAGATGGTAGTGGGAGAGCAGGATTTGAACTTATGAACTAGTATCACAGAAAACTAATGACTGGACCTGGGAAGAGGGTGGGCTGTGGAGGGTCAGTGGGTGTCTGGACTGATGTTTTAATTATATTTCTCTCTGACCCATCAGCACAATGAAAGGCCTGTCACTTGTTCATCCACAGGGTCAAAACCTAGTCAGTTTTAATTCAGAAGTCAGGTTCCTTTTCTTCTTTGAGATTATTTTCCTGAGCCTTTTGTTTTACCATATATTGTAATTTTTTATGTTAAAGTAAAAAATGTACATTTACAAATTGTGAGATTTTTTAAGAGAAATTTTCTACGATGTATACTGGCTTATTTTTAAATTTTCAGTGGGGTTTTGGGGCCTGGGCTTGGCATCCATACTCCTGCCAAGCTCTGTGCTGCATCTACTGAATGTTTGATTTTCTGTTGGTTCCTAACTGACTGGCCGCCCTTGGGGTGGGGCACCTGGCCATGGGCAGTGCCAACCACTATGGCCTGGACCCCAGGTGGGCCCTGTGCAGATGGGCAGGCATAGCCTTTGATCCCCCTCCCCCACAGCTTGAGGGCATCTCCCGCTGGCTGGTTTCACCCTATTTGAATAAAGCAGTGTCTCTGCATTAGAAAAAAATTAACCTTTGTTTGCATTATTTTTCAAATAGAAATATATTTTTGTAGTTGAAAATGTATGTTTTTCCCAGTATTCTGTGACAGAGATAATCAAAGCCCAAAACACTGGCAGAATGCCACAACTATTGGAAGGAAGAAAGAGCTGTCATGTGTTTAAAATAAAGCAACTAGAAATAATTTTAATTAGTTTAATTTTGTATTAGAAAATGCATAGAATTGACAGAATTATGAAATTATTGATATATATAATTTATATGAATATCTTTATTGTTTCTTTAAGACAAATTCCCACATAGAATGCATGGAAGACTGAAGATGAGGGGCTCACTTGATGGACTCCTTGCCTAGCATGCAGAAAGAAATGAGTCCAATCCCCAACATTGCATAAGCTAGGTGAATGGCGTGAGCCTGTGACCCCAGCACTTTGGAGGTATAGGAACTCAGACCAGAAATCCAAAGCCAGATTTGACGATATAGTGAATTTCAAGTCAACCTGGGCTGCATGAAGTTTTGTCTCAAAAAATGAAATAAAATATTTACCTGGCAGGGGAGATACCATGATTACGAAGGTGATTTTCCCAGGGCGAGGCTTATCCATTGCACTCTGGATGTGCTGACCCCTGCTATTTCCCCAAATGTGGGAAACTCAACTGCATAATTTGTGGTAGTGGGGGACTGAGTCCGCACTCTCCCCTGTAAAAAAAAAAAATAAAGAAAGAAATTATGATATATGTTAGAGTCATTCTTGACAAAGCAAAGGACAATGTTTATTCTGAACACAGTTTAGAACATTCTTGAGTCTAGAATTAGGAGTTTAGGAGCTTCTCTTGAGAAAATTAGATTTCTGGAAGATACTATAACTGCCTTATGGATAATAAAGAATAGTGTTTTATATGAACAAACAGATTATATGGATTAGTGTGAAGGTGGGTAATAATGTATAAATGGACCATCATATTTTGTTAATTTCTTTAGTAACACTGGGAGGTTAGAGCTCTTTGCTTGTTCAACCAGAGAATTGGAGCTCAGAGGGTTAAGGATAGCACCCTGAAGTTGCACATTCAGACACAACAGGAGGGGAATCAAACATGCATGTTTTCTATATGGAACCTCCCTTACTGCCGCCCCTTTCTGTTTAATAAAGCTAAAACTAAGAGTAAAAACAACACAGAAACTGAGCGCAAAATCAGTGAATACTTTTAGAAGTTACTCAGATAAAATTGTCTATGCTACTTGTATTCATTTTTAATGTAAAGCCAGGATGTAGCTCAGTGATACATATTTGGCATTCACGTGTTGGATCCCAAACACAAGAAAAATTTAAAATGTAAAATAAAAAGAAAACAATATGATATAGCGATTAAGGATGTGTTGTTTTACCTTTAATCTCTTTTTTTTAACTTTTACTTTTTCAGTTTCATGCATGAATACAGTGATTTTCTGATATTTTCACATCTCCATACCCAATCCCATCCCTCCCTTTTCCCATTGCATCCTTATGCTCTTACTTTCTTTTTCCATGCTGAAATGTTGATAGGTCAAGTCCTATGCAGATCATATGAAGGTTCACATAGCTGCATTGAGTTCATGGATACAACAGCTCTGTCAAGTCCAGAAGACACTGGCTGACTGTGCTCTTCTCCCATTTAAGTCTCATATATTCTTACCACCCCCTCTTCCGTGGTGCTCCATGGATCTAAACTTGGCATGGTTTAAATGTCCCATTTAGAGTCAAGCAGTCCATAATCACTCACTTTTGCACTTTTTGCAGTTCTAATTTCCTGTATTGAACACTTTGTACTGCAAGAAGTTTCTAGGTTGAGTACTGAAGGTTCCAATAACCTATGGGTAAAATAGTAAATGTTTAGAAGACAGTTTGATGTAAAGTCCTTGTAGCTAAATCTTAGTGACTTGTACCCCTAAACTTGTAACTCATTCCAATCATGGAAATATTTTCAATTTTAGAGCTAACTATGCCTATTCTCATATGTCTGCAAGTACACATATCCTTCTGGAGAGCCTTTCTAATTCTTATATGATATGGCTGAAAGGCCTCAAAATGTGCCCTGTTTTAATTCTCCTAAAATCATCGTAGACACCTCATTTTTTTTTTGGCCTTTGCCACTCCTTTGAATTTTTACCAATGTATCCTTTTACACACACACACACACACACACACACACACACACACACACACACATACACACTCCTCTGCTTCTGTGTATTACACACCAGTGGATTTAGAGATCATTAAAAATAAATTATGTTTGAACAGATTATGTGCAGACATTTGTCTGCTGTCCTTTCCTACCAGTGTAGCATAGCACCCATTTACACAGTATTAGGTATTCTAAGTCCATGGGGATGACTTTTAAACATATGCAGAAGGATCCCCATAGGTTATATGTAATACATCTTTTTATATGAGGCATTTGAGCATCTCAGGTTTCATATCTCATGGAATTCTGCAATTAAACCTCCATGAAACTGAGAGACATCTGTACTGTTTTACTTCAGATGTTGCAATTGCCTCCTACCTGCTTTTTTATTCCCTTTCTTTTTTGATTATTAATAGATTTAGGAGCTCCACACAGATCAACATAACTCCTTTAGATTTTCCATGTGTGGGACAGCTGCGCTAACATCTCCAGGTTCTCTTTGAGAGCTTCTTTACCCCACAGAGCTAAGGTTGGTAGTGACAAATAGTTAACACCACTCAGAAGCCATACTGAACTCAACCACATAGAAGGTAAGTGGAGATCACTTGTCTCTGGAATGTGGTAGCTCAGAGGGTGCTCTCCACACTGGCTCTCAGGCCTTCTTCTAGGGCTGAGTTGTCCATGGCAGGAAATCATTTGTTCTAATGTTTCCTGATATCAGTGACCTGGTACAACTTCCAAAATAAATTCAAGACCCCAATATGTTCTTTCCATGTAATTTCCATGTGTTCTTCTTTTCCCCTGGGTCTCTTTGTGTCTTCTGGTCTTGTGTTAACTAGATTTGTAACTTGTGTTACTAGATTTGAGGCTTATCTTAAATATAGAATGCTATAATGCAAGGTATTTATTTTTTTAAATGCAAAGTCCTTTACTTCAAATAAAATCATATTTTGAGGTTCTAGTAGTAATATATTTTTGAGGCCCATCCTTTAACCTCTTATAAGCATTAGCATATGGAAAGAAATTGGAAAGTCTCTATGGCAGTGTTAAACAGAGCTTCATCTATAGTCCCAATACTCAATATGGTGAAACCAGGATATGATAATGATTGAGCTGATTAAGAGAGAGGATTGACTTCAAAGCCACAGCAAGTGTCACACATCAAATTCTGTGCTCAAATACAGAAAGCTGAACCCCTAGATGCAGAGTAGGTTCATCTTAACGGCTCTGCTTGACAAACTTGAGCCCTCTGATTCTTTGAATACTTTACCTGAAACAAACTTCACCAGCTATAGAGGGTACCAGATACCTTTGGATTGCATACTGTACAAAAGCAAGTTCTGAGGCAAGTGACTCTTCAAATGGTTCTTGTCTTTCTAATGATCTGAGTCTGTCTCCTCTCACTGCATGGAGTAGGTCAATAATTAGGGTATAATTTTATCACACCTATCCTGTGAAATTACTGTTCTGATTGAAGAGGACAGGGGCTATTTACCAATGGATTTTCACAACCACATTGCACCTATCACTATGAACTGGGTAAACATGATTTAGAATAGCGTTGAGGCTTCTGGACAAAGATATGTACATCATAAGGCTAGATAAGGGTCAGTTATTGATAAACGGGTACTTTTCCATAGCCCAGGATTTCCTTATGGCAATTACATTCAAAACTAATTGAAATAGACTGATAAGCTGGCTCTTTAAAACTTGGAAGAAACTAAACAAGTTTGTGTCCAGATACCTTTATGGAAGGCCAGAATTTTTCACCATGTGGATCCTCAGTAGATATGATGACATTCATTCGAGAATGTCTTTCTCTTTTGAATTGCTTTCAGTCCTTTGGCAGAGATCAGTTGATTACATTGTCTCTCTCATGATTCCAATACTACTTCTTTGACCTGTTTGCATCTTATTTTTGTCAATACTACATTTTCTTTAGCAATGTCTTTATAGAGTATACCTTAGTGTTAGGTGTTTTAATCCTCTGCTTTTGCTTTCTGATATTATATTGATTTTTGAGTCATTTGCTGTCCTAAATAAGCTCTAGAATCTGTTTACTAATGTTCACAAAATAACTTCTGGCATTTAAACTAAGATTTCAATTACTAGATAGTTGTAGATATAGATCAAGTTGGAAAGAAATGCTATCTTGACAATATTCAATCTTTCTATACAAACAAGAAATATTAATTTCATTAATTTTTTAGAATTTTATAGTTTTCTTAAGCTAGGTCTTGCTATAATGAAGCATCTCCTCATTTTGAGTGCAAACAGAAATACTAATGTGTTTGTAATTTCAAATTTCATTTGTTCATTTCTGATATGTAGAAAAGATCTGATTTTTGTTAATCAACCTTGTATCTTATAACCTTACCATGAGGATAGTCTTTCCTTTTGTTCAAATGATATTTTCCTCTCCTTCCCCTCTCCCTCCCCAGCCTTTTTCTCTCTTTCTCTTATATAACATTTGTTTGGATGTTTAGTGCAGTGTTGAGGGGGGAATGAAAAGTGATACTTGCTTTGTTTTCAACTGAGATAAATCTAATGAATTAACTATGGTATTAATTTTTATCTTGATGGACAATTGGGGGATTTATCTCATGTTTTAAGATGACTGACATTTTCTCATGAATGACTGCTAGTTTCATCAAGTACTTTCTGCCATGTCAGTTATAATAACGTGAATGTTCTTTTTACCTGTTGAGGTCACTCATGGCTTTCATTATTCAGTTTTAAAATGAGGAACTAAACCAATATACTTATGATAACCTTATTTTGTTAATGTGAGTATTTTTATGTGTCACTAGATTCTATTTGTTAATATTTTGTTGAAGGCTGTACTTGGGTATTTGTGTTTTTATACATCCTCAATCTATATTTACAAACTAAATTTTCTGTAGGGTCCCATGACCAGCAAGCTTACCTCGCAATCCTGATAGGTATCAGAGTAGAATCAGCAAGAATTAAGTCAGGATGGGTCAAGAGGGGATCTTGGAAAAGTTGAAAAAACAAGTCAAGTTTATTATGGAACCTAATCCCTTATATACCATGAAATGGGGTGAAATCTGTACACTGTGCAGAGTGATGACATCAATAGTGACAGACTGCAGGAGCAAAGTCCACAACAGGTGGGACCACCACCAATACAGCCCTGCCAATCCTTAGACATGTTAATAGGCCCTAATGGCCCCATACAGGGTGGAGAAAGAACAGGTCAGGAACATGGTGATACAATTATAATGATAAAGCTGTGTGTGGCCCTTTACCTATGCTAATCAATGTCTAGATGGCTTCCAAAGAACAAGAAGGAATATTAAAAAACACCTTTGCATTGAACCCAATTCAAGATAGGACAAGATCCATCCCTGCCCCTTGCAGGAAGTTCGACAGGAGTCAGCCTATGACTATACCACATAAACTGGCATCTATACTGACCTAGGCACAGAGCTGTGCTGGAATAGGAGGCGCACTGCAAACTGAGACCACAAGGGATGCCCTTGGCATCCGTCTTCAAGAAATTCAGATCTCGGGCTTGAGCGTTCCCTACAATTGTCTACTCACATTTTCATAAGAAGTTTTAAGACAGTTAATATATAGTAAATTACTTTTTGATATGAGACCAGTTGTACAGAAGGTCATATAGCAACTCATTGGGGAATCAAAAGAGAAGCATATGTAATGTTATATCTATGGCATAATTCACATCTTGTTTGCCTTTCGTTAAAAAGTTATGATAGAGAAAACAGTGAAGCAAAGGTTTTGTTTTTATCTACTCATCCTTTCATATTTTCCTGGGCTAATAATGTGCCATGAAATGATAATGACTAGGTCTCACTTTTTATGTCTATATTATAAAAGAATTAAATTGAGTCTTTAAGCCAACATCCATATTAAAAGTCTATAATCCTCACTCAGCTCCATGTTAACTGATGACTGAGAGAACCAAATACTTATAAGCATATAATATCACAAATTAGTACAGTCTTAAGGGTCAGAGAATCTCTAAGGATGTAACATAATGTAAAACTGATGTAAGAGAGAACCCAGTGATGTCAGTGTTTTAAGGCATAATTGTGAATACAATTAATCGAGTCTAAAGAAGCTGTTTTCCAAGAAGGATCATCAGGAGAAGTCGCACATCATCTCTGCCTGTGCTACACCTGTCACTTGTCGCCCTGTGTTTGAGTAGCACCTGGTCTCTCAGGAGAAACCTGCCCTCTGTCTCCCACCCCTGCACTCACTCTGTCCTAGAGCACTAGATGGAGCTCTATGGAAGCAGTTCTGGGAATGTGGAGTATACTGGAAAAGAAGAGCTAATGAGTTTACAGAATTAGAGCTTTTCAATTGGACCTGAGCATTGCTCCCTGGGACACTGCATTGCAGATGGCACCCACTGGATGCCTGTTGTTGTGCATGGCCTGTTTCCTGATCGTTGGCTTCTCTGTCTGTAATTGGAAATGCCCGAAGAGCTGGAGCCATAAGGATCTTCCTTTACACTTGATGTGCCAAAGAGAACAAGGCAGGAAAGTGTGCCCAGGAGCCCTGGGATTTGTTTCATTCCTCCAGTGTGAAGTTGGCTCTGCTTAGAGTCTGACCAATGTACATCAATGTGCAGTGTCATCCTCTGAAAAGTGGTGTGGACAAGACCTCCTTCAATGAGTAATTCTAAAGACTAAGCGCAGCACAAGAGGCAAGTTTATAATGCCTAGACTTTAGGAACCAGACAGTATAGTTGGCTCTGTGAACCACGTTTGACATTCAAAGAGGTGAACATACTTGATAATTAGCAATATTAGAAAATGCTCATTCACTCATCATGACTCCTGTGTTTTTCAAATCCATCAACATAGTTAATCATGAGAAAGACATATAGTGAGAAGAGGAGGTATCATTTAAACTAGAGGTTCCACTCTTCCTTAATGTAGCTCCTTTTAACCTTATTAACACTGGAAGATATTAATAGCAGTAGTAATATTATATGTAACACTTAGGTAGCTTCAGTGGCAAGCAATTTTCTAGATTTTTGCATGCACAAATTCATTTGTGTTTCTTAGTGATCATTACGTTACCAGTCTTATTTTATTTTTTAAATGTATGAACTAATTTTATTTTTTTTCTAGTTTTACAAGCATAAAAATCACTTGTCTCTGCCCCTTCCCCTTCTTTCCCCGCCCTCTCCTACTCTCCCCATTCATGCACCAATCCCTCCCACCCTCCTGTCTGTCTGCTTCTGTGGGCCCCAGGGTGCACTTTGAATTATCTGCTCTATATTTATTTATGAGAGAGAGGGGAGGGGAAGGGAGAGCTTGTCAAAAGAGGGGGAGAGAGAAAAAAGAGAGAGAAAGAGAGAGAGAAAGCACACACATGCATACATACATGCTATGGTACACAGGTGGAAGTGGAGGTCAGATGCCCATCATGTGGGCTTCTGAGGATCAAACTCAGGTCCCCAAGTTTTTAGAGCAGTTGCCTAACCTAGTGAGCTATTCTCTCTTGCCCAGTCATTTACATTTTATATGTAAGGCTAAAAGGCCATGTTTCCCACCTTGTCTATGTTTCTAAGTTAAGGTGGGAATGAAAATTGGACAAAATCATTAGCAGGAGAAAAACATAATAAATTTATCCAATCAGAATTTTGTTAAGAAGTGAGAACTGTAGGGTATAGACCTAAGGAGTTCAGACATGACTTCTACTTAGTAATAACAGACTGAGTAGAAAGACTCAGCATGGCATGTCCAATCAGTTTTTTCTTGGTTCGCCTTCATAGCATTCCTTCTTCTTGGGGACATGGTAGGACACTTTCTGAAATGACTGTCTGCGACCTACTTTCACATGAAGGTGGGTTAGAGAATTTCTTTATGCCCAGTCTTTACACAGGAATAAAAAATAAAAGGTCAGAGAAATATTTTTAGTTTTTCTGGCTGGCTTTGTGGGGGAGTGGGTCCTAGTTTCCATTGCTCATCTTGGGAAAAGGAAGATGTAGAAACATGGGCAGATGTTCTGAAAGATCTTGCTTCTGACCTCCTTGCTTTGCTTCAAAGTGTTCAGCTATCTATGGTGTCACATGTTAGGGTGATGTGTGCTGAGCTCTGAGACATGCAAGTAATAACCAACATTAACTGGGTTTTGAAAACATTTTGCGATCAGAACCCTTGTTCTGAGTTCCTTTGCTAGAACCCAAATTTAATCCACATTTAAACAGCCGTTGCTTCCGTCCAGCATCTTCTTTAATTCCTACTGTAGATTGCTCTACAATTAATTCAGTCCTTTTACTCCTCTGTCATCTCCTGTTTCTCTAACAATCAACAGAGATGCAAGTCATGCTAGCCTCATACCAGGAGCCCAGGCAGGCTTCAAGCTGCGTTTGCTTTCTGTCCATGCAAAAAAACAGTGAGATATTTCTCTGTTACTGTTTTTCTCTGTCATTAGACCAGAGATTAGCCTGACACTATCATCAAAATTCTACCAAAAACGATTAAAATTTCCTCTTTACTGTCTGGAGTGCTTTTAGAGAAAACATTTTTGAACAAATTTTCAGAAATGTATAAGAATGATCTAACCCTAGAAGGAAGGTGGCAGCTTTAGTCAATGATTAGAATAAAAGAGACTTGAAACAGTCATAGAAAAGTCTCTTGACTTTTAGTGGAGGAGCAGGAAGGGAGTCAAGGAGTCTGTGTACATGTTTCCCAAAGAACAAGACAACCTTCTGGTTGACTGGAAGACCACTCAATTTCTCTTGTCTTCACTTGCCCTGCAGGCACACTTTGCAAAACAAAACAGGTGCCAATCAGAAGGAGAGAAACAGAGAGGATGAGTGCCATGCAAAGTTCCATGGGAAGGAACAGACAGACTGAATGTTCCTGGCCCCTCAGCCCAACAAGAGTCTCTTCCTCATCCACTGCAAAGGTATTTTGAATAACCCCTTGTGATAGATATCCTACACCACACTTAATTTCAAGTCTTCCCTCACTGAAAGGGTTATACAGTTTTCACCTAGAGTGATGTTTGCCAAGAGTATGAATAAAAAGAGAAAAGAGGAGAGATAAGAGTAATAAGGATTAACAAAGGAAGAAGGAAGGAAGGATCTGAGGGAGGACAGGAGACAATGATATAAAAAAGGCTTATTCATGAATCATACACTAAATTCATAAATCATACACATATAATTGATTTATTTATTTATTATTTTTGTAAGTGCTGTATATATATGCACATGTACATATATGTACTTGTTCATGTAAGTGTACTTGAAGGTCAGAGGTCCATCTTCCAGCCCTCTATTGCTCATTTAATCTTCCTCAAATCTTATAAATATTAGTTGTATCATGTTAATGATTCCATGTGGGGACTGGCTGAATCTTTATAGTTATAGCATGTCAAGAATGTTTTCACCCATTCATGGTCCTTTATTAAGCAGTTATTTCTTGATGTTCTGAAATCATGTTGATTAGTCAGTCTCTTCAAGGGACAAAAGCACAAGTGGTACATGTTCGCTCACCTTACAAAATTCACGAAATGCAAGCAGACCAAGGTTGGTGTAGAAAGAGCACTTGCAATACGCCACAAAGCAATTCCTGTGTGCCAGGTATGCAATTGTGTGCAGTGTGGTGGGGTCTACACGTGAAGTGATGAAAGGAGGGAGTGTGCTTTTTTTCCATCCTTTTTTTAACCCTGTAATGAATCTCTGGATAGCACTAATGAGCAATGTTGCATCTTAACCCTAGCATCTTAACCCTAGGGCATTTTTTTTTCTGACAAGGTTAAGTTATTTGTCCTAAATAAATTTTAAAACACTTTTTGAGCTACAGTGAGAAAAATGTTTCAATCTTAAAAGTGTGTACCCAGCAACGGATGTGTGTTCTGAAGAAGAGAGTTAATTTTCAAGGCAGTCCCCAGTCTCTTGACAAATGGAGAGCCACTTCCTCAGCCAGGAACGGCATTGAGGCTTCATCCCACTCAGCTCTTTCTTTCTCCTTGTGATCTATGCTCACACAGTAAGGTTCACAGTTAGGGCAGATGGATCCCTGTTCATGTCTTAGACACTCCTTATTTTGTGCTCCAGGAGTCAACAGGCATCGTTCGGATGTATGTGTTGGAATGGTTTCTGCTACAAAGAACTGAAAGCCCAGTCAAAAAAAGAAATAACAGCAATATCTTATGTTCACACAATGCTATGTGTAGAAACCTTTGTCCTAACTCAGCAGGACTTAATAGGGCTCCAGAAGATGCCTGGAGGAGAGGAAAGGGAATGGTATCCTGTGTGTCAGAAAAGGACACATGCCCGGGGGTGGACAGAGTGAAGCACATGAGCACTGGAATTTTAGGCAGCATATCAGATCAATGAATGATTTCAAGAAGACTCGTAATATCCCTCAGAAAGAAATCATGATGGCAGTGGCAACTCTTGCTTACTCTGTTATATGTGTTAAGGAGTAAGCCCCTACCTGCTTAATCTTGGCACGAGCTTCACACACATGCCACTACCACCATTCCAATTTTTCCAAAGAGGAAATAGAGGCACAGTAGGCTAGGACATAGTTCGGGATCACACCACTCAGCAATTCTGCAATCATGCTCTGAAGCACAACATTGATTTTGGCATTTGGGCTCCTGAATGTTATAAGCCACAAACATTCAGAAGCATCAAGCACTTACTGCACGTGTGATTGGATCCAAAGATCAATAGGTTTGAGATGCAGTACATGAAAAATGTGTCCTTCACAGACAGTCAGATAAGACAGCATGTAAGTCCAGTAGCTGGTGTTAGGAGAGAAGCTAGGCCTCAGTATGGCCCACAGGGGGGCTAGAGAGCATGTTTTCTAAGGGGTGTGTAGAATCCTGACAGGCAGGACCTGCCTTACCTTTCAGCTTTCCAGGCTGTCTCCATGATGTCTAAATCAGAGCTGGTCTTGCCTACAGGTGAATCCTCAGCAGACCAGATCCCATCTTCTATCTGTTTGGTTTTGTTTCCTTATACAGTTATTTTACTGACAGCCCGAGTTACCAAGTTCAAAAAAATCTAAGAGTACAGCAGTACATAATGAAAAGAAAAATGATGGTATGATATGAACACTTGGAAGAAAGAAGGAAGCAACGTGGTTTTGTTCTTTGGCGCAACGGGATCTTTCAGAGGAGATGAAACTGCTGAGCTAGTTGAGGTGCAGTGAATGAATAAAAATTGTATCTTTTTTGTTGAATTTTGCATGTTGTTGAATTGGACATATGCACATAGGTCCCTACAATCTTACTGCTGAACACACTTGTCATTTCCAAAAGTTTTCTGTGTTTGTGCTTCTGCTGTTCACAGTGCCACAGGGTGTAATCTCAGCACTTGGGAGAAAGAGGCAAGAGGATCCGTATAAGAAGAAACTTGGCTACAGAGTGAGTTTCTGTCCATTGTGGGCTACATGAGACTCTATTCCAAAGAAGCAAAACAATATTTAACATGAAGTCTGCCCTTGATGTATTTTAAAATATATTATAGTAGCAAAGTTGAAATAAGATAATAATGAACTGAAATGTGTGAGATATGAAATATGATATTACAAAATATAGGTCAGTATATCCAATGGTTTCTAAAGGTAATAACTAAGCAACTTATTTAAATGTGAAGCAAGATAAAACCTTAATCTCAGATTTCGAGGCAAGTAATCTGGTAATGTCTTGGGAACTTGTGTGTTTAAGAAGTGGAAATACTAAGTAGTTCATTGGCAAGCAATTTTGGAACCATGTTTTATGTGTGTGTGTGTGTGTGTGTGTGTGTGTGTGTGTGTGTGTGTGTGTGTGTGTGTGTACTGGCATTTGGGGTCCTGAATATTATAAGCTATAAATATTCAGAAGCATCAGGCATTTGCTATATATGTGATTGGATCCAAAGATCAATAGGTTTCAGAGGCAGTATATGAAAAATAATGTCCTTCACAGGCAGAGTCAGACAAGATGGCATGTAAGTCCAGTAGCTGGCATTAGGTGCCTGCTAGAAGACTCTGTGGTCATGTATGAGGGCTCTTCAGTGGGTAAGCCTATAGGTAGGGAAACTGCCCTTCTCTTGTCCAACACTTGCCTTAAAGGCATACACACACACACACACACACACACACACACACACACACACACGTAAATGTGTGTATGTATGTATATATTTGTTTATGAGAGAGAAACTGTAAAGAAAAGTTGAGCATTGGCATGAAGATGGTGAAGAGGTGGAAAAGGGGATCCATGGCAGGAAGTATAGTTGAGGACGAGACAGTATAGCCCTAAGTGTTTATAGATACCAGAAAGGGATTTTAGAAAGATAAGTCTAGCTGTTCTTTGCAGAACAACTAATTTCAAATCACCTTATGACAAAAAGAAGGGAGCTCTAGATAAGGAGGTAAGACTGGAAAGAAAATAATACATTTGGAAGATAGTTCCAAAGCTTCATATGAGAACTGCCTTAATCCCTTTCATGGGCAGCATCTCCAATATGCTGTGGATCTCCACTGACCCCATCTTCTAAAAGCTTCACCATCATACAATGCTGTCACCTTGAGAACCAAACTCCCATCACACGGACCTTTGGGAGAGACTCGGCCAACTCCAGATCACAGCAAGCACACATCTTCCACTTATCTGTTGTCAGTCTGCTTGATAAGATTAATATTTCATTGATTCTACATCCCAAAATATGGACCATGAAAATTTGAAACTAAATAATAATAAATAATAACAGTGGGACCACAGGAGCTTAGAAAGATGGAAGGACTAGAAATGCTCGTTAAATTACTCAAGTGAAAACACTATTTTATGGATAACATAAAATATACTTTAACTTACAATCCTGTCTCTAGAAATTTATCCCAAGGACATCATTTTGGAGAATAAAAGTCCATAAGAGAAAAAGCTTTGGAGAATCATTAACTATTTAGCTACACATATAAAGAAGAAATGGAGGCTGGAGAGATGGTTCAGGGGTTAAGACTCTATCTCGTGAGCAGAGCGTCCTGAGTTCAGATCCCAGGTCCCACGTAAAAACACAAGGTGGAAAATGGCAGCAGCTCACACTTCTAGTCCTGGTGGGCGGAGCCTGGGAAGTCCCAGAGTGAAGTAAAAAGGAGGTAGAAGCAATCCAGGATGATTCCTGAAATCACCCTTGGCCCTCCACAGGGACACACAATGCACCTCCACACACACGTTAAATAAATAAATGAGAGAAAATTTTAAAAAAAGAAGTATAGAAAGGAGGAGGATGAGTAGGAGGAGGAGCACTGGTGGGAAAAGGAGAAGGGGAAAGAGGAGGAGAAAGGGGAAGATGAGGAAGCAGTAGAATCAGGAAAAGTCAACTATTCCAACTATAATGATATTATTAATTAAGTTACAGCAAGTTATTGCTAACAGCAATCAGTTGAATTTTGAAGCAAAGTCATCACTTGCAAGGGAAGGACAATTTTGTTTTTAGATGTTTTATATTTATTCTCATGAACTGGGGGAACTACTGCCCAATTTTATAAAGTTTTATGGAAAGGTGAAATGCCCTTTTTCACTTTGCTTTACTGTTATGTTTTTTTTCTCTTTATGTAAAGATTTTTTTACACACAAGCAAAATGTGTTTATATTCACACCCCACCCTTCTCCCTTCTCTCTCCTCTTTCTTACTTCTCTCCCTTCACTAACCCAGCTTCATCCCTCCTGCTCTCTTGTCTCTCTGCATCTGTGGATCTTAGGGCTTCCTTTTGGATGCTTATGCTAGTAAAGGACCAGGACTGTATGGTTGTATATGTGGCTCTTCAGTGGGTAAGACCATAGGTGGGGAAACTCCCCTTCTCTTGTCTGATACTTGCCTTAAAGATTCTCTCTGAGTGTAGCTGTTTCTATTGAGATTATCACTAGTCCAGGGGCAAATGTTGATATGTTAGCCATTATGTAGTTCTGGTGGAGGTGGATGACATTGCAGTGAACTTCTGGATGCAGCAGCTATGGAATGTCATGGCTTGCAGAGAAATTCCCCAACTTCGGCTCTTACATCTTTACAGCCTAGCTGTGGAATGGAGAGAGAGTCTGAAGCCTGATACAAGCTGAGCCTTCCAGGATTCATATAGGCTGAGTCTTCCAGGATTGCTGCTACTTTGCTTTCTGGATAGGCTTTCTGCCTCACTAATCTTCCAATGCAATAGGATGCATCTTGGTTAAGTGTTGATAATTTTTCTTATCTAGAGATATAATATGCTTTCAATAAGTATACACAAGATAATCTATTTGCTTATGACAGCTTCATGCTTGCCTGTCATTTGTACTTTGCTCATATTCATTCCCTATTATAAATTTCTCCTTTCCCCCATCTTGATGGCACCTGTTCTTGCCTTGAAATAGTTCTCCTTCTGCTTTCATGTCATATACACGATGTGCATGCATGCATGCATGTGGTGTGTGAGTGTGTGTGTGTGTGTGTCTGTGTTCATGTACCTGGCAATGTATAGCAGGGTTCAGTCCCTGCAAGGTGGTCTGGAGAGGTCGTTATATGAAACTGGGAAGATAAAATATAAGCTGTGTGGCAACTCTGGAATACTGGATACCAGGATCACAGGATATCTTCTGGAGGATTTACATCAAGTAGAGCCACACAAGAGAGAGCTTGTGTGTGCTGCAGGAGGTATAGAACTGCTGTGCTGGTTGGATATATAGGTTTCAACTTGACAATTAAAGGCTGAGCACTTAGCAAAACTGCAAAAGGGTTTCTAATTGATATGGAAAGACCTATCCCATGGCGGGTGGGATCATTCCCCGGGCAGGTAACTAAGATGGAACAGCTATTTCAGTAATGCTTTGGCAATCTTGCTGTTTGGCAAGGGAGGTTTGCCCCTCTTTCAAACATTCCTTCAGATATGATACGGCCAGTTCCCTTGGCTCTGATTCCTGGTGTTAGTTTGAACTCTCCTGCCAAGCCGGACTAAGAATTGTAACTGAGAATTTTAAGAAAGAAGGTAAAAGATAAGAAGACTCACCATTAATGTGGGCAGTACCATTCCATGGGCCAGGGTCTCAAGCTGAATATAAAGAAGGAAGTTCTAAAGTATTATCTCCCTCCACTTCCTGACTGTGGATGCAATGTGACCAGATGCCTCAAACATGTGCTGCAATTATTTTCTTTTCACAGTGGACCATACTCTCAAAATGTGGACAAAAATAAATTTTCCAAGACAAGTAACTAATTTGTGTGTGTTTGTGTGTGTGTGTGTGTGTGTTCCCCATCTACTTTCATACTTGTAATTTGTCTCATATGAGAGAAAACACGCTTATTTTGTCTTTGTAAATTTGGCTTTCATCATTAATGGTCTTCAGTTCCACTATTTTTTTGAAAATGGCATAATTTCATTCTTCACACTAAAGGAAACTCTGCTCTAATATGCCATTTGTTGATGGGCCTCCATTTATCTTGGCTCCTGTGAATGATGCTGTAATAAATATGCACGCCCACTTGTCCATGTGCTTTAAGCTACTGTGGTAGTATTGAGTAACTACACACAGACCACATGGTCTGAGAAACCCGACATGTTTCTGTTAGCCTCGACTTAAGTAGTGGCATCATGCACAGAGTTGCTGTTGTGACCTACAGAAGACCCTGGCCTGCAGTCTTGGCCACAAATAAGGGGAACAACACAGCCAATGATGAGGCCTGAGGGTTGGGCACAGAAGCTATCAGCATTCTGTCCTGGGAGATGACCCTCACCTGGCAATCCATTCACCCTGCTTCCTGACCACCAAGCATCTGCTCAAGAACACAGAGAAGGCTGAAGGATAACTCGGGTTTGGGACTTTCTCAGTAGAGCATTTGGTTACGAATCATCCATGCAGTGATGGGACTTCTCAGTAATGTACTATGCTTTTGTGAGTCATCACAATGAACTCAAAATGGACGTGGACAGAATGTTTTCTTTGATCTGTTAGTGCCTCTCTATCTGGGGTGAATTTCCAGTAAAGGTTACACAGAACCTCACATTTTATTATCTAGCCCTTCATGGAAACATTTGTGAGTTTTTCATATTGGCTTGCTTCTAGCTTCCACACCAGAATGACATATAGGTAAGAATGCCACAGTATCAGCTCTGCTACTTTCTAGCTTATGAATCCAGGGACAGTATTTCACTAACGGTGTCTCAGATTCCATTTCAGTAAAATTGAAGTCACACTCTCTTTCGTCCCTGCTCAGGTAACTATGATCCTGTGCTGAAGTTCTGATCCACAATAGAGGTAGATGGACCACAATAGAGATAGATAGGTGTCCCTCCCTTCGGCTAGCAAAGCATCACCTGTTTTTCCTGGTTAAAACTGACCTATAAAGAGTAAAAACAAGGGCTGGAGAGATGACTCAGGGATTAAATCTCTACTTTGCAAGCAGAAGGACCAGAGTTTAGGTCCTGGATCCCACATAAAAATAGTGCACAGAAGTGGCAGTGGCCTGCACTTCTGGCCCTGGAAGACAGAGTCTGGGGAACTCAAGAGCAAAGCAGAAAGGAGGTAGAGAAATCCATCAGCCTTGGGTGTCCACAAGTACACATACACAAAAAGAAGAATTAAAACAATATAATAAGGGAAGGGAGAGGACGAGGGAAGGGGGGGAGAGAGGAAACCTGGGATGAATACTCAATATGCTTGTAAAAGTAGAAAAATAATAAAAACTATAATATAAATGTTATAGTAAAACCTGTTCCTTAGCATACACACTTAAATTTTAAATTTAAAAAGTGATTTTGCAATACACACACAGTCATCATGTGTGCATATATATTCAAAACATTTCCATCTTAAGTCTATGAAAGGAATGTACTCTGGGACAAAAAGCAATGCTAAGCACAGGGTGGTAATGATCATACATTCCCACAAAGAACTTGAGACATGTTTTTTTCTTTTAGTAATTTTTAAGACATTATTTTCCTAGGCTTAGACTTGATTAAAAACAATAACAATAAACTCAGTATCAGAGATTGAAAGCAACTGGGATCTATGTCCCTTTCCCCTTAGGAAAGATGAGTTAACATGTCTCACAGCTAAGTGTTTGCTCCATGACTTTCTATGAATTGTAAAATTGCCATGGGGTGGGTAGAACATCAGACTTCTCTCCCAGTTTGTGCCAAGTATAAATAATTACATTTTCCTTCACCAATTCACACTTCTCAATTTCTGTCAAAATACATGGATGCTATGTTGGTGGACCTCATTGCCTAGTAGCTTAGCTACATAGGACAAAGTCCTCAGTATTGAGGTGAGAGGCCTACTGTAGTAAAATTCCAGCCCAACTACTTATTAACTTCATGACCATGGGGGGATAAGTCACTTATCTCTCAACTTCCTTGATCTTACTCATGATGTGGAAAAGATGATATGATGAGATCCTGTCAGGGCTTAAAGTTCAGAGAGAAGGTTCTGGAAAGAAGCAGCAAGTTCCTGCACGGCTGCTCCACAGGTGGTGACTCCCCTCTCAACCCTACCCCACAAGGATGAGCGTGTCACTCCTTGTCTTCAACCAATGTGTCCTGATTGCTTTCATGGTGAGTAATGAACTCCTGCAGCAACTATTCTGTTTCTTTTTTTAAATGAAGAATCAAAAATATGAAATGTATTTATGTATTTTGAATTTTAATCAGAAAATAAATTGCCTTAAAAATATGACATTATTTTGGTGTTTGCTATATGCTATTTTAACCACTGTACAACACTTATTTGGTTCTTTGAATTGTTAGATGTGTAAGAATCCCAGTTAGATAGATAGAGGATAAAACTGAGACGCATAGGAACTGAATATTTTACTCAAACTCACAAGTGTGGTGTTGTAGTTCACCTGCATGGTTGCTGATAATCATGACAAAACAGCTTAAGAGAACAAGGGTTTATTTTCTCTTATGATAGTCCAGTTACAGTTGCTTGTCCAGCTTGGCAGGAGAGCCCATTGCAATACCAAGGGCCCAGGGAACTGGCCACATCATGTTCACATAGCAACTGGGAGAGGGACCATCCTTACTTGCCAGAGAAGCATGTCTGGCCAAATACACATAAGGATGCCAACTTCCTCCAGCCTCTCTATTTTATTCACCTGTCCAGGGCCTCGTTCCACACACACTGGGGGGCCCAATCAAGTAGAAAATCTCCTACAGGTTCACTCTGGTCTACTAGTAATTATCTACAGATGTGCTCAGAACTCAAACCCTCAACCATCAACCTGACTATATTAACTATGACACGTGGTAAGTAACAAACCCAGGATTAAAATTCAGTCCACCAGACTTTAAAGTACATACTGTTAAACACATCACTATAACTTAAATAGTTAAATAATGCTTAAATTAGGGTTGCAGAAGATAGAAAAGGCTGGTCATATCAACTATGGGAGAAGATGAAATTCCCATACATTTCTGTTACATTTATGGGCATGCAAATTGATCCAAATACCTTGAAACACCTCATTAACAAGGGCTCCTAAAGCAAGGTGTGTGCCTCCTCTATGAATGAGTAATTTATTCCTGGGTATATTCCCATGAGAAAGGAATGTATGCAAGCTACCAAAAGTTATGGACAAAACTGTTATTAGATTAAAAAGAATTAAACAATAGCTTGTTTATGAGGATAATTTGGAAAGAAAATATAGAAATAGGTAAAAGAATAAAGTACTTTATTTCATTTATACAATGGCAGGCATATTACATGTCCATATAAGTAAGTCAAGTAGTGATATTCACAGTGATAACATGGGTTGGTTTTTCAGACATTCCATGGAGCAAAATCAGTGTTGCTATGTAATTCCATTCTTTTACATTTCAGGAACATGAGGCATTTATCTATTACAGAAGTTAAGTGCTGGTTGTCAAGCTGTATGAGAATGTGAGGCTGGAGCAGCACTGAGAAGGAACATGTGGAAGAAGTGGTCTTTCCCAGTTGAGGAAATCACTTATCTCAACTGTTAAATTGTTACACAGGTGTCCACATGCATAAAGTATCATCAAAGTGCATTCCTAGAGTTTGAACACAGTAGGACATGCATCTTATTTTTCAACTCTCTTCTCTCTTCTTTTTTTCCTTTTTCTTCTTCTCACACATACCTCTCTCTCCCCCTCTTTCTAAGTCATGTTCCTTATTCTCTCAGAGCATTCCACAATATGCTGTGCTTAGGACTATCTTAACTTCAAACAGTGAACTGCTTCTACAGCAGAACAGAAAAATTGTCCTTGAACGCTCAAACAGACTATCAAAAACCAGAAGCAGATTTCTTTCTCTTCAAACAGTTAAGTGAGTCGATTTCTCCCGTCACTGAAGCCAGCCACCAATCAGGCAATTTTGGTTGGCCCAAGGGCAATGGGGTTGTGAAAAGTATCCAAGAACAGAGTCAGTGTTTCATGATCTGCCCCAAGCCACACGATCCTGCACTAAATCAATAAAAACCATTCACAGACTTTTGGACTTACTTTAATAAAGTTGTGTTTCTATGAACCTCCTAGACAGACAAGGAACAGCTTGTCATTGGGTTTAGGAACATCTTGCAAATAACAGCTCTCATTGTTTGGCATTATTCTGGCCAATAAATAAAAGACTTCGCAGCTTGACAGAATGCATGAAGCTCTAGATTGACTTTGCACTTGGGAGAATTTAGATATTTATTTCCTTGTGAGGCAAATCTGGAGCTTAAAGCAACTAAATGCTGATAATTTCTGAGCTCACCGGTTTGTGTCAGTTGACTGCGGTGACTTCAACATTACACATCTCACTTGCTGTCTCTGAATATAAGTGTTTCAAAATGTGATTTAGCAAAACTATACTTGGCATTTCAGATGTAGCAAATCTTTAGTGAACATTTCTATGGTCTCCATAATACATATGAAAGCTGTATTTTGCCGATGCAATGTGGAGTAGCTAAATTCACATATTATTCTATCCCAACAAAGCCAGAATTTGAATCAAGATGTTCTGACCTTGGAGGAAGCTGTGGAAGTTGTGAAAGTTTGTACTTCATTATAGTTGCCCCTTAGAAGTAAATGATCACATGTGAGGTCTCATCATATTCTATATAATTCATTGCAAGGCATATGAGCTTGCAATGAATACTTCACAATACCACTTTTTGTCTGATGATCTGGAGACTAAATCACTCACACTAAGACACCTCCAAAGTGCTGTGGTTTTGTATCTACCATGTTTAACTATAAAAACGTGTCTCTTCTGATTTCCTATCCCAGCACTCTTTGTGCCATTAAAACTAATGGCATTTTTATTTTAACTCAAAATCTATTGAGAAATTGTAATTCAAACCACTAGATCTATTCTTTCCTCTAATATGATTGTTTTTTCACATGCCCATTTACACAGAGAAGGACCTGTAACACAAGGATAGAGCTGTGTAACCAAGGACAGATTTTTATAATTCAATGTAGCCAAAATGAACTATATGTCAAATGATCTGAGAGTTATACAAAATGGGATCTTTCACACTGGTCCATTTGGCCTTGAAGACATACAAAACCCTACAGTAAACTATCTCTGGGACTTTAAAATGGATGACTCAGGGGAAAAATCAATTCACTCTTCTAGAAGATAGTTTTCTAAAAATATCACATGGCTGGAAAGAATTAATTATGAACCCAATTCCCTGAATATCTAAGCACTTTGGAAAAGAACTCCTTGGAAGTTATTTTTGTTCTCTGGGGTCCCATTTAATATCAGAAGAAATAATGGATTAAAGGTTTCTCACTTCACTAAACTGCTAGTGAGTTTCAAAAAAGAAAAATTATTCCCTACTGCTAAAGATGAATTAAATCTTCAGGTAATTTGTGGAAAGAGGTAATATAATTCTGAAAGATTATTGTAATTTAAAGTAGCATTTGTTTTCTTGAATCCCAGTAAAGCTTTTAAACTGACCAGGGAACAGAAAAACAGAAACGATGCATGTTCACAGTAAATTTACTGTCTTTTTCTTTGTCTTACATGAGCTATAACTGCTCAGGATTTGTTGAAAGTAATAATAGGACTGGTGAGATGGTTCATGACTTAAGCTTAAGGTGTGTGCTGTCAAATGTTCAATCCATAGTTTATAAGGTTAAAACTCCTGAAAGTTGTCCCCTGACCTCCACATGTGTACCATAGTAAACACACACACACACACACACACACACACACACACACACACACGCACACATAAATAAATGGAGAAAATATTTTATAAAATTATAGGTCATTAGTGATGTATGTATTAAATAAGTAGGATAACAGTAAATTAATGTACAAAATTATCTATTTAATCATAGAAAACTGTTTTCAAACACTTTCCATCAAAATAGTGAAGCTTTTAACAAGTCAGAAGTTGGGAGAAAAAAATCAGATATTATTGGAAAAAGTATTATGTTTTGTATATGCATTTGTATGTATAGTGTGGTATTGGCCTAGTGATGAAGCAGATAAATGGTAGATAGTAAGTCTGATTATATGCTTATGTGTGCTTAAGTGGCTTTGGGATATTTGAAGTATCTAGAGCAGTCCCTGTTCTGGGCTCCTTTGTGTGTGTGTGTGTGTGTGTGTGTGTGTGTGTGTGTGTGTGTCCATGAGACATATGCATGTGCATATGTGGGTTTGCATGTGTGTGGGCAAATGAGTGTGTGTAGAATGTCATAATTAAGCACAGGTGTCAACTTGGCTGTTGAGGGTTTGAGCTCTGGGCACATTTGTAGAGAATTAATGGTTATTTAAGTCCAGAGCAAACCTACAAGAGATGGTCTAGTTGATAGAGGAGACTCAGCCCATGGTGGGTAGGACTAGGCCCTGAACAGGTGAATAAAATACAGAGAGGTGGTTAAGGAAGGCGGCATCCTTCTGTACACTTGGCCAGACATACTGGTCTGGCATGTAAGGATTGTCAGTCTCTCAGCCACTATGTGGTGATGATGTGGCCAGTTCCCTCCGCCCTGGTGTTGGTGCGTGCTCTCCTGTCAAGCTGGACTAAGAACTGTAACCAGTAATCGTAAGAGAAAATAAACCCCTTGTTCCCGTAGGCCATTTGATGTCATTTTTCAGCAACCATGCAGGCTGACTGGAACAGGGAGTAAGCGTGTATACACGTGTGTGTACTTGTGGAGGCCCAAGATCAATAACGGAATTATCCTTGATCAGTTTCCCCACCTGGTATTTTAGTTTGCATCAAGGGATCCAAACATCAGTCAACTTTGTTGCTTGACAAGTCCTTTGCTGCTGATCCTACTGTCCTAGCATCTGCACCCCCAGCTTCTTGCCCCCAACTTCTCAGTGGTCCCTACTCATGCTCAAATTTCTAAGTTCTGGATATTTAGGTTGTGTATCTTCATTAAGGCTTCTCATCAAAACCTTTGTGCTCCATGATCCAAAACTTTACTTACAACCTCAGCATATGAGCTTAGTCTCCTGTTCAGAACTTGATTCATGGCTTTTGACTTTATAACAAAACTAAAATATATTTACAGAAGGTAACTCATTCCTTTCTTCTGTAAAATTTAATGGGACCACACTTGACCTTGTCAACTCTCATCTAGCCACCAACAATGTAGAACATAAATCTGACTTCAGTCATTTCTATGAATAAAAATTATTATTAGATAAGTACAAGAACTGACCATTAAAAGACTGTGTTATGGTTTTCCTTTTTTTGTTACATTCAGTCTGTAATGAAATCAAACACCTAAATTTCTTTTATTTTTATTTTTATTTTTCTGCTCATACAAACATAATAGGAACCCTTGTCCCCTTCCTCCTTCCATCCCTCCCTGAACATCCCTGTTCCCTCCCCTCTTTGCTCCTTCCTTTCCCCCCTCCCTTTCTCCCAGTGCCCCCTCCCCCCCGAAGCATCCTTTAATGAGTATATCAAACTTTCCTCTGGGTCCTCCTCTCTGATGAGGCGTAAGGACTCAGTGGCAATTCCTAGAACTCTTTCTTGTGTTCCCCTTAAGTATAGGAACACTATTGTGACCGTTAATCCCTTTCTTCTAAGGATCCTAGTGCCTTTAGTCCATGCTAGAATTTGAGGGGTCAATGATATGTTGGTAATTGTACAGATCATGCAGAGTCCTATTATAATTGCTTCGGCCCTAACTTGTGTGGAGTATCTTGCATATCATGATTCCTCCCATCCTTGTGCTCTTACAATCTCACCACCCCCTCTTCTGCAAATTTCCCTGAGCTTCAGGATGGGGAGAAATTAGGCAGGCCTGATACCAGGCAAACACCTAAATTTCTGCCATGTGACTTTCTTACTTCCAAAGAGAGTCAGAAGAATACATTTTTGTCCTTGTTTGGCATTGGACAACAGGATAATGGGAGTTGTGACTTTTGAAGATGCTTGGAATGTATCCCTGTGGTTAAACTTATCTTCCTGCATTTCACCTATACAGGAGAATCAACTGCTGAGGACTTCTGGCTGAAAGACAAGGAGGAACGGCACATCTGTGCCTCACTGTGCAGATGAGATTACAAGATATGAACAAAAATCATCTAAGTCCACAAGACTGGTCATTTATGCCATCACAGGAAAATAATTCTTATCAAATAGATGTGTTCTGCTCTTAGATTCAAAGCAAACACTTCAATTAGAAATGAGAAATGCAAAGTATTGGAGGACAGCTAAGTTACCATGCGCTTAGTATGCACCACTATCATTTCTAGAAGCATCCTATTGGAAAAGCAACAACTATTATCATTTCTAATAAGAACAGAACTAATCTTACAAAGATTTAATAGTTTATCCAAGGTACAGATGTGATGAGCCTGTTTGAATCTGAGTTACATGCTAATGCTACAGTCACTATCTATGAAAAAAAAAGAAGAGGGTGGTCCAGAGAAAACGAAGTTCAAAGGGAAACTATGTGACTATATTGAGGGTTTCATTGTCATTAAGGATATTTGAAGTAGGGGTTGGCATTGATGGGAAGAGTATTTTCCCAAAAGAACTCTTCTAGTAAAGTCCCTTTCTCCTTAGGGAAACACACACTTGCAAACAGCAGCCAAGTCTTAGAGAGTGGCCCCAATACATGGTAATATTAATCGTGAGCACTCTTTCTCCTGGTCTTTCTTTAGTCTCAAAGAATCAGAAACCTGTGTTTTCAGTGAAGAAACTGCATCGAGAAGGAACGTGTCAGTTCACTTGTCCTCTCACAGCAGGAAGCTACACTGCAGCAGGCCAGAGAAGAGACAAGGCAGTGATTGAAATTGATTGGTATTTACAGCTTTTAGGATGTAATGGATAAGAGATGTTAACTAGTGACCTTTGGTCCTTTCATTACATGAGTAAATGTATCCAGGGCAGAGAAAGTCTTATTATTTTTCATTATCTATCATTATCCTTGCTTGTCAAAATTAGTGGTTAGACTGGATTGTAAGTTAGTTGGAGGAAAGTATTATGTGTGTTCAGTTATCTTTCACATCATCATGTCCAGAACCCTCACCCCTCACCTGTAATTGTCATAAAGTTATTCTACTAGACCATTCATATTCAATTCCCAAGTTAGCCCTAAATCAGAGGAGCCAGTATAATCTGATAAAGCTACTTAGTACTTAAGTTAAAATTCATTATTGACCTTTGGTTATTTTGATTATTGATTGTATATGCCAGACCCTTATGAATGAAATGAATGAGATACTATCTAGTCTCTGTTCCCAAAGGGTGGACACGCTTCTGGGCAAGAAGCATTGTAGGCAGGTTGAGCCATGATACAGAATGTTAAATATTATCAATGTTAAATATTATCAATGATTATGATCAAGCAACAAAGGGAAAAGATGTAAAAAAGGTCATCTCTGCCAGGAGATTCAAGAAATGTTTTTAAAAACAATATCAGAGTGGGTCTTTAAGGTATGAAGAGTTATACCAAATATACAGGAAGGATTGTCTTAAACACAGAGAGCAATATTTTCAAAGGATAGTGGCATGAACAAGTGCGATATATTCAAGAACCTGTAAGCAGATGGCAGGGTCTGCACATCTGTGAGAGAATCAGAAAGAGATAAAGCCAGAAATGTGGGCTGTATCTCCAGTTTGGTAGATGTTATAATGACATTAACTTGATGTCTGGGAGGCAGGACTCTGATGAAGAGAGGGATTCTGTACCTGAAGATTGACCTTTGGACATGCCAGTCAGGGATTGCCTTGATGGCATAACTGATTTGGGAGGGTCCAACTTTAAAGTGGACTGTACCTTTTTCCCTATGTAGGTGTTCCAGGCTTGCATAAAGATGGAGAGAGTGGGCAAACATACATGCATTCATTGATTTCTTGCTCTCTACTCTTATGGATGTGATGTGACTAGCTGCTTCAAGCTTCTGCTGTTGTAGCTTCTCATGGACTACAGCCTGAAACTGTAAGCTGCAATAAAACCTGTCTCTCTTAAGCTGCTTAAATTGTGTTACAGGAGCACGTAATACAGTGAAAACAAGTGGTCTTTAATTGGTTAGGAAAAAAAACTAATTCTTTATTCTTATACTTGTAAGAAGGTGTGATCCATGCTTCTTGCTAGTGATGGAACAATCATATACACACAGTATTTACATTTTTTCCCACTCTTTCTTACTGATGGGATTGTTGCATGAAAAGATGGTTCACTTGGCTTAATGTCTGCCTATAGTTGTGAGTATTTTAATTCACCATCTCACTTCATTTCAGCTTTACTCTTTATTGAGGGTCATTTTCTCCAGTTTGGATATACATGTGAAGATATTTCTATACTTGACTTCTACCTGGGTTTTCAGATACATTCTCAGCATTTGGAAGCAGTAAGAGGAAAGTGTTGCTCTCATACCTCCTTACCAACCATAGTGCCAAGAGATCTGAGCAGTGGTATTATGTTATACAGACTGGGGATGGTCTTTTAAATATGCAAGGTCTCGTGGAATTCTACAGAGATAATTTGAGAGGGCATGAGAAGTTGAAATTTGACTGTAGACTCTGTAAGCATTTGCAAGTGGAAATGGCTGGTGGAGAGGTATTCAGGCAATGGACAAATAAAAGCACAATAATACAAATGGACATGGTAGAAATGATGTCAGTCAGAAATATACAAATATTCAAATACTGAAAGTTCTCTACAGTGGATTGTCTTGGCAACCCATCAAAAGTATAGGCTACTAAAGACTTTAATGTGATGGGCATGGTAATGGCATGTTATTAAGAGTTTGTAAACAGTAATTAAGAGGATTTTTCATTTTGACTATCTTTTCCATTCCAAAAATTTTGTTGTGTATGGTATGGATCTGTGAGTATTCTTAGCTTATATTACTATACATGTCAAAAGAGGTCAGCAAAGGTTAGTCTTCACAGAAAGTTGAATTTAGCCCAAGCTAAAGAGTATTAATATACATACCTCTGTGTGTGTGTGTGTGTGTGTGTGTGTGTGTGTGTGTGTGTGTGTGTGTGTGTATGCATGTCAAACTCAAACCAGTAGGTACTTATAATTGTTCAGTATTTTAGTAAGAATGTTAAAAAGTAATTTTAAATCTCATTTGTTTTTCAAGGGAGAAACAAACCTTACCAGACTTTGGGATTCTCCAAAAGTCTGGAGTTATTTTTTTTTCAAATGCCTTAGGTTTGGCAGGTCCCAAAGCCAATGTGTGCCAAGTCGTTTTTCCCTTAATTTTTAAACCCACATGCATTTCAAGAGAACTTTATGCATATGGTTTTTATTCATTTACACTTAACTCATCAAAAAATTTTAAGGACATTTGAAGTCCAACAAACCTTCAGAGTCTCTATTATTAAAATCCTGGAAATTATAATTAAATCCTAGATACTCAAGGGTAGCATTTATTCAGTAATCAGTACTCTTCATCTTGTACACATATCTAACCAAGTGACTGTTCCATGAATGAACAGCTGGAGTTTTATTTTTAGTCTTCGTTCTTAGTGTGAGAAACGGATGTTATCAATGCTATCAATATTGCATCTGTTCCCAAGTGGTGGTAGTGGCTTTATATTGGACCATCCAGACAATTCATACTCCTCCAATGACCAATGAAATATTTTTAATATAGACAAAGAACAGCTTCAGCTATTTTGTTGAAATGTGGGTGTTTTGAACCTTTGTTTACCATCTGAGTGGCAGGTGTGAGGTGGAATCGGCCTTCATGTTATGTTCTACACACCAAGGATAGAACTTGTGCTGCCAAACATCAATCAGTGTTGTACAATTGGGTTTCTGATATTTTCTTGGCTGTCATGCTGTGAGAATCCTTCCTCCATTGTGAATATTAAAGGAAATGGATTTTGCTAAATTTTTCCTAGTTTTGGTTAAAGGAGATGGTGAGCTTGGAGGTATAGATTTTGTTTTGGATTAAGGAAATGAAAGAACTGTCTGAGCTAGTAGTTTTCATCTAGAGCCATGTTTAAGTCTCCTTAATATTCAGAGTGTTCCTGAAAACATAGGATTCCTTGCAGCAAGTGTTCCTTGAGCATATGCTTTGTTTCCTATATTTTTTTCTTGGAAATACCTACTATTGTTCAGAAGGGGCTTATCTCATGGAGATGTCTGCTCTATGGAATTCCCTCTCCTTCTAGTGTAAGCCGATTGGTTCAGGTATTATCATCCAACAAGAATCACATGAATAAGATGATCTCTTGAAATGCTCAGCTGAGAGACTGTGATAGTTAAGCTTGGGTGTCAACTTGACACACCCCTAAGCTGGGCTGAGACCACCTCTGGAAAGGATCAACTGAGACCACTTGATATCTGCCCTAGATCCTATCAGAACCTCCAAAGCTCTCATAGGATCCTCTCAGTACTGCATCATATAAAAAGGAGCCACCAAAGAGAACAGCTGTGCTAGGAATTATTCTTCCTTCCAACCGCCCGGTTTCTTCGACCTTCTAGCTTTCGACTAGACTAAGACTCTAGGAGTTATCCAGCCTTCAGTCATCACCCACTTGACTACCAAACTGAGCAGCTAGCTATTGGCAGCCATCGTTGGAACTACCTCGGCTACTGGCAGCCTTCGCTGGACTATCTTGGCCATATCTGTAAGCCAACTCAATAAATTTATATATATATATGTTCATTCTGTGAATTCCATGACTCTAGAGAACCCTAACTAATACAGAGACATAGACTGGAAATGTTAGAGCTGAGAGTTACCAATGCAAATATTCACAGAGAAGATTGCAGTACAGCCACTAGTAAAGCCCTTTAAAGTTGCTCTAACTTAACTAAGAATATATTTTCTATTGCTAAACATCATATCACTGCCAACTTGCTATCTTAAAAGAATTCAAATTTATTATCTAAATATTGAGTTCATCAGGAGTCTTCACGAGTTGCTGGATTCTCTGCGTAATATTTCATGCAGCTAAAATCAACAGAACAGCTGGAGCTACCTCTTCCCAGAATCTTCGGGTCCTTTCACAAGATCGTGGAAGCCACTGTAAAATTCAGTTTCTTTAGAATTCTTCTGTTCCTCTCTACTTGTTGTTTTATCTCTAAGAGTTGCTTTCAGCTTCCCTTAGGTTTTAGCCATTTTGTTCTCTTGCAACAAGGAGAGTGATTTCCATTCCTGTGCTATGCCTTCTGTAAGACAGTCTTCTGTAATATGCATTATTATAGAACATCCATCCCTTCCATTTGTAGAAGCAGACCACACGACAAATAAAAATAAATTGTACAGGATATTTCCACACCACAGAATAAATTTTGTTGACCTTAGAATTTGACTTTCACATTGAGATCTGGTAATTCAACAGTTGTTTCGATTTATTAGAGTCTTTTACCTTTTTAAATATTCTCTCTCTCTCTCTCTCTCTTTCTCTCTCTCTCTCTCTGAGTGACTGGTGTGTATATGTGCATACATCCGAATGTATTCATTTATGTGTATGTGTGTATGTGTATATGTGTTCCTTTTTACCTCTAAGTTTTTATTTGGTTTGATTTTTCTCACAATCAAAATAATAATTGAGAAAGTACATATTACTATCTACATACTTTGCAAGATCTCAGAGAATACCTGAAATGAATGGCATAGTTGTTTTAAAATCAATATAATTTAAAACAAATCAATACTGTGGTAACTGATTTGTAAAGATGGTGCATTTTTTTATCTTCTCTTTTGACAAATTCTCCATATTGAACATATTTATGTGCTCATATGGGAGAAAGTGATATATGGTATAGCTTCAGTGTGACTTTCCTCAGTCATACAATATATCTTCTTGATCATTGTACTGTGGGCAGTCATGGTGTATCTTTTAGAATACAAAACTGTATTTGAAGCTCTTTATCCAATTACTATGCAACTGACTTGACAAGTTAATTGCCAGTCTCTATTTTCTCTCGTAATTATTGACTAATGCCATTGGCATCTCAGCATCCATAGCAACAGACATCTCTCTGTTGCATGTTTGCACATTGTTCCCCTGGTTGAGTTATATACTTATGAAGAGTCAATTGTATCTGCTTCCAAATCTGTTTATGCCATCTGTTCTTGTTACAGCAATTATGTACTTTAATCAAATATTACATAAAATGAGGAAGTATGAATATGAAAAGATTATGCTCGCAAAGCTAAGTTGAATACTTTGAAAAGGTTTAGTAAGTACAATTTTCTTTTTAAAAAAGAACTGAATTAGAATTGAGTGAAATTATTTTAAAAGATGGAGAAGTTATGAAGAAAGATCCACATAGCTTTACTTTTCTGTTCCAAGTTACCGTTTGGGGCTATGATATAAACTCTAACTCAAACAGCTTAAGGGGGAAAAAAGGTCTATTATTTGATTTACTGCTCCAGAGGAGATAGAGTTCATGTGGTGTGGTGAACACGTGTCAACAGACAGAGCAGGCATAATGACTGGAAGAGAAGGTACAGGGGTAGGAAAGAAAAAGGAGAGGGGAGAGAGAGAGATCTTGGATATCAAACCTTTAGATCTACTTCTATGGATAGACTTCCTCTTGTGAGGCTTCACCTTCTAAAGGTTCTATTTCATGCTAAATTTGCTACCAGATAGGGGCCAAGCATTCTGCCCTTTTTGCCTATAGGCCCATAGCTAACTCATGACACAAACTACTCTTAGTTAAAGTTTTAAAGTCCTTGTCTATTCAGTCTCAAATGCTGTTCAAAAGTCCAAGGTTCACGCTTTCTTCTAAGACTCAAGACAATATCCTAGTAGTGATCTCCTGTAAAATAAAAAAGAATATTATTATATATCCAACATGCAATGCATCAGAGTAAACATTCTTATTTTGAAAGAGAGGGGGAATGAAGGAATATCTAGAAAGTATTGAACCAAGGCATAACCAGAAGAACAATCACTAAATTCTGTAATTTCTACTCCATTATCTGAATCACTTGATTAAATTATCTCAGTTACAAAGAGTTTAGGTAGTTTTCCCCTCTAGCTTTCTTGTTCATAGCATCTCTGTCTCTGTCTCTGTCTCTCTGTCTCTGTCTGTCTTTTTTTCCTGACTCTTTCTTGTACTGGTTCCATATGCAGCCCTTCTTGGCAGAAATCTAGCATCTCTGACACCATTAATTCTTATCAGGAGCCAAGGTTTCAACATAACAGCCTCCCAGTTTCAAACCTGCCACACACTGTCTGGTCTTAGCATCTCTTTGAGTCTCTGATAAAGAAACAATGATCCCCCTCAGTAGGTATCTTTCAAGTCTTCAATACCAGTATCATAAGAAAAGTATAGCCAAGTTCTATGACAACCTTGGGATGTATATTGCCCTTCTTGGACCACAGCTGTTGTGGCCTCTGAATCCTGACACTGGAGAGGTTGTCTCCTAGGCAACTGGTTTAGAGAAGCAGAAAATTTCCTCTATGAGTTTAGGATTTGTCCTTTCAGATGAATTTTCATTCTTATGAGTTTGAGCCTCTGATGGGTGGGTTCTTGTCTACAAGGAACAGAAGCAGACATTGACTTTTTTGTTAGTAGTGACTATAATGTAGACGGCAAAGCCATGTCATAAGCAGATCCTGGATCCAAAAAGCCAGAGCAAAGACATGACTTTAGGCAAAGTCCTGTCTGCCTTGTTTCTCCAGATAAAGGTTATTTATACTTTGATTGACCTTCCTGTAGAGTACATTCCATGCTGCCAGAAATTCATAGCCTCCTCTTCCTGTGTCATTATAATATATGATACAGCATTATTATTTAGATATCTCATTAAGTAAACATAATTGTGTCAGGCAGCTGTTACTGTACTCCATCTGAGTCAGCAGCCAGCTGATCTCAGCTTTTCTGCATATGTCTTGTCTCTTTCTTATTATTGCTTCATCTGAATGGAGCAATGCTATGTGGGTCATAGCACTGTTAATGGTGCTACTCTCTTCTATAGCAAGAGCCTTTTTACATGTAGTCTGCATTCTCCTGTTTAAGTTTGGCCACACTCACCAAACTTTAGTCTTTATTTCTTTCTGCTTGAATTGTTGATCTTTTTCCTTGTAGATCTAAATAAACATACTGACAAATATCCATGCCACAGATTCAATGATATGCTCTCTTGAACCACTACCAACGATTACATTTTAATACACTTGCACACCGATTTTTAGGACATGTACAAAATACTTTGTCAAGAATTCACTCAAATTACTCCTAGTCCATTTCCCAATATTATCTATGTTCCCCTCTGGAAATATGTGAGCCAGTCTTCTGTTGTCTACATTTCCCTCAGCACTACTAGCATTATTCTCTTCTAAAGTTCCTGCTATAATTCCCACATTAAATTCTGTTTGAAATTAGTTTTGTAAGCCTAAAATTCTAGAGTCTTCTGCATTTGTGTCGTAAAACAGTTCCAATGGCTTAAAAGCCACTTTCTTAGCATTGCAGCAACAATTGAGTCTGTCTTTCGGAGGCCAAATTCTCTTAGTCTCATAGCAACACATCATTTGTCTGGCACCACATTGTACTGAAGTTACTCTTCTGTTTCTGCAATAAATACTTTGACACATCACTTCAAGAAGAAGTGGTTTATCATTTGGGTTATGATTCTAGAAGGAAAAGAGTTCATGTTATGGCAGGAAACAAAGGTCAACATGCAGAGAAGGCATGATGACAGGAGCAGAAGACCTGGTTGGATCTTGCAAACATTCTCAGGAATCAGAGAGAGAAAGATTGAGTGTATGCCATGGGACTGGATTATCAAAACTCAGGTCCCATCCTCAGTGCTTCCTCCAGTAAGGTTAAAACTGTTTCAACAATATTGAGAAGAAGTATTTTAATACGTGAGCTTGTGAGGGATCTTTCACTTTCAAATCATATCTTCCAAGAATCTGCAAGTTTAATTGTTAAATGAATTGAAAGAAAATTTAAACATATAATGGTTCAATAAGAAACTCAGTATATATGTTAGGGTACAACTTAGTGGTAGGGCACTTTCCTACCATGTGTAAGATGCTAAATTCAGTTACCAGCATTCCAAAACAAAACAAAATAAAGAGAAATTATTTTTAGAAAGGCAGAGTAATATTTATAATAACATATTCAATGTAACTAAGGAAATTTTGAATCTAAATCAGGATGCTAATCAAAAAACACACAATATGTGTGTATATCCATTTATATCTAGTTTATACATATATTTATGTTATATAAAATAATTAAAAATACATATATTATGCTTACGATTATTTTCATTTTTGTTAACTTTCAGTTATCTCGTGTGGTCCTGGATGAATGGGAAGAGATGATTTCTACCTTAATAATGTTGTTCCTTTGCCCCTATCTTGACTCACCTTCTCCCCTACATTTTATGATTGTGTTATTTTCTGAGTCCCCTCTTTTTATCACTAGATAAGCAAGTCACTCTTAAACTACAGGGTGTAACTTTCATTTCCCTATGACACCCTGTGGTCTACCATTAATATGCATATTTGTCATTTTCCCTCTATAATCATTACTCTCTTTTCTTGTGATTAGAAAAGCATGCAACCAACTTTTACTGAATCAAGAATCAGAAATCCAGAGATATAAATGTTTTAATGAACAACCATCACACAATCAGTTAATAATGCACAATGGTAAAAGGAAAGTTGGAAGGAAAAAGAGTCTTCGTGAGTCATGCAACATATGATTTTCATGGTCTTTAATGCACTATGTAAATTCCAGCTTGAACATTTCTCTGTTGCTTATTAGAGCCATGGCAGGCTGTGGTAAACCTTCATGAACCACTCCACAAAGCAAACATATAAACAAAACTACCATTGTGACTCTCAATTGTAAGTTACCATGATTTGTTCCATAGGAGCTGAATGGTCTTGACCACCACAGACTAGATTTGAAAATAGAGCCTGAAGCAAGAGCCCAAACTAGTAAATATCCTGGATTTGGAACTGTGAAGAGAACTCTACCAAATAGATAGGGTTGCTTGCCTTAAATGGCAAGATAGTTAGTTACAAATGCTAACTTAACAATTGAAGGCGGAGTCTTTTAGGCACATCAGTGAAGGGTTTTTTAGTTAAGGCAAGTCCTGTATAAGCACGTAGTGGATTTAATCTAATTGATGTTGGGATGCCCAGCCTATAATGTGTGGGGACTATTACTTAAGAAGGTGGATAAGATGGAGAGCTGATTTAGTAGTATGGCAGACTAGTGAGTGAGAAAGTGTGCCTTTCTCGGCTTTTCCCAAGGTGTGACCAGTTCCTTCAGCTCCTGATATTGGTACAAACACTCTTGCCTTGTTGATGAACTGGAATGTAACTGTAAAATGTTTCGGTTCTGTGTTCAGTAAACAATTGCAAGATGAAACTAACTCAGATGGTGATATGTAACACAACTAGTACCTCTTCCTTAAGACTAATTGAACATGAGCTCACATGGAGGTAGGAGCCAATAAGCATTTTATTTGTGATACTGGATTAATGCTATTGTCAACTCAGCAGGATCTGGAATCACCCAGAAAACAAACAAGACAGGCAAACTTACGAGGTATTATTTAGCCCTGGACATGCTTGTGAAGGATTGTGTTGACTAGGTTAACTGAGGTAGGAAGATACACCCTAAATAGTGCTTAGCTTTCGTCTTGCATAAAGTAGGAGGAAGCTAGCCATACACCAGCATTCATCACGCTCTGCTTCCTGAAGGTGCTTATAAAGTGATCAGCTGCTTCTGCTCCTACCATGGAACCAAAATAATCCTTCCTTTCTTAAGTTGCTTTAGTCAGAGTATTTTATCACAGTTAAAGAAAGTAGCTAAGACATGAATGTTTTCCTCCTTTCCCAAACTACCTGATTATGAAATGATTAAGACGATTTTTGTGCCTTCTCTTTTCTTTGCATATTTTCAAAACAACCCCCCCTCACCTAGGATAAACCAGAAGTTGCTTTGTTTATGACTCTTAAATAACCTTCTGTATAGTAATACTGTAAAAAAAGATCATGTTCCTGGAGAACCTAGTGGCTACTTAGAGAAACTTGGTTGGCCAGAGTTAGTACTTTGTTAGAGTAATTTTTTATATAATGTTTCTCACAGATGAAGTTTACTAGAATTGATGAATTATAGCTTAAAGAAATTAGTTTTCTAAATTAAGAATAGAAGTCTTTTCTTATTGAAGAGACATAACTCATATCCATGTGTTAGTAGAGGCCACTTCCAGAGAAAACCACCCATGCAGATTCCTTCTCTTTCCTTTATCTCTTATCACTATTATTGGTAATGCAGGTGATCAGGTTGTCTTATTCTACATATAAATAGTCATGGATCACTACCAGTCAATTCAATACTTATCTTCAATGAATATGAAAGTTAATTTGGCAAAGTGATGACTTCCCTGAACCTCTCATTGGAAGAAGTCATTTTATTCCTAGACCTAGCAGGAGCCATGGAGCAGGGAGTAAGCTGGTAAGAGAATGCAGACAGCTCTGTGAGTGAGTGGACTGGAAGGGAGGAACTAAAAGCTCAGGTCTCCTATGAAGAAAATCTTTTACTTATTGAGAACTGCCACTATGGACCCTGCTTCTGACTCTTTGATCTTCTTGGCAACATTTAGTCTTTAGTTGCATGCATGCCAAACTTGAAACTTGTTGTTAGTGTAGGAAATTGAGGGTCAGCTTTTATTGCATTATTAGTTTCCAAGAAAGAAATCCTTGTTTGGAAACTAAAGAATAGTTCTTTGACCAGAATCTTTCTTAAGTGTGTCTGGAAGACACTCTGCCTTATTGGTTCATAACATAATGTATTCCATCTATTGTCTACTCCTGCCTCTTATGCATACATACACAAACTTAGCTACCCCCAAAGCAACTGCAAAATTCCCTCTTACCCCCTCTCTCTTTATCCTCCATCCCTTCCTCCCTCCCTCTGTCTCTTCCTTTTCTCTCTTCTGTTGTAATTATTGAGTAGAAACCAAGTCTTAGGCAATTTATATATGCTAGGCAATAAGTAATCTCTGACTTACCACTGAGTTATATTCCCAATCTTTGTCTGTCTCATCTCCTTCTCACCCATATAAATGCAGATTTCAGGTCATCATGAAAATATTCATGTGAAGAAGAGCACCAACATTTCAATCTCTGCCCTGCTCCAGCAGTGGTGGATGTGAGATCTATTGTTCTTGGAGGGGAATTGGGGGAGTTCTCTAATAGCCAAACACAATAGTCACATGTCTAGCATGTATTCCTAGGGTGTCAGGATAGCACAGTCAGTACAGAGCCCAGAGTGTGGTAGTTGGGCGTATGCTTGGTTGCAGGCCAAGTATTGTCCTATGAAATCTGGAGTAAACGCAACCTAATCTACTGACCTCAAAGATCATCTACTTTCTTGATTTTTCTTTGATCTTTTTCCTTTAGGATGCAGGAGTAGAAATCATCCTTTTCCTCCTGATTCAACTGAGCATTACAGCAGAGCAGATGGTGCTAGTCAGTGAGGCAACAGCAGAACACAGAGTACGACTTGTTTTCAAAAACAAATGGCTCTTCTTGGAAGGTACAGTCTCGCAGATCAAATTCAAGGAAATTTTCTTTAAGCAATCAACAAGCTAGTCATTTCTCTATTCTATACAACAAAGAAGTTAAAGTTCCTGTTCTTTTCTCCTGAGATTGAAGCTAGTATACTGCACAGGAGGAAGGAAATTATGTAAGAAAACAATCAATCCCAGTTTATCAATATCACCATGGCTATTTTCACATCTCCCAAACCTTTTCTTGCAGTATTTTCTCCATCACATTCATTTGTTTGTTGAAACCAATGAAGTTCAGTGATTTGGAAAGGTCAAGATGCAAAAAGCAGTATATTTTATTTATATTATTTTATATATTATTATATTATAGTATATTATTTTATAAGTCCTATAACACTATATGCATCTATGCTTTGTCCATGCCCTATGCTCTGTCTGGAGACCCTTGAATGAATGAGAGCATATGAAACTCTGCCCACGTGGGATGTTTGGCTTACCAGATGGAGACAGGCAAACCAAGGGTCAATGGTAATAAATTAAAATACAGGGCACAAACAGCAGAGATGTAAGAACAAAGATTATAACCTGGAAGTGTAGAGGGAAATACACTCAAGAAAAGAAAAGGTTCTTCAGTCACGACATTAAGTTGAGGTCATAAGCACCAGCAACTGAGATAGGACAGCAGAAGCTGGGAAGGAAAGAGAGGAGGAGGAAAAATAATTCAGGCAGGGAAGAGCAAATATATAAAGAAAGACCAGGAGCTAGGTGAAATGAAAATAATTTATCTGGATATCTGTACATGCATTAGAGATTTGTGGTAGTTATAGATCTACAGGTGGAAACTAAAAAACTGGAAGTCTAATACAGTAAGAGGCTTAGATGGTAACTCAAAGGTAATGAACATGAAAGGTATTCCAGCATGTAAAACAATGGAAACTGACTAAGGTAGTTTAGAATCGGAGGCAACAGGTCCATCTAGAACCCACTTGTACTCTGAGTATTATGTGAGTTTGATTTGGATTTAGTTAGTAGATAGGTGATAAAAATAACTATCCACCATCAATTTGTGGAGAGCTGAATTACACGTGTTGTTACAAAAGAGAAGGAATTGACGCTTTTGCTTTAGAGACTGAGCATTAGGGTGATGGCCTCACTCTCCTCTACCCATTCAGTCCCTGTAGAGTGTCTTGATAGCCCTCTTTTGTTTTCTTCTGTCCATCAGAGACCTGATGGCAATTCTCATTTGATAATACCATGAGAGGCATCCAGGATACCATTACAATAAACTTTAAATTGCTTGGGGATTCTATTTGAGGGCAGAAAATGGAGCAGAATTAACTTCTTAGAACAGACTGGGAAAATTTTAGCTCCTTGTGAAAATACTAGATTCTATTTGCACGGAACCTTGACCACCTGTCTAAACACAGGAAACTGTAGACCCATTCTGAATCCCAGTCCTTGAGTACAGGTGAAATGCTTTTCTGAATATCAAAGTTAAGGAAGATACTTGAACTTATCTTGTTCTATCCATTCAGGCAAACAAAAAGAACACTGGAGATGTTATGTTATGTCGATCAAGAGTCCCTGAATGAATTGCCATTGCCACTCAGTTTTGAAAATTCTAGACCCTTAGCTATTCATTATATCTATAAGGTAGTATCTATTCTATTCAATGTGTTGTACTTTCTTTTTAAAAGATTGTTTGCCTAGTTGCCTTGCACAAGGAAAAACCTGAGTCTTAGGTATAAAACTGACTTCATTGGGGGAATGACAATACAAAATGACACTGGTCTCCAACCAAATTCACACACCTCCAAGTCCCTTGTCCTTTATATTGCATTGATTTGCTCTCATTGGCTTCATAGTCAAAGAAACGTCTCAAAGAAGGCATTTTCAGATTATAGCCCATTCAGGGATCAGGGTCTATTTGATGTCAAACAGACAGCATCCATTTTCTCTGGGCCTTCTATATGAAAAGCTAACAGAATCATTATCATCAATAACAAAATAATAGTTTTTGTTACTAATGACCAGAATTTTTAAGGTAGATATAAAATACCAAACATCACCCAGAATTTCTTGACCTTTATCATCTTCAGGAGCCTGAATTTAAATTGCCATTCCTCTTTTACATGTTTTGTGAATACAATGCAATGTATCTTAATCTTACTAGAGGTTTTTTTTTTCTCTCATTGTATTTATTGGCAAACTTCATTTTCTTAAGAGGAAAGATTATTTTAAGCAGGCTTTTCTTTTTAGTCTACATGAGCCAGTCTACCACAGTTACCAATTTAAGAATGAATTGAGTAATCCTTAAACACTTAAGCAGTGTTGTTTGCCTGGCCAACCCCCTTGAGTCTCAGAGAGAGAGAGAGAGAGAGAGAGAGAGAGAGAGAGAGAGCCATTTGGCAAGGCTAGGTTCTATGACGTACTAAGAGTTTTCTCTCAATGGTCATTACATTAGGGGGGAAAATCACAGCTCTGGATCAACAGCTGTTCTTCTAAATAAAACAATGTAGTTTATTCTTTTCCATTTAGTATGCCAAAGTCCTATGCTGTGTGAGACCAAGATGTGCACTTGGCACTCTATGGAAAGTGTTTAATCCTTGAAAACACATGCAAAGTGCAGTCATTTGTTCGCATGCTCATTTGTGTGCGTCCATCTGTTCTCCCAGCTCATTTATCCGTGTATCCATACATCCGCTGGCTGCTTCCTCAGGGACCTTTGTTGTGATTATGTATATCATAAAATTTGCCATTTGAACCATTCTTAGTTTACAATTTATTATGCTCACTATTCATGCTAGTGCATGGATGTCATTAGCATTTGTTTCCAATCTTTTTCCCATCACCCCAAACACAAAGTCTATTGTCATTGTTTTTGCTTGTTTTTTATTCTTTTTGTTTAGCTTATGGGCTACTATGGCCAAACCACTAAGAATGGCTGTGGTAGGATGCAAGCCTTCAGTCTGTATGATCTGACAGGAAGGAACAGACTCACTGTCATAACACAACACCTTGGGCTTCAGCCAATATTCTGCAACCAACAGGAAAAAGTACAAATTCTCAAGTATGACTTGGTCTTTATGATTTTGCCTCAACTGTCTCCCTAATTCCAGCTCCTGCAGTGTTTTCCTCTATGTACCTATTTATGAGATAAGTGACAGATAATAGAATAATCATCAACAGCAAAATAATAGTAAAGCCACCCTCACTATGCCAGGTTACTGTTCTTAATCTCTCGATGTCTAGCTTCTGATTTTCTAGGCAACTCTAGTTCCTAGGGAAACTGGTTCTAGCCATGTGTTCTCAAATAAGCTGAAAATCTGACTCAAAATTCAGTTATCAAGTGTACTATTATAACTCTCACACATAAAAACATACAATAAATAAATGTTTAAAAAAAAACTAAAAGCATGACAGGGAATGCAAGGGAATCTACCCAGTGCTGATCTTTTTTTTTTATTTTATTTTTTATTTTTTATTTTTTTTCCCAGTGCTGATCTTTGCCAGATGATTTCTATTTCAAGGTGTTACTCTGCCCTCACTTATGCTTATTTAATTATCACAACAGCATCACAAAATGGAAAGTCAAGATAGTTTCCATGTCTCAGATAAGGAATCTGAGGTACAGACAGAATACTAGTTGGTAGTGAGGCTTTCTGCAAACTCAGTCAATCCATCTCCAGCAACTTTAATTATACCTGAAGAATATGCTGTAAGTATACATAGGCTTGAGGTATTGGAGCAGGTGAAATGTATGAACAGACTGACGATCAGTGCCTCTCATTGCAGTTTACTATCACCTTCACTACCAAGACTTGATGCGATCTCCCAAATTCTATTCTGTAGCATTTCTGCCTCTCCATCTGTGCTTGTCAGAGTGAACCAGTCTGTTCATCTGCTGCACAGACATTCTGCAGCGGCTGTCATACAAGAGCTATACATTGATTACCTTACCATGTCACTCCAGTCTTCTGAGACTGGTCCCAGTTCCTTCAATGTCCTTTCATGCCAATTCTAGAGATCCAGTTCACACTCCAGACATACTGAGATGTGTGATACCTTTGAGCATGCATGTCCTCCCCTCTGAATTTTCTTCTAACCTTCCTCAGTGGGCCTTTTTTTCCAAGGATAGATCAAGTCTCTTCCTACCTTAGTCATTGTGTTTGACACTCCCTATATCACATGAACATGAGTTTAGAAAGAAGAGACTTATAAATGAAATCAGCATCCAAGTTTTTGCTCTTCAGTCCTCACCTCTACATTCCCTCTTTTATGTCAAATGAATTTTGCCTTATAGGCAAAATTGTCCCTCATAGGGACCACTATGAGGGTCCCTTATAGGGACCCTCATAGTGGCTTGGCTATAGTAACCCACAAGCTACACAAAAAGAGTAAAAAACATTGTCTCTCATAGGAACAAAATGAATTTCAGTAACTTCAGGATCACATTCCTTATCATTGATTCAAATTGGGTACGCTTTCAACCTTGGAAACCCAAAGGAGTAAATAAGCCCATTGGCCTAATCTTAAGTTACAAAACCAAATCATATCAAAATTTTAGTTTTTCTGTAAATTGATAGGATGGGAAGGAGCTTGCACTGATTTTCAGATGTGAATGCTGAAAGGATACACATATATTTGGGTGGAGCAGGGAGGGAGGAAGGGAGAGAGAGAAAGAGAGAAATATTTTTTAATTTTCTGTGTCAGTTATGCTCAGTAATTGACTGCATGAGTGAATGTAAGTATACACATGCATTGATGGATAAATATGTGTACAGAACAGAAAACAAAGTGGGGACAGGAAATAGCTTTATTTTTCAGTAGAAGGAAAGGTACTAAATCAATCAGCCTGTCATCCTCTGGCGTAAACAATGGTCTTAGGCCTTCATAAATGAAACATATTATTTATCTTTGGGCTGACAATCATTTGAAGGTTGTTGTTCTTTTTTCAAATATAGTTCATTGTATGAGATAATCTTCTCCATGAGTCACAGAGACCTGATGTTATTATGGCTAAATAAAAATAAAACAAATAATTTAATGGTAACTTTGGGAAAAGGTTTTGTCTTCAGTTTCCACTTTTTTCCACTCTGTCGTTCCACATCTGCCAAGTTTCTGTGAAAAGTTCCTTCTTGATTCATGCATTCTAGATGGCCTTAACAACATTCTATCTCTGCATCATCTTGTGTTCATTCATTTAACTGTATATATATATATATATATATATATATGGCTCATTTTATTTATTTATTTGAATGGTCAGTGCCAAGATATCCAATTACATATCATCACATCATTTCCAGGTCTTTCTGTGTAGATGTTAATAAAAACAGATTAGCATTTGTTTTTTATTAAATTTTTATTCTTTTTTATTTTTCTATTTTTACAAGCACAGTGAGTGATCATCTCTGACCCTCCTCCATTCCCCTCATTGCCTCTCCCCTACTCCTCCAACTATATACCCTGCTTCACCAATCCATTCCACCACTCCCTCCCACCTTCCTGTCTGCCTCCTTCAGTGGGCCCCAGGTTTCCCTTTGGATGGTCTGCTCTTTCTATACATGAATATTTTGGAGTATGATATCATTCTAATCACCAAAAAATCATATATATTTGCCTTCAGAAAATATATTTTGTAGTAGATAATACAAATAATAAAGTAGGCAATATCACCTGATTTTACACGGGATTCGTTTTGGTATCATGAGATCACATAGATGTCCAAATACTCCAGTCTAGTGGGCTTGGGAAGATATATTGGAGAAAATTATACCTAATTCAATATCTTCCTTTTAAAAAGAGAGTATAAAGAAGTGATGATAAACTTGGTCTCAACACATACTGACTGCCTTTGAGGATGAGGGATTCAAAACATAAAGCAAGCTGAGACTATCAAGGACCAAAGTAAAGATTAAACAAGGGTAGCACAGATTTGAAGAACCTGGTAAACTTCCTTGGAGTGTTTCCTAAGCATGAGGGTAGCAATCATTCAATTTCATGAGGTGTCATGAAAGATTCTGAGGAATGGGGTGAAGGATCTATTAATGTTTAAAAATCTTAACAAATTTTTTAAAGAGAGAACAATATCTTAAAATGTTTATCAATAGACTCATTATGAGATGACAGAGACTAGATAGATGATAAACATAAACAAATGGTTTCTCATTTCTTTCTCTGATGATATTGGCTAAAAGTGATGATGACAATTTGATCAAAAACAAGAATGGTCAAAATTTTAGCAGTTACAGAGGTCCCACCAACCCCCAAACAGCATAGAATATTGCCAGTGCTCTCGCCTGCCCACCAGAAACTGACAATAAGGCTCTACTTAGACAATTTAAGACAATTTACAGTTGAGTCACAAGTCAAGAATGAATTACACTGGAAAGAACCAGAAAGCTTACTCCTTACAGACCAGCTATCATATTTATGGTGGGAAATGTGAAAACTGCTGTAAGAGGAAGAACAGAGAGCTTCAACATGATGTCATCTGACGAAAAACATATCTTGGTGCAATTGTGACGGGGATGTTTGGGAACAACTTTTGCTCTCTGATTGGATTTAAGGCCTGCTCAGGAAGCAGATGGTTTCTGTAAGAGTGATGAGAATCCTTGGAGGGGCAGGCCCAGGCTCTAGAAGAGAACCCATGACTGTGATCTCACCAGGCAAATATGGCAACATATAACAACATATCACCTTCCTAATACTTACATATAAATCAGTAAGAGCAACACAGCTCTCCCCTTGCAGCCAAGAAGACTTCTTTCAATGGCAGCTCTTTGTCTGGTTTATCAGAAATTTCAAATCAGATTTCAAATCACTACCAATCCAAGGGCAGAAAGCAAGCTCTAAGGAGCTTCAACCATACATAGGATGTCTAAAGCTTCCCAACCCCCATGTGCTCCACACCATGGAGTAGGGGACAGAAAGAATGTGAGAACTAGACCAGAAGAAGAGCAACAGTCATAGTAACCCCTAGTTATTAAAAACTGAGATAGCTATAAAATCCACCTGCTCATGACCTGTGCAACACTAGACCGAACAACACAGCATAATTCAACTCACTCTGCCCTTCACAGTGATCGCTGGTGGTCAGAGGAAGTGGACTCCCAGGCATCAGTGACACCTCCACTGAAATATTGCCTGCACTGCAGTGGATACCCAGGCACAGCTAAGAACAAATATTCCCTACTGTATTCAGTGGTACATATAAACAAGTAGGGACACTACAGTAGAAAGAAAACATAGGGGAAAGAAGTCTCCTGGGGAGGTGGGGAATGATCAGGTGGGGGTAATGGAGAAAGGGCAGAATGACAATAAAAGTTCTTCTAAAATAATAAACAATTTCAATTTTGAAATCTTAAAAGTTTGTCAATATCGTTACTAATTAGCAGACTTTGAACACTGACCCTTTAAATGTTTCATCAAATTTCTCTAGTTAAAAAAAGAAAAAAAGATGTTAAGTTCGTATGAGCAGAAATAAAAAAATAATAATATCTACCCACTTATAGGTAAATGCAAAAAAAGAAAAAAAGAAAGAAAACAATCATACACCTATTAATAAGCACCGCTGTTTCAGTAATCATACATATTTCAACTTATTAATTGCATATACAATATATTTTGGCATCTATTTCAAAGACATGATGATAGCTATTAACCAGTGTTTGAACAATTCAGAATTAAGAGACAAGGTAGCTGTTCCTCAGAAAGTCATCTACTTAGGGTTCACAAAGTTGGTTTCTTGGTGATATGATACTTTGGAGAAGAGATGAGTATAATTCCTAAAAATCTGAACTTTGTGAAAAACTAATCCAGTCTAGTCTATTAAATTTTAGTTATGTATCCTGCCTTATCATGTAGACTGCAAAACCAGAACTGCAAACTGAAGAGATTTCTAGCTCTCAAACTTATCTTGAACCATTTCTGTGCGTTTCAAAGACTTCATTTAATCCCCAAAGAAAGTGGAAATCAGACACAAAACCAAATTTGCCTGAGTTTGTTAAAGCAGAAAGTCTCAAAGAGATTGCATGTATGCACTAGTTTCTCATTCTCAGAGGACCATCTTTAAACCGATAAACACAATGTCTCTATTATAGAAGAATCAACAGGGTTGTGACAGATTAATTGAACTCATATCTAAACACCCAAGTCTTTGAAATTTATTAGAGCTAAGAAGAGTAAGCATGCCTAAGAATGCTTAATTATATTTTCATTCTTTTTCATTCCAGTGTGGTTTATTGTAATCATTTATAACTTGCTTTATGCTGTTTCCTAGTAGAGTTATTCAAACTCCAGATCCTTGAAGACAAGGAATTTAATCTTAATCCTGTCTTGATGTATTCTGTGGCTCATGATGGAACTTGGATGAATGGCATTCAATTTAGACATTGAATCTTATCTAAAGGCTTGTAAATCCAGCATGGTTCACAGACTATATAATTAATGCATGCATTCATCTATTCAAGGAATATTTATTCAGTTCCTGTTACATATCAGATTAGTCTAGCCTTTGTCTGGTTTATCAGAAATTTCAAATCAGTGTGTCCCAATGAATGAAAAATCCCCAGGAAAGGATAAATGAGAAGAACTAGAACGATATATTACTCCAAGGAAGAAAAAGTCAGTAACAACTTACTGTTAGTGTAAGGCTGTCATACTTTGTCCCTTTTTACTCATTTTTCCCAAAGTTTTCCAGAATATACCTTTTATTAACTATTGTAATGAGAGGAATGCAATTTATTACAATACATTTTTTCTAGTTTCACTACGAAAGAATTTCACACCAACTTTACAAAATGATCAGTTTTCCTTCTGTACCTTCCTCAGATGTCTTCCATCTTGGTAAAAATACCTCAAAGAAATATTCATATTTTAATTATTTTTATTCTTGCTTCTCACTTTTTCTGAGAAAGGATAACTTTCGCTTTTTTAAAAAAGGAAACTTTTTTTGATACCCATCCCTGTTACTGTAAACTAGATCAAGAACCTAAAAAAAGGAAAGGAAATAGATTACTAGGGAAGACAGCCAATAAACCTATAAGTGAGAAGACAGCCAATAAACCTTTAGGTAGGAAGACAGTACATCAAACTACTCTGTAGGAAGCTGCTATAGAATGGGAACTTATAGTGGAAACCTTTGGGTCTAAAGCTGGATGAGTGAAGTAAAATGCACATACCAGTAGGGTAGCCTGAAGAGAGGTAACTTGCTACATTCCGGAGGAGGCCTGAACCCATACAGGAGTAGAGAAGCCAGAGTGAATCCTAAAGCCCATAGAAACATACAGGTGGAAGAGTGGGACAGGTGGTGAGGGAAGGAAAGAAATGGGAGGGAGAAAAGCTGGGATGAATAGTAAATATTCTTGTAAAAGTAAAAAAAAAATAATAAAAAAGGAAAATAAACTTTTTTTTAAGTGAGAAGGGCAAAGCAATGTAGTGACAATAGATCTTATCTTATTTGTAATGTCTCACAGTCCAATTTCCTTGTTGATAAATGTAGGGATAATTATACCTCTGTGGTGGCTTGCAAAAAAGACAATATGAAGTTAAAATATTGTTAAAACCAAACAAAACTCTTGCCACATAGTAGCTTTGACTCAAAAAATATTTCCAGTCCCATTTACCTCCCATGTTGATACTGGAAACTAAGACCCAGAGAAATGAAGATGCTTGACCAAGGTCAATGACAGAGGCTGAACTTGAGATTCTGACATCAGGTCAGTGGTCTCTTCTTGTGTTAGCTGAGGAAATCTAATGTTAGACCATCACAAATGGTATTTTCATTTCTTTGTACCTCAGAGAACATATTTGGCAGTTAAACAGTACCAGAAAATTGAAATACTTATTCCTTGACACACGATGGCAATTATTTTGTGGCATTGATCTACAACTGAATAGCTTTTCAGGTGGCAATGCTATTGCTTCCTTTCTGTCTGACCTTCCAAGGAAGAAGCTAGTCCACAAGTCATAGGGATGAGTAACAGGTGCTCACTCGGTTTGCTTTAAGTTAACTCACCTTGGAGAACAGAGGAATTGGAGGTGACACAGCTCATGACTTCTTAATTCTTGGCTCTGTTAATCTTCTCTACCTAAACTCCTTTTTGAGTAAGGCTTAAAAGTTGAGTAATAGTACTATGCTAAAACATGGATAAGGATGAAACATAGTTAATTTAATAAATGAATTTAAGTTAAATTAAGCTGAATTACTGGCTGATTACAGATTAAATTATCATCAAGGAGCACAGTAAATTCAAATTAACACTGACACTGTCTTTTGGGACAACCAGTAATTCTTTCAAAGTGCAAACATTTAACTGTTAAGATGCTCAAGTTTTCTAGTGAAACGGGAATGAGTTAATGAACATTTAGAGCTAAAAGATTTTAAGAGTTTTTTGTTGATTTGTATATTTGTTTTAAATCTGGTCTATGGTTTTAACGTGAAGTACCCCCTCATGGGTTCATGCATTAATTAGATAACTTGGTCACTAGCTGGTGACACTGATGAAAGGTGTGGAACTTTTAGGAAGTGGAAACTCACTGGAGGAAGTGAGTCATTGGAGGCTTCAGATCTTGTAGCTTAGCCACCCTTCTTGTCTAGTCTTGACTTCCTGACTGTACTTGCAATATGGCTGATGCTTTGAGCTCTTGCCTTTATGCCTTCCAGGCCTCCATGGACTGCATCCTCAAATTACAAGCCAAAATGAATAGTTCCTCCCAAAATAGCTTCTTCTTAAGGATTGGGTTATAACATCAAGAAAAACAATAAATATGTGGAATTTCTGTACTATATGAGAGATGTGTGTGTGTGTGTGTGTGTGTATGTGTGTGTGTGTGTGTGTGTATATGTGTACAAGAGGCACTTGAGTGTGGAGTGGCATTCAAGCGGTACTTGAATGGGTGCCAAGAGTAACATAGAGAATTGTCCTGGATTAGTCTCCATCTTTGTTGCTTTGCTCTGGGGTTTCCTAGTCTCTACCTTCCAGGGTCAGAAAATTTTTATTTTGTATTCATATAAGTATACACAAATTATATACATATATATATATATATGTATATATTCAATACATTAATATTGCAGACCACCACCATATCTTCCTGGCATTTTTTTTCCATGGAACTGGGAATCCAACCTCAAGTCCATTTGTTTGTGAGGCATAGATTCTAAACTCTGCGCCATCTCCTGGCCTTATGGGAAAATTATTGAGAAGAGAAACTTAAGAACAATCTGATGGTGATGGTGGTCCAAGGTCAGTGGAATGAGCTAGATTTGATTTTGAGCCCTGAAACTAGTTCTTGGCTCTAGTCTAGGGCATAGATTTTCCTGATGAATCAACAATTAGAAACATCCCAAATGACATTTCTACTTTATGTCTCAGAGTTCATAATTTCTAGGCATAAATATTATGTGAAATGAATCAAGCACTTTTCTTTGACATTCATTCTTCAACAAACATGTAATATGTCTCAACCAGGAGATACAAAGTTAACTGGCAAATTAGACACTTTCATACTGAGGAACCAAAAGGATTTCTTAGTCTGTATTACTGATTGTGGACTTACTCTTTATATTCAACGGAATGAAAGAATATTCTTTAGTAGTGATAAACAATGACACAAAATGCTTCTGACCCATTTGTAAGAAAGTTTGCAAGTATTTTTCAGGAAGTTAGTCATGGCATTTGATGTGCAAGAACATCGTTTAGAAAATGGAAATCTTTCCACTTTGGAATTACATGTTTGTAGTATTCTGGCATCTTTGCCTGCAATTAAGTTGCTTATCTTTGGCTGAGCTTCCTCACTGGATGAAAGGGTATTTCCAAGGATTTAGCATATGGGGTTTATCTTGAATTGTATAAGCAATGAATATAGGACTCGAAAAGCATTTGAGAAAGAGGAGTGACTACATAGAGTTACAAATAAATGTTTACAAGTTTGAAAAAGCTAATGGATGTTTACAGCTAGAACAGTTTTAAGAGGAATTTTTTTCTTAATATGGTCTGTTGTGTGAACATGAAATACCCCCACCCCTTGGATTCATGCATTTGATCACTGTGTCCTCAGCTGGTAACATTGATTTCAAAGATGTGAAATACTTAGAAAATAGGAACTCACTGGAGAGACTGGGTTAAATCTTTAGTCATTGAGAAAACATATCTCATGTTAACTAGTATTTTGTCTGCCCTGTTACACAGGTGGGGGGACAAAATCACAGACAGCTACAGATTTTTTTTAATTTATGCCATTGGAATATACCCTTCTCTACTACTATTCAGGATTTGATTCTCCCTTCCATGTCTTAAGAGAGTGTTTTATTTGGGGTGGAGGTATTATGTTTGGAAATGAGAAACTACATTGCTTCTAGATGCATTTAAATTGACCCACATACTGTTTATCTGGAGTTCATTTTTTTCAGCCTACTAATGGAGAGACAGTGATCTTATAAAACACAAGGAAGTAGTATAGATCATCCAAGGTATTATGTGTAAAGGGGACTGGTAGTTGCAACTTGATTCATGTAGTAATTTTCATTGCTGTTGCCACCATCTGCAGCTACTCTATTAAATAACTACTGAAGAATGCTTCATGTTCAAGGCTGTGGTCAAAGATGCCAGCTTCCGGCTAGGACCGAAGGTCATCAATGTCAGGACTTACTCCTCTTTTAATCTCACACCATCTAGTAAAGCTTGTGTCAATCTCTTTTAATTTCCTTCCAGAAGTGCATCCTGTTGAAGGGAACTCTCTCCTGTTCTCTCCCTGGTAAGGGATGTCCATCGTCTGTGAGGACAAGTTTTAGAAAGAGCTTGAGCTCATTCCTCACTCAGACTTGGAAATTTAATTTTAGCCACAAGTGATGATGGAAAAGAGCACAGAGTTCGGGCTACTGTTCAGTTGAAATGAAACTGGAGAAGGGCACGAAGCCAAAAATAAGGACCTTCCTGAACAGTGTCTGGGGACATAGGCTTCAGCACTTCAAGTGCCCACCCGCCTCTCTTGCTGCCAGTTCTGCACAAGCCTCACTGGGACATGAGGGTCCTACAACTGGAACGTCTCGAGTTCCCTTTTCCTGACACCAAGCTCAGCAGAAAGGAATGCACCTCAAATAGCCTTGTTTGCTCAGTAACCACTTTTGGGCCTTGTGGTCTTTAGGGTCCTGTTCTATTTGCAATTGACATGCTGCAGGAAGCCAGCTAGTGATAGCAAAGGGACAGGGAGCATTGTTTAGAGTAAAAGCTTGTGTGGAATGGTATTAGCTGAACCTTCTCTGGAACATGTTCTTATTCTAATGAAATTAGAGTTCTCCTGAAGAAGCAGAAAAGATTTTCTGTGAAACACGTATATTCTTCTGGATCCCCCCCCACCTCTATGAGTATGAACTATATAATTCCTGAAACACTTTTGGAAATCTATTTGCTAAAATCCTTGTCAGAAGAGATCGTCATACCAGTCCTGTCTGTAACAGTGCAACTCTCACAATAAAAATTAGTGACCTGTTAGAGCTCATGATTTCCATTCACACTAAAACTCATCCTGAAATATGTGGTGCTGCACATTCTTTCCTGGGCCCCTATGTTCATGAGAAGCCAAGTAGCCTGATATCTGGGAATATATATTGTCAACAGTGATGACTGGTGCTCGTCACTTATACTCTGTTTCATCTTTCTATTAAATGCTGCACTAATTGATTAAAAAGGAAAGAACTGTCATTTTGAATTTTGCAGGTAACCTTAAAAAATTCTTAAGCATTAGCTCTTTAATTTAGAGCCTCTGAATCTAAAAGATTATGATTGGTAATTCATTGCTTTTCATGCACACATTGTACTATGAATTTATGAACTTGTTGTCACTACTATTTTTATGCTTCCAGTGTTTCATACATGAATATGTATAGTGAACTTAAGGATATTTTCACATCTTAATCCCATCCTCACTCCTCTTCCCATTACATCCCTTTTCCTTCCCTGCCAGACTCCTTCCTATTTGCAAGTCTTGCATGTGTGTTTCACTGAGTTTCATCTGGTTTGACTTTGATGACTTGTGCCTATGTACTTACTAGTTACTGTCCCTATTGTTGCTGGGGCAGTTATACACCATTACTCACAACCAGTGACCTGCTGATACCATCACACACATTAGGTCCAATAGGTACTTAATGAAGACATACACTAGAATGACAATCTAAGACTCCTATATAGAGCATAAGGATCTCCCTGTTCTTATTCCTTTGAGACTTCCATTTTATTTGCTCCCATCATTCTGTTAGCATTAAAAGTCTGCTCACAGCAGTCACTGTAACAAGTATTACAGTCCTTCCTGAGTTTCCTTGCACCAGTAAATGTGATGTACTGGTGGTGACCTTGTAGATGCAATAAATGTTCTTCATTTCTTTGCCTGACTTCAGCTCATCTTCAGTATTATACTGACCCATCCACATAGACAATGTATCTAAGTATCCCCAACCTAAGCAAACCTCCTTCCATCATTTTACCACTCTGAACTAATTCTTGGCAGTAAATTTCACATGATGCTGGAACTACAACTTTCTTCCACATTTCTGGCTCACTGTAAACTGTTCAAGGAGAAGAAGACAGCTATGGTTCAAATCAAACTCTCCTCCCACAAATACTTGTTGAAGTCCTAACTCTTGGTAATTGTAGTTATGGCCTTATTCTGAAACAGGGTGCTATTTCAGAATGCAAATGTAAGTGATAGATAAATTAAGATGAGGATATATTGGTGATGGGGTGGGTTCATAATCCAAAATGGCTGGCATCTTTGTGAGAAGACAGAGATGGGAGAGGAAGCTATGAGACAATACAAGCAGTGACTACCATGAGACAGCTATAAGCCAGAACATGTGAGAATGACCTATAGTCTTCAAAGTTAAGGAAAAGGCAAGGAATGGCTCTCCCTTGGCCTTTTAGAGAGCACACAGTCCTGCTGATACCTTGATTTAAGACTTACTGCCTCTAGAGTTATAGCAGAGTAAATTGCTATTGGTTTTACCCACCTTGCTTGCCATGTTCCATAATGAAATCTCGCAAACAAGTACATAACTTGTCACATTTACTATGACGTGTAAGATGTCAGCATAAGTACTTGTACTTAATGGGGGACAGATAATTGTTTGTCATTTAGACTAATCTAGAAACATCCAGAGCTTTCTATTGCTTTCCTTCCTATGTTTCTCCAACTATCCAAATCCCACCTAGCCACACAAACTCACATTAAGTGGCCTGCTGCACTGGTAAAACTTTTTAGTCAATTCAGTCTGTCCTCTTCTGGATTCTTAAAACAGTTCATTACCTTGATCCTGTATTTATCAGTTCACCATAGCGTTTAATTTGCTTCCCTTGAAGAAACTTTGAGGTTTGATATATAGTGTCAATTACTGATAAAACATGCAAGACTACTTTCACCTTTCAAATGATGGTGAGAAAAATAAGTCTCTAGTTGGTTAACACACTAGTTTAAGACACCAAAACCAGTAAATGATCAAGTGAAAAGTGAGATTTGAATTTGTATTTGTCTGATCCCAGATTATGCTCTATACAATTCTGCCTTTAGTAAGACCTCAGAGTGGTAGCCTCAGCTGCCCTTGCTGCCGCGGATGAAACGTGAGCCTTCTGATCAGAAACAGGAGCTGAGCATCCAAATATGTGGGGCATGTGGACACAGCCAACCTAGAGAGTTGGAAGCCAGGGCCTGTAGCAAACACACACCCTAGCCTCTTCTAACCTCCCATAACCAGATCCACTTGGGATGGCTCACTGTGATCCACTTGCCCAAAATAACAAATCAGCTTTTAGTAAGTTCAGGTGGGGTTACGTTAATTAGTAAACAGTAGCAGAGGACAATGTCACTGAGGAGTCATCCATGTCTGTCTTCATCCTGTGCCTTGACATTCTTCTTAGGGCCTTTCTTCCCAGCATTCCTCTGACTGCATGTGAATCTTCTTTCCTAACAACTCAGAGTTCTTAAGCTATAAAGAAAATGGATAAACACTATCATTCTCTTTCTAAAGTAAGACTGTGTGTAAGAATATTTTGGAAGTGTCCAAGTGCTATTCAAGAGCTACTGCATTGTTGCAAAACACAGATCTGGCACTCCTTGGTGATTTTTTTTTTATGAAACCAATAGTGTGGATTGATCCTAATATCCTAATTTATTGCTTTAAATAAGATTTTATTTTGTTATTGTTAGGATATTTCTGGGAGTTATATTCCAAAACCTTCAGTGAATGCCTGAAACCTTAAGTAGTACAAAATTCTAAATATATATATGTGTGTGTGTGTGTGTGTGTGTGTGTGTGTGTGCATTATATTTTCCTATATAAATCATTGATGACAAAGTCTGATCTATAAACTAGGCATGATAAGATGACAGTACCAATAACTAAAACTAAAGCAGAACCATTCTAATGACATACTGTAATAAAAGGTATAAGATTTCTGAATTATTTGTGTCAAAAGATCCTCCTGGGGGCAAATGATTCTTGGACAGGATGCAGCAGAATCACTATTGCTTCATACTAATCTGGAATAGCACTTTAAGGCTTGTGAATTGTTTCTTTCTGGAATGCTTTACTTAATCTCTCCAAACCACAGGTGACTGTGGATAACTTTAACTGTGGATCAGAGGGGACTAAATATGAATTTTGTTTAAAATGTCTGCATCAGTGCAAATTGCTTTATGAAAGCACCTGGGATTGGAAAGCTTCAACAGCTAACACTTATTTCTGATATTTCTGGAAGCTGGGAGCCCATGGGCAAGGGGCAGAAGTTCAGTTATTCCTGGCGGTTCTCCAGGCCTCCATTCTTGGCTTGCAAATGGAGGCCTTCCCACCTGCATCCTTATGTGTGAGTGGGTGGTGATAATTCTGAGTTCTTCATCTTATATGAGAATTATTCCATCATGGGCTGGGTGGTCACACAGGCCTATAATCCAAGTACTAGAAGGTTAAGGGAGGAAAATCACAAGCTGGAGGACATCTTCAGCTGCATAGACAAAGCTAATCTCAAAACAAGTAAAAATTCCACTGCAGAACTCCCACTGTAATGCTTTCCTCTTCTAAACTTAAAAGTCCCTACATTCAAGCACCATAACATTAAGGGTTAAGGTTTTCACATATGAATTTGTGGGGCACAGAAAAATGCTATCTATGGCAGAGAGTATATGATTTGAGGCAATAGATTTTGCTCATATAACAAGATACTATCAGCACTGCAAATTAAAGAGCAAGCAGTGCAGAATGGGTAATTTTGAATATTCACAGAGGCATGAAATGGTTGATTTGATATTTTCAAAACCTTAAATATATATTTCAGAGATCAATGTGGTCAGTTTATATTCCAGGCCTCACACTTACCAACTGTATGACTTGGTGCAGTTTTCCTAATATCTACAAAGGGTCTTGTATTTGGAACATATCCAGGACAGTTTTCACATCAGTATAAACACTAATGGTATAATATTAGAGTTGATTGAAGGCAAGGAAGAATCCTTGTTACCAGTGATTTTGTGCATGAATAGGAAAGACAAGTTTGTATATGTCTATAGGGAAGACAGTATTGCATTGATGACATAATGGAGTTGAAAATAATTTGACAAGAGTTTGACCAATCAATGGATATTAAACATGGAAGATGAGAATGGTCTAGGATAGGATTTTGTATATTTCAGAGAATCTCCTTGTAAAACATCTGTTGCTGGGGTGTGATCTCACCAGAAGAGGAGGACATATAGTCTGGCAGATAAAAAGTAACCATTTTGCAAATGGGTGATAGACCCCTCCCTTACTGTGGTTTCCCACTTTTATTACATCTACCTTTTAATGTGCTTTTATCACAAGACTCTAACAGCTTTTTGTCTCTGGCCAGGGGGTAACATACAATGCCCACCAGGATGGAGTGAAGGGCATTGCAGGAGCAGCAAAACTGCAAAAGAAAATCAACAAACCACAATCCAGAACTTCAGAGACTCTATATCAACCACCTAGAACTAGGCCAGCTTAGTCTCTCCCCATCTTGAAGCTCAGGGAAATTTGCGGAAGAGGGGGCGGTAAGAGTGTAAGAGCAAAAGGAGGGGAGGAGCAATGATATGTAAGATACTCTATACTAGTTAGGGCTGAAGCAATCATAATTGGACTTTGCATGCCCTGCGCATTGTCCAACACACTGTTGACCTCACAAAGTCTAGCATCTGCTAAAGGCACCAAGATCCTTGGAGGCAAAGGATTGGCAGCCACAGCAGTGTTCCTATACCTAAGGAGAACATGGTAAAGGGTTCAGGGAAAGCCACTGGGTCCTTGTACGTCATCGGAGAGGAGGGCCCAGAGGAAAATCAGACATGCACAAGAAAGGACTCTCTGGGAATTGGGGTGGGAGGCACTGGGGGATGGGGAGGGACAAGGGTGGGGAGGGAGAGCAGGAGGTACGGGGGGGAGGAGGAGGAACTGGTGTACCTAATAAGTTTGTATGAGCTGAAATAAAAAAATGATATGCATATTTGATTATAAAAGCTATGTATATGCATGATGTCTAAAATCCTATATTGTAATTGCTATTTAAATATTAAAATTGTAGATGTGAATTTAAAAATTTAAAAAAATCTGTTGCTCTCCCCAAATCAAACAAGTAATTTCTAGTATAGAAAAAGTGGCTGACACAAACTGATCAAAATAAATGTCCACAAAAGGTATACATTTGCATCTCTTGCTACCAGATGGGAAGCAAAGAGTCACAGCGCAGCAGATGTGAGACCCTGGTACAAAAATACATTACTTGGATCTGATCACAGGCAAGCCCTGAACCAACCCAAAAGTGGACACATTCTATGAAACAACATGGGATCCTCAGCGTCAAGGTCAAGGTTGTTAGGGAAGTGCTGGTCTAGTCCATGTTAAAGGAGATAATGGATACAAGACAGTGGAGGGCAACATATGATATTGCATTGGATCCTTTCACCACAATGATTTGATTGTACAACTGTTTGAAAACAGGACACAGTTTCTGAGTAAATGGAGGCATAGTCATTGTAGTAATCATTTCCAGTGAAATGATGAAAAGTAAGAAAAACTAGAATGCCTTGAAATCTGAAAAGTTCTTTGTATCATGGTGTGGGGAAAACTAGGTTTGTAAAGCATTCTGAATTGAAATAACGTTGCTGTATTTCGGGATAATAAAAGATATTTCTATTTTTTGCTAGACTCATGCTAGTGTTTGCAAAATAAAAAAGAAAATTAAAAGTCAAAAAGACCTGCTCCTTTGATCTTCTTAATTTGGAAGTATGTTCAGGAAGTTGGAAAGTGAAAGAATTTTTATTCTGTTGCTTATGTGGTATATTTAATTACAGGCATTATTCAGAGGATACAAGAAAGCATTCTTGTGGTATCTTTTGTGTTTCTTCGATAGTAAGAACTAGGGAATTGTTATTTACGCAGAGGAACAGATTTTTTTTTTCCAGGGGATAATGCAATTTAGAGTCTTTGTGTGTGTTAAGTGTTTCTCCAGGCAGATTACAGCCTTGCAGTTAGATCTGAGTGCTCATCTGTCTCTTGAGCATCCTTTCACTGCATGAATTTAAGTGTAAGCTAAAGTCATGGCAGAAATACACAAAGACAGGTAGAAAGTTAATAGAAACAGCCTTGGTATTTTGAATTTAAGGGATATTTTCAAAGTTGTTGTATATTACATTTTTAATTGCTTAATTAGAATTAAGTGTGAATGGTTCATTTACTTTATCTAAGCTACCAAGCATCGGTAAATGACTGGTAAATAACTGGTAAGTAAAGAACTGGTAAATAAAGAACCTGAGGGAGAGGTGGTCATGACAGGGCTGTCACACCCAAGAGCCCCACTGTAGCGATGTCCACAAGATCTGCAAAACATTTCACCATGGGTAAGAGGAGATCTCAAGAGACATTACAGCTTCTTGAGAAACCATTTAAGGTTAATACCAGACAAAATAAAGGGAGCACTCAGGCACTTTTCAGTACTTCACAGATGAGATGCAGTGGGCCACACACGAAAGAGATGTGAAAAGTAGAAGAAAGACTGTCTAGAAAGGAGAAAGGTGAAGGATGACAGGAAGGGGGCACTGAATTGTGCAATAAGGGGTTAAAACATGTAGAATCAAAAATTAAAAGCTTAGGGACATCTGCCCCTCATGGCACTCCACATATGGAGTCTATGAGTGTTTTTCCATCTCCATGCCCTTCATGGATTCCATGAAGTCCATGAGTCCATGAGTTTTCCAGGACACCAACCCCTCTGGAGTCCTTGAGTTCAGTTCTTCCTTTCCTCTAATAAACTCTACCTTAATCCTCAAAAAAATTGAAATGCTTAAAATATCGAAAAAATGAAATGAATCTTGAATAAATGAATAAAAAATAATCATATAAGTAAATTATTATCTCCTTACTGATTACCAATTCTGAGCTCTCCTTTTGTATTTCTAGCTTTGTGGAGCAGATAATCAGTAGACTGTGTTGCATAAGACCCAGACTAGCTTTGTAAATAAAGTTTTCTTGCAACACAGCCATGGCCATTGATGTATGGCCACTTCTATGTAATCATTGCAGAGATGAGAACTTGCAGCGTAGCTTTGATGACCTATCACATCTGCAATGCTTACTATGTAGATCTCTTTGTAAGAATAAAGTAGTTGATAACTATTCTGGGATGTAATCAAATTCTGAGAATTTAAGTGATGATTGACCTCCAAAGAGAGCGCTTGTTAAGGTTTATGTCCAGGATATGACCGATAATCTAATTTCGGCTCCTCAGGACCCGGCAGAAGCCACCTGCTAGGAAAACTCCTCTTGCTTGCTTTTCTGCTAAGCCTTAAGAAGGATCCTCTCTGGGTATTTCAACACAAATCATTTGTTTCTAATACTGCTTTCAAAGGTGTTAGGGACAATGAAAGGGCAAATGTAGGTGGTCACAGGTTAGTAATTGCGGAAGGTAAGCAAAACTACCCCTGAATGTTGTACAAGAGTAAAGAAACATTGCTGCCCAAAGCAATGATCTGAGGACCAGTGTTTTGGAAATGTGCCCAGTAGACCAGTATTTGAAGATGTTATCCATCAGGGATGGTAGTTCAGGGTTTCATTGTTACTTGCTTGTTTTGATCTGATGATTTGAATTGAAACATTTTATAGGATGTAATCTATTATTCTGTCTCCTGGAAATGTGACATATCATACAAGAGAAGAATGTGGTCTTTTTTTTTTTTTTTTTTTTTTTTTTTTAGATCAGAAGCTTATTTTTTAATATATACAATTTTTTTTATTAAAAATTTAATTATACATTTTAAAATTTTTTTACCAGTTCCCTCCCTCCCCCCTCCCCTTCCCCCAGTGTCTCCCCCCCAATTCCCAGAGAGTCCTTTATTGTGTGCGCCTAACTCTCCACTGGGTCCTCCTCTCCAATGACATATAAGGACCCAGTGGCATTTCCATAAGCCCTTTCTCTTGTTCCCCTTAAGCATAAGATTACTACTATGGCTGTCAATCCCTTGCCTCCAGGGGTCTCGGTGCCCTTAACAGATGCTAGACTTTATGAGGGCAACAGTGCGCTGGACATTGCGCAGGGCATGCAAAGTTCCATTATGATTGCTTTGGCCCCAACTATTGTTGAGAATCTTGCAAATCGTTGCTCCTCCCATCCTTTTGCTCTTACAATCTTACCGCCCCCTCTTCCGCAAATGTCCCTGAGCTCCAGGATGGGGAGAGATTAGGCTGTCCTAGTTCTATGTGATTGATATAGAGTCTCTGAAGTTCTGGATTGTGGTTTGTTGATTTTCTTTTGCAGTTTTGCTGCTCCTGCAATTCCCTTCACTCCATTCTGCTGGGCACTGTATGTCACCCCCTGGCCAGAGACAAAAAGCTGTTAAACTGGAGTCTTGTTGTAATAGCACAAGAATGTGGTCTTATAAGGTCCAGTGACTGGGTGAGGACTTATGCTGAGTGCCAGCATTTACTGGTAGCTTCCTAGACCTCTAAAGATCAAGGGAGCATTCCCTGGCTGGCCAGACTTTCTTTTTCCTTCATCAATTCAGCTAAGAAATTACAATAGTAATACTAGGGTATAGCTCAAGTTGCTGACTTAAATCCTGCCCACTGGTTTAGCAGGTGACTCTATAAGTCTGACTCTACCTTTTGTCTATTAGAGTTTGTAACAGTGATTCTTTGCCCTGAGTCCAGAGCTTTTGGGCTTGGTCCCCTGACAAAGATTACACAGTACAACTCTGTATACATTAGTTTTCTTTCAGTCGCATAGATTAGTACCTGTCTCATGATTAAATTCTGGGTTTCTCCTTCTTTAAGTTGTGTTTCCCCCTCCACTTCTCAGCTGTATAATCTCACCTCCCCCCATCAGAGCCATCCCATCCTTAGATCCCTAAAATAAAGACCCTCATGCCTATTGTCTATTTTATTTTTATTACAGCATCCTACAACTACATTTACTCTACTGTGCTCAATTGTGTTTGACAATATGCTAGTTCTTGTGCTTGTGTGATTAATATGTCCCAACTCCTAAAATAAAAGCCCAAAAAGAACAGGAATGTCATTGCCATATGCCCACAACACAATGCTAAGAATCTTGCACGATCTCCAGCTTATATCTCAGCATGCTCTCAGACCATTCTTAAGACTTTGAGGAGTGGTACCACAGCAGTGGTAAATGTTGGACTAGTCAAAAAGTATAGATTTGTTATTAACTTGCAAGCCAGGGCAGTTTGGAAATGGAAATGTACTTGTCCATCTGCACAAATGAACTTTATGTAGATGGCTGGGACTCAATCTTCTGGCGAATAAGGCTTAGATCATCAGGGCCTTAAAGCAGTGAAATAGAATGATGGGACACTAAGCAAACAAAGAAAGCCAGCATTGGATTAGTATTATCATGGCAAACAGGTGTGAATTGCATTTTCTATTGGAACATTGATCCCTACATTTATTAGGGATGGAGGAAAATGTATTTTTACAGAATTATGACTCACTCCTCTCCTCCTAGGTAGAAGTTGGACTTTGTCATCATGTATTTTGTACCTACTGGTTACAATAAATGGTTCACATCTGATTTCTGAAAAATTCTGGGCAATCGTTATCCCTAGGGAATACCCCTTTGAAATTCTGATTGGTGAATTGAGTTTTTTATCTTTTGAGTCCTGCTGATGGTTAACTAAGGTTTCAATTTTTTTCTTTTTTTTTTAATTTATTTCTTCCACTCATAGGATGTTGATAAGTACCCCATTCCCCTCCCTCCCTCCACCCCTCCCTGGATTCCCTTTTACCCCTCCCCCTTTTTCTCCTTCCTTCCCCCCTTTCTCCCAATGCCCCCTCCCATTCCTGGAGCATCCTTTAGTATGCATGACAAACTTCCCTCTGGGTCCTCCTCTCTGATGAGGTGTAAAGACTCAGTAGCATTGCCTAGAAGTCTTTTTTTGTGTTCCCCTTTAGTATAGGAACACTATTATGGCTGTTAATCCCTTGCTTCAGCCCTAATTTGTATGGAGTATCTTGTATATTGTTGCTCCTCCCCATCTTTAGGCTCTTACAATCTTACTGCCCCCTCTTCCTCAAATTTCCCTGAGCTTTAGGATGGGGAGAGATTAGGCTGGTCTGGTTTCAATTTTTTTATTATGTTTATTTATTTTTTTCCCAATCATACAAACTTAATAAGTACCCCGGTCCCCTCTTTCCCTCCACTTCTCCCAAGTCCGCTTTGCACCCTCCCCTCTTTTCCCATTTTTTATCCCCCTCCCTCCCTTTTTCCCAGTGTCCTTCTCTCCCCCCCCCATTCCCTGAAGTGTCCTTTAGTGTGAATGTCAACTTCCCTCTGCGTTCTCCACTCTAATGAGGTGTAAGGACTCAGTGGCATTGCCCAGAGCCCTTTCTTGTGCTCCCCAGGTTTCAATTGTTTAAAGGATTTTTACCTGAGCACTGTGACATGATTTTTGAAGCAAATTCTTCCGAGAGTACATGTCATCATTGTCACTATGTAGCACAGAATTCAGCAAATGCAGAATGACTAGTAAAAGGGAAGTATAGCTACCAGGGACAGGGCGGAGTTTGGCTGTGACTCCAAGATCATCCAGCCTTCTGAGATGATTATGTCAATTATATGTCATGCTATATGTCATCCATTAATATCAGTAAATAGTCATTGGATCTTCAGAGAGAGAGAGAGGAGAGAGAGAGAGGATGAGAGACAGAGAGAGAAAGAGAGCACAAGAAAGCAAGAGAGGAAGAGAGTGAGAGATCAAGTGAGAGAGAGAAAGCCTCTTCTCATGCACAAGGCTTACTGTATCAAAATCTGACCTGGTCAGGCTGACAGAGCCAGGATAATAATTTCTCAGGAAAATGGCAAACCGATAGAATACAAGGTCACGAATATCATCAAATAAAGGCCCACCTGACATTTATTTACCAAGGACAATTATCTCATCTTGAAAGTCTCAGGCTTTTTGAAGCTCTTTGGTTAAATCAAACCTCCACAGACATTTTACCTCCTCACTGAAGGAAAGGAAAGAATAACTGTGTGTGTGTGTGTGTGTGTGTGTGTGTGTGTGTGTGTGTGTGTGTGTGTGTGTTGTGTGGATGGATGGAAGCAGGGGTGGAAGGTGGCAGATGAGAAGAGGAAGACCAAAGGGTACATTCCTGCGGTTTCAGGAGTAAATTGAGCTCCTAATTCTTTGTGACCAGTGGTAGGATTAAGGGTTCAAAAGGGCAGGTCATACAAGGGCAAGGGGCCAGGCTGGGCCTTGCAGGGATGTGACCCAGGAAATTCTGTCAGGCTGGCCCCATACCTTCCCCAGCAGGCCCCCAATTAGAATTTAATGGTCAAATGTGGAATGCATTAGGACAGCTCAGCAGAAAGTCTATGTTCAAAGGAGCCAGATCTTTTTGGCTAAGTAGAAAAACATTCCTCCCTGGTCAGTTTCCTCTTCAACCTCAAAATCTGGGACCTCACTAGTAGTGGTTCCTCTCAAAGCAGCACATGTAAGTAGCTTCTGTGTACACTTACTACTTTCCTTGCACAAAGAGCCAACCTACTGGCTTGTTCCATATTTGAGGCAATGTAAGGAAAAGGAAGAATTTTTGACTCGGTGATCTATGGTTGTGGATCACGTGAATCTGAGGGGATGGAAATACTTATGTGCTTGGACAGATACAAGATCGAGTCAGATCTTTACCTTCTTCTCTGTGTCTGCTGTATTTACTAACATTGTTTTGCTAATTCCGCCTTGTCAGAGAGATTCTTAAACAGCTTATCGAGCATATATTCTGTGTGTTCAAATGGAAGAAACATGTAATATACAAATGTGAATACATAAATCTGTAAATCTGCGTAAAGATCATGTACTTCTAAATACATGAAATTGAGAGAAACATGTTACCATCTATGAAAATGCTCCTGCAAGTGGGGCTGCAAGTGAGCAGCTAACCATGAGAAAGTTTTTAACGTACAGAAGTATCAGTGGATGTTGTCTCTATCATGAAATGTTTTTCTTTGCATGTGTTTCTTGATGTGAGTATGAATGTTAAACTGGGTATGCATGTAATATCACTTAAAAGTGCATGGATGGGTAGATATAGCATTTTGAAGTTTTTGTATTTATGTGTAAATATTTGGTAATGTGTGAATGAGCTTTGAATCCAACATAAAATTGGATATGCATATGTATGATTATTGCTAATGACTATGTGACTACATGAATATTTATGCCCCTGATAGGTCTGAATGGGGTGAGACTGTGGGAAGCATGCACAGTTGAGGAATCTGAAACTGCAGATCTGTGCAGTGACCTAAGAAATGTGCTAATGTTTGTGTTTATGACTTTTCTATCCCAAACACAAAAGGTAGAACATCAGAAAGATAATCACAGAAATGATACAACTTCTTTTCAGGTAGGTCCCAGATTCTTTCTCAGAGTTCAGTAAGTGTCCCAGAAAATATATTCCTCTGAGCAGTGAAATATAAGGTTCATACACACACCATACACACATATACACACCAAACCACACTCACCTTGTATAGCACACACTTAAAAAACACACATGTGCAATTCAAAGACACAAATCATGCACATAAAACACATGCACTCACTAAACACATACCATACAGACACACACCACATATGCCTCATAGACGCACAACACATATCACATACAAAAATATACATATGCTATACACAACACATACATACCACACATATAACATCTCTCTCTCTTTCTCTCTTTTCCTTTCTCTCTCTGTTTCCAAATATTGTGGTATAAGCAAATGACCAAGTGACTTATCACAAACACTTGTATGCTATTATATCAGTTCTGAGTTTAGACTGACCAGATCATCCTGGTTTGCCTGGGACTTTCCTGGTTTTAGCAACAAAGACCCACATTCCAGGAAATTACCAGCCTTGTAAATATCAAGTGAATTTGCTCTTCCTACCTGTACTAGCTGATGTCAGACTGAAGAATAGTGAAACTGTGTCCAGGTCCTATTCAAGAAAGTAGCACCGAGCCATGAATTTTGTTTCTTTCTTTTTTTCTTTTTTGGTCACAGGGATGGAAATGTGAAGACTAAACTCACATGTGAATCTATAGCTTTCCCCAATGCAGCACAGATTGTAATGGCAAGAAAATGTGCAGTTTCCTCAACCTCTGGGAATCCTGTTGTCCTTTACTAGACATGTGACCATGTCAACTCACTTTGAATTCCTCATGCCTAGGTTTTCCACTTTCAAGTGAGTATTATTATTTCCCAGGGATATTTCACATATAAAGAAGTTCAGCACTTAACTTCCTGCTTTGTATGTTGTATGCATTTAATTAATTGTGACTATTGGTAATCACTCATTCTCACAGTAATAAAAAAGTTTAAATATTAGATATTTAAAAATTGTGTATATGCAGAAGGCATGGTTTTGATCTAAGAAGTATTCAGTGTCTTGAAGAAATTAGTGACATAATATAAATAACTAGTTTTAATAGTTGTGATAATTTTTTAAAATGGTGTTATGTTCTAAACTACAATGGGTAGTATTTATGTACTTGCAACAATTTTTAACAAGCTTTGTCATCTTCCAAGAGCAACAGCTGTTCCCTGAGTAATTGCTATGGTCTTAGCTTTAGGCTAGAAGCCAGAGAGTGCTTCACAGAGTGAATCAGTTCTTCCAAGGAGAGATTACCAGTAAGGAACAGCACATGGCCATGACTATTCTAGAGCCCAACTCCAAGTGTCAGACCCTCAGGAGAAGGCGGAGGATTTGCAAAGAGCAATTTACAACCAGGTAATCTGAGGTAATCCTGATGACTTTGAAGTTATTGACAGTTGAGAAAATTATTACAAGGCAAGATGATGCACAATCTAAAATAAAGTGTAATATACTAATATCTTGGGAATTGTAAAAGACTTCTCTAAGTAGAGAAGGCAGTTATTTAAATTTACCTTAAAGAGGGTATACGAGGAAGAAAATTGGGATAGTCTTTTGGCTGGAAATTTGGGGATGGGTATAAGGGATTGGAGTACCACTTTGGAAATGGAAAAGAGAATTGGAGGGAAAAGATACTAAAAGGAGAGTGAGAATCTTTTTTAATGGTAAGAATCTAAACCCCTTTCAAGACTGGAAGATTCTAAGAAAAGAAGACCAATCCTGTGCATTTTTCCACTGTTGTACTCAAAACCATAGATACTAAGTGTGCCTATTTAGTAAATGAAAGAACAACCTAAGAAACAAGCAAATTGTGGGAACTAATTGTGCTGCTGAGGAGTTTGCAGTTGGTCCTGGGAGTAATGGAAAGTGAGCAACAAGTTTTCAAGACAATGATGCAATCCAAATCTGTGTTTTAGACATGCCACTCTGAGCTCAGCAGAGCTTGGTAGGCTCGTGGAAATGGAGATAGAGAGGCAAAACCAGTGACAGCGGGATGGATTGAGAGACACCTGCGGTCATCCTAACACTAGTGCTGGATGCCTGAAAGATTCTCACCAGAATCCTGGAGAAGAGATGCCGTACAGCAGTGCACCACAGAAGTAAGTCAGGACAGCCTTGCAGCCATTAGATCCCCATTTGCATGAAGACTCTCTGCTTCCTGCAGTGTAGAACATAATAAGAGACCTGGAAAAGAGTAGTTATGCCTTCTGAGCATAAGCAATCACATGCATGGGAAAGCTGTGTATGGCTGCAGAGAAAAATAAATAAGTAAAACTCTGGTGTATATAGATGGATATTCAGCTTCCATTCATGGCTCTTTAGCACAGCAGCCCCCTGACCTGACCAAGACCCTTATCCCAGTTTCCTGTGGGAATACTGGAGAGACACTACAACTATCATCATGTTGTGAGTTTCTTCTTTTTAAAGAAAGTGAATATGAGAATCTCTTTGAGACCTTTGAATAATAGTCTAAACTTCAGATATTAGTTTATGTAGAGATATAGGGTAGAAGCTGACATTAACTCTTTCTGAGGTGAGGTAGATTGCCCTGATTTTCAGATTGCTAGGTATAGAGGGTAATTCTCTCTAAACTTCTATCCTTCCTTCCTTCCACAGGACAGTTTTATTTCTAAAGAAAGCTTTTTCCTCATTGAAGTTCACTAGGATACTTAGGCCAGAAGACTAATAGGATGATTGCTCCAAGTCAGGACAGACTGGGTTCTTTCCGGAAGTTTTGCATTCTGAATGATAGCTCCTGTGTACCCTGGTGATTACAGCTTGTGAGGTCACAGACTATAAAACACCCCAGGACACAAGCCTCTCTTTTTATTGTGCCTCCCATATGTGTGACCCTATGTCCTTCAGCACATGCTTTATTTCAATTAACATTTCACAATCCCCCTGTTCCCATTTTTCTTAGGCTATCCAAGCACTGCCTCTCTCTCATCTCAATAGCTCATAGAGCACCCGATGCCCCATTAAAGTCAATAGACATGTGTCCTTGATTAACAAGAAAGACAAATGGCAGTGAGGGTTGTTGACAATTTAAATCCGTGAAGCACCTTAAACTCCACTGAAAATAGAAAGGCTTTGTTCAGGAGTTGGAAGTTTTGTTTAATGTGAAGCAAAGTCTCAGAGGCAGAGCATGACACTGTCAACTCCCTGGTATCCAGAGAGGTGAGGTCCAGATACCCAGTATCACACTTGAAGTCACTGTGATAAACTTCGTTCTTGGTTGACTGGATGGACATTTGCCTAAGATTAGTAAAGCATACCTTTGGATGTGATTTTCAGGGTGTTTTCTCAGAAGATTAGCATTGAAGAGGGACAAGAGAGAAGACCACTCACTCTCAGCAGTACCACCCAATAGTCTAGGGATCAAAAAGAATAAAAGTAAGAGGAAAGCAAGCTGGGCATAAAAATTCTGCTTTCTCTGCTTCTTGGGCTCAGCAATGAGGTGCTGTGCTTCACTATGATAGAAGTTTCACCTTGAAGGACTGAGTGCTGCTAAATCATGTACCTAAATTAATCCTTCTTTTAAGTGGTTCTATCAAGTATTCAGGTCTCAGTCACATGAAAGAAACTGACACAATCATCCAGTACATATTCTCATAAAGTGATTCCCTTCAACTAACATTTGTGGTCTTGCTACATTCTATCTGCTTTGTTAAATGTTTGACCCATGATCAAAGATGCTTGGTCTCCATGCTCCAAAAGTGAAGGGATAGTTAAATTTATCCATTCCTCTTTCCTTCATTTATTCATTTAATTCTTACCTGACAAATACTGTAAGAGTAAAATGAATTGAATATTGACATGAACTAATGAACTAATGTATGCTCAAACATCAAGCTATGTAATCTAGGAGTTAAATATGGGCTCTGATCTTAAGTATTATAGAAGCTGTTTTATTAGGACTATTATATGGAGAATGAAAGGAAATAAACCTTCACTATGGATATAGCTGGTATCCAAAAGTGGGACTACTGCTTGGAAGCAAGTGAACATTCAAGCTTTGAACTTGAGAGCTGGACTTTCCTACTCTGGTATGTACACAGACATTGGTGGAGAAAAAAACAGTGAAATGAATGTATAGCTTATAATCAGGCTTTTTCAGGTCAAGAAACATTACATTCCAAAGAGAAAAAGACTTCTAAGCTGAGATACACATGTCCAATTCTTCTTTTCATGCTTGGCTGTTAAGAGTAAAAGTGTAAAGAGAGCCCAAGAATACAATGATAACTCATCTCCCTGAAAATAAATGGAAGGGAATGGGGAAAAGCAGTGATCCCCAAAGGTTCAAATACTTTCACTCTTGAAATAGTCATGTGTATATACCTTGTGTTTCAACACAGATCATGAGCTACTAGAAACCAAACTCATTAATTGTCCATTATACCTAGCTTGGCATACAACTGACTTGGCATCTCAATGTAGCAGATGCCAAACTCAAGGGTTTGGATGTCATCTTTACCATTGGCTAGATCTGTGAACTTGGTTGATTCTGTCTCTCTACCCTCCTGTCTCTAACTTCAGAATACAGATGTTAACTTTGTAAGTGGCTATTGGCATGAAGATATGAGCTTCTTGAAGCACAGTTAGAACTTTGTAGGTTTTTGGATTTGCCTGTTTTTAAGTAGTAAAGACACTTATGATTCTTCACCTTAATAAAAGTCAACAATAATTAGTTCTATCTTGTCAATTTACAAGATACAAAATGTGTAAAATGTTTTTTTAAATTGCTGTAATATTCATAGGCAATCATAGATGTTTCCAGGGATGATTATGGTTAGATGTTTAGTCTTCCTTTAATAAAAATAAGTAAGATGAAGGTATATAATATTACATGCAATTTATAGTTCCAGAAAAACATGACGGGAGAGAGAGAGAGCTGTCTGCCTAGAAGAGCTTCACTTTTGCTGTTCCTAACGTTCAGTTACCTCAAGAAGGAAAGCATTTTGACTATAAAAGTATTGTTCACAGCCCCCTAGTCAAATATACTTCCCAACATTCTAAGGAGTAGCGTATCAGAATCATTACTGCCTACCATGATCTTTGGTATCAACAGTTCATGAGGATGAATTGTTTAGCAAACCAAACCAATGAGTAAGATCCCATCTATCCCTAACACATCCAATCCATAATCCTATTTAAACTTTGAGATATCATGATGCATTGAGGTAGAATATAGAAATTTGGACTGCTATCTCTTTAGCACATACTATTACTCATTTTATTTCATAACTGCCTACAAATCATGAAGACAGAAACATGTTGCACAAAAATGACCTCATTATTTGAAGAAATTGAAGCGTACATGAACACTTTTATATATATTTTTTGAGGATAGAAGGAACTCATAATGGTGAATTCCTGTTCCTTGAAGAAATAGTATCTGAAAAGAAAAAGAGATTTCTTATGAAAACATGGGCCCATGTGGTTTTTCCAAATGCCTTCTAACAAAGACTGACCATGTGGTTCACCATAGCAGCCCTCAAAGAGATAAAGGTGGTCTGCTAAGAATGACTGACTTTGGAGTTTGAATCCTACAAAGAATATTTATATGACTTCTGGATGTGAAGGCTAGCATTAGAGATACTTGAAGCACATTAATGATTTAAAGAAGAGGTTTGAATCTGGTCAGAATTCTCCAGAAAATATTGGTTACAAAATAATTCCACTGAATATAGTCAAGTTACAGTAACATTAATCATGCACATTCAAATCCTAAATCACAATTCAAAATCCAAAGGACTCTGAAAACAAAAAGTATTTTCATAATTTGGTGCATAATCATTTGCCGACTATGTCTGAACTAGATCAAGTTGAAAATATTCATTGAATTTCCTAGTCTGAGTGTTAATCTTCATGTATATATACTGGAAAATGGTCATCATATTTGATTACAGAGGTCTTCCCCAAACCCTTGTTGGAATGTTAACACACATATATCCCCTCATCTACAATTGTATTATATTGCCTTTCTAAAAGCAAAAGCTATGTGAATTCAAATTAATCCCTCCCAATGAACATCTGATTAAAAAATTGTTGTACCTGCCAAAATATATGTTCATATATACTCACCTATTTTTGTGTGCAAGAAATAGTTGTGGGCTGAAGTGATAACTCAGTAAGTAGAAGTGCTTGCTGCCAAGTTTGAAAATCTGAGTTTGATCCCTGAACTCTCATAGTGGAAGGAGAGAACTGATTTCTGCATATTGTCCTCTGACTTCCACATGTATTCCCTAACGTTCTATCTAGAAGCAAAGCAGGGCAGCCCCCACCATCCAATAAATTCTCTTATCAATGACCCTCTCACTCCTGAATGAACTACCATCTCTACCCATGTGCTGGGAAAATGTTAAAGGCGTTACAAATGCTCACATGCTGCCATACCTCACTTCCCTTCATTGTTTTAGTGTGGGCTCATTGAATCTTTCTCGTGGACCAAAACCACACTAGATTTGTGGACAAAAAGACCCTCTAAGAGAGGCAAATAATTGTAAGAAAGAGATGGATATGTGGCCCATGCTACACTGAGGGGCATCAGAAGAGAAACAGTATTTCTTATTTTGAAAACCTTGCATATTATGCAGATTATGCAGAAGATCTTTATTTCTATTTTCATTTTCAACATTTATGAAAGTGACTGGTCGAGAGTATCCAGGTACCATTGGATTTAAAAAAATGAGTATGAAAAAGTGGAAGCTTGATTCCCTGTGTCCACTGTGTTCACAAACAAGAGACTATTTAAAGAGCAAAGACAAAAATGTAAAAGCAGCTCAGCTCAGATAGGCAAAATGCCTATTTCTGAGACGAAATACTGTTCAATTATCAGATTAACTATGTGTGAGAAATCTGAAATCATAGATTATGTTCCCATCTTCCTTATTTGGGCAGAACTTTTTCTATTTCCTAGAGAAACCTTGATGTTTCTGTGATTTTAGACTGTCTTTAAAGAAAGGAAACAAATCTAAGTAACACTAAAAAAATCTTCTAACAATGCGCTAGTTTTTGAAAAGTGGATGGAATGTATATAGCAATTCATGCCAGCTTTCCTGGGATTATCTCGATTGTAGCTCATATCTGTCCTGTGTGAGCATTGACATTACCGCCCTTTCCTCTCAGAGATGCCACATGTGGAATGTCACATCCTTGATAGGAGTGAGAAAGGGGGTCAATCTATAATTGAACTCTTTTTGTAATCATTTATTTTGTCCAATCTTTCAAAAAAAATTAAAAGAAATCTTAAAGAAATTCTTAGTGGAATTTCTATCAGTAGAGCACTTGGAAGAAAAACAGTATGCATGAATAAGAAGGATCTGTGGAATGCTGCTTGTAGCATCTGAAAATAAGAGGCTGTGTACACTTTCCACAATGAAGAGTGGATGAGTTAATAAAGGGCCTCCCATAGCATATCATGAGACTATTAAAGTAATAACTTAGATATTTATGTACTGGAGAGAGAGAGAGAAAGAGAGAGAGAGAGAGAAAGAGAGAGAGAGAGAGAGAGAGAGAGAGAGAGAGAGACTTAGAGACAGTCACAGCTATGCTGAATAATCTCTTCCCTTCCATTTAAATTTCTAGAGTCGCCAAGTCCAGTTATTCTGCCCTTCTTGACACCAGTTTCTCTCTTTTCTTGGCTGTAAAATTAGCAGTAAAAGTAGAACTTATCACTTGGTTCTATTCTGAAGACATAGTATATTTGATATTCTTCAAGCACTTCAAAGTAGTGGTTCTTTCTGTGCGTGGAGGTGCATAGAAGAGGGTACTGTGTGTTACCTGTGAGGACTCAGAAATCAACTTGGACTGCTCTACATTCTTATTGCTTTGTTCTGGGGTTTTCCCATTCTAGGGACAAAAGTGTGGGCCTCTGTTGTTTCTGGTTGGTGTTCTTATGTTGGGTCTGGGATCCATTCTCAGGTCTTTTAGCTTGTGAGGCAAAGGCTTAACCCCTGAGCCATCTCTCCAGCCCAGAAACCAGTAGTTCTTAGCAAGCCTACTTGGCTTCCAGTACATTTGACAATATTTACAGATTTTTCTGTTGTTGAGGTAGATGTTGTACGGCAGTTATTTAGTAGGAAGCCAGAGACATTATAAAATATGGTACTGTATACGAGACAGCTTTCACAATGGTACTAGTCCTAAAACACAACATTACTAGTCCCAATGTTGAAATTGACTTAGAAATAGTAAATACTCCATAACTGTGCATGGATGATTTCACTTATGATATGGATGGCATAGTTCAGTGTGTGTGTGTTTATTTCACTTATTTTTATTGTGTATAATTGTCATGATAAATTTGGATTATTTGAGTAATACAAACCAAAGTAACACTTCTAGCATATTCTTTGGGTCTCCCTGTGTTGCCTGGACTGTCCCTGAACTCTTGAACTCGAGTGATAGTCCCTCTTCAGCTTCCCGAGTAGCTGGGAATATGGGTGCAGCACCTCATTCAGGCTGAACAATAATTTTAGCATGAAGAGTTTTAAGTTGCCACAGCAATATGCAGCAACACTGGAAAGCCTTTTGAAGTCGGAGATCAAATCTCATTTATGTAGGGCAGGTCCTAACACAATAGGGGTTAATAGGGTCTGCTAAATTAAATTGAATACACAGAACAATAGCGCTGGGAAAGGGAGAGGAAGCTAGCTTGTGTGATTAACTGAACTTTCTTTAGTGCTCTAGCAAAGTGGATAGACTAATGTGTAACCAGTGCAATTACATATGCATAAATTATGTTAAAATACTCTGCCTAGAAACATAGCCCGTTAAACATTTATTATCTATATGTTTCGACTCATTGTCACACCCATGTATCAAACTGTCACACATGTAAATCTTAAATATCTAAAAGTCTGAAATGTCTCCATATACTAAACATCATAAAGATGCACTATTTCCTTTGTATTTATATCATTAGTTCCCCTCCTATTTTGCAATTTGTAATATTGTCTCTGATTCAGTAATGTTACTTCTTTGTGTAATGATCTACTCTGAGTCATCCAAAAGGAGTCTGTGAATCCTTGAGACGTAGGATTAACTTGTGAATATTACCAGAGATTGTGCAATGCTCCATGACCATCTGTAAGATGAGGTCTGACACTTATGATATGATATTGAAGGGAGAGCACATTATACAAAATGCAGTACGTATCACTGTAAAACCACAAAAATACGCATTTGGCACCATGGCAAAGTTGCTTCAAATTTCCAAGCATACCATTGTTGCCAAAGTCAGAAGCAGTAAGGAAATAGCATCAGTTTAGAATTGGTGGTTCTAATCCTGCCTCACTGTGTACTCTGTGTTCCAGTATTCAGTGTAATTAGACTCTGAATGAGGAATCCCCTGTAATCAGTTCCTGTGTGTATTTATTACCCTTATCCATATATACATATACATACTTATAAAATATATTCAAAATACAAATAAAATATATAAAACCTGAAAACCATGTCAACCCAACACTCAGCTTGATGGTGATTTAAAGATCTTCTTACAGGCTGTCTTCCCACAGCGCTCATGTCTGTCTCTAGGTGAGAGATGTTCATGTGCAACTCATGCATCACTGAGAACCGTGCTTTGAATTATGCCACAATGCTCAGATGATTTCAGGGAACATCTTCTTTTCTCCTGATTTTACAAGGTCAGTCAAACAGACCTTTCATGGTTTTATCATGGAATAATCCATCAAATGAAACACAATTGATCAGCTTCAGGCTTGTCACCAGCATATTGATTCACCCATTGAGCTCTGTTCAAATTCAGTGAAGGTGGTGAAAGTCATTATTGCACTGAGAAATGGCCAACAAAGGGCCCTGTGCAAATAGTCTGCTGTTCTTTTCCTCAACTACTGGGCTTATTTGGTGAAGGGGAGTTAAGGTTGCTAATATATGTATCCAGAAGTTACATGGTATAATGGGTGGCATTTGATGAATATCTTTTTGGCCATTTATATGTGCAAGCATAGATATTTCTCTTCATCTCTCATGGCATCTATAAAATAGATACTATAGCATGTCACTCCAATCAGAGAGGCTAAAACCCAACCGTCAGAGAGCCACTGAAGACCATAGTTAATAGCTGAAGATCTCAGGGGTCTGATAACATTGCTGTGGATCCCAGCTCTGCTCTGTTTTGTTGAGAGACATCGAACAATGAACTTGACTTGCTTTCCTTAGTTATATGATCACTTTGAAAAAAGGCACCTTTCTGACAGGCTTTCAAGTGAGTTAGGATGTCTTAGTGCATCATACTTTGAAAGTGTTCAGTAAAAGTTAGCTTTGCTATTCTTGTGTGTTGAAAGGCTTTCAACTATCTATTTCTTGCCTGTGGTTTAGAGATCTCATGGAAAAGAAGCGCCAAATGGAAACCAAAGAACTGCTGATATGCCATTTGGCAGGACCTCCTACTGGGCTTGAGAATACGCACTTATGCATTTGGATCTAGTCTTCCCACCTGCCCCCAATCCAATCCCTGCTTGCTGTGAAGAGACACAGCCTGCTATTTATCAGCGTCTTTGCATGCCACCAAGAATGTGCTTGTTCTACAGTCCATTGCAACAGGCGGTTGGTTGGCAAAGTCATCGGACACCTGTTGGGGCTGAGTCATCCCTGTTCACAGGATGTGCCTCACAGCCTGCACGGAGAGGGTTCAGAAGGATGAGAAGCCCCATTTGCCCAATATGGTGCAGCTGATGCTCTCATTCATTGGCAGCCTTCAGGGGAAACCAGAGAGCCATGGTCTAATTTCACTGCTGCTCATCTTCTTTCTTGCCAGATGGAGCATTCACGCACATTTGTTCAGGCTCGGCAGCCTTGGAAGGAATTATGTGGGGCTTGAAGGAAATCAACCATTTCATGGGAATTAAAATGAGCGATGGTGGCCTTGATAGGGTGCTCTTCCGATCCCTGGTGATTCCTTTGAATTTTCCCAGCTTTACTTAAGTAAAAGGTCAGGCCATTGTGTCAATCCCAGAGCTGGACAGTAGACTTTGCAGATTAAAACAGCTCCTATAAGTTAAGGAATGCTTGATGTAGACTACACTGCAGTCGTTTGTTAAAGTTACCTGTGAGTATTAGTGTTTTTTTCCCCCATAAGTGAATGGTTATTCATACTGTCTTTTCTAAAACAATCTAAATAAATAACACTTTACCTCAGATGCCTCTTCAGAATTTCAGTATAGAAGGAGTTTATGAGCCATAACACAACTAGAAAAGGAGAGCTGGATTCTTGAAAATAAGTTTTCTGTTGGTTTGTAAAATATTGAAATATATGTATGCATTACTGAGAATTAAGAGAATGAATTCTAAAAGTCACATAGTTATGTAACTTGAGGGCCTTCTTGGAGATCATTATTTTTAAAATCCTGTTTTCTTTTCATTATGGACGACTTTACTGAGATACATATATATATATCATGCGCGCACACACACACACACACACACACACACACACACACACACATGTAGAGGCCTTACAACAAAAATAAAATGATAAGAATATACAGTTCATAACTGTAGCCCAAATGAGCCAAAATTCTTCTCTTTCTCTGCTAATTTCAATCGACCTCTCCAGTAGAGCCGAATAGTGGGAATGCAGGTTTCCTCACAGTACTGCAGCCTGCACTGGTCAGTTTACTACCAAAGAGATATGCTGGATCTTAATGCATTCAGATCTCATAGAAGAGAAGCCAAGTGAGGTCCCAAGGACCCCATTTAGCAAATTTCTGTTAAGGAATCTATCAGAAGTCAAGAAAAGATTAAAAGGTTACAGTTCAATATTTGGGGGAGGGCTGAATCATGTTTTATGGGCCAGCAGTGGTGTTTGGGAAAGAAAAAATATGTGAGTTCTTCTTACAAGCACCTGGACAATGTTGCTAGTATAATGTAGAGGAACAGGAAAACCTCTGCATTTGTAGCCACTGGAATTAAACTTAAATCCTGGATCTTGTATTCACTAGAGGTGCAACAATCTCTTCATGTTCAAGTGACTTTTTTTTTTGACGGAATGGAGCTGAGACTTAAGATTTCCCCTTGGAGACTCAGAAATTTGACAAGAGCTGATTTCATACTTGAAAGAAAACACCAGTACCTATCATCTTGCAGGCTTGCTTTGGATAGCTAATGAAGAATTTAATTTCAGTAGATAAAGAACCTGAAGTATAGTAAATGCTAAATATCATTTTATAAGTCAAGGATTCCCTGCTGGATTTCACCTATTTAATTTTCTAAATTATGGAATTCAGTGTACTCATATATTAGGATAAATACTAAAAAGTTAAGACAGGATTTGTTCATCTGGTCTTTTATAGGGATTGAATTATAATAAGTTATATGCTTATCTATTGATTTTAACATTTATCCTTGTAAGAAGATTTAACTCAATCAAATTTGAAAGCACACTGAATTGTCTTATGAAACATGTGAGTACCATATGCGATCAAAGATCAATCACAGCTCAGAAAGAATAGTGACTAGATTAGGTGGAATGCACTTCTTAAAAAATACTAGAGGATTGTATCTCTTTCTGTTATTGAATTTGCTCCTTCCAAGTGGACTTGATTGAACTGAAATGGGTTGACTGACTGAAGCCCATGATTTTCATGTTTTAAGCAGAATACTTGTGAACAATACCAGTGTATAAGACTGTCAAAAGTAGAGGTGATCCTTCCATATTCCTTCTCCAACAGCATTAAGAATCCACCTTCATCTATAAAACTCCTAACAGATTCCTTCCATGCCAATCAATTTTATACAAAATGGCAATGTATTCTAGATTAATGGGTCCATCCCCCATTCCACAGACCTTAATCTAAAGTTAACGAAGATACTCATGATAGGCAGAAGATAAGCAGACAATCCTGGAATATATATGTGTGTGTGTGTGTGTGTGTGTGTGTGTGTGTGTGTGTGTATACACACATACATATATAAAAATGTATTTCATAAAAATAAAAGTATATATTCTTTACATGTACTTACAAAGTATATAGAAGAAATATACATATATGATATATGTAATTGACAATGACCATGCAAGAATGCCTGTAATCACCATGTTTATTATATAAAATGAGTTTTACATAAAACCAGTGTGTAAAGGAATCCCTACCATTATAAAGTTTAGATAAACAGAACCCATAACCATGTTTAAAACATAGTAATAGTGATTTAATGGTGATTAGTATTACTATATTAATATATGGTAATTTATATATGATATTATATACATAATAATTAATAATAACACAATTCTGTAATTAATATACATTAAATATATTAAGGATGCCCTTAACTATATTAGATAGATAGAAAAAAATCTCTGACTGAATGATTCAACAATTGTGTGTTAGAATTTATAATTGCCTCTTCTGTCTTGCTGAGAGGGTTTTTTGATGAACTTATCCAGTCTTATTTCATACTATATTGTGTCAATAATTGTGAACTTTCATTTTTAGTTGAGATGTCTCCATAGAATTTTAGAGATATGGAGTTAACCATTCATTCAGAAGTCAGCAGAATGCTACTTTGGGTCTCAAAGTTACTTTATCTAGAGAACACTTTTTTTTCTGTACCATATTTTCTTTTTGAAAGAGATTTCTGTACATCTATTCTGGTGGTCTACTTTTACATTAAAAAACAGCTACTACTGGAAACAGCTGCTGGGAGGTATCTTGCAATGGCCCTTTTGTCTTTCATCCCCACTGTATGAGAAACGCCTTTCCTCTCCCAAATCCTCCCAGTCATGATGTCACACCCACTTACATGGGGCTAAGAGGGTATAGTCTCTGCTACTCTCTGGGACAGTGATACAAGTACTGCTTTCCTTAAAATAATTGCCAGAGTTGTTGATTTCAGACAGAAATTATTCGTAAATCTTTTTCACTCATTTTTATAAATGTGTAGGCTATTTTGGTAAAACACTGTGCATCAGAGGATAAGGACAGGCTCTTGATGGTAGCTTACTGGTAGAACATTTGCCAAGTTAAGAGGGGGTTGGATGAAAAGGTAAGGATGCTGTTATTCTCCTGGTCATTGCTCAAATCAAATCTTACCTTTTCCCATTCATATTTAATCAGAGAAACTGGTTACCTCAACAGCTATTACAGACCTGAAACTTTCTTTAGCTTCAGGAAAGTCAGCATAGTCAAAGGTGCACCTAAAAATGCTCCTGTCATATCCTGTCCCACTTAACAAAGTCATAACAACAGAGTGGATCATCAACCCAGGACAATGAAAGAATTCACCAGGGAAACATAAAGCATCAAAATGGCAATGAATCTAGTGTCATAAGCACCAATACAAAGAGAAAAAAATGGAAAAATTATTTTGATAATCTTACATTTTTGTATGGAGAATTTTTTCATACATTTCTGGGTAATTGAAAGGTCATACCAAGAAGAAATGTCAATTACACCAACTTTAATGGTACCCCAAGATAAATTGGGTGAATATTTTGGGGGACAATATTTCCTACTGCATATATTTGTTAATACTTACAAGAATAATTTTACATGAAATAAACAGACTTTATATTGAGGACGGATTGTATGCTATAAAACTTTTGGTTCCTGACATCTACAAAAACCCAGATCTAAGATTCAAAGAGGGAACATGTTTCTCAACAATATCTGTCTACCTCTGAGCCATCTAAAAAAGATAATTAATTATACCCTATATCCAGGGAGGATAGGAGCCACCATTGCATAACATTTTAACTAAGTTACTCTTACGGCTTAACTTCATTCTTTGAAAATTGACATTTTGCAGACTTTGACCAAATCTTTCAGATTTAGCTATGATCCTGAGCACAGGTTGCTGTCAGAACTTAAATAAAATGTACAAACCAGAAGCTTCACAGAAGGATTGTTTTGAAGATTAGGAGCTCTACTGTACATAGGGTACTTATAAATATCATATAATTGTCAGACAGAAAAGCAAACAACAATAAAAACTTATCCCTATTAACTTTAGGGCATTGATTTTTACTTTTGCGGTCATAGAAAATATTGGTCTCTTCTTAGATGGTTCATTTAAAATTCCAAACAGTTCTGCTAAAACTCATCTCATATTTTTCTGAACTTAGTCTCTTTCTTCATGATACTTTGAGGGGGGAAATGATCTTGATCTGGAAACAGTTGTCTGGGGAGAGTTGAGTAGCATAAGACTCAAGATGAACCATGAGGGGAGGGGAGAACATGGCTGAGAAGGGGAGTATAGAATCTTTAGCTGCCTTCACCAAAACAATTGAAGATTCACTGGAAGAGTATAGAGCTATCACAAAGTGCTTGAACACTGAAAGTTGCATGGAAGGAAATTGAAAGGTTGAAGTAATTACTATGTCAGACAGCTAGATGTTTTCACATAAGCACCACCATTTCTATACTTTCAAAGTAATGTTCATCTCTTCTACCTTTAATTATGGCCCATCTCTGCTTCTTTTTCTAATTAAATTTTCTGAGTTAGCATGCAAAGCGATCAGCTTCCTCGTGGCATTTTCAAACACATGTGTCATTAAAGTTTGTTATTATACAGCTCAGAATTGTCACTAGTCTTGTTCTTTGCTCTAAACTCTTTAAAACCAAGACTTAGTCACCATTAAAAATGGATGGAGAATTTTTAATTGCTCCATCCTATCACAATGTATCTGTGGCTCCCTGTAGCTTTATGTAATTTATTCACCCAATAAACAGTGAAAATTTATTATATTCTAGTCTTGTTACACAATTTCAGGGAAAGATGAATTCCTTTCCTTTAAGGATTTCAAATCTAGTGAATGGATAAAAAAATAGGTAGGTAGGTAGATAGATAGATAGACAGACAGACAGACAGGCAGGCAGGCAGGCAGGCAGGCAGGCAGGCAGACAGACAGACAGGCAGGCAGACTGATAGATACCCCAGGAGATCTAGGCAAGATACCTGCATCATTTGGCATTGCAATCACAACAGGAAGACCAGCCAGTAGGTAATTGGTAACAGTGGATTCTACTGACAAAAGTGTAAGACTGGGAGCGCATGACTCTGTGTGCTAACCAGGGGCAAAGAGAGGCTGCTTACAGGATGATGTCAGTGAATGGATCCCTAGAGGATAGGCTAGAGGAAAAGGCCAAAATCACATGCCATATGTGGTGTCTGACAGGAAGGATTTGTGCAAAACCACCTTCCAAAATAAACTCCCTTGTTCTGCAGTCCTACCTGATAGGAAGTCCGTTGGTAGTTTCTACTGGTAAAAATTAAGAACTTGCCTTCTGAGTGTCATTAAGATATAGCATGACAAACCATGGTTTGATGTGGTGGACTGAGGATGAAGTTCCATCTTCCTAGGCAGGAATCCAAATACTCTGTTCCTGTTAATAATCCTATAGCAGAGCCCGAGAAGAGCACATTGCATTGTGCAGATTGATATCAGCATGTGCTGGGAACAGCTCCAAACCAAGCTTTCAGCAGTTTGTAAGGATATATATGAGGCACAAAGCAAAGGATATAGATTGGATTGACCCTGAAAGAGGGAGGAAACATACTGTTCTTCTAGAGTGTCGCCATTTGATTTTGTTTAGGGGTACTGCAGGCCAGCGGGTGGACAGAGTATGTGATGATTCAAAAAGCAGGAATCAGACAGAAACATCTTACAAAGGCCTTAGCTATTCTGTGGATAAAGTTATGACACTTTATAAATGAGAGCAAGAGAGAGAGGGATTAACTTCAATCTTCGATGCTTCCATGTGGGAAAAAGGCATTGATTCATTCATGAGATTGCTAATAGCAGGTGCTTCTGTGGCGTGTGCCAACACACACACACACACACACACACACACACACACACACACACGCACGCACACACACACACACACGAAGTTTGTTTTGGGTCTTAATCCTCTCCCATCTGTTTTATAGCAGGGAGTGGAAACAGGAGAAGACGCGGATGCTTCAGAATGCTTCTCAAAATTTGCCTTTATGGGAAGGCAAGTTGTTACACAGATCTGGACTTCCTGCCTTCTGCTGCCATTCATGTAGATGATGTAGGACAACAAAAAGGTTTATGATATATTTCTTTCTGGAGAGATGTAATGAAAATCCCTCAATTCCTCCTTTTTTTCTGCTCATACAAGGTTGTAATCTGCTGAAGAAGTCTCTAATGCCACCTCTTCAGTTGATTGGGGCGGATCAGGACTATCCAGTTAGATCAGAAAAGACACGAAATCAGCACATCCACTCAGCATACATATTCACCAACTGATCATTTTGTTTGTTTGTTTTTGCTAAATATAGTATCTTCTATTAATCTGAGTTCTTGACCTATTTTGGAACTTGGCAAAGGGCTATCAGTTAAGAAATCCAAGGGTGGTGCAGAAACAGCAAGACTGAAAACAACAACAAACTATAGTTCAGAACACCAAAAACCCTGCATTGATCACCTGGATCCAGACCAGCCAAATCTCTCCCTATCCTAAAGCTCAGGGAAACTTGCGGAAGAGGGGGCAGCAAGATTGTAAGAGCCTAAAAGATGGGGAAGACCAATGATATGCAAGATGCTCCACACAAGTTAGGGCCACAGTAGCCATAGTGAGACTTTGTGTGACCTGCACAATGACTGATGTGTGGATGACCTCCAGGGTCTAGCATGGATCACAGGCAATAGGATCCTTAGAGGCAAAGGATTAACAGTCATAATAGTGTTCCCATACTAAGGGGGAGTCGGGGGGTAGGGATCTGGGCTATGCCACTGAGTCCTTACACCTCACTGGAGTGGAAGACTTAGGGAAGTTTAGAGTTCATACAGGGGGATGCTCCAGGGGATGGGAGGGAGAAGGAGGGGGCACTAGCAGAGGGGGAGGGAGAAGTGGGAAAAGAAGGGGAAGGGGGAAGGATGCAAGGGAGACTGGGGAGGGAGGGAGAGGAATGGGGTACCTATTGAGCTTGTATGATGGGGAAAAATTAATTAATTAATTAATTAAAAAAGAAATCCATATGATTTGACTGTGTTTGGGCTGTTTATATTGTGATTATTGTTCCCAAAGGATCTTGGCCTTCTGTTAAGAAAGGTTGTCAAAGGTGGTTGAGAGAACACTAGTCACAGATACCTGATTCCTGAGGGCTTTCCGCCTGTGATTCACCTGGGAATGTCATCTGATATGAGCCTTGGGGACTTTGCTTATTGGCTCTCACTTTCGTTCTCATTCCCTTTTGTAGAAGACCCACCTTGTTGCCACACCGGAAAGGCTAGATTTCAAAAATTTTAATATGAAGAAGAATCCATAACATATAAGAAGATTGTGAGACAGTACACACACACATACACACACACACACATGCACGCACACACACACACACACACACACACACACACACACGAAAAACATTTCAGAATGTTATATTCCTATATGGTGACATGCTGGCATGATCTTGAAAAGAGGCAGGCAGGCTTTCAGCCGACATAAATGCAACTCAAACAAGAGAAACTATTTGATTTAGTTTCTTGAAATTACTGGAAAAACAGGGCCCTAACTGAATGACTTAAATGAGAGTCAGGAACATTTCAGGGCTGAAAAGACTAGAGTCAGAAACCAAAGGTTGGCAGAGCTAAGCCATCTGTAAGAATCCTCTTGGGAAGGTTCTCACCTGACCCTCCTGTGTTCTGCAGATTTGGTGATCTTGGCCAACCACTAGTTCCTTGTCTTTGCTGTCCAGTGGTATGCTCCCTGCTAATCCATGCTAAGTCCTCTCATTTTTTTATTATTATTATTTCCGCTCACACAAACTTAACAGGTACAGCGGTCCCCTCCCTCTCTCGCCCTCTCCCCCGACCCCTCTGCTTCCCCCTCCCCACCCCTTCCCTTCCCATTCCCCAGTGCCTCCTCCCCATTAGCTCCCCTCCACCAATCCCCAGAGCATCCTTTAATGTGCATGGTAAACTCTCCTCTGGGTCTTCCTCTCCGATGAGGTGCAAGGACCCAGGAGCATTTCCCAGAACCCTTTCCTGTGTTCCCCTTAAGCTTAGGAACACTGTTGTGACTATCAATCCCTAGCCTCCAAGGATTCTAGTGCCTTTAGTCCATGCTAGACTTTGTGGGGTCAATAATGTGTTGGATCATGCAAAGTCCTATTATGATTGCTTCAGCCCTAACTTGTGTAGAGTATCTTGCATATCATGACTCCTCCCATCCTTGTGCTCTTACAATCTTTCTGCCCCCTCTTCTGCAAATTTCCCTGAGCTTCAGGATGGGGAGAGATTAGGCTGCCTTAGTTCCTGGTGGTTGATATAGAGTCTTTGATGTTCTGAATTACGGTTTGTTGATTCTTTTTTTTTTTTTTTTAGTTTTGCTGCTCCTGCAATGCCCTTGGCTCCATCCTGATGGGTATTGGATGTCACCCCCTGGCCAGAGATAAAAACCTGTTAAATTAGAGTCTTACTATAAGAGTATATTCAAAAGTAGATGGAATAAAAGTAGGAGACTGCAGTGAGAGAGGGGTCAATCATCCATTTGCAAAATGGTTACTTTCTATCTGACAGAATAGATCTTCTGTTGAGATCATACCCGATTAGTTGCAAATGATCAGGAAGGAAGTCCTCTCATTTTATAAAAACTCTAGTCAGGGCATTCAGGCCCACCATTACCTTGTATAACTTGTAGCACTTTGATTTGATAAGATCTTCAAAAAGACAGTTCTCAGCTAAGGCCACATCATCACAGACATTGTAGGTTCAGATCGGAGTGAATTTGTGAACTGGGCAAAGGAATCAATCTGTAATACCATGAAAACAAAATTCAGGGGAGGGAAGCACTCAGTTTCTTCAGAGGAGAAGAAGGTAAACTATCACAAAGACAGTGGGAACTTGGGGGAGGAGGGATGAGCAATCCAAAGTTGAATTGCTCTCAATGATCAGGCAGCGGGCAAGGATTGGGAATGTCAGGATGAGTGTTGCATTTCTGCATTAGAAACACTTTATATTGTATTTACTGTTTATATTTTTTAACTTTTAAAATTTTTTGTATGTGTCTATACTTGATACAAGCATGCATGTGTGTGTATTTGATGTGGATGGGTATATGAGGGGTGAACATGTATGTGAATACCTGTGCATGTTGAAGACTAAGGACGCTATCAGAAATCAGCCTTGATCTTCTTCTACCTTATTCTCTTGAGCCTGGGTCTCCAATTAAATGCAGAATGAGCCATTATGGATAGTCTGGCGAGTCAGCTTGTTCTGTGGTTTCCCAGGCTCTACCATCCTGGGCTAGAATTACAGATAGGCTGCCACCCTTGCATGGTTTTCATGAATTTGGGGATCTGGAATCTTGTCCTTTATCTTACAGAGCAAACACTTTCACTGCAGAGCCATCTCCCAGCCTTGTACGACTTTCTTATACAGACTTACCAATAAGTAGCCCATGCTCTCATGACTACAGCATGTGACAACTTTCAATGCTGGGGATACGGCTCATGCTTCTGTGATTCATTTTATTTATTATTGGATGTTCAGAATATAGACCAGTCTGAGACAGTCAGTAAATGTTGAACAAATGACTATATGCTTTTAAAGACAAATAAACCAACTGACAGATGATTGGATGAAGGAAGCACATGACCCATAATATGGCCCGTATAAACCCTGGTCACCTCGACACCAGACTGCCCATTTCTTGATTACACTGCTGACCGTGAGCACCTTGTTTACTCTCCATAGTATATCATTCTGGTTCCTGTTACCTTTTTTCCAGTAAGGTCTCTCAGTAATACGTGGAAGCTTGTATCTTGCCTTCCTGAGAACAGGAGATGAGGTTGCTAATCAGCCATGCCATTTGATAGAGCAGGAGCTTGATCTGTCTCTACGCTCTCAAATGACATTACTTACTTTCTCCCACAGATGTTAGGAAGAGCCCAGAGGACACAGTGACATTTGGCATCTGCAGAAGGCCACTGTAATTCCTCGGTCACAAGCATTGCCTTTCAGCCCTGGAATATCACTGAAAATAGATCCATCTCCTCTGTTCAGGGAGATAAACAGCAAGCAGCCACAGCAGCAGCAACACAGGCTTATGCTGAGGCAGGCATTCATTGCTGACTGGGGAGATCAAATGGAATTCTGATTTCATAAACAATGCTTAAAGCGTTATTCCTCTCACCTCTGAGCACACATGTGAGCACACATGCTCACGCACATACAGAGGCACGCTCTGATGATAATCTTCAAGACTCTACCCATAATCACAACCATGCAGGAAATACTGCTCTTGGTTCTTTGCCAGCAAGGATAAAATTTTATTCGACTTAATCAAAGTGGTTATTATAAGAAGAGAAACTTAATATTTAGTACAGTGGTAGAAAAGTGTTAGTGCTGGCTAAAAATAGATTATATATTATGTACAGTTATGAGTTTTTTGGTTGATAAGTGTAATCTTAATTTGCTATTATCTTTTATACCTTAACAGTGATATGGGTCATAAATGAAAGAAGATAATATTGAATTTTCCTTGCTTCCATATGTAAGTTTATGGCTTCTTTCTTATCAGCTGACAGATAGGAAAACTGTGGCAAAGGTTTGGACTGACCGAACAGCAATCTTCTGATTCTGCAGAGTCTGAAACTGGCCAAGGAAATAAACTAGAATTATTTGGAACAAGACTTTGAAAGCTGCACTTCCTTTTGGCCTTCGAATCATCAGTTCCTATCTCAGTGTGGGTTATGTCAGAGCACTGCCAGAGGAAAGGAGGTACACTGAGCAGGGACTTCCACTGTCACAAAAGCATCTGTGCTTTCATGCTATGCTAACATGACTTCAAGATACAAATCCCTGTCATTCAAGAAAGAAGTAGAAGACCTTCACTTCATTTCTAGCAAAGAAATAACTTATTCAAATACAAATGTTGACGTCAGTTCCTTTAGTGCCGACTGAGAGTGCAACGGAGATGCCTATGTTCATAAATGACAGATTGCACAGAAACTTGACTCCAAACACTGTCCCCAAAGCTGTGAAGAGTCACTCAATGATTTTGAGAAATGGAATGACATGCTCAGATCTCTGTCTTAAAAATGTCATTCTGACAGCACTGTGGAGGATGTGGGAAGTGGGTGATACTGGAGATGAGCTCAGGAATCAGCAGAACAAAAGACAAAAGACAGATATGAAACATTTTAAGGATGAGCAGGCTTGCCAGACTGTTCTAAGGTTGAGGCTTGTTTATGGTAAAAAGGGAGCCTGTAGTGACTTAAAGTGAGGCAAATGGGTGGGTAGTCAGGCTTTTGCCCCAGAGGACGGGTACAATGCCCCAGTTGGTGAAGTGCTTGCCTCGTAAGCATAAAGACCCAAGTCTAATCCCCACAACCCTTGAATAAAAATGTAGGGGGATTTACGGTGGTACCAATGTTTACTGCCAGAACTGGACAAACAGAGATGGTCTTTAGAGCTCACTGACTAGCCAGCCTCACCAAATCATTAAACCCCAAGTTCAATGAGAGACCCTGTCTCAAAAACAAAACAAGGGGCTGGAGAGGTGGCTCAGGGGTTAAGCCTCTGCCTTGCAGGCAGAAGGTCCTGAGTTCAGATCCTAGACCCCACGTATAGATGCCGGACAGAAGCGGGGGCGGTCTGCGTTTCTGGTCCTGGTAGGGCAGAGCCTGTGAATCCCGGGGCAGAGTAAACAAGGAGGAGGTGGAGGTGTCCATGGTGATTCCCGAATTCGCTCGTGGTTCTACACACACACACACACACACACACACACACATGCACACACATGAACAACTGAATTAAAAAATAATAATAATAAAAAATACAAAACAAAACAATATTAAGATGTATGAAACCTCAAAAATGACAAGTGAAGATATCTACTGGTCTACAAACACATCCACATATGTACATGTACAACTGCACACATGTGTATGTGTATGCGCACCTATACACACACACACACACACACACACACAGAAAGAGTAAAAGACAGAGTCCAACAGACAAAGAAAAGAGAGAAAATAGAAGAAAGCATATTTGCATAAAATATTTGATCAGGAAGATGTTTTGTTTGTGATATCTGGGAGTCACAGGACCATCAATGGAAAGGAGAGAGTTGGTCTATGGAGGTAAGTGTTGAGAGAGCAGGGGACAGGTTGATGCAAAGCAAGTCACTGCAGCACAGTGGACACAAATAGTGGGAGAGTTTAAGCAGGAAGAGTTCAGCAATGTCACATGTCAAAGAGACAGCAATAAGACAGGAGAGGGAATCATAGTTTGTAAGTGTAGCCCTAATATAAGTGTGCTGCTTCTTCAGTGTTTCTCACTTAGCAAAGAATGATACTAGTCAACTCTGAAAGTATGAGCCAACGCAAACAAATATCTTTAGCTTCCCATTTGCATGCACATCTCTCATATAATCAACCAGAGTACCCTGTGTCCTCCAGTTTTATTATGTACCCTTATATACCCAAATCTCACCAGTTCTACTGCAAGATCTTATCCAGATCCATTGCAATCATCTGGCAGCTGGTTTGTACCTTCCATTCTGACTCCACGGTGCAGCCAGAGTGATCTTTGAAAATACAAAGGTTATTAATATGCTGCCCTTTCCTGATACCCAAAGAGCTTTGTTATACACTTAGAATCAATCAAATTATTTTTCCTATGCCTTATAAATTACTGATAAACTACTCTGGCCCTCATGATCCTCTGAACTTTATTCCTATCACCCTGCTCCTGAGTGCCTCTGCCCTCCCCACCACTAACTCTGTCCTTGATCACTCAACATACAATTTTGCTTCAAGCTATGGAATGTGTACTTTATAATGCTAAAATTACTTACTATTCCACATATCCAATTAGTTCTGTTTAGGTCTTATTTATCACAGTATTACAGAGATCTTCTCTAAATACTGCAAAAGACACATAAAAGTGTCTTCTCATCTCACTTTATGTTCCTATGTTGAACTGATCACATAAAATCTCATACCACCAGAATATCATCAGTTCTTGAGTACGGGATGCCCTCTGTTTCTCCACTGCCTAGGAGTCATTGCTAAAGATTGTTTAGCAGTGATTAGCCACCAGCCATTGCTTGTTGAACCATTCTGAACTTAAATTTTTTTTGTTCATTTTTTTGTTTTTCTAATCTCCATTTTCAAACTTTTCTGTAACAATGACAACAGAAGTCCTAATAGGTACAATGTATAAAGAGGTTTTTTTTCTCCATTTGTTTATTTCCTGCCAAATGAACCTTCTTGTTTTTTGAGTATCACTGTAATGGGTTGCTGGGGGAGGGGGAGTATTTGCCTAATGCTAGAGTGACTTTGTGACTAAAAGTTGTTGCGACCTGATTTGGCTGTGGCAGATTGCTGTTTCCAACCTGGGAAATGGGCAGTCACAGGCCATGTGACTTAAGACTGGGCATGTTGAATTTTCCCAGAGGCAGCTTCCTAGGGAAGATCTTGATCTTTGTGAAGTCTAAAATGTAAATTAATTGGTGGGAAGAAGCCATTAAGAAAATAAGTTCAAAACTACAAATATAATGTTAATAATACAACATCTGAAGTATACTGTGTACTCTGTAGTATCATGCCTTGCCAGTCTCTGAGAGGGAAAAAAAAACACACAAAATGCCTCATAGTCCCCTACAGTAGGACCAGGAAGCTCATGAGAGAAGGGGATTTAATTAAGACCATGGAGGACAAACATCATGTAGAACTGACATGGTCCCTTCTTTTCAGCTGAACACATTTCCTGCTCTATGCAGGAATTCACAAAGCAATTTTCAGCCAGGAAGAGAGGAATGTAGAATTTAGTCTCAAGTTCTTACCATTGTCTGCAGCTTGCTGTGAAGAGACTTGTGGAAAGAACAGCTGTGTATTCCCCCAGTACAGCTAATCCTCTCTGAAAAAAAAAAGTTACATAACATAAATGTGTTCAGCTTTCTCCATTCCTCCCCCATAATTTAAAACATCCCCAGGATGCCAAGTTTGGGTGGGGTGTAAATATTAACCACTGGGTTCTGTACTATACATCCACGATTTCAACAGAAGAAATGAGGGAGTCTTGCTCATACCTTGGGACTGGATGACTGAATTTACACACAGTAGCTTCAGCTCTTGAGTTCTGTGCAGTTCTGTCCTTGTCATTTTATAATGTGCAGTGTCATTAAACAGTTAGAGAACATCATCTTATGGAGGTCAGGGAAAGCTGCAAGTCAGATCTGGAGGAAGACCAAGTAGGAGGGCTTTCTTGTGCACTTTGACCCCTTATTCTGATGGTGAAAAGAATCTTTTGCATTTTCAGTGGGTTTTAATTTTTATTGTTTCTTTACTTTTCTGGGGTAATGGGCTTTAATGTCTCAGTTTTGTGGAAGGCCAGAGATCAGAGACCACATGAACCAACTTTTTGTTGTAACCACAGAGCAAACTGAGGTATCTATCTGCCTTATATTCTCCAGCCAATGGATTTGGTGTTTTTCATGACCTGTTTCTAATATCCAGAAAGTTAAAGAAAGCAAATAGCAGAAGCAACATTTAGCCCTTATTTATGTAACCCTTGAAGTCATGATTTGGATAAACAGTACATCTTAACAATATTTTGATCTCATTATTACAATAAAGAGTAATATTTATAAATAGCAAACATTTGCTGAACACAATATGTATGTTTTTCTTAAGAAATTGGTACTATCTCCAAGGTCATTCATTAATATGTACATTTGAATCCATGTGCTCATTCCAGTGACTAGCTATTAAATACTTGTCATCTGCTAACTCACAGGGCAAGATGAGGTTCAGAGGATTCCCTACTACCTGGTGATTAAGATGGCCACTGAATTTATGACAGGGTGACTAAGTAGGGAAAGCCTAATCAATAGGCACTTTAACACTTGCCTGATGATTCCAAGGTAGTTCACACTAAACTGGACTAAGGTACTCGGAAGCAATTGGTGTCACAACTACACAAGTGCCCTGTGTGCTCCTTACCACATACACTGGGTGGATGTGTAGCACATCCCACGGGCTGGCTTCCTTTCTGCGGTCCTGATTGTTCAAGCTCCTGTGGCAGCAGAGAACTGACTGGCTCAGCATTTAGATCGAAAAGTGCATATTAGTGTCCCACATGCCCTGGCTGGGGAATGCACAGTCCTGTCAAGTTTAGTACTTCATGTTCATCCAGTGCAAGCCCACGAGGAGTTCTAGGCAAAGCTCCTGGATGTCCAGGGTATGAGAAGCTGATACATGAAACCCCAGAGAGAAACGTGACATGGTTTGAGGTACCAAATCGTGGCCAATACGCTTGCAGTAACCTCCCTCAAAAGAGGCGGTTTGAGATAAAAATGGTATCCCACTTGAGAAGCTCTTGTGTTGGTCTGGTAAGGGCAAAAGTCCAGACATTCCTCAAGATTGTGGAAGAAAAACTGGATTTTCAGTTCCTTGAGGCTTCGGTTTAAATTCCCATTTCAAAAGAATACCAGATGAAAGGACCCCACTGGCTAATTTTAGAGCAGGCGATTTCACTCTCTTGATTGACTCAAACTGGGAAGAGAGACAGGAGATTGAAAAAAGAGTTAGATTCTTTGCTCTAAAACTAGCCTAGTCCTTGAAGCTGTCTTCAAGGTTCAACATAAAATACCAACTGACTGGTACTATGGAACAATTTTGCTAACTCATATAAAAACAAAGATCCTCTCAGGTTTGTGTAGGGTAATTAGCTTGACATGGGAAAGGTAAGGAGCTGTCACTCAGCCTCTAAAATTGGAAGATGGAATTTGAATGTGTAAAAGGAAAAGAGAGCTTAGAAATCATCTAGCCTCCACCCCAGGCAGCGGAAAGACATGTGAAGACTTCCAGGCTTGTGCCAGGCCATTAGTTACTGATACTGACAGGTCTGCAGCTTTGATAATCTAGGTCAGATTCACTGGTTTTGCCCTTTTCTTTTAGCCTGAACAGCTGCAATCATTGTCTTAAAATCTAATCATTATTGGAGGACTATAGTTAACCAAACCATGGAAGCTTTGAGAGACTCTAGCACCCTGCAGATATAAGCCAGGAGGGAACTAGGGTGATGATGGTTCCCCAGCATTTGGAATCCTGGCTTTGGCACCCCCTGGCCATTGCCTTTGGAGAAACCAGGACACGAAGCCTCAGGCAGCCAGTGCTGAGAATCAACCAGCAGCAGCTGTCCTTGTTTGCCTCGGCACTGATGTGTTAAGGATGGAAAGAAACAAGTTCCAACACTGACCTCCTGTCCTCACTTCTGTGGGTGGGAGCTCCCTGGATCTCTCCAGGACCTCTAATGAGAATGAAGGCATCACAGGACACTAGAGCTGAGACCAAACAGAGGGAATATGTCATCTCAACCTCCCCAACTTAATTCTCCAGATCTGGCCAGATCAGCTGCTTCCCCATCCCCAAATACAAGTAATGAAAATGACTCCTCAGTGATTCCTGAATGCCTAGACTTTGTTCATATCCTTTAATCTTGATTCCTGCCTTTTCTTTCACCTTAATACACCTTTCCTATTCACTTTTCTTCTGTTCCTGAAACAGCCTTACTCTGTTTCAGCTTATCTTACTGTCCAGGGGTCTTTTTTCTTTTCTTTTCTTTTCTTTTTTATTATTTCCGCTCATACAAACTTAACAGATACACCGGTCCCCTCCCTCCCTCCACCTCCCCCCGACCCCCTACTTCCCCCTCCTCTCCTCTCTCCTCTCCCTCCCCATTCCCTAGTACCCCCCAGTCCCCAGAGCATCCTTTACTGTGCATGCCAAACTCTTCTCTGGGTCCTCCTCTCTGATGAGGTGCAAGGACTCAGGGGCATATCCCAGAACCCTTCTGTATGGAATACTCATTTTCTGACTCCTCAGTCTCCCAATTCCACTCCTACTAATAAGTCATGACTTGTCCCAGAATGTCATCATTTCCTTAAAGGTGTCCGTGTTCCTTCTGGATCCCCAGCATACTCCTGTGGTTATCTTGAATGGAACTGAGGGTACCTCACTGTTATAATTGCTTTTCTTTTCTGTCTCCGCACCATACTACGGTCCTGGTGAGCTCTGAGAGCTCCGTACATCTGGTTCAGCATTCCATTTCCTGAACTCAACTTGGTTCTCTGCTCATTACAGCATCTTACTAGATACATAGTGGATAAGTACCACTGCCTGTTTTTTTATGGAACACATAGGAGATTAATATCACTGTTTAAAGATTTTAAGATAATATCATTAATGTTTTCAAAATTTTTAAAGAGAAAGCTATCATCAGTTCTATCTGATAGAGTGGAAAAGTTAAATAGCCAGTCTTTAAAAACTTAGTTAGAGGCACATAATTATCTATTATTGAGGAAAAGGATGAAAGCCCATTCTGTTGACTGTTACAAGCCTAAAGCTATAACCTGCTTTGTTTATCCCCCCACCTTGAACTTTGTGACATCTTTGGACATAGGATCAAGAGAACACTGGTTTAGAAGATGACCCATTTTATCTGATACTATCATTGTTTAATTGGTGCTTTGAAGGGTTAAAATAGGTAAATGGTTCTTGGGTATTTCCTCATTACCAGATATGCATATGATGTCTCAGGTCCCAACACCTGTTTTAGCAAAGTGCCCTCCCCATAGTCCAGATCTTACCATTTCTGCAGAGAGCACAGTGATAATTAGCAAACACCATGTATCCTATGCCTACAGTTTTCTAGAAGCTAATAACACATGCTCCCAGGTCTGTGAAAGTCCACCTCCTAATATAATCTACTTGTCATTTTTGGTGTCTGGATAGATAGTAAATAGAGTCATGATTGGTCATAAAAGGAGAAATAGTCATTGATAGAATTCTGAATTCTGGCTGCATTTCCACAGAGAATTTGAGATATCCTTTTCATTCCTTCTTGTCTTGCCTTTCTTTCCCTATTCACCTGGTAGGACTGGGCCTGGATTAGTTGATAAAGATTAGATTTTTTTTTACAAGTTCAGAACATCAGAATTAAAGACTATTAAAGAGATCAGCCTTGGAAGAAAAATAACTGTTAGCTAGAAAGAAGAGGCTTACAGAGGTTGAACTAATCGTTTGGATAGACATGTTAACTTCTATTTTTGTTATTCCCTCAAGAATACTTTCCCATTCCATTCTTGTACAGAATGCTCTGTGTGCCAAAGCCTGCATCCATCAATTACTGGATGCCATCAAAACCATATATACACAAGAGCTCTTTCATCCTACGCAATTTCATGAGAACTCATTTCCTGGGAAGGGTATTAGTCAAAATGGATGAGGTTGCATTTGAAATCTTAGGGGAGAGTATAGACTATTGCCTGATCTAATGTAATTACAAATGTGTGTCGAGACTGAATTCCTAACAGTAAGCCATGAAATCACCTTTTGGGATTTACTTGTTTTTTAATTGTATGCCAATACTGTGGAAAGTAGGTGGGCCCCTTTGGGTTGTGCCAGAGTATAAATATTTCTTCACTAATAATTTTATTCCTCAATGATACAATGATGGTTGCTTTAACACTTTTAACTAGAGAACAAACTATTATTACCATTTATGCCTCAATATTATGTAAGCATATACAATTTGTTATAATGGGAAATAAGAATAAGTATCTTTTAAAAGTAGGGACAAAAAATATCTTGAGCCTGAGACCTTGGTAGCACGTGTGGAGTTAGAACAAAATTACCTTAGTCATCGTGTGATGTCATAGAGAAGTCTAGAATAAGGGTAAATGATAATGAGGGAAGGGAAATGTCTAAACCTTGTATGGCATCAGATATCAAACTATTGTACAATCGACCATGTTGAGTGAGGCTCATGCTCTCTTCAAAGTCTGTGATGGACAAGATGATCAATAGACTTAAAAGAGAAAACAGATACACGTACTTCAGCATGAGGAATATCTACTTCAGCATGAGGAATGTCTCTGTAAGTATCTACCCAAGATGGGGATGGCTTCCTTTGTTGATGGTGAGTGTCTGTTCACTAGACTGCTGGGTGGAGGTCAGTTGATCATTTGGTGAGATACTGAATTACAGAGTTCCAGCATGAGTCACTCTTTCACAATAAAGCAGCAAACAAACAAGGAGTGACTGATCCTACATTGCATCATCGAGGATTACTTCTGACTGGACAAGGGGTGCAATACATGACTGATAGTAATGTGGAAGGACAGAGGGTTATTTGATATTTCAGAGAGTCCAAAGGTAAGTGGTTTCTGGATGTTAAATTATAGATTCAAAACATTTCCTTCTTTTTCCCACTCTGCTATCATGATTACATGCTCAAAAACATGATGAAATCATTGATGATAATGTGAAAAATCCTAATAAAAGTGAGACACTTTGAAGACATAAGCATGTACCAACTAGTTTTCTAATAGTTGTCACATATTGATATGTGTATCTTTGGTTATAAGATGGCAGGTGTGTTATAGATGCCAAGTCTATACTTAGTAAGCAGTAAGCAACATTTTTGTGCACATTAAAAGAGAGACAGAATGGATCTTTCATTGCTATGACACAAATACTCTTAAGAACCTACTAAAAACAAAGTTTGCTTTATTTCTTTAGACAAAACTATCACATAGGCATCTTTTGCTAGGTAGTGGTTAAGGAAAAAGGGGCTTGGTTTACAAACATATGGGCACTAGCCCCGAGTTAATCTTTTTGTGTGGATCATGCTTTTTAACAGTGTGGTGTACCCAATATTAAAAGGAAACTGAGGAACCATAATGAGCAAACAGTGTATTAAATAATGTTTTTAGAAACTGAGAAATGAGCCCATCTGCAGTGACCTCAGATACCATCCTTCCATGCTGCTCATCTGCTACATGAGGCTTTCCTAGGTTGGTTTTAATGCCTCTCCTTCCTTGAAATTTGATAACTTCATGTGCTAGTCACCTTAAAATAGATGACAGAGAAGAAGTACCCAGTTTTAAGCCCAAAGCCAATTCCTGTAATGACTTTCCATGAATCTGCTCGATCCAGTAAAGGTCTCCTGAGGTAAACGCTCTTGCTACTTGAGCAGGCATAAGTTTAATCTGACAGGCAGGAGAATTCAGAGCAGTGCTCCTGCCACCACTGAGCAAGGCAGAGAGAGAGATTCCCCAGATGGAAAGTCATCCTCTGCAAATAGGTTAGGACTTTTTTTTTTTCAACAGCTCCCTCTCTGCTCATAGGAGGTCACAAGAATATCACTCACGCAGCCCCTGGATTAATGTCACCTGTGGCAGCTCAGTGACCTGAGAAAGATGCTCTTTCCTGGCTTGGCTCACAGAACCTCCAGAAAATCCGGATCACGGCAAGATGGAGCCTTTCCCTTTTGGGCTGACGCACGGGTGCCAGTCAAGCAATCCCCGCAGCATGTGTGGGTTAAAAGGCTAAAGGATATGATGACGAGTCTCCGCTTGAAAGAGCTGCTGCTGTCCTACGATCAGTCGTGCCCATGAGGAGGCAGCATAGCACTGGTGGGAGTGTAAGGTGCCTTTCGTTTGCTACTCCTCTCGCATCTCCTATGACCCAGCTGTGCCATCTGAGCTCTCTGGCTCAGGTGGTGGCTTTAAGAATTAAATAAGTTCAGATCTTCAAGGTTCTCAACTCAGGGCGTGGCTGACATGAAGGCAATAGTCAGTGAATGCTGTTCTCTGCTCATTTTCATCACAGTGCTGCTGCTTAGGCTACGGATTGCGTTTATTGTTATAATTGTCCTTTTGAAGAGTAACTTTGGAGTTTCATATCATTTTGGAAACAAAACTGTCGAAAGGTCCCCGATACTTCCAAGGTGAACTCAAAGTCCATATATGTGAAATAAAGATTTGATCATCTAAACCACTGCTTTTGGACTACCTTATAGTAGCTACTGTACCTACAAATATTCATTGAAAAGGTGAATCTGATTTGCAATCTGTTTTCTCTGGGATAAAATGTCCCAGTGGTGGACGCAACACATAGAAACTAAGGTACCAAACCAAACTCAGTCTGTGTCATACGTCTTCCTTATATAAAGTAATCTTTCCCTCCTGAGATTAATAAAATATCAGCCAGTAATGCTTTTGGAAATTGATGCACTTTATCTATGTTAGCTGTCACTCTAAACTCACCTGTCTTGGCTCACATGCACCTCACACTATCTTGAAGTAGGTGCTACTATCTTCTCCATCGTTGAGATAAACAGAATGAGGCAGACAGGAAGTTGAAAAGACTTTCCAGGTACACAACATATGCAACAGCAACCCTGGGCTCTGGAGTCATATAGGGATGCTTCAAGTGTATTCCTACTCTCTGCTTGACTGACTTCTGAAGAGAGGGAAAGGCTTCTTAAGAGTCACCTGTGTTTACTCACATCTTTTTGGCTAGATTGATCACTTAGCCTTCTCCACTTATTAGCTTATTCCCACTAGGGGTCTCCGGGTTCACTACCTATGATGTATTCAAGATTTGCTTGGAGCAGAGAATGAATCCTGGGAAGCTAATATATTTGAAAGACTATTAACACTTTGATTTCAGGGTGTGCATGTGTGTGTGTGTGTGTGTGTGTGTGTGTGTGTGTGTGTGAGAGAGAGAGAGAGAGAGAGAGAGAGAGAGAGAGAGAGAAAGGAAGGAAGAGGAGAGAGATTGACACTACATCTTGGGAATATGGAAGATGCTATACCAGAAAAAGGAACACCAGAATAGAAGATAAGCAAAAGTGCTGCTGAAAGCGTCATAAACCTAGATTCCAGCATCAGACAATTCTTGAATTAAATACACACTTTAGGTTCTCTTGATCTCAGTTTCTTATCACTTGAATGAATACTTTTTTTTTTTGGTGCTGGGGACCGAACCCAGGGCCTCGCGCTTGCTAGGCAAGCGCTCTACCACTGAGCTAAATCCCCAACCCCACTTGAATGAATACTTTAACTTGTTCTAACCTTTCTCTAGTTTTAAATTTTAGGACCTTACACAGAATATAAAACTATTTGTATTGGATGTATACCACTAAATACAGCCATAACAAAAATGTCTTTTTGCTCATCGAGTAAGTCCAACAAGAATTCAATTATTGAAAAAGCAATTTTAAGTCATGATTTCAAGGAACTCAACTAATGGTTTTTCTTCTTCTTCCACTCCATGAGCCACTTCCCCCACTCCTGTGCCATCTGAATTCTGATGCAAGGCAGAAGGGAGGCCTCTACTCTCCTTGTAACTGATTTCTCTTCTTGGAGCATTGAAGACAGGTACTGTGCCAGATTTTCATACCACCTCACGAAGTGAGGCTCCAAACCACAAGAAGAATGGCTTCCGTGGTAGACAACATGTGGTGCTGATGCTAGACATGGAATTGCCAGGTCAGATTCCACGTTTAGACAGCTGTTTTACTCTGGAAAAATCATCTTTTCTTTCCTGGCTTAAAAACACATAATTATAAAACTGCAGCTATGTATACATCTGGATGTGTATATAGACACACATGAACTGATATGTATTCAAGATTTCTTTCAAATATATCTTTTATTCTCTATATCAAATGCCTTGACATTTCATGGAACTACTTAACCTGTAGGAGTCACTTCCATAGTTCTTGCACTAAGCCTACTTAATTCCTCTGGACAGCAAACAACTTGTATTCAAGTTCATCTTTTATATCAAATCCATGAATCCTGAACCCCTATCCTAAGCTCTCTTTCCTTAATTTTTAATGGTTGCTTTTCCTCTTCCCTCATCACTCTTGTTAGGTTCATTTTGAAAGCACATGGAAATTATTTATTATCAATTCAAAATCCATTTCTTATGTGCATTCCTTCCCATAGATCCACAAAGAGTCTCTTTCCAGAATGTGACTGTCCCCCGCTGCTTAGTAGTCAGCCCCTAGATTTAGGGTCTATAACCCACTGACTTTCCAATAGCAAGTATCTCTTGATTTCTTGGCTTTGGTGTTCTTAAATAGCTTTAACTACTAAATTTTAAGCATATGTACAAAGACACAAAATATGTACATTTATATACCTATTAATTTAAAAAAGTCTAGTTGAACTTACCTTTGAAAGTGTACTATCTAGTAACAGGTCAATCTGGTTTCAAATTTTGCCTTCATCAGTTTGGTTGAGTCTATTTGGGAAAATCTAGCCTGTTCCTCATTTTAGTGAAAACAAAATAAGTAGAAATAGGTAATTTTAAGAAAGAAGTGTGTGTATATTTGTGTGTGTGTGTGTTTGCGCATGCATGTTAAGAAAGAGAAAGCAGAAATACACTGAGTCATGCAAAGAGAAGCCTGCCTTATATAGGTCCTTGTACTGAAGATTCTAGAGTCATCACTTTTCAAATACATCAGCAAAACAATCATTTCCTCAGGCATCAAAAACATTCTTTTGAAGCAAATTAAATGACACTTTGAGTTGTTGGACATTTGTTTAAAACATTAAAATGTGATAAATATTTAAAATGAAACCTTTCTTAGGGCATGGTGAAGATATTTATAGAGTGGAACAAGAGAAAAAAAATTTCTTCCAGGACACACACTATTTTTTTTAAGAAAGAATATCAGTTGAAAGACATGGGGAGACAAATCTCTAAAATACTGAAAGAAACTAAAATTAAATATACTGTGTGAAAGTAGAACAAAATTAACATTAAATTAAAATTTAATTAACATTAAAAAGTTGAAAAATAAACCTAAAACAGAAATCCTGCAATACAATGAAAAGGTAAAAATAAGTCATAAAAGCAGAAGATAAATGTATACCAGGAAAAATAACTGAAACAAATTAAGATAATCTAACTGTAACTATTTCAGTAAATATAAAATAATCCTTTGTGAAATGAATTTCTGTGGAGGATAAGGTTGTTTTAAGTTAATCATGACATACGAACATGAATTTTTAACATTTTATAATACAGAATAAGAAAAGTGGGATGAAAAGTGGAAGTTTGTAAGTTCTTTCAGTGCATATCAGGTTATATGACTTGAAGTTAGATTATGGCAGATTATATACTCAAACACTTTAATTGACTATTAAAAATGAAAACAAAGAAATTTATCTAAGAAATCAGTGGTCTGCATATACCCCAAAATTGAAACTTAATTGCTGCTGTTAAAGTATTCAGATGTGAAATCTTTAGGAGGTGATTCAATCATGGGTTCAAACCCAAAACTATCATTTCGGAATAAAGTATGAAGGTGTTAATCTCCCCCAGAGGACTGGGCAGAGAGCAGGGCACCAAGTTGGAGCAGAGAGCAGCCCATACTTGGCACACAACATGCCCATGCCTCAATCTTAGGCATTGCTTTATTCTTTGGGTACAGTGGATGGTTTTTAATGAAATACTTCAATTCTTTTTGTGTAGAATTTCTCAATTTTTCTTTATGACTAATTTTAAATTGCATTTAAAATCCTAAGTTCTGTTTTTTAACATAAATGTATACTAGTTTAACTTCAATCACATGTGCTCAGCCATTGAATAGCACTATCTCCATCCCTTTAGTTGTTAATGTCACAAGCTACATTGTTATATACTCAGCGTCCAAAATGATAAACTGCTAATTTTTAACACCTTGGTCTCCTCAGTTAGGTAGAAAGCAAGCAAAATGGACAATTGTAAACCAAAGTTGTCATTAGCTTTTAGAGATTCTTTATAATCTTTGAGGGGAAAAAAATGGAGTTACAGGCCATTACTTCAATAATGTCAGCCTTTGTAATTGTTCACAGATCTGCCTTGGCTAGGATTTTTATTTTTTCTTCTGACTTTGAATTGCTATCCACTTACCATTCATTTCAACCTATGGGATGCCCTTGAACATTTCACTTTGGGTAAGTCTCCTGGTAATAAGCTCCTTCAGCTTCTGTTATCTTGAAACATCTTAATATCTTCCTCACTTTCAAAGGGCAGTTTTGCTGAATACAGTCTTCTTGGGTGGTCATTTGTCCCCCCCCCCTCGACACTTTTAATATGTCAGACTACTGCTTTCTGGCCTCCAAGTCTCTGATGAGAAATCAGCTGGTGACTCTGTTAAAGATCCCGTGCATGTGATGAATGATTTCTCATGCAACTTCTCGCTTTGACTTTTGACAGTGTAGTTATGCATCTCAGTGCAGTATTCTTTCAGTCTCTTTCTTGGAACGTATTGGACTTCTTGGACATCCATGTCTAAGTTTTCTTCCATTAGATTCAGGACATGTTCAAGATTTTACATATATGGAGGTCTGATGGTATGTGACATGTCACTGAGGTATGCTTCTTCATCATTCCTTTCTCACTAATTCTTTGTTTGCAGGGATGATGCATAGTGTTCAAATGAGCTGATTATTCTTTTGCCTGGTGATATTTTGTTTGTTGAGGGTCTTGTTTGTCTGCTTCGTTTTCGTTGCTATGCTTTCTCTTTGTGCCAAATACCTTGAAGTATAAATTTCAAGTGTTCTCAGATTTTTTTTCTGAGTTTATGTCTGCCATTTTCCTTCATATATATTAGTGCTTTTAAATATTCTCCTTGCCAATAGTTGTCTCTTAACTGTTGAAAAAATAGAAAAAAAAAAAGAACATGAAGATACCGTTCCTTTAAATTTTCTGAAAATTACTCAGCCAGAGTAAGGATCACCATGAGTGGAAAAACAATGTCCTCTGCTCCACTGTGGGGATGTCTGTGATCAGAAGCAGTGGTCAGCAGTGAAAACCTAGACTTACCTCTCCCCCACCCTGCCTCCTGCAGGCTGTCTGCAAGCTGCTCCAGGAAAATGTCTACATCTGCAGATCAGGAAGCAGTCCCCGGGAGTGGGTAACTACTACTGGTCTACTGCAATAACCTGAAATTGACTGCAGTTTAACAGAAATCCATGTCTTGCCCTGCAAGCGTTAAACCTTCAGTAGATTCCTAAATTGTCTACGCTGGAGACATTGTCCTCCCTTACACTTTGCTTTTAATTTTTGAAAATCTCTGAAAAGCTCTTAAAGTTGTATACCCACCATACTTTACCACATACATTCTAAGTGCTGGATAGTATAATACTTTTTCATGCCTATGATCATATGCCCAACAAGATGCAAGTAATGGAGAAAGTGTTTTTATGTGGTTCATGGTTTGGGGGCACAATGAAAGACGTGAGTATGAATGGCTAGTGTCGGTGGTATCAGGCACGTGAGGCTGATTGCTCAGATTTCAGTGGACCAAGAAGCATAAAGAAGTCAGGAAGTAGGACTCCGTTGTGAACTTCAAGAATGGCCTCAAAGAAACCCACTTCCTCTAGCTAGAGGCCCTGTCCCTCAAGGTTCCATAACCTCCCAAAATAGCACCACCAGATGGAAACCAAGACTTCAAATATGTGAGTCTATACGGGACATTTCACATTTACCCTGACAGCCTCTAATTCTTTGTCAACACAAGCAAGCTGAGGAGAATGCCTTCAACCAAATGCTTTGAAACAGAGTATATACATCCTTTGGGATATCTATTCAAGGAAAGGATTGGAGGGCTGCTAGAATGTGTAAATTCAATAGCCAGAAGTCTATATTGTCTCCTTCACCCAACCATTCTCCCATGTGTGGTCCCAGCTGACATTCTGGTTTGGTCTCTTTAATTTGAATATATTTTTATGAATTGAAAGCAAATCTTAGCAAAATTAATTGAAAGATGTATTCAAAATAATACAGCATGACTGAGCACAAGGATAAAAAACTCAATCTGTGAAATTCAGGATACATTAGCTAAATCTATGGAAACTAATGAAAAAAAAATAAAAGATGCCAGATACAATGTCAACCACAGTTTCTGATGTCTAAAATACAGCAGCAAAAATACACCAGGATTCAATGTGAATGTATTCAACTGAATGTACTCTGGTACTATATAATAAAACAAACTATAGTAAATGAAATGATCAGTTCATAAACTTTAGTGACAAATTAAGGTATCAGTGGTGAGACACGGGTGCTTCAATAGTATCACATGGAAAGGAAAAAAAATAGAAAAATTCAAAGAGCTCAGTACTGAAAAATAATATAATCCTTAAAGGGTATATTGTTCTCATTAAAGTTTTAATAGAATCAGCAGCAAGCAATCCAATAAATTAATGAAAGTTCAACAAGAGATATTAAACAGTCCTAAAATATTACAATATTATATTATCCTAAGAAACTCAGTGTTATTTTTGTAGGCCAAAAATTATTAGCTAAGTGCTTAAAACTATTTCATAATGCAGCAGAGTATTAACCTGTCCATGAATAATACTGACAAAATTTACACAATCCCCATGGATAAAACATTCATACTCTACAGAATTCACACTATGGTCTGATTGAATGAACAGACTTCCATGATTTTCAGATAGAAGCTTAAAGCATTAAAATGTATTATTATTATTATCATTACTATTATTATTATTATTATTCAGTACTGAGAATTGAATCCAGGATGCCATGCATGTTAAACAAGCATTCCATTGCTGATTATCATTTGGTTTTTCAATGACATTTTAAAGACATCAATTCTCTTCAAACAACTATGAATCTGGTATAAACCTAAGGAAAACCTCTAGTTATTTAATTTTTATTCACTTGATAAACCTATTTTAAAATTTAAACTGACTGACATTATCTAAGCTAACCTTAAAAATAATAAGGAAGGATTGTTCCCTCCTACCAGATATCAAGATCTATAGTACAACCACAGTAATAAAAGCAGTGTTTTATTGGTATAATAACAGGCAAATTGACTAATGGAAAATAATAAGTAGTTCTGAGACAGATTCATTAATATAGAAGAGCTAAATACATGAATCAGTTGGTGCAGCTGATTAATGGGAAAGGAAAAATTGTTTAAGAGACAGCATGAACAAACAGTGCCTCATCTTAGTGTGAAAAATGAATTTAACTCTCTAACTTCACTGAGGAAATGAGAATTCTAGGATTATACACATACTTGTGAAAAATGAAGCTATTAATTTACTGGGTGTGTGATTTTCTGTTTAAAATCTATGAGAAACTGATATCTAAAACATAAGTAGATATTTTGTCAAAGAAAAGAAACTCCTTACCTCCACCCTCTACAAATACAAAAATGCAAGCAGGTGAGTCACCGAAAGGAGAAGTAAATAAAGGCATAAAAATGATAAAGATGATGTACAAATAGAGTTGTATGAAACACAGCAGATGGTAATTCCCACTTTATTATAAAGTCCACCAGGACTAACCTGTCTTTTTAAAGGATCTCAAAGCAAAAACCTTCAGAAATTCATTATAAAACATATCCATTTTTTAAGTAATTTCTCCCTAAGAAAAAAGTGTTAACAAAAGCCTAATAAAAGGGACTGGATATAACTATTAATGCTGGTAACAGGTAATGAAGAAGAAATTGGACAACTTGATTATACTTTGTACAATGAGGTGTTAAGCCTCTCTTTCTCAATCTCTCTCTCTCTCGCTCTCTCCCTCTTTCTCTATCCTTTCATTTCATCAGGCTATCAGTATAGGGTGGTGCTAATCTGAGTCAATTCTCTCTGAAAAATGCCCCTACAGACAAACCTAGAGTGGTGCTGCAGTAATTTCCTAGGTGCTTCTCAGTCCAGCCAAACTGACAATCAAGAGGAGCCATCCCACAATGTCGAGGGACTATTTCTGGGATATGTATTAGGGTGCTTCATGAGGAGAAGGACGCTGACTCAGCAGAGTTAGGAAGAATAGCTAAGTGGGCAGGGATGCCTTAGCACATAGAATCTGGAAAAACTGGAAGATGAATGTCTTTTTCTCTTTCTTTTCTTTCTCTCTTTCTTCTCTTTCTTTCTTACTCTCTTTCTTTCTCTCTTTCTTTCTCCCTCTCTTCCTTTCTCTCTCTCTTCCTTCCTTCCTTCCTTCTTCCTTTCTTTCTTTTTCTTTCTTTCTTTCTTTCTTTCTTTCTTTCTTTCTTTCTTTCTTTCTTTCTTTCTTTCTTTCTTTCTTTCTTTTTCCTTCCTTCCTCCCTCCCTCCCTCCCTCCCTCTCTCCCTCCCTCCCTTCTCTTTCCTTCTTTCTTACTCAGTCCTTCTCTCTTTTTTTTTTACACTTCCATATCTTTTTACTTTTATCCTCAGACATTGAAGTTCCTGATTCCTAGACCTTCGGACTCTGAATTCCTACAAAATAATATTTCTTTACAAGCTGCCCATCAATAGTACAGTGTGTCTGCATAGAATAAAACTCACATTTCATATAAAAATATAATAATTTCCTTGTAGGATAGTTTACACATGCACACAGGCATGTGTGCATGTGCATGCAGGTGTGTGTGTGTGTGTGCATGTGTGTGTGCACGCGTGCACACACACACAGAGTCAATGATCACATGCAAAAGTGAGCTGTGGCAGCTGAGGGAGATAAGTTTAAAAGGTCTGGCAAGAACATCCTGTTGCAAATGGGAACATTTTGATTAGTGTGATGAAAATGAGTCACGAATGATGTGACAGTTGTGCTGCTGGTTAGACCATCCTTATGGGCTTAAATAGACACATTGAAACTGTCAATTGACTCTCCTTCGTGTTTGATATGCTTGCTTTGATATATATATATATATATATATTTCTGCCTTTCCATCCCCTGGCAGTAGACTGGTTCTCTTCCTTGTAAAACGAACTGCTTTCTGATTCTCATGCTTGCACAGCAAGCACTTTACCTGGTAAGCTATCCATCTCCCCTTTTTAATTCACAGTGCTGAATTTCTCCATCTCTCTTTCCCTCCATTTCTCTCTCCCTTTCTTCTTTCCCTGCTTTCTTCTTTCTTCCCTCCTGTATTTCTACAATACTTTCATTTATTCATGCACATTGTGAGTTGTGAGCATCACTGCAGAACTGTCAATTCTGGATGATGTCACCTAGTGAGTGAGTCTAGTTAGCAACAGGAGCACGACACATGAAACCTGGGCTTCTTGATGTTAAAATGGAATTGAAAGGTTGAAGCCAGAAGAGACTGAGTATAAGACGGCAGGAAAACCAAGAGTCATGAGTTTACTTGATGCTAAACTCTGAGAAGAAACTTCTGGAGAAAGAAGTATTGACTGTGTTCAACACAGCAGAGGAGCCTAGATGAGTTCTCAGACCTGCCCACTGGGTGCATGACCAATGCCCTCTACAGAAGCAGCCTCGGCATGAGTAGTGGAGGACCAGGTGACACCTCGGTAAAATGGAGAGGAGAGGAGCTGCAGTCAAAGATAGAACTAAGCTTGCTAATAATTTCTACTACAATAGCAGTGAAATAATGGAATGATAGTTCTTGGTTATTTGGCCTTGAGACACTGTTAAGGAAATGTCACCTAGAGAGCTGCTAGATATCAGTCATATCCTACTTTGTTGAGCCGTTTCTATGATGATGGCCATTTCCTTCACTTATACATGTTGTCACCACAAACAATGCTGTAATCAAGGCAATTGTTATGTATAGATTGTCTTTTTCCTTCCAATTTATGTATTTGCCAATAAGTCTTTTGTTTTCTGCATGCTATGTTTTCTACAATATGACTTCCAAATAGAACTAAAGTACTTTAGGTATCTGACCTTTATTATGTATCAACATACACATTTACATTTGTTAATATACAATAAGATTTTCTAGGAAATGCTACTGAGTCCTTACACCTCATCAGAAAGGAGGACCCAGAGGAAAGTTTAGCATAGATATTAAAGGATGCTCCAGGGATGGGGGGGGGGCACTGGGAGATAGGGAGGGAGGAAAGAAAGGGGAAAAGGGGGGAGGGAGCTAGAGGGTCTAAGGAGAGGTGGAGGGAGGGAGGGGACCGGTGTACCTATTAAGTTTGTATGAGCGGAAATAAATAATTAAAAAAAGAAAAAATATACAATAGGATTTTAAAATAAGTTACATTTCAGTGCATCTGTCATCTGGAATCCTCATTACCCAATAAGACTTATCCATGAGTTGTGATTTCTGTCATGGTCAACTGAAGTTATGGTAAGTACTTTATTTGACCTTGAAATCAGGACAAAGAAAGCTATTACCAAAGCTGACAATGATAGAACCTTCTGCAAACCCAGAGTGTTGCATTGTTTTTATCTTTCTGTAACAGTTTCATGCATGAATGCAATGAGTTTCTGTTGTATTTACCCCTTACCTCTTCTATCTTATCCTCCCTTCTTTTCTCATTGCAAACCTTCTCCCCATTAGTCTCCCTCATACTTTCCAAGCCTTTTTGTATGTGTGACACATTGAATTTTACCGGAAGTTGCCTGTGCTGGCATGTGCCTGAGTACTTGTTGGGGCATGGATGATATAACAATGGGTTAAACATCTCCCCTCTCCCCAGTCCAGTGTCTCACAGAGGTGTGGATCCCCTTGAAATCTCCCCGCTTCCATGATAAAATATTGATAGACCAAATCTTGTGGAAGTAGACACAGCTGCAGCAAGTTCAGGGATGCAGTATTTCTGTCATGTCCGGAAGATAGTTTGGTCATATCCTTTACAACCTCCTGGGTCTCATTGCCCCTTCTATACTTGTCTCTCATCCTTGTTTTCCCCCTGCCTTTGGTCACTATTTCTACTCACAGGCTTTTCTCAGCTCCTATGCTTGGATGATACAGTAAGTCTTTTCAGGCTGAGTTGATGATAGTTCTCACTCTCTACCTAGAGATCTATCAAGATAAACCCCCTGTTTTCCTTTTGTGGACTCCATTTCCCCTCGGCTTTGAGTGTTTTCCCATCCTGAAGCCCCACAGAATCTCACCACATGTCATACATTCCTCCAGCAAAACAAGTCCAGTGGTTACCACCTGGAGCACACAGATATACATCAGGGTCCCCTAAGCTTTCTCCGTCTGCTATCATAGGTAGCACAGAGACAGGCAGAAGCTGTCTGAGGACTAGACAGATACACCACAGACATCTTCTGTACACAAATACAAGTGCCCTTGGCTCATCCTCTGTCAAGAAAAACCCTACTGCACAAAGGCAAAGAATGTTTACCTCCAGCCCTAGAAATCCAGTGCTATTCTCTGAGGCCCACCTAATAGTTACAATTTTCATTTACTTTAGAAACTAAAAAATATTAAACTGTGGGAAACTTACATTGCCTGCTAGTTTCAGAAAATCTCAAAATTTAGTGAGCATTATTGATACACTAAGAATTACACACACCTGTTGAGGAACAGAGTCAACACTGATACTCACATGAGACTTTCCTGGTAGGGATGCTCATGGGCATTTGATTGCAGCCACAATCAGTAAAGCCTATAACATCAGTAAAATGCAGGAACAGTTAGGGGTTGGGTGAAGTCCCAATTAATTTACACAAATTATTTCAGTTTTCCTAAAAACAATTCTAACTTTACCAATTCCTATGCACTTTGTAACTAGTGATTCCTCAAGATGGAATTTAAGATCTGATGTACATACTACTCGAGATCTGCACACTTCACTTTCTTAACTTTTTTTTAGCATGAAGACGGCTTCTTCTAGATCTTTCATTTCCAGGAGGTAAACCTGGATAGGTTTTCTGATAGTAATGGAAAACAATTTCTTTCTCAAGGCTCACATAAGAAAGCCTAACAGGAGGCTGAATTATCAAGTGAGTTTTCAAATGAATACACATAGTTTTTGCTGTGCTTGCAGAGAAAGGTTACCAGATTTATCTTGTAAGCACTCTGTCAGCTGAGCTATGTCCCCAGCCTCTATTAAGGCTTATCTTTAAGACAGAAAGGTCCTTGTTTGATGTCTCTTTGCACAATCCAGAGGTGTCTGGATTCATGTTAGCACATAGAGGTTAATAAAAAGATGTTTTTATGAAATGAAGAGAGAAGAAACTGAACCTATTCAAAAGTTTGCTGAAGACAACTTGTAGTCCCACATGAAGAGGAGAGGTCCCTGCTGCTGGGAAGTCAATAGTCTGTTCCCCACATTCTAGGTGTCTTCAATGAGTACATCTAGACTTCAACAGAGCCATTCAGAATGAAAGATGAAATCATGACATCTACGATCTGTGCTCAGAATCAACACCTTCTTAGAAAAAGAGGAAGAGTCCAAAAAGCACTTCTTTTGCGTCTGAGCCCAAAGTCTTCGGAACCATGCCAAGCCAACGAAAATGGACAGGTGGACCCTGCTATTAGTGACATGTCTGTGTGAGAACCTCTTTTCCTAGGAATTCATGATGAAACACTGGAAATGAAGATACTTCAGGTGACCCTATGAAATCAATATGGCATGGATACACAGACACTTCTGTGTATTCATTTGCACATATGCATGCATATCCATGTGCACACAAACACAGACACAGACACACACACAGACACACACACACACACACATTTTCTTTTTTAACTTTTTTCTCCCACATTTTTCCCAATCATACAAGCTCAATAGGTATCCCCATCCTCTCCCTCCCTCCTCCCTTCCCCAGTTCCCCCTTGCATTCTCTACCTCTTTTCCCCTTCCTTTTACCTCCTCCTTTCCCTCACTTCTCCCAATGCTCCCCCCTTCCTCCTTTCTATCCTCTGGAGCATCCTTTTGCACACACAATTTTCTATTATATTTTTTACTGCAAAAGTGAACTTTTCAGTTTCCCTTCTTTTGCCATTCTGGCTTTTTTAAAAAATTATTTCCTGTATTTTGAGCATTCAACATCTCCTGGAAGGATGACACCTCCTAAGTCCAGTCAACTTTTAAAGGTAGTGAATGTCTTTTAAATGCAAACCTATTAATCTAGAACACATAGTTTAAACTACCTCCTTTATAGGGTTCTCGCACATCCTGTCTTTTTCTAGAATCACTCAAGGACCAGGTATTCTAGTCAACTAAGTATAATCTGTATGTCTAAGAATATCTTTCTTTTTTTATAATTCTGGCTGATTTATTAATATTATTTTTATACATTTTTATGATTATTTCAGCTCATATAAACTTAATAGGTACACCAATTCCCTCCCTCCTCCTCCCCCTGAACCCCTTGCTCTCTCTCCCCTCACCCCTCCCGCCCATCCCCCCGTGCCTCCCGCCCCAATTCCCAGAGTCCTTTCTTGTGCATGCCTGACTCTCCTCTGGACTTCCTCTCCGATGACGTACAAGGACCCAGTGGCATTTCCCTGAACCCTTTCCTTTGTTCCCCTTAAGCATAGGAATACTACTGTGGTTGTCAATCCCTTGCCTCCAAGGATCTTGGTGCCTTTAGCAGATGCTAGACTTTGTGAGGTCAATAGTGTATTGGACATTGCGCCGGGCATGCAATGTCCAATTATGATTGCTTCGGCCCTAACTTGTGTGGAGTATCTTGCAAATCATTGCTCCTCCCATCCTTTTGCTCTTAGACTCTTACCGCCCCCTCTTCCGCAAATGTCCCTGAACTTCAGGATGGGGAGAGATTAGTCTGGCCTAGTTCTAGGTGGTTGATATAGAGTCTCTGAAGTTCTGGATAGTGGTTTGTTGATTTTCTTTTGCAGTTTTGTTGCTCCTGCAATGCCCTTCACTCCATCGTGATGGGCACTGTATGTCACCCCCTGGCCAGAGACAGAAAGCTGTTAAACTGGAGTCTTATTATAAGAGCACATTCAAGGGTAGATGTAATACTTATACCCAAAAGTGGAATCGCAGGGTCATATGGCATTTGGCAATGGGAGGGGTCAATCACCCATTTGCAAAATGGTTACTTTTTAACTAGGAATATCTTTCAACTATTCAAATTTTCCTATCCTAACACTGTTGTCCTTTCCTGCAAGACAGCCTTTGTCCATCATTCTGACTCTCCCTCTGCCTCATGACTGACCCTGGTACATCTTGTGCTGGATTTGGAGGTATGGTATGCCCCTAAGAATTTGGAACACACTCTTTCCAATGACAGTCTATGCAGATAAATGACCAAAATAAAACTATTCAGACACCTCTGGGTACATCCTTTTCGACCTTACATTTCACATAGGGATGTGGAGGCATCATAAAAGAGACATAGACTGTGCTAGAAATGTGAGGCTGTCGGCATTGACCAGGAACAGTACTATCTCCTTCAGGTGCCTAGATCCTGCAAGTGAACACAGGTCAGCAGTCACTCCCATTATGGGAAGGAGACAGTATAGCAGGGACAAAATCCAACTTGTGTGGTCCTGTAGCTTTGAAGACCTTGTGAATCAAAGGACCTTGGCTCTCCATGATATTTGTGACCACTGGAATGTCAGGTTTGCAAAGGCAGCTGGATGTGCCCACAAATTCTGAACTCCACTAGTGTAAAAGTTAATCCATGAAGCTTTCTTCCTGGTGATCAGGCTTCTGCATAATTATGTTTTTCTGTATTAAAGATGTTGCATTACCAATTCAGGAAATGACCTGACTGGTCACAGATCACTAAGGTGTAGAACAAAGTTTAAAGAAACACCAGTACTTAGATGGTACAAATTGAAAGATCCCTCAATTCCAAATCGCAATTCCTTCATGTAGCTGGAATGTTCCCCATAGTCAGTAAATAGCCGCTTCTACCTCTTTGCAGGGAATTTTAATGTCACCATGATTTTTCCTTCTAAACAAATGGAACCTTAGAAGGCTCTTATGGTTAGGTGCAGTCATCAAGTCTTGATCTAATTTAGCTCTACCTGGATGTGAGTCAGCCACTCACTTATCCTCACTATATGATCTTGGCCAGCATACTTAGTTTTCTAACTTCAAGTTTCTTATGTATGAAGTGGGGACAAAAATAGAACTTACTTCAGAGTATCACTTGGCTTGGTCATTAGCCTCATAATGGTTGGTAATCATCAGATATCACAAAGAACCTACATAATCCCATAGAAATGAGGGAGGAATACACTATCTCTTTTCAAGGCTACCCTTAAGGCATTCTTCTTTTTTTTTTTTTTCATTTTGGTATTATTCCAAGAAGGACAAAACATATACTATTTCTATTACCTACCCATAAGGAATTTGACTTATCAGAAATATGTATGACAACCTCATGCATATTCAGCAGAACTATTCAAAACTTCTTTACATATGTTTAAAGTCCTATGCAGCTCAACAATCAAAACAAACAGCAAATAAATTTGTCAAATACCTTCTTACTCTTTTGAGTTCAACTTTAAAATAATGTCATTTATGCTGGTTATTAATTCTACCATTTCAGGTCATTTGAAAACCAAGTGATTAAATAGCACGTTCTCATATTCCACCTTAGGAATACTACAGACCACTTAATTCAAAGAGCTTTTATCTAAAAAAATGTACTCTAGTTTCTTTACATCTTTCTCTAAAACATTCAAAAATTCTTAGTAGTGTCTTCCCTATTGGGGAACTTGGTTATCTTTTTCTCAACCTTACAGATTTTTCCCAGAATGAGAAAAGACAGAGGGTAAGTCCTCAGCAGCTGGGAGGGGTTTTGTAGATTTCCTAATGGTTGAGAACTAGTAACAAGGAAATATTAGGTATGGTTCTTGGCAACAATGTATTATAAAATCTTGAGTCTTTTGTTAGGGACTGAGTGGTATATTATTTATAATTATTATTTGATTTGATCTCATTCCCATCTTCTGTACAGCAGAAGGCTTTCTGTTCTGAAAAATTACACAATTTAAAGGTACTCTATGTCTGCAATTATATTCTACATCACTTGGCAAGTTTTCCTCAAATAGAAGCCCAGAAGACCAGTGGAATTTGCAGCAGCAGATGGCATTTTTACCAACTACGGAACCAGTTTTTCCTCAGAGGTGAGAGAGGGATCCAGCGTCATGTCGGTAATGCCAGGAAATGTCTAACCTTCCCAGAACATCTCATTCATTGAACCAACTTCATTAGTCTCCAGAGCATCTTAATAACTTCAGGAAAGCATCCAGACCCATCCGTCTGCCTCACGTTTGTGTTACCAACCCCATCACACCGCCCTTCCCTGCTTCTAGCCATTTACATTTTTAACGCTTCAGCCACCACAACTGACAAGTGTCCCCAAGCAGGGGATGCCATGTCATAATAGGTAAATTTATTGTTGCTCTCGTTTTAATGCTTCAGGCTGGAGAGCTGAAGGAAGTCATCAAGCTGCCAGGCGACCCAAGCTGGCTGCTGTTTTTCTATTTTCATGTTTGTTTCTGTATATGTTCTTTACGGGGTGGATCAATCATTTGTCGCCACAACAATATTGTGCTACAAACGACCACAAGCCTCAGTTCCCTGTTTTTAAGAAAATATTTACTTTATTGCTGTGCTGTGGGGTCTAGAGGACAGGGAAAAAAACTTTTATTACTTCCACTGTGGCTTCCTTGTGAGTCTATTTAGTTCTGGGTTGCTCAGTAGCTCACTTGTTCTTGTCTAGACTCACTTACATGTTTCAAATTGACAGACTGTCAGTCGATGCAGTATGGACTTCCCTAGAACACCCAGGGCAATGACCTCCTACAAGTTGGTCCAAATGTTTTTTCACAATAGCAAAACTATGAGAAGAACTACTACGATCAATTGCACAAACATTTACAACTATATCTGTATCAAACCTGCTAATATCCCATTGACCTGAATGAGTCACATGGTGGCAAATACTGAGCTCCAGTGTGAGGTATTATAGAGCCATGGGGCAAAGAACCAGGAGGGATGAGAGACAAGAGTGGTTTCCTACGTGGTATTTCAGGAAGCTTCCTTCACTTCCATTTGTGTTCTTGGATAGACTACTGATGGCACGGGTGACGAGCTACCCAACTCTTCAGATTATCTCTCTTCCCCATTGTACTATGACAAGTCCTTGTAGGGACTGAGGAAGAAAAAATAGAAGACTCTGATTTAGGTAAGAATCCAAATTATTGAGGCAACATATATGCTAAAATTAAGTTATATAATGCAAATACAGATAACAATGAAATGCTTGATCCCTGGCTAAAAAAAAAAAAAAAAAGAACTTGGGAATTTATGCTGAGATGTAGCCTATCTAACTTCTCTATGACCTCAGTTGACAGTCTGACATTACTGTTTGGGATGATATTGCTGATTCCACTGCTGGGAGATCTAACCATCATTGGTCAAAGTTTTTAGTAACAAGATATTCATTGACTGACTAAAGGACGCAGTTTGTTCCTGAATGCAAATAAAACTAATTGTGAAAAGCAAGAGGGGGAGGTGGCCATAGATACAATGACATATGACTTTATCTTTACTAAATGTGTGTTTAGGAGTGGAAGTGGGTGATGAAAGATAATGAATAGGATGGCAGCCACATCATAAACATCTATCAGATGCTTTCTCTCAGATATTTATACCTCAATACTAGACTATTGGCTCAGCCTTCTCCTACTGGGAATGATGGAGATGTAAAAAAAAAATAAAATAAAATGCAAAGATGTAAAAAATTCAATGAAGCACTGATGTTTACTCTATAGGCACAAGTATAAAGATAAGTTTTATTCCAGGAGTTAGGTTGCTAGAGAGTTACAGAGTGGGTACCAAAAGGGTAGTATTTAGCTATCAATCATTACTGTCAGACAGTTAGAAGAAAAAGATCCTGAATTTGTTCAGAAGAGACAGTATTGATGATAAAGTGTTCACTCGAGCCTGTGAAATTACAATTGGAGGGGTTTTCATTCACAAAAATATAAAAAAGCTATAGATGGAGATAACAAATTGAAAAACTAGTTAAAAACCTAAAGGAGTTCAGACCAAGAGACCTATGTCTTGGTGCTCAGCCAAAGCTCTGTTTCTTAGAATTTCTTTCTATATGATTATACACACACATAAACACACACACACACACACACACACACACACACACACACACACACACCACAGTAAGTTTGCCAGCTACACTTTTACAATCTAAGCACTTGGAAGCTTAGTACATTTTCCCTGGAATCTCTGCCAAGATGGATGGAGAAGAGTGAGTTCCCAAAAAGGCAAAGTTATGGTGAGATGGAGGATTCTCCATGAATGAATGAAAAGGATTCATTCTTGGGAGCCACGTACTCTGCCTTCAAATGCTGGATCTACTCTAGGTCTATAGGCTGGACTTCTGTCAAGCATATACTACCGTCAGTTATAGAGCGATGTTACCTTCCTTGCAAAAGTTTCATTGGCATGAGCGAAAGAGTGCATTAGGCAGTAAAGCACATACTCATCAATAAGTTTCTACCATGGATGTTCCATGACTCTTCTGAGATTTTTTAAAATAAATTTATTCAATTTACATTTTTTTATTTTTCTACTTTCACAAGCATTTTGAGTACTCATCCCACTTCCCTTCATCACCCTTTCCTCCCATTCCCTCCCTTCCCTTCCTCAATCCTTCCAAATCACTTTCATCCTCCTGCATGTATGCTTCTATGGATCCCAGGGTTCCCTCTGGCTTGTCTACTCTTGTGGGGGTTCAGGTCTCTGTAGCATACTAAGTTGCCTCTCTTTGGGCCATTCCACTTATAAGAGCATTGGGAAATGCCTCTTCTGAGTTGTTTGAAGGATGAGCCATGACTCTCTTCCCCCCCCAATAAAATGGCAATGGTCATTTCAGAGTCTATTATCTCCTCTAGTTTTGACTAACTTACAGAAGTACCTACAGTCTAAGGTAACTTCTTAAAACAGTTTTGCAACAAAACACTTAAAATTTAAACCGTTTTCCTGACAATGAGAAATCCAAAAATTTCAGAACCAGCATCTATCAGGATTCAGGAGGGAGAAGGTAGCCCCAGTGCTATTCAGAAGATGTGTGGTCACTGAGCAATGAATTCCTTCATTGTTTTGGAGTTTTTGAAAACTACATCGATATACTAATGTTAATCACTGGATTTCATAATTATACTGAGACAATACAATCAGTCACAATGAGTTGAAATGTGTGTTCCTTACTTCATGGAGATCTAGTGGCCCAATCTTTAGGACACTAAAAGGAAATGTGCTTTCAACAAGGGTGCTTTCAACAAGGGTTCCTCATACCTCTTTTTTTCTCCCCTGGGTCTTTTCTATTCTAAGGAATCTTGATCTCCTTCCTTTATGGAGTTTCTGAGTCTGGGAAACTGGCCAAAGCTTGTACAGCCTCCCTAGAAAGAACTCAGTTTTAAACAAAGTTTTTCTGTTAGAAGAACTTCAACTACAGTCTTAGACTTCCACTTTGCTTCTTTCTGGCTTTTCCCAGCATCGCACATTTTCTTATTTCCCCCTTGGATAGATGGAATTTTTTTTGGAAGTCACTATTTTTATTAAGGCACTATAGTACAGTAATTGAGGCTCCAAAGTCTGGGACAAAAAAGCCTAGGTTCCATATTGGTTATGTCACATATTACATTATGGAAATGATAGCTGGTGACATACTTAACATGTCTAAGACTCAGCTTTATGTTATAATATGGATTTGTAATAGTCCTTGCATGAAAAGACTGTTGTGCAATTGAATGGACTAAACCATGTAAGTTTTAATTTCCTTTCCTGTTGCTGTGATAAAATAGCTGACAAAAACATCTTAAGGGGTGAGGGGTTTAATTCCATGTTATGTCCAATACTATGAGAAAGTTACAATTTCAGGAGCTTGATGAAGCTGTTCACATCACATCCACATAGATTATCTTTTTACAGTCCCAAACCACCTGCCTAGTGAGTGGTTCTACCCCCAATGGTCTGTGTCTTCCCACATCAAAAGTACAATTAAAGGTATGTCCAGTGGTCCAGTGGCCCACCAACCCTAATCTAGGTGAATACTTTTTGGGATCTAATGTTCTTTGTCATTATGGATGCCTCTGGGCATAAAACATAATGTTCTTTTGACCTTTGCCCTCAGCATAACCTAATTAGGGAGAAGTTCACCTGTTTCTTTTGAGTAGCAAATTAAAAGTTATCTCAGGAAGGTGACTGATTAAAATTCCAAAGCTCTTAAAGTGAAACATTGTAACTTAGAGGCAGACTCAAGTTTCAGGAAATTCCTGAAACTAACAAGGTAAAGAAAAGTAATAAACAACTTCTAGGGGAAGAGACTGGCTAGACATCCATTTTAGAGGAGATTCTGAGCAGCTCCACAGACTGAAGGATGCTCTCTGATGAATTGAGTTGGCAGCAAGTCATACAGAGAGTTCCCAGGTTGCAGTTTCCCTGAATCTCACACAGGCTTGGGTGGGCTTTTCAGTGAAATAGCTGCCTTTGAGTCATCCCTGTTCCTGTAAGTAACCCTTTCTCATATTACTGTAAATAACCCTGATAAACTCATTGATTCACCAAGTTGTACTTTGGCATGATCATTACTTTGATATGCCATGGTTCCTTATTTGAGATGAATAGACTTTTGTGTATCTCTATGGACCAGAAAGCAAAGAGAGAGGACAGAAAATGGGGATTAGCTACAAACCTAAAGAACTATTTCCCAGTGACTAATATCTAAACCTCTATCTAAGTCCCACATCCAAAAAGGTTTCACAGGTCTTTAAACACTCAAACCTGTGGAGTACACTGCACCTTTCAACCAACGGAAAGGAGTGCTGTTTTTGCTAGTTCAGTGTATACAAGCATTTTATTGATGTTGTCTCATTTAGATTTCCAAACAATCTTCCTAAAGGAGACATTTTTGCAGAATGGAGACACTGAGTCTCAGGCAGGTAAAATGATATATTTGTGGTCTTACAACTATGGAGTGGCAAACCGGGATTGAAGTCTGCCTGAAAAAGGTAGGCTTCTCACAAAGGGTGGTACCCATGCAGAGCCACAAGACCCATGTGGAGGAAAAGTGAGGATGGAAGTCATTTTTTATCTTCCTTGTCTCTAATAGCAACTGGAGGTTGGGTTCATCTTTGATAGTTTCCTCTCTGATGAGTAAAGCAGGAAACTATGTGTTCTGACCAAAGACATTCAACAGCCTAGGTGGTCCCCCAAATCCTAGGGAAACTCACAGCCCCATTGAAGTTTTTTCCTACAGTGTAACAGAACTCACTTTGACGGAACACTCATTGATACACCAAGTTCTCTAATATAAAGTCTACAGCCCTTTGAGATAATAGAATATGAGATTTTAGTCATAAGAACAGGAAAGTGTCCTAGAGGTCATTAGTTGAAATTGAAGCTGAGCATAGCTGCAAAATATCCAGATGTACAGTCACACGGGCCTAACTCTGTCCTTGCACACACTCAGTCATTCTTTTATGAACTCATTTCTCAAACATGTTCTGAGTGTCTCTTATGTGCTGCATATGGTGCTGAGTGCTGAGGTATGGAGTGAGCGAGGCCGACCTGGTCAGGTACATAATACTCCGGAGGAATGTAGTGAACATAGAATTGCATGGAGAGCTGTAAACCTGAAATGGTTAATGTTTGTAAGCATACAGGAAGGAAACAAAGTGGTCTGCAGGACATGGACAGAGTCACAGCACGATTCTACAGATAAATAAAGCCTGAAGAATGGTAAGAGTAAACAAGGTCAGGATGAACTGTGTGAGGGAAAAGAATCCCCCCCCCCAGGTCTGTGAAAGGACCTGGAGGCATAAAAGGCCCCGTGCTGATCACAGAAGTAGAAGCTTAATTTGATTGGAGTGTTTCCTGATGGCTCTAAACCATGTCAATCTCTTAATAAATGAGATTTAAATCCCCCACATCCAATAAGAAAAAAATAAAACAGGAATTCAAGTCAGAACCCATTTTATCAATGAGAATATGCTTTTACCTTGATCCATCAACATGGGAATGATATCCAAGAAGAGAGAAATAGGGGCCTTCTTATGCAAAAAACACATGAATTTTTTCAGGTCACTAAAGAGAGAAAGAAATAAAAGTAGCCCCCACCCCATCACACTTCTCTATCATATTATTTCAGCTACTTTGGCCTAACTATTGTTATCTCTGTAATGAACATGTTAATGACATTAAAGGCTGTTCTTTTATATAATACGTCTCAGTATTCTAAATTACAGCCTTTTGCTCTTAAATGGAAACTAACTGATCTCTAACCTTTGAATTTTCTGTCCTAACATAGACTTTCTTTACCTAATCTGAATCCCACTGCAGTAGCTCTGCGTCTGATTTCACTTCTGATCATCCAGAGCTCCATTCAGTTAGAGAACTATTAGGAAAGAAACTAACACCTATCTAGCCTTTAATGGTAGGAGGTAGATACAATATTCCTATTTTCAGATGAGTAAATCAAGGTTGTTTGCTTACAATCAGACAGAGTAAGAATAAAAGCTGAGACTTGAACTTAAGCTTTTATCTGAATCTGGTGCTTGGCTTTTGGACAAACTACTCTGAAAGCACTTCTGGACTATGGCTTGCCTCATCTTCAAATCTGTCTGCACATGAGACTCATCCTTCCCATTAGACTTGTCCTTAGCTGAGGTTCCAAAAACAGTCAAACTCAAGTAATCTTCTCTTGCCCTTCAATGTTTTAATGAATGATCCAGATAGGCTGCCCCCTGAAATCTCCAATCAGATACATTGTATGTGATGAAAAGTTCCTGGTTGGGAAATCTGGGTTTCAGGGCAATGAGCAATATTAGGAAATGAGGGAAAAGGTTTTCTTCCCAGTAGTATCGTTCTTCTCCATATGACACATTACTTTTCCTACTTACTTTAATGAAGAGAAGCAAAATTAATATCCCATGACCAAATTCCATGGGGAGATACACCACCCATGTTATCATGAATCATCCTGGTGAAATGGTGAGCATGGGTTTCATGTTTAGTCACATTGACTTTTCATTCTACTTTTACTTGCTTTGCTTTTTGCTTGCTTGTTTGCTTACGGTATTGGGGGTTATACCCAGGGCATTGTACGTGATGGAATGCTAGGTAAGTGCTTTTCTTCTTTTATTTAGTTGTTGTTGTTTATTTGTATTTATTTGAGTTTTTTAAAATAGGTTCCCTTGTATCCTCAGCTGGCCTTGAGCTCACTATGGAACCAACAGTGATTTCAAATTTGTAATTCTCCTATCTCTGCCTCCCAACCTAGTGGGAGGCATATACCACCAAACTTAGTCCAGTGCCTTTCTTTTTCTCTGATGAGTCCTAAGGATATACTACTAAGTCTTTGCCAACCTTCTGTTTTCTCTTTTACATGCTGATTTCTTTTTTTAAAAAAAGTGTAAATAAGACAACACAAATTAAAAAAAATAGTTCCTAATTGGCTACTTGGTATTCAGTAAATGTTAATCTTTTCTTTCTGTTTCCACTGGACTCACATATAATTTAATAATCTGTATTGTTTTACACTTTTACTGAGAGCTTCCCAAAGTCACATTATCTAACATTTACATAGTATTTTCAAACTTATTGTCTTATCCAGTCTTTGTAATAACTGTTTAAGTATATACCTTTGCATTAGTCCAATTTTGTGAAATAGGGAATGAAGACTTGAGGAGTAACATGACAGCAAGAACTCTGAGATTCCTCAGTGTTGGGTTTCAATCACGCTCCTTAATCTTAGGTGAACTGCACAATCCCTCTGTTCCTCAGTGTATTAATCTTTGAAGCATAAAAATGGGGTCGACTTCACAACTATATAAGTTAAAACAAGTTAACAGTTACACACTTACAACACTAAGCACTTGTTAATATTGTTTGTCTCTACAAAACTGCAACTACCTTGTAAGTGGTTAAAGTGAGGAGATAAGGCAACAATCTAGCTAATATAAGGAAATTAGTTAGACTTGGATCTTGTTTGCAAAAATAGCTTAACGAGTGTTAAACTACTATTATTGGTCACCAATGCTGAGATGGGAAATCGCAAACTTGGTTTTAAATGAGTTCTTGGTAACTAAAGCCAATCTGGGTGGGGAGGAAAGATTCCATCTAGGAAATTAGCAATGGAAGCTCTGTTGTCCATTAAGCACAGGGCTGCGGTATTTTGAGGCTTGCGTATAGTATACTCAGAACAGTCGCGGAAAAGAGATTCAAGAAGTAACAGGATATTTGAGATCCAAATCCTTTCCCTTTATAGTTTCTACTCTTTCAGTGAGAAAAGACAGGTTTTCTAATCACTTCCCGTAATAAAGATGCATCAGGGGATGCTGATGAATTATTACCCCATTTCCCTCTCCTGTTTGATTCTCTTCCTAATGGCTGCTGAGCCTGGTTCTCCTGCCCCTAACTCCTCCGCTGCAACCAGGACAGAGAATCACAAACTCTCAGATTCCACTCCCTGATGTTGGCACATCCGGGGACACTTCTGTACTCTAATGAGCTTTCATTCAGAAGCTGCAAACTGGACAGAGAAACTGAGAGTCGAAGGTGTTTTGTATAAGGAATCTGTGGCAGTCAGGGTTGTCTTGCTTTTGACAGAGACCCTCACGAGCTTTTAACTGTTTAATCACAGCATTATCCCAAAGTACACAGAGCAAATTAACCAGCATTGCTCAAAGCCACATGGAAGAAATTAATTCCCTCTTTCACTAATCCTTTTTTTATGTATCATCGTAAATTTGTATTATATTTAGCAAGCCAGCTCCCCTGGAGCTAAGTATGAATTTCAATGAAAATAAGGACTTTCTATTGTGTCTCAGGATGCTACCTTGGAATTGCAAATCAAAAGTTCCAGATCCTCAATCCCAGAAGGATGAACCGCCTGATGGTAAGGTCAGGGGTCAATCAATAGGACTTCAAGGTCAATTTGTTCTCCCACATTTATAATTTATCTTTGCTTGCAAAGTACATGCTTGATTGGGTGTGAAACCGATCTAGCTGTTTCAAAGTCCCAGAGCTGACCATGGACAGAAATAGTGAACTAGTTGTTTTCTAGATTAGTGAAAGTAGATTTCAAAATGAATCATTTAAATCCAAGAATTTTCAAAGGTGATTCTCAAAAGTTTTGGTTTCTTTAGAGAGATTGAAATGAGATGATGATAAAGAGATGGATAGGTGGTAGGTAGATAGATAGATAGATAGATCAATAGATTGATAAATAGATGGATGATAGATGATTGATACATAGGTGAAATATAGAGAAACAGATGCATTTGCATATAAATTTTTATCTTCACCAGTGTTTCTTCTGGCTTTGTGACTGTTTCTTAGGGATACTAACAATAATTACCCAGGATGTCACACATATTTACATGTTGATGTACGTAAAGCATTTTACACAGGAACTAAGAATGTAGTAAATGCAAACAATACTGAACTGCATAATTGTTAACTATTACGATTTATTTCTATTTCCCTCTACAGATAACCATGATTGAATATTGGGATTCTCTAAAGATAATGTTTGTAAAGGGACTTTGCCATTTTCAGAAGAACATTCTAAGCTTTTGATAATATTGTCAGTTATTCTTAACACGTATCCAAATGCAGGCAAATCTAAAAAAGATCAGACCGATCAAAGACCCCAGAAGAATTGGAAAAAGTGTTTCCTGAAAAACTCAGTGGAATTGCTTTTGAGGTTATTATATAAGTGAGAATTCAGTTTATTTCCTATATTAACGCTGCTACTTGTGGCAGTTAAATTTCATTGACATGACTAGATGTGGATTCACTTCAAAGAAATAGCTCTTAGCAGGTCTGGAAGGGAGTTTCCAGAGAGGTTTAACTGAAGAGGAAAGACAGGCTGAATGTGTGTGGCTGGAGTCTCAGATCGAATAAAAATGCATCAATCTCTGCTTTGTGACTGCAAATGCAATGTGACCAACTGCCTCATGCTTCTATCAACATAGCTGCTCCTGCTGCCATGATTTTCATTACCATGATGAATTGTGCTTCCTTCAGCTGCTTTGGTCAGACAATGAGAAAAGCAACTGACACACAATTCATACAGGGAAGCTCACACACAAATCCCAACACTGAAGTTTGTGTATGTACAGCAAACATATAAACACAGATATACATAAGCATGTACGTACTTATTCCTTCACATACAAATGTACACACAATCTCTTGGGTACACAGTAACAAAAACTAGTTTTATTTTTTTTTACTTCTACTACTACTACGTGCTCTGGCTGTGAGGACTGATGCTGATGGTCAATCCCGCTGAACAAATCAGTGTGTCTGGGATGCTTCCTTACCCAACTATCAAACTTTTAGGACATGAAGTAGTACCCTCTGTTTCACAATCACATTACCTGATCAGGTGTACCAGTTAGTAGTCACCAGTTTCTCTTTAGACCAATGCAGACTCATAAAAGTTAGGCAAACTATCTGTGTCTCAGGACTACCTAATGGCAAGGCCAGGATTCAGAACTAGATCTCTATGTTTTCAAAGTCCATGCTATATTCGAGAGTTTCATAAGCAGGGGGAGGAACAGTAGGATGTCTCAGTGTATTAGTTTCTCAGGGAACTTCAATTAAATGGCCTCCAACCAGTGTGTAAAACAATTGAAACAAAAAAGAAGGAAAAAGCTTACGAGCACACTGCACACAGTAAATATGGCTTTGTGGAATTATTTGTCTAAATATACCACTGTTTGTGTGTTTGTGAAGGCCACAGCAGGCAGATATTTTAGTGCGGGTTTCAATCAGAATAGCTTTGAAAACTGCAAGGCTGTATTCTCCAGCCAGGGTCAGTCCAATCATTCTTTGCTGGAATCCTCCAGACTGAATAAATTGCTTCCGCATGTGTTCCCTAAGCACAGTGAACATTCCTATCTTATAACCTTAATCAAATTGTACTTGGGCTCCTTCCTCAAAGGGTGTCTGTGTATGTATGGACTGCTTTCTTCTGTGCCTTTCCACGCCTACTGGAGCAATAGGCCAGAAGGAACACCCAATAAGTATATGTTGCTGTGGGCTCCATGGATTTGACAATTGCTTCATCTGTGATGATGTCTCTGGTTTTTGCATCTACAAGATTTTTCTTCAAGACAGCCTAGACTATGACCTCAGATCAGTTAGAAGGACTGACTAAAGAAGAGGAAGGAAAAAGAGAAGACGAAAGAGAGCACAAAGGACAGCTGGCAAATGTATTATCTCAGGGTATTTGGCTTTTGGTACTGGGAACTGAATGGAGTACTTTGGCCTATGGTAATGAACTATCCTCTCAGTCCCCCATGTTACTGATTTGAATATACCTCTGAGAAAGCAAAGCCTAATAATTCGTTATATTTCATATACTGGATTTATGAATTTAATTTATCTAAATGATTACAATCTCATAAAATGTGAAGCACCAACTATTAATAGGTGAAGTTTCGTCCACAGAAGGGATACTCAAGCTGCTAGCTATACAAGAGAACATCAGAGAAGAAACAAGAGCTCCCACCCCCCATCTCCTGGCGTCTGAGCTGGCATGCAAAGCCTAGCCGGCACCGCCTCTGATATTTTTTCCAGTGCTGTTCATGGTGTTTAATTGCTCTCCATCTTCACAGAGCTTGTCTAAGCAGGAGTGCACAGTCCCCAGGATTGGCTCTCCAGAGGAGGAAGCAGCCCCAGACCTTCTGAGCTATACTTTCTCACACTTGATTGCAGCACTTGCAGGGCCAGTGCATCTCATATAAATAAGGAGTCCTATATTTGCAATCAATGTTGAAAAACTATGCATCACAAAGCAAAGTATTTTCTTACTCAGCTTCTGTCTTCCTTTACTGGATGATGTGAATTCAGCCTGAACAATTCTCAAAGAAAGTCATTTTATTGCATCCTCCACTTTATATTTCTTTATTATTATTTTTTCTCTGCCACTTTATACTATCATTTCTTTTTTTCCCTTTTTTAATTTTATTTTTTGCCTAGTTTTACAATCTCAATGGGTAGGTACTCTTTCCATCCTCTGTCTCTTCCTCCTTTTATCCCCCATCTCTTTCTCTTCTCTCTCTCTTTCTCTTCTCCTTTTCTTCCTCCCTCTCTCCTCCTTTTCTTCCTCCCTCCCCTCTCTTGGTGTTTCCTGCCTTCTCACTCCCACCCTTCAGACCTTCAGTTTATGTGGACCCTGAAGTTTCATCTGAGTTGTCTACACTGGTGAGGGTTCAGGAATCTGTAGCTTACCTTGGGGCCCCTTCTTAGGCTGCCCACTAATGTAGGAACTCCATTATATCTGTCAAACCCCTTGTCTCTAAGCCCCTATGATGGCTTTCTGACATGACATGACAGCTATTGTGCAGGTCAGATAAGGTACAATCACATTGCAATTGGATTTTACAATTCTACTCGTAATGTTTTAGGATATCTTGGAGGTAAGACTCAGCTGGGAGCAGGTTTTCCATTGACTATGGCATATAATCACAATAGAGAAATGGACACATTATCAAATACGATGCTACAAGATAAGAGAAGCTACTCAAATTTTTGGATAACGGAATTAAAGAGAAAATATTTCCATTTCGATCCCAGTTGCTTCCTTGTCTTCATCCGGCAGACTCAGCATGTCACTCAGTATTGTTGCACACTGCCTTGAATGCACATGCCTCTGAGTTTGATTTTCCAATGCTGCAAATATAGTTCACAATGTCAAAAATTAAAACCAAAACTTTAAAATAAAATACAAACACTTAACTTTATTGTCTTTGCTTAAGAAACATATGCTGACCAAATAAATATGTGGACACTTTTGAGTATGTTGGAGCCCAGCATGCCTCTCAACTCCCATTTCAATGATTCGTTACTTCCTTGTCTATGTTGAACCTTTTCCTTCTTTCCATTCTGATTATTGCTGTCTTTGTCCATAAATTATTGCCTATATACAAGCTACTTAACAGGTGGTAACAGCAGGGGAAATCAAAGCTAATCAACCATAAGAAAGATTCTACTTGTTATTGTTGATGTTAAACATGGAAGGACTCCGTACAAGGACTTGAGTGAGCCTCTAGAGGCTGGGAGAGGACCTTTGCTGACACCAAAAGAAGGGACTTCCAACCTACAGCCTCAAAGAATTCATTCTGCTCATAACAAGAACCAGCTTGGAAGAAGAGCCTAGGGTGCAGATGACACTATTACCAGATAATACCTTGACTGTGTATTGTGATATCTTGAGAAGGGAACTCAGTTACATCATCCAAAAGCTCTGACCTGAAGGCCTGGGAGATAGCGAATGGGTGCTGTTTTAGCTTGTTAAGCTTGCAACGTTTTGTAGGGCAAGTGCTAACTGATGCACTAACTAGCTCATAGATACACAGCAACCGTTTCTCTTTCAGAACCCAAAGTCCAAATAGTTTCACCATTTCAAGAAACTATGAATCTATTGACCAATTAAGAAAAGGCTAAGTCACAGCAAAGTCTAACAATTTGGTGCACTTATACAACTTAATACTGAAACTCCCAAGCCATAAGCAAATTAACGACCATCGATTTTTACATGACAAAGGAGAAAGAAAAAGAAGCAAAAGTTATAGGACTAAAATGAATTATGATTATGAGTCACATTAGATCCCAATGAAACCTCTACACATTCCTTTGCCCTAATGTTCAGTACTTGTTTGTCTTTTAGTGGCTACCTGGTGAACAAACAAGTGAGTCCATTGAAACCACACATCCTTATCTGGACAGATGATAACCAACTTGTCTCACTACCTTAGGAGTTGAGCCAATTGCAGAAAAGATCTTCAAAAGTTGCAGTGTGTCCTGTGCATCTGAGGATACTGCATCTGTGGATTCAGCTAGCAGTGAATAGAAAATATTTGATAATCTAGGAGGGAACAGTAATGAAAAAATTATTGTTTGTGTTGAGAGTTTCACAGACTTTTGTTTCCTGTCACTATTTTCTAAGCAGCACCATGTAACAGCTAGTATTCGTTACTAGTATTCGTTACCTAGTATTCGTTACTATCAGTAAGCTAGAGATGACTTAAAGTACCCAGAAAAATATAAATATTTATGGACTCCATGCAAATAAAATGCCATTGTTATAGGTACTTGAACCTTCACAAATTATGTTATCTACTAGTGTGTAGGAGACTGCTGATTAATGAAGGATGACTGTGTCTGTTTATTAAACACTTAAAGGTGTTTCGGTATAAATAATGGCATCGAATTTTACTCCTCAGCAACAATACTGACAGAAATAAAGCAATATGTAATAATGAAAATTAAGAGCTTTTGCTTTTGTAGTAAAGATGGCACTCTCATACATATAAATTGTTGCAATACTTTGGGGTGATCTCAAAAGATTTCTATACATGCCTTAGGGGAGTTAAACCATTTACTTTATATATATATATATATATATATATATATATATATATATTATTATTATTTCCGCTCACACAAACTTAACAGGTACACCGGTCCCCTCCCTCCCTCCACCTACCCCCGACTCCCTGCTCCCTCTCCATCTCCCAGTGCCTCCCCAGCAATGCCTCTCCTCCCAATCCCCGGAGCATGTAAAACTTCTGATTCAAAAGTTTGTCTTCCCAACTTCAGCAGCATTGTGTTAAGAGAGCTGCCAAAATTTCCAAATGGCAAAAGGAATTTAAACATTTCTCTGTCAATAAAATTCATAGTAAGTCATGAAAAAGTAGAAAGTAATCTAGTTAGACATCAATAACTTAATGAATCAGTGATTGACAGCCCCTAGATGAAAGAGAATTACATAGCTCTTATGACAATGGTCTGAAGTCTGAAGGACTATCTCAGAAAGTCTATTCATAGGCCTGCAGAAATGGCTCAGAAGTTAAGACTTTGCCTCATAAACAGAAGGGCCTGAGTTCAGATCCCAGGTCCTAGGTAAAAATAACAGGTGGAAATAGCTGTGGCCTGTACTTCCAGCCTTGGTAGGCAGAGCTTGGAAAATCCCAGAGTTAAGCAAAAAGAAGATGGACGTAATCCAGGATGATTCCTGAAGTCACCTTGGGCCTCCACAGGAACATACAACACACACACACACACACACACACACACACACACACACACACACACTAAATAAAATTATAAAAAAGGTCATTCATAGGTTTTCTTGTAAATGTTGCATAAAATCTCTGCATCCTAAAGGCTGTGGCTCTGACCCTCCTTCTACTGTGGGGCACAGTTATGGCAGCCCTAAGCACACCCCATGACATTGCAGGGCACTTTCACTTCCAGACATACAGGATCAACTCCTGCAAACTTTGCCTGGGGGCAAAACCAGAGTCCTCATTCCTAGGAGCTGCTTCATGGGATGCAAGAAGATGGAGGCTGTTATCATTCCAAGCCACCATGCTTTCCCAGAATTCCTGGCAGAATTGATGTCTCTTTCCCCTTGGTGCAAACTTACCTGATTTCCTGCCCTTTCTTGGCATCCTTTTCTTTCCTCCTTACTTCTCTGTTTCTCTGCTGCTTTTTGATGATACCTCCTCCCAAGTAACTGAACTCTCCCTGTCATAGTCAGGTAAAGAAATTAACTGGGTGGTGAGGGTTTGAGCTCTGGGCACAAGTTGAGTGAAGCCCAGCATGAGCCTGCAGAAGGAGATTGTCTAGTTGATGGGGCAAGCATAGCTCATGGTGGGTAGGACTAGGCCCTGGAGAGGTGAATAAAATACAGAGAGCTGGTTGAGGAAGTTCTTGTATATACTTGCCAGATATGCTGGTCTGGCAAATAAGGACCATCCCTCTCTCAGCCATTATGTGGAGATGATGCAGCCAGTTTCCTCAACCCTTTGGTGATGGTGTGTGCTCTCCTGCCAAGCTACACAAACAACTGTAACCCCCTCCAAAGATCATTGCATGCTGATTTCAGCTGAACATAAATATGTTTGGGAAGGAGAAAGGAACCCATAGGTAAGTGGAATATAATAGCCATTGGCTGAGAGTAGTAGAATCTGATTGCTATTTTGTTTCTACATAGTTTACTGCTTTTAATATGGATAAATACATGATAGATGCACAAAGGAGAGAGAAAGAGAGGAATTTATAATAGCTAGAACTTTTTCTGTGAGGGTAGATATGCTTCTAAACAAAACAATCTATAACAACTTACCATTTGCAATGTGAGAGAAAAAAAAGACTAGAAGATCTCATTTCCATTTCTATGCAGGCCTCTCTGGCTGTGTAGAGGATCCCTGTGCTGGCTAGACAATCCTGGACTTGGTCTATGTATCACAAACCTTGTATCTATCAAGGGAAAAAAAGGCTGTGGATGTGCTTGCTTGATCCTCAGGAGAGTAGAAGTGGGTAGTTTAGAGAACCCATGTGGTTAGCATATCCACTAACAGTTTTTAAGGCGTTCTTTAAGAAACTGGGTTAGATGTTATAGATACGTGCTAGTTGACTTCTTGTTCAAAAAGAACAGAAAAACAGCTTTGATATGAGCAGATGTGGGTGGAGCAGTCACACATTAGGCTATCACTGGAAGCCTCAGAACCATGCAGGTCATGGATGGTGTGTTTGAATATAGTGTTCTCCCCTCCCCAACATTCACCACTTCTTAGTGTGAAATAATTCCTCATGGTTGAATGGATTTCTGGGAAAAAGCTTTCAGTTCATTCCTGTTTTCTCTTTATCTTCTTCTCATTCATGAGAAGAAATCATGTCCTTGACCTCCATGTCTTATGATTATACCCTTTCCTCCAAAGCACTGTGTTCAAACTCTTATGTTCTGTCTGATCAGTCCCTCAACAGGGAGAGAAGATGCCTACCTATGAGTCCAGTCTGGGTTACCTAGCAAAACTCTGTCTCAAAAAAATCATCAAAGGTTCTGGAGAGATGACTCAGTGGATGAAAATATGGGCTTTTCAAGTATCACAATCTGAGTTCAAATTCCCAGACTCACAAAAACCCCAGACATGACTATGTGTGTCTATAACTCTAACACTTGGAGGCTGAGACATGTGGGTCTCAGCAGGTACCTGGCAGTCAGCATCTCTGAAATGATACTTCCAACTCAGTGAAGAGACCCTATCTCAAGGGAATGAGACAGAGATTGATAGATATAGATCACATGTAATAAATACAACACACACATAATATACATAAACTCTCAGCAAATTAATTAAAATGAAAATCTGTATAGTAACCTGATACTCAACATAAATAAAGAAGAAATGGAGAACATAAAATGTGGAAGAAGCATTAGTAGAACAAATTCTGTAATCAGATGTGTGATTCATGTACTGGGTCCTAGGATCATGATTTCAAGCATTTGAACCAATAAATATTCAAGTTCAGCTTTCCTTATTGTCAACATAAAGAAGAAAATAGCCCAAGAAAGTGCTCTGGGCAAGGCCACTGAGTCCTTACACCTCATTAGAGTAGAGGGCTCAGAGGGAATTTTGACATTCACACTAAAGGATGCTCCAGGGAATGGGAGGGGAGAAGTGGGAGGACTCTGGGAGTAAGGGAGGGAGGGGGTGAAAGGAAGGGGAAAATGGTGGGAAGGTGCAAGGGGGTCTGGGACGGGGTGGAGGGAGGGAGGGGACCGGGGTACCTATTAAGCTTGTATGATTGGGGATAAATAAATAAATATATAAAAAGAAGAAAATAGGATATGTATGAATATTATGATCTTACTAATACCAACTAATTGATCATACAGAAATTCTATTCTGTTTCAGATGTGAAAATTAGAGAGAAATGCCTCCTATGGGTCCCATTAGAGGTGACTTTTTGCCTGAGTCAGGTTACTGTAGGGATAAAACAATGATATATAGGAGAAAAGTATTTCTTTATGTCTTACAAAATCCCGTCAACACTAAGAAAAAGTATGATACAAAAGGCACTTTTCTCCTTAAATATTGTATTAGACTTCCTGTGGCTGAGACAAATCTCTGGGCAGGGGGGAGGGGAGGAGAGGGTGTGTGTGTGGGGTTAGGGACAACTTAAGCAAGAAAAGCTTTGCATGGCTCACAGTCGTTGTCCATAGGTCTTAGGTCTGTTGATGCTGGGTGAGTAGAAGATCAGCACACAGGGAGCAAGCATGAGACAGTAGGCATATAGTTCACGGCAGGCAGGAATTAGGAAGAGGATTAATGGGGGATGAGGACAAGGAGTAGAACAAGGAGGAGGAGGAGGAAGAAGAGGAAGACGAAAAGGAAGAGGAAGAGGAGGAGGAGAAAAATACAGAAAGAAAACAAGGCATAGCCTTCACAAGTACATCCCCACTGAGCTACTTGTAACCATTCCTCACCTGTTAATGATTCCATTATCTCCCAATAATGCAAGCACATATTGAATTCATCAATGGATTGATTCATTCACGAAATAAAAGTGCTTATAAATCTGATGCATTCTCTAAAACTTGCAGCCAATTTCAACATTTATGGAAGCTTATGGAAGACATTTCATGCTAAAGCTGTAACAAGACATTTACTGTGAGAGTACCTGGCACTTTAAAAATTCCGTTTATACTATAACGTCCATTCTTATTATCTGAAAAAAAAACAAGGAAAATAGGCTATCTTTTTCTTATCTGTTCACACAGTATAAAAATAGTACTGAACTTCCTCTCTGTTGAAAATCATTATATGAATAAGTTATTTCTGTTGATCTCATTCTTTTCCAGTTCAATTATTATGAGAACATTCGGGACAATGACCAAATTTGGAAACATCATTTTGCATAACTAAAATATAATAGTTGGAAGGGAAGACTTTCAAAAAATCTTCCAATGCAAGCATTCTATGATTTTGAATGGTACCAAAACAAAACTGACAGGCAATGGAGTAAGCAGAACATAGCCCTGTATGTTGAGGATAAAATTGAATGGCTGTCTTTGGGCAGTGTCATCATTTGCACAAACACAGAAAAAAAAAATTGATTGTACCTGTTTTCTAGCTTGTTCCACAGTGTCTGCTTAGTCAAGTTTGCACATTCAGGTTATTTTGCCTTAGATGTTAAAAGTGTTTAACATGACAGTTAATGGGAAGCATTAGGCTGTTCCACCGAGTGAAGTGCATCATTGACTGAGTTTCCCCTGAGCTGCCTTTAATGGCATATGGCTAGAAATTTGTTGGAGCACCAATTACATATCAGTGAATATGCCATTAAGTATTAGTCTTTAGTGTAAGTGTCAAATTAACACAATTTTAGCCTGTTGAGGTAACAATTGTGTGATCTTGACTATTCAGTTAATCTCTGTGTGTAGCAACACTATATGCCTCAGACACTGTGGATATTAAATAACAAAGACACAGCACTCAATCAAATGACAATCTTCATACATGGTTCTATCATTTTTTGATTTAAATGTTATTTTTTATTTTCATTTGATTACCTTTGTGTTTTCATATTTTTGGTTACAAGATATGTCACATACTTTTATTTTGTTTATTTTTTAATTTGTTTTTTTAGACTCTTATACATGGATGCAATGAATTTATGCCATTTTCACTTATTATGCAATCACATCTCCCATTTTCCACTGCAACCCTTCCACCCTACAAATTTCTCTTCTAATTTCCTTCATTCCTCATGGGTTTCACTGAGTTTCATCTAGGTTGCTTTCAATGGCATGTGCCTGGAAACTTGCTAGAGCACTATTGACGTATCAGTGGATATACCATTGCAGAAAGCATCTTTCTTTCCCTCCATGTGGCATTAACCCCCATTAGTCTCTCAGGGAGTCTTTTGAGAGTCTTCCAATTCCATGATGATGTATTGATAGCCTGAATCTTGTGCAAGTCATATAGAAGTAGACACAGAGTTTGTGGACACAGACACCTTGCCATATCCAAGAAATACTACCTGACCTCACCTTTTCCCACTTACATTCTTGCTGATCCCTATTCTATGATGTTCTCTGAACATAGAGGTTGTAATGGTGGTGAGTGTGTGTGTGGGGGGGGAGGTGATTTAGATGTCCTCTGTAGAGTTAAGCTGTTTACAATTTCTTATTCTGTGCATTTTTGGTCATTTGTGATTCTTTATACTAAACATCTTCCATTGAAAAAGGAAGTTAGTAAGTAGAGTTATGAGGGCATCTCTAATCTATGCATATATGACAAATGTTTAGAAGGCAGTTCGATATCAAATTTTTATAACTAAACCTTTGTATTCCCACACACAAACCCAATGCCTATGTCCTCCTCTTTCCTAGGTTCTTGATCTTGTTTATTGTACCAGGTATGTGTTCCCTGACGCAAATTTGGCCTTAAATGTAATCAGTAAGTAATTGGTTACCCAAATAATATTTATGTCACTATTGCACCAGTGATCACTTCTTGCCAGGGTGATTGCAATTGTAGCTTGAAGCTTTCACATCTGAGTGGAAATGTTGATTGTGTTGATTGCTGATTGCTTTTCTCCCTCAACAGCTTGCACTTGTACTTTCTGATACTATGAAAATTGATCACCAAAAGGGAAACTTTCAGATTAATGTCAGCTTGCATTTTCCTTATTTGGTGATTGACATGTGTAATGTCTTCAATTATAGTGTCTGCCAGCTTCTGGAAAGCAAATAAGAACAATGGAAAGGTCTGTATTGTTTTGGGGACCTTTGAGATCTCACTGAGCACAGCTCCTTAGAGGGTATCACATGCCTGGTACTGGGTTTAATTGCCTGTGGTTTCTGATAGGAGCATATTACTAGCTTCCATTACATCCTATCTTCCTCTCTCTATGTTCCCCTGTGGAGGATATGTTTGTTCACATTCTAGCACTTGCCCCTGTAATTCCCACTGCATGTGGTTGTTTTCCTAAGATCCATGCTGGTTCATGCAGGAATATTGATATGTCAGCCATTGCATAGATCCATTCCATTGCAATAGGCTGCATCTTGGTTGAGTGTTGAGATTTTTTTCTTATCTAAGAATATAATGAGAAGTATTTAGATGGTGGTTTACTATCAGGTCTTCATAGTTAATATGAAAACATCTGATCCCATCTAATGTTAATACTCCTTCTGCTGTTATTTGGGCAGGTTTATAATATTGGGTGTGTGTTCTCTGGCATTAGGGGGAGGGGGTGAGATGCCACTCAGAAGGGGGTAGATCTCATTGCAGTGAGTTAGCCTGAATGCTGCAGCCCTGTTGTGATAAGAATGACCTGGCCTGTAGTGTACCTCTATACCTGTAGGTTCTTACAGTCTTGCCACCTCTTCTTCCACAACGTTCCCTGAGTCTTACGATGAGAAGTAATTGGATAGCCTGATTAGGACTTTTGAAGTGCAATACTCTGCAGTCTGGTCAGTTGTGGTTTTCTATTTTACTATTCTTCCATTGCAATAGGCTGCATCTTGGTTGAGTGTTGAGATTTTTTCTTATCTAAGAATATAATGAGAAGTATTTAGATGGTGGTTTACTATCAGGTCTTCATAGTTAATATGAAAACATCTGATCCCATCTAATGTTAATACTCCTTCTGCTGTTATTTGGGCAGGTTTATAATATTGGGTGTGTGTTCTCTGGCATTAGGGAGAGGGGGTGAGATGCTACTCAGAAGGTAAATGGTTACCTGAAAGCTAACCCCACTCCTTACTGTGTCCTATTATCTCCTCTTATTTATTGCTCTAGCTAAGACTTCAAGCACAATATTGAACAAGAATGGTGAGGGTGGACAGCCTTGTTTCTTTCCAGATATAAGTGAGAATGTCAAGATTTCCCCCATGTTAATATGTTTGCCTAATCTTGTTGTGTATAGCAGCCTTTATTTCGTACATGTACATTTTCTGCTCCTGAAAGTATCATTCTCATAGACAGCAAGATTGCATATACTGAAGAATTTCCTTTTCTAATGAATTATCCAGTATTCCTTTCAAGAAACTGGCATAAAATATAAAGTCAAAAATCTCTAAAAATCAAAAGGGACTTTGCTTTTTCAAAGCTTATGTTAGCTTCTGGAAATAGAGAGTGCACAAACTTTCAACAGGTTCCTGAGAAAGAAATATACCATAAAGACATTTTGACCTAAGCAGTATCTTTTTTCAGCAGAACAAAGGTGTTTATGTGCTGTGGAGTATTTTGGCATTTGATGTTAGGAGCAAAGTTTAAATTTCTGAATATACATGAATACTCTAACTTCATTTAGCAATATCTCCTTTGAAAAAGTGAACTCGATATGCTTTTAAATTTCATGCCGTTGGGTCTAGTATAAGATGGCAACCCTGAATGGAACATGTTTGAAAATCTCCCTGGAGTGGAAAAGTGGAGCTTGAAGTTTCTATTCTTCACTCTACTTTTCTTTCTCTTTCTTTTTCATAGATCAAAATATTTGCTTGTGGGAAGTACTTTCAGGATATTTTGCTTAAATGATAATATAAAAATTCATTACAAAAAGTGATAAGAATTAAAATCAACCTTGTTAAAAATCAGAAACTACAAATGAAACTTCTTTTACTAACAGAAATGAATAGCATAATTGTAACTAGTAGTATCCTTCTGTGATGGGATTTGTGATTTATTTATACCATGGGAAGCTGTACAACTGCTCATGCAAGCACAAAGCAATGGGTATTAAAAGTCAAAACACTGTTTATATTCATCAATCAAGGAATTATGCATCTAGAAATTATTCTTATCTATTTATTTTTTCCAGGCTTACTAATTGTAAGCCTCTGCTGGAGATTGTTCCCACAGAGATAAAGAAGGGAAAAACCTTATTGTAAATGTTTGCAATCTTGTTATGGGATTTACTAAAATAAGCATCTTAACAGAAGTGAGCGACATTTTTTACATTTTCACTATGCTGTTAATTCTAAAAGAGAAGAAAAATTACACTTAACACATATCCCTCAACAGGAGCACAATTAAATCCATCAATGTATTGTAAAGTAGAATGCAAAGTTATATAAAACACACCAATTGTGAACTCTGTACAATGTAGATATCACCATGAAAGCATCAATCAAGTTGCATAATTTAGTGTGACTTCATTCATCTTAAACACATTTGAACACAGTCAAATAGAAACAAAATGTATGAAAAAATTATTTTCATATGGTGATAGATTTGCTTTAAAAATTCAAATCAGCTTTATCTTACAGTAACAATATGGGAGGAGAATAAAATTTTTTTTCTTATCCTGAAGATGTAATAGACCTAATTTCTGTTGAATGATAATTTGACAGGGATATATGGAACTGGCGTGAGACATGTGAGTCTAGAATTTTCATTGTTTTCATGTAGTTTTGTCTATCCACAAAACATGAGAGAGAGGAAGGAAGGAAGGAAGTGAAAAAGAGACATATAAGGTATATGAAAAGTACTATGAAAAAAATACAAAAATTGTGTTTTCCAAGATTTTCTGGGCAGAGAAACAGGTGTGCTGTGGAAGGAAATGGAATCAGCACTTCTGACCACAGACACCACATGCTGTGGGCAAGGTGGTCAGCATCACACTGTGGGGAAAACTTCAAAGATAATGACCTGGATCTCTGATGATTCTTGAATCACAGGCTAGAGAAGCATATGGAATTAGTCTTAAATCTGTAAGGAGATATGCAAATGAGAGTCTGACCATGGGGAGGAGGGCCTATGTTTCCTCCACATGCTCACACCAGGTGACAGTCTGAGTCCCTCTGACCTGTACACAGTGGAGGGGCTGCACCTGTGCTTCGAATTACTTTTTGTTAGACTCCATCACTTAAAGGTCCCGCCAACTTTCAGCATTATCACACTAAAAGCCCATCTCCTACCAAGTGAAACTTTGGAGGGACACACTTTAACTGCCTGTAAACCTCATTATTCCATCCCTAACTACCAAGGTTGAGGCTCTTCTCACAATGAAACGTTATCAGTCTACGGCAGTCTTCCAAATTTTAATTCATTTCATCATCATTTCTTCCAGCTGTCAGTCTGTAAAATAAAAACAAGTGATATGCTTAGAAGTGAGGTTGGCAGATAAAGTACGGGGTAAATATTCTAACACCAGAGAAAACAATAGACAGATTGAAAAGGTCTTGTAGTTCCATGTAAGACTGATGCTCAGGGGTTGGAGAAATGGCTCAGGAGTCAAGCCTTTGCCAAACAAGCAGAAAGTCCTGAGTTCAACTCAGGACCCATGTAAAAATGCCAGATAGAAATGGTGGCAGCTTGTACTTCTGACCTTCTGATATACAGACACACACACACAGACACACACATAGAGAGATACAAACATAACACACACAAAAAATGAAACTTTTTTTTAAAAAAGGATTGAAACACTACAGTGCAGATGCCACATCCTAAAGCTCTGAGTCCAGCACATTCTTTCGGTGGGTGGGTCCTTGAGCACCCCTATTCCAGATGACTTGGCTTGTTGCAGGTCACATGACTACTCTTCGTGGCTGTTTGTACCTGTGACTTTTCCAAGTTGGTACTGCAAGATGTTGTTGGTTCCAGCCTTCCGGATATCAGTTCTTCTACTAGGCATTCTAGTAAAGAATCTGTGTGGTGGGTCTGCCTCAACTCTTGAAGCTTCCTTTGAAATCTCAGGAGGATCCACCATGGCACTCTTAAGGATCAGGAAAAGGCCTGCCATTCCTCATTTTACAACAACACCTGCATCAGGGCTGAGGGGTAGCCCACTGCTTTCATAAAAAGCAAAGAACCACATCCCCAGGTAGTGATGAGCATTGAACTTATGAGATAGTTTTGGACTTACTTCCTGAACCCATTCTTTTCTGGAAGGATTTCAAATCAATGTTAGGAGAGGTGGCCTTATATATCTCTAAGACACTTTTGAGGCCTTTTCCCTAACACAGTATAGCAATTGTCACCTATTTTCTTCTGCTCTGCAATAATCTAGGGATCAACTGGCTGGACTAACATTTGCTCTCCAGAACACACTTTTTCTCCACACTGTCATTTTCCAAATCATTCTGCTTTGCTTCCTTTGGCTCTCAAGTCATGCCAAAAACTGAACAAAGCACTCATGCAGCCCCTTCTGTATTTTGTTCATAAATGTCTTTTGTCACATAAACTAGTCTGTCATTCTTTTTTTTTCTTTCCGATCATGCAAACTCAACAGGTACAGTGGTCCCCTCCCTACCTCCTCCTCCCCCCGCCAACCTTTCTAGTCCCCCTTCCCTCTCCCTCCCTCTCCATCCTCCAGTACCTCCCCCCAACCCCGGAGCATCTTTTAATGTGCATGCCTTGCATGAGGTGCAAGGACCCAGGGGCATTTCCCAGAACCCTTTCCTGTGTTCCCCTTAAGCTTAGGAATACTACTGTGACTGTCAGTCCCTAGCCTCCAAGGATCCTAGTGCCTTTAGTCCATGCTAGACGTTGTGGGGTCAATAATGTGTTGGACATTGTGCAGGTCATGCAAAGTCCTATTATGATTGCTTCAGCCCTAACTTGTGTGGAGTATCTTGCATATCATGACTCCTCCCATCCTTGTGCTCTTACAATCTTACCGCCCCCTCTTCCACAAATTTTCCTGAGCTTCAGGATGGGAAGAGATTAGGTTGGTCTGGTTCCAGGTGATTAATGTAGGGTCTTTGATATTCTGAATTAGAGTTTGTTATTTTCAGTTTTGCTTTTCCTGCATTGCTCTTGGCTGGATCCTGATTGGTATCGAAGGTCACCTCCTAACCAAAGATAAAAGACTGTTTAAATGAAGATTTTAATATAAGAGGTGATTCAAAGGTAAATGGAAGAATAGGAGTAGGACACAGAAGTGTGGGGAGTATCAGTACCTTATTTGCCAGATGGTTAATATCTATCTGCCAGTCCCTATATCCTCCTTGATTGGTGAGAACAAACCTATTCAGTTGCAAGTGACCAGGAAGGGAAGCGAGAGTGAGTTGCACCACGTCTCACTACTTACATGTAATACTTGACCGTGGCCTATTTTCTCTACTGAAGTGTGATTCCCCTATATCCTTTTTTTTTTTTGATGCCCTACTTCTTCTTCCCTTCTGTTTATAATTTTTTGTGATTACAGTAGTTATTACAGAGATTTTGCCTTTGAATATTTCATTAAATAGGTTTGGAACTAGGCTCCACTTATTAGGGGATACTTTCTGGGATACTTCACTCAATATAATTTTTTCTAATTCCATCCATTTCTTGGCAAATGTCGTCTTTTTTTGATGGCTCAGTAGTATCCCCTTGTATAAATGTACAACATTTTCATTATCTATTCATCAACTTCTGAGCATTTGGGTTGATTCTATGACTTTGCTATTGTAAATAGTGCTGCAGTGAACATGGTTATGCTTGTGTCACTAGTGAATTTCTGCATTATGAGGGATTATTTCCAGTAGTGATATAGCAAGGTCATATGGCATTTCAAGCTTTAACTTTTTTAGAAATCACCATACTGATCATCAGAGTGGTTATATAAGCCTGCATTCCCACCAGCAATGTATGAGATGTATGTATGTAGATGTTCTCTAAACATCCTTTCCAGCATTTGGTGTTGTTTGTATTGTGAATTTTTGCCATCCTGACCAGGGTGAGATAAATATCTCAGAGTAGTTTTGATTTTCATTTCCCTGATGGGTAGGGATGTGGACCATTTTTTAAGACATTTGTTAGACATTTCAATTTCATCCCTGGAAAATTTTCTTTTGAGTTCCAAGGCCCATTTTTTTAATTGGGCCATTTATCTCCTTGATGTTTACTTTTTTAAGTTCTTTGTGCACTCTGAATAACAGAGCTTTAACAGATATATGGTTAGTGAAGATTTTCTCCCATTCTTTGGGTTGCCTTTTTGTGAAGCCTCGTCTATTTTGAGAGCTTCTAGCTTCTTCTTAATCTTCTTGTTTTTGTGCCCTCATGAATTTCTAAGCTGTGTCTCAAGTTTTAGATATTATTTACAGCAAATATAATTTGTGGTATTTATTTTCAATTTTTTAATTAGTTATTCAATTGTGTGTGTGTATGTGTGTGTGTGTATTGTGCATGTGTGCAGTGTGTATGTGTGTGTTTATTGTGCGTGTGTGCGTGCGTGTGTGTGTGTGTGTGTGTGTGTGTGTGTGTGTGTGTGTGTGTAGAACCACAGGTGAATTCGGGAAAAACCATAGACGCCTCCACCTCCTTCTTGTTTACCCTACTCCACCCAGGACCAGAAACTCAGGCTGCTCCCGCTTCTGCCCAGCGTCTAGGATCCAAACTCAGGACCTACCACCTGCAAGGCAGAGGCTTACCCCCTGAGACGCCTCTCCAATCCCAGGTATTTATTTTCAATGTTGACCCTTGTCTGTTACTATTATAAAATACTGAAGGTCAGGTACTTTATGAGAAAATTATTTAATCCAGCTTTGGAGATTTAGCAAATATTTAGATATTAGAGATGTCTAAGGTGAAACCGTTAAGTTCAGTTTTTTTCTGGCCATGCTTTTGTCATGGACCAAGAAAGAATCTTAAATGTACATGGTCATCTGTAGAAAGGGCCACATGTAAGTGTAAGGGTGGTTACTGGGTAATTACCTGAAACAGTGAGAATTAACTATGTACAATTACGAGGCCCCACCTCTTTAGGTTTCTACTACATTTCAACATCAGCATCAATACATCTTTAAAAGATGAAGTAGGATCATATACAAACATAAAATGTTTCAAGTATAAAATTTATTTTTAAAATTATCCAAACTTCTAAAACATCAAAAGTCTGTGATGTATCTTTAGAAAACTGTCTTGATATTCACAACTGCCAATATGCTCATGTTATTTGTTTATCTCACTTCTGATTCCTCAGAAATTGGGGGGGAAGATACAGAAATGAAGTGTTTCTAATCTAAAGGCTTACATTTATTTATTCTTTTCTATTTTCACCCATAAGCTATATGCTTTCCTATAGAGAATTTTCCACTAAGAGAAAGTATAGTAACAGTTTCTGGGGAAAGCTGCAGCCTGCTCCACAAAGTGCAAAAGAACAATGGGAATTCTTCCAGTGGTTGAATCTTGTCACTTGATATGTTTGGGGACAATGGCTATGAATAAAGCAAAATGCCATACCTGGTTCTATACCCTTGCACCAACCACATGATCCATGAATTGTGTTCTGACCGAAGTACTTGGGAAAAAGCATATGTTTTGAAGGTTGTAAAGAAAGGAAGTTGTTGGCATAAATATGTAGAGGAGAAGATGAACATATGGAAATTTTCATGCTGTATTTTCTTCCAGAGTAAATGAAAAGGAATGTCAAACCACAAAGAATCTTTCCCCGAGTTTCAGAGAATGATAGCAGAAGTCTTAAACTGGCACTTAATTGAATCAAATATAGAAATGGTAGACACATAAATAGGTAAAGTATCCAGTTTCCTTTTTGAAGTACTCTAGAAAATTCAGCTTTCTCTTCAAGAGAATAAGAAAGACTTTTAGCCTTCTGGGAAGTAAAAACTAAAGGATTCCTTGTTCCTCCACCGCTAGCCTCTGGACATCCAGCCCACCCTCCAGGTCTGGGCAGCAGGATTTCTTTGTTAAAGTTTTTTTTTTCCGTGACTCTGTTTTATTCAGCTTCACCATTTCCTAAAACTTAGCATAGCAAATGCTTGCAACATCCAATTTATATCTGTTTCAAAATATTTTACATTATGCTTGAAACATATACTATGGACTACCAAGTCCCTAAAGGAAAAGATGAAAACCTACATTCTTAGTGTCTGATTCACTACTGATCCTTTAAGAATGCTTTAAAATACTCCAAATAATCAGCTTAGGAGTGGGTATAATTTAAATATTACTTCTCCCTTCAAGAGCAATGACTTGTCCTATGAAACCAAAAGTGCTGCCATTTGCTGAACCCTTATGATCTTTCAGACACAACACTGTTTCAAAAGTCCATGTTGGGGCTGGAGAGGTGGCTCAGGGCTTAAGCCTCTGCCTTGCAGGCGGAAGGTCCTGAGTTCGGATCCCAGATCCCACGTATAGACGCCAGGTGGAAGCGGGGGCGGCCTGCGCTTCTGGTCCTGGTAGAGCGGAGCCTGTGAATCCCGGGGCAGAAGGAGGTGGAGGCGTCCATGGTGGTTCCCAAATTCGTCCGTGGTTCTACACACACAGACACACGCACGTGTGCACACACATACATACACACACACACACACACACAATTGAATTAAAAAAAAAAGTCCATGTTACCTAGTCCTAATAACATCCCTGATATGCCCTCCTGGTTGCTAAGAAATTTAGGTTCCAAGATGATGAGTAGGTTGCCCAAGAATAAACTTCAGTTAAAGTCAAAGCTCCTGTGGTGGCAAAAGAGCAATATAAATTCAGAAGTGACACAATCAACCCCTACAACTATATGCTTTGTTCACAGACAAGCTACACCTGCATCCCCATATGCTCATTAGCAAGTTTGCTTCGACTTTCTGGTAGACGGAGGGAAAAATCTTGTGTATTTCCTGTTGGCAGAAGTCTTTATCTTCTTGGTCTCTCTTAGAAATGCCAGTTATTCAAGGTGAAAGGGACATGAACACAGGCCATACCCTGTATTCTGTCTGGGTCTGTCTTCTAGTCAACAGGATATACATAAGTTTACAAAGATGAAAAATATTTTCTTATCAATGGTAGATTGAAGATTGGTTCAAAGAAACAGATTTCAGGAAATTTTAAGACTACCATAGTTTTATTTAGAGAGAGAGAGAGAGAGAGAGAGAGAGAGAGAGAGAGAGAGATTACATATACAACGTGGTACACACAGAGATAACAGAACAACATGCCAAAGTTAGTTCTTGCTTTCTAGTGATCAAACTTAAGCCTGAAGGTTTGTGAGCAGGGGTCTTCCTTACCTGATAAGCTATCTTTATGTCCCCAAAGATACTCTTGACCACAGGGAATTTGAGGCATATTAAAGTCATCTGATGTTGAGTATTCTAGTGAAAACACATTCAGTAACTTACAGATTTAGATTATATTCACTGTCCAATGAATGCACAGAAATTGCTGTGGGTACCAGACAGTCAAATGATGGCTTGAAAGGGAGTGAAATGAGTTAGATTTGGCAAATATGAAAAACATTGAGTGCTAAGAATGAAGTGAAAAGATGCTGACTATGAAACGCAAAGATGAAGAGACAGCAAAGTACTTTCCAAGAAACTGAAAATAATAGAGATATGGTTTGAAGATTGAAGATTGAATTTGTTAAGTGGCTGAATATACTTTAATCTGGGGAAGGTAGAACAGGTCACGTTAAAGAGTTTGGACTCTGTACCACAGCTACTACTGACTCCTCCTTTTCGTCTTTCTTCTTCTATAGAAATTTGCTTTCATAAGTAAGTAATGAGACATCTGGTTAAGTTCACAGACTTTCCTTCCTGATCATTTACAACTGAGGGGGTATGATCTCACCAGTAGGGGAGGGCATATAGTCTGGCAGATAGAAAGTAATCATTTTGCAAATGGGTGATTGACCCCTCCCTCACCGCATTTTCCTACTTTTATTACATCTACCTTTGAATATACTCTTATAACAAGACTCTAGTTTAACAGGTTTTTGTCTCTGGCCAGGGGGTGACATCCAATACCCATCAGGGTGGAGCCAAGGGCATTGCGGGAGCAGCAAAACTGAAAAAAAAAATCAACAAACCATAATCCAGAACTTCAGACACTCTATATCAATCATCTGAAAGTAGGCCTGCCTAATTTCTCCCCATCCTGAAGCTCAGGGAAATTTGCAGAAGAGCGGGTGGTAAGATTGTAAGAGCACAAGGATGGGAGGAGCAATGATATGCAAGATACTCCACACAAGTTAGGGCTGAAGCAATCATAATTGGACTTTGAATGCTCTGCGCAATATCGAACACACTATTGACCTCACAAAGTCTAGCATTTGCTAAAGGCACTAGGATCCTGGGAGGCAAGGGATTGACAGCCATAGTAGTATTCCTATGCTTAACGGGAACACAGGAAATGGTTCTGGGAAATGCCACTGGATCCTTGCACCTCATCAGAGAGAAAGACCAAGAGGAGAGTTTGGCATGGACATTAAAGGATGCTCTGGGGATGGGAGGGGGAGGCACTGGGGGATGGGGAGGGAAGGGGGAGGGGAGGGAGGCACAGGGGGATAGGGGGTGGGAGGGAGGGGGGACCGGTGTACCTGTTAAATTTGTATGAGTGGAAATAAAAAAGAAAGAAAGAAATTTGCTTTCATAAAAGCAGAACTTGAAAATTGGAGAAATACTGGTACATTATAGTTCTTGAGTGTCAATACCTGGGATTAGATAACGTTTTTCACAGGTATCTATCTTACGTAAAGAATAAGTTCCACAGCTTCTCCATCTTCTGTTAACTTCCCCGCAGTCCTAATTTTGTTTTATGATAAACAAAAATGCCCAGTTGATATCAAATGTCCCCTGGTGGTCAAGTGTGCTCCAAGCTGGAAGCCATTACCTAAGGAACTTTTTACTCTCTGTCTTCATATTGCTCCCTCATCCCAGAATCAATATTACCACCTGCCTCACCAGCACCATGAAAGGGGATCTGATCAGGTACTAGAGTCATAGCTGTGGCCAAAAACCTGAGAAGATGTAACTGAAGGGAAGAAGGATGTATTTTGACCCATGGTTTAATTGGGTCTAGTCCACCATGATGGAGAAGGAATGGTGGTCAGAACTTGCTTTGGTGGGAACAGGAGGTGGTTAGTCACACTGCATCTGAAGTGAGGAAATGGAAAGTGATGCTCAAATACCTTTCTCCTTTTTCATTCAAAGCATGACTGCAGTCCATTGGATGGTGCCATCCATGTTAAGGTTGATCTTCCTTTCCAGAAACATCCTTATGGACAAGGCTAATAGGGTGACTTACCGATGCCTTATTTGGTTTTTAATCCAATAAATTGACAAAGGAAATTACCACAGATGGGTAATTTCCATGTACCTACTAGTTCCACCAAAGTATAATTCCATTATCATTGAGAACATTTGGCATGCAGTCAGAGTCTTTCTGTATCGACTTCTGAGTACCCTGGACAATGTAGAAGGAGTAAAGGTTTTGGAGTCAGTCAGCACAGGGTGGGCCAAAGGTCATTATTTATAGGTTGTTCTTCCATTCTCGAAAAGCCTTCTTCAGCTGCTTGATATGTGCAGGGCTCACAAACCAACATCTCAAAAATGAAGTGCTTTGGCCTGCTGAGCACCTCAAATTGAAAGTCTGTCTTTGGCATCTTTTCTTTTTCTCTCTGGGAGCAATTTATAAAAGTGGGATTCCACTTCCCCAAGATGGGTTATGGAATCTAGAAATAGTATCCCAATCTTTGTCTTCTTTTCTCTGTAGGAGCTTGCCATTAAGAAATTCCCCCACAACCTTATCAGATAGGAGGTTATAAGGCCTCAATTCCAAAGGAGATTTGCCACATGCCCTGGAGGAAGGAATGCAGCAAAAAAGGTCCAGAAGAATCTGAACAGACCTGTCTTCCTGCCTCACTCCTTAAGTCAAAACCTTTAGTCCAGTTACATTTCTATACAACCATCCATTTTTCATCAAATTTTAACCTAATATCAGTCATTTTTTCTCTCATTTATTTGATCATCATTTCTGAGGACTTTTATGTGCCATAATATCTTGATTAAATACATTAGCTATGTAGTTCTCTGTCTAACCTGTGTTTCGTAGCAGGAATATTGGCCACGGAAATTGTGGTAGGTAAGAAATGGTGTGACTCCTTTGTGTCCCCACATAAGCAAAGGTAATGCTAACTTTAGTAAGTTAATAAAGATTAATGTCTATAAAGCATAGTTTGTGCCCCAGTGAACAGAATTAGCACCCAATAATCCTGTGTCTACTCCCTTCCCTCACAAGTATAAAGCTCTTACTTTGTCCTGAAGGGTTAGGCCTTCTGATAAGCATAGTACTTTATGCTTCTGAAGCAGCCTTTTGTTAACTTACTTAACTCAGGGGTGGACAAACTCCAGTCCACTTACCAGAGTCAGCCCGTTGATGCCTAATCCTCATTAAGAACTGCTTTTACATTTTAAAATAATATTAAAAAGTATCAAAGAAGAAGGTTTCACAATATGTAAAAATGATAGGATATTCACTTCTCAGTGTCCATAAGCAATGTTTTCTTGGAATATGATCCCCATTTCTTCATTTGCTTATAGATTGCATGTTTGTGCTTGAACATAAAAGTTATGCCGTTTCAGCTCCGATCATGTGACCTGCAGCATGGAAAATATTTCCTGTCTGACTTTTTACAGATGTTTACTTAACTTTTTTATACTTTTTGTTGTGGTGTAAAAACTCGAGTCCTAAAATAGGGCACTTAACAGACTTCACACCAAGGGTACCCTAGATAGCAGATTCAGCAAAACTCTCCAAAGTTCCCTCATGTAACATAAATCTGGATTTTCCAAGAAGGAACACAGTCTCCCTCATCTGTGTTTGGGAATGCCATTATCCAAGGCAGACTGAACTCACACCACAGGAGAGACTGAGAATCGATCACACCACACCTCTAGCCCAGAGGATCTTGTCCTGGGTCTGTTCTTCAAGCTCTTCATTTCGCATGTTGTATGACTGCTGTAATGCATGTGTACAAATTAACTAGATCATCTGCTTTTTTTTTATTTTTTTTATTATTTATTATTTATTCAATTGTGCGTGTGTGTGCGTGTGCGTGTGCGTGTGCGTGTGTGTGTGTGTAGAACTATGGATGAATTTGGGAACCACCATGGACGCCTCCACCTCCTTGTTTACTCTGCCCTGGGATTCACAGGCTCCGCCCTACCAGGACCAGAAGCGCAGGAGGCCCCCGCTTCCGCCTGGCGTCTATACGTGGGGTCTAGGATCGGAACTCAGGACCTTCCACCTGCAAGGCAGAGGCTTAACCCCTGAGCCACCTCTCCACCCCGATCATCTGCTTTTTTCTCATATAAATCTGTACCTTGTCAGTTGAAATCAACAGAAGTCCCAGTACCAGTTCTTGAGAACCAGAACATCCCAGGGAGGGTCCATGCCACCTGTACTAACTTCTCATCATCCCTGCTTCTCAAGAGCTCAGAGTCTTCATGTTGCCCTTTGGTTATTCCTCAGTCTTGTTATTAGGTCGGACACTGAATGTCACATGCTCACATGTAGAAAGCTTTGGGCCCAGGTGGTGGCACTCTTGAGAAGTAGGGAACGTTTCAAAAACTGGGACCTAGTTGGAGGAAATAAACTAGAGGCGTGTACTCTAAGGAGATGCTGGGTCTTTGGCCTCTCTCTCTCCTTTGTCTTCTTGAGATGAGCAGGTTCTCTCAGATAGATGCGTCCACCATAAATCGATGTCTTCAATCGAATTGTCTCTGGGCCAAGAAACCATTAGACAAAATAAATCTTTTCACTCTTTGAGTCGATTTACTTAGGAATTTTGTCACAGTGACATAAAACTGACTCATGCACCCATTTTCCCCAGTTCCCATTACCATTGTGTTGTGTGGTGTCTTTTTCCTTTGGACATAACAGGATGTTGTCTTGGACTTTGCCCCCTTGGCCTAATCCAAGAAAGTTGCTGGGGAGCAATTTGAAACATATTATCTTGGAAGAAGGTTCATGAGATTCAGCCAACAGCTCTTAAGTCTTAGGGATTCTGAAAAGTAAGAAGATTCACAGGTCTCCTCCTTAAGATGTTGGAAGTAGGGAGAAAAAACACTGCCTGGAGCAGGGAGAAGAGGCTGTCTGAGGAGCCCCGTGGTCTAAAGGAGGCTGAGGTGAGCTAAGTTGATAGCAAAGGGCACCAGGAGCCAGTGTTGATCTCACCCATGCCACAGTGGGTATTTAGGTGATGTATCTGTCTCTGAACCATCCTTGTTCCTGCAACTAAATCTCACCCATACTCTTATAAATAACTTTGAAAACTTTCATTGGTTCATCAAATCAAACTTTGGTATAATTGTACTTATGCCTGTTATTCACTTCTCTAGGGAATACTTCCTATCTGCATGGTAGACTTCTCAGGAAAAGTGTTTCACCACACATTCAAGGCACCAGACTTAATTTATCAGCTTTAAAGTCACATTCCTCCTCTTCCATTAGTCTCAGCTGGGCTCTTTGAAGGAAGCAATTCATACAGCTGCAAATTGTCCAGGCCTGCCTAGCGCTTGTAGTACTGGCCTCTTGTGAAAGACGCACACTAGTTACCACTGCAGAGGGTTTCAGGGCTCAGCAATGCAAAGTGAGGCACCACTAGGACTTGAGAGCCCACGTTGCTCTGTAAGCTTTCAAATAACCCATAGCGTCCTTTCAGCATTTCCATGACATGGGTTGAATTAGCATCTTTGACTTATGCATTGGAGACACTGGAGGAGCAGAGAAGTCAAATAAATTCCTACCAGTGAGGAAGTTAGTCATGTTTGTTTGTTTAAAATGGGGTGTACACATCTTATTTATTTACTGCTTGTGCATAGGTGTATATATACTTGTGTGGATGTCAGAGTACGCTTGAGTGTATGTGCCTGCGGAGGTCCAAAGGTGACTCCAGGAGTCGTTCTGGTTTGCTCTACCTCTTTATTGCTTTGCTTGAGTTTTCCCAGGCTCTCTCTGCCTCTTAGGGCCAGAAATGCTGGTTGTCACCATTTCCACCCGTAATTTTTATATGTGATCTGGGGATCAGAACTCAGATCTTTTTATTTGCAAGGCAAAGGCTTCAACCCCTGAGCCCTAGCGTGTGCTCCTCACCTCTATGCTTAACATCCCTCATGTGGCTCCTAGGCTACTGGATTAGAAAGTATTCTCCATTTATTGGCACTGCTTTTAGCAAATTACTAAATCAGTACTAGCCAGCTAGCTTAACTGATAAACCATAATGTCAATAGAACTACGTGTTGCCTAAGGGCAGTGATGTGTTCTGAGAAATGGGTTCTTGGATAATTTTGTTGCTGTGTGAAGATCAGAGGTGAGATGGCTATGACATCAGGATGCAACCTATGTGGTTCATTATTGAAAGAAAAGTCCTAATCTGGTCCATGGCAATAGTTGACTTCTTCTGTGTGATAAAGTAGAACGATTTATAAAGCCTAGCTATGATGCCTGGCATATGAAAACAATACTCGAACCAGTGTTTACTCTTATTCTCATAGCTGTAGCTTTGCCAGGGATGTTATTTTAGAAAGAGTGGAGGGTCAATAGGGGATCTAGCTTCCAAAACCTATCCCCTTCTTATCTTTCTAATTTCATGAGAAGGAAACCTGTCCTTCCATTCATAAAATCATCTCTGACAATATATACATCTGTATAACGGAGACATAGGCCACTTCCCCTCCTCATAAACATGGCAGGAAGGGCCCCTTTAGCTTGCTTTGTGGTCGATGCTCCTGAATAGAACCACTTTCTTTTGTGGGTTTGGATTTATGTACACATTACAGCCACAGGCATGCAGGCATATATTTTTAGATCATTCTCTGAAAATGGAGCATCCACATTTTTAAAAATAAACTTATGCCAGGCGAAGGCTGGAATCAATGAGCAAGGGGATGAAACATTACTAACTCTGCTCTCCTTCTCTTTCTCTTCACTGCTAACAAACAAATTTTACCCTCTCTCCACACTCTTGATTTTAGCTGATTATTTTATTTCCTACCCTTGAACCATGTGGTGCAGATCTCAATAATACAGCAGCAGGCAAGTGTGGAGTTTGCTGTTATGTATGTATTTCAGTCTCCTCCTGGAGTCTTGGCTCCCGACAAATGGTCTGGGATGTGCCTGCATAGTCCTGGTGTCCTCTTAGGAAACCTTAAATGAAATCAGCTTCTCACAGAAGATCCTCTGCATGGTAGGAGCTCACTCAGTAACCCTAGTGGGGGGCTGGAGCCAGCGAACACAATCAGGTCCTATGCATGGACTGCTCCAAAGACAGGGAGGACAAACCTCACTCCTTTTCTTCTGACAGCCAGGAAGGATGTTTACACGGCTAATTAACGTTGCTGGGGCAACTCACTATTGATCCCTGCTCATAGTGATATGTGCTGATCCCTCTGAGCACTAAAGCGCATGACTGGGCGGCAGTTCTCTGGATAGGAGAGCATGGTATATTTTTAACATCAGAACTAGGCATTCTGAACCATCCTAGCTTGGTGAAATCCCATTTTAATCTCTTGAGACTCTAAAAGTGATTGTATGCCAGTAAAGGAACAGAGGCCTGAAGATTACTGGGAAAGATCTGGAAAGACAACTTAGCTCTCTAGATGGAGATGAGACAAGGGGTTATGAAGAGATAGGAAACAAGGGTGACTCAGTAGCTGAAGGACCAAAGGTAGCTTCCAGTGACTACCCTTAAATCTGCCAGATTTAGAATTTTGAAAAAAGAGGGTTAGAGAAGAGAGCAAGAAGATCATTTGCCGATCCCAATAATATTGAAGAGTGAGGTTTCTTTTACCAAGATTCCTCACCCTATGCAAGAATGCATGCTACTGCAGTCACACAGATCTGCTATCCTCTGGTTTAGACTCATAGAACGTTGAAGTAACCCCTCCAGAAGCTTAGCTTGTACATACCCAAAGACAAAAGTCCTTCAGAAGTGTCTTGATTTGATGTGTACTTTTGCTTTCTGAAAACTTTGAAGGTTACTCTAGCTCACTTATACTAGAAGTAACAAGAATGTGACACTTCCTGATAAAATGTTGTTCAGAAAAGTCTTAAAGGCCACCCAAACACCATAGGCTTTTGCCATTGCTCTTGGTTGCTCTCCAAAAACTGTCAGTAAGACACTATAGTTGAAAATGCAACACAAATGGATCACAGAACATGGCAAAATATATCAACTAAACTTGTCTGAGGACTTTCTCCTTGCTGGATAGCTTACACACTGCCAAAAATACTGTAGAAACTACTGGGGGAGAGAAATAATCACAAGCCCATCAATGGCATGAGATCTGTAAGTTGCAATATAAATCACCATGGAAACAGGTGACCACCAGTGTAATAGTGGCATGAGTATCAAGGAGACAACCAACAGCTTTCTGGTTGGATTCAAGACCTACTTGTCATAAAGGTACCCATCTCTGTTATTATAAACTAGAACAGCACCTGAAAAAAGGGAAGAAAATAGATCAATAGGGAAGATAGCCAATAAACCTACAGGTAGGAAGACATTATATCAAACTGCCCTGTGTTATTGTATCCATAGAATGAGCACTTACAGTGGAAACCTTTGGGACTAAAGCTGGATGACTGAAGGGAAATGCACATGTCAGTGGGGTAGCCTGAAGAGAGATACTCGATATACCATGGAAGCTTGAGTCCTCAGAGGAATAGATAAGCCAGAGTGAACTCGGGGGTCCATGAAAGCACCCAGGCTAAAGGGTGCGAAGGAGTAGGAGAGAATGGTGAAGAGATAGGAAGGGATAGAAGGAAGGGGGGAGGGAAGGAACTTGGGATGAATACTCAATATGCTTGTAAAAGTAGAAAAAAAATTTTAAAAAATAGAGGAAGACAAAAATCAAATGAATCATCCCAGAAAGCAGATAAGGAGAAAAATGCTATTTCAAAACATCAACGCATTTTCATCTTTTTCAGTGTTGTCTAGTGTGTTGTTGTAGAAGGAGCATCAGATGTTCTAGGGCTTCTGGGCCCCACTGTCTTAATAAGCACTTAAATTCCCTGAGTCTCAACATCAGACATCTCTAGAGTGGGAGTCAAGTGAGATGGCGTAGTAGGTAAAGTCTCCAGCCATTGTTAGCCTGAAGTCTTGAGATTCTTATGCTCACAAGGCGGTAGAAGAAGAGAAGTGAAAGTTTCTCCTGAAAGTTGTCTTTTGAGTTCAAAACACACTGTGTGCTATAGTACACACATGCATGTACATACACATACATGAGCACCCACACATATAACACATACCATACACCACACATACTCACACTACACTATATCATACCACATATAAACACACCATACACAAACAAGTATATACCATACACACATATACATACGTACATACATGCACATGCATACGTGAGTGCATGCACACACACACACACACACACACACACACACACACACATAAAACAAATAAAATTTAAAGTGAGAAAAATGCTACCATTGTAAGAGTCTTAACATAAATAATAGCACAGGATAAGTACTCAAGATGTTAAGAACACTCAAGAAACTGTACCTATTTTTTTTTACTGTGACTGTCTAGTGTCTTCCAAACACAAAGGTAAACTATTACAGTAAGAGAACTCCATAGATAGTTTCGTGAACCATTTGAAAAAATGAATTCCATGGGGCTTGAGAATTGATTTTTTAAATTCAGAGGAGAGGACTTTTTTATATTAGAGTCATGTAAATCATGCCTAAATTGCATTCCTGGTTGCTTCCTTGAAGGGGGAAGTGGGACAAGGCTCACAATACAGTCATATTTCATCTACAGTTGTTACATTTGTGTGTTTTTTTTCAGCAAACAACGCATATGGAAGAGGTCGTTATGGAAAGTAGATGTGATGTCATCTGCCTGGCAATAGCAGGATGTGAACTCAGTCTCCCACAGTGCTGGTGGAGTTACACAGTTCCAGTGTGTTCTGGGGAAGGGGTCTATTTTGAATGTTTCCGGAGCAGTAAGGCTTTGATTTTCTTCTAAGAAGTTACTGGGAGAATGTAATCTGAGTTCCACAAAGAGAAAGGGAAAAGGGGCCAGGAATAGTTTATTCTTAGGGATTCCTAAGGAACTTCTTGAAAGTCTTTCTCATATTTCACAACAGAAGAGCAGAGAGTGGAGCAAATGCATTCCATCCCCCTTTCATGTGGGGGAAAAGAGTTCCTCGGTGCTCTCAAGAGGCTGTCTCAGGCAGTCTGTTCAGACTTGCTATTCAGCTGGCATTCTTCAGGGCCTTCTGAGCAGATCGGCTCTGAAGTAGGTTAGTGCTTCCCTGGTGATGTAAACCATTTTAACTAACAGTGTCAGTATGGAAGGATGAAAGACAGTCAGATATTTGGGCAGGCTCTTTCTTTGAGAAAAGCCTGTTTGTTTATTTCTCTTCTCTCATGATCAATAGTTTAAAAAATGTGTATTTATGAAAATAAATGGTGATGACTTATGTTTCTTTCTTTGTAGCTAGGTACAGTGCCTTTCCTTTCATTAGTTCTGATCTCCCTACAGAGAGAACCTTTTGCTTACATGGTATTCAAGCTCTATGTAGTTTATTAAGGACTAATCCCTGTAAGATTAATCCCCATGAGCTTAAGCCCTGTAAAACCCCCACGCCACATGGAGAGTGCTGCATGGTATTGCTGAGGGGTCTGCTGGTGGTCCCAGAACCGAGTTTTTGGCTTTTGGGTTTGGTAACATGCTTAAAAAGCATTTAACTGAAAATGCCTATATCCAGTGGCATGCTCTACCCTTTTTCCTTAGACTAAGAACTCAATAAAATGAAAATGAACTTTGCTATGACATAAATTACTGCCCATTACCATATCATTTATGTGAGATCATAGACCTAGAAAGGGAACCATGCAATACATGAATAAATCCCACAAGTATCAAGACCATAGAATTCCAACAAGTATCAAGATAAACTTGGACATGTATGTGTTGTTCACTTAATCACAAGTCTTTCCTCTAAGGACATAAGAGAGTTTATTCTGAAGCTAGGAATGAATAGTCATGGCCCAGGAACATTCATTCTGAATATCATGTTGCAGTCTGGTAATAGTTTCACAAAGAAAGTCATAAAAGAAGACATTTTTGAAAAACATTGGTAAGAAAAACAGTAGGCTGGTTATAGCAAAACAAAGAAATCTCTGTCACAGACTTTAGATGTTGTCTGAGGACACACTTAGCTTTTGGGCTGGTAGACGTTAGTGCACTGATCCCAAAATATTTCCCTCAATAATCAAAGGATGTTAAATCAGATGCAGAGGTGGGTTATGAAAATTTATTAAGGGGGTTAAAGTGAGTTTAAGATAATTTGATGCCAGTTCCATAACATTTAAACTCTCTAAAACCCCATAAGTTCCAGTCGGTCCATTGGCCTCCAAAAGTCTTTAATATAGATGTTTAATTTAGTTTTTTTCTGGAAACTTCAGTACTCATTTTATATCTCAAACTTAGTCTCTACTTTCCCCATGTTGCTTAACCACTGCTGTATTCTTTCTTCTATCCAAGATACAGCCTCAGCTATTCTGCCTTTTGATGTAGCTAATTTAATCTCAGAGGAAGAAGAGACCTGAACCTGATTCTTCTTATAACCTCTGCTCAGTGACTTCATGTCCCTCTGCTTACATGTGACAGTCTCAGCTGTCAGCCTGGCACTTGAGAGGTGACCTCAGGGTGTTGCTGTAGGAGATTGACTCCACTGCATATTTGAACTGTGGAGACCTGCCCATCACGTGCATCATCATTCCCTAGGCAGTTAGTGAGACTACAGATGAGGACTGTATATAGATGAGAAGAGTGAACAAATAAATGGGTATGACCATGGCAAGTAGGGTGAGGGAAGGAATAATTGGGAAAAATACCTAGGGAGTATGAAGAGATGGGATGTAGGAGGCACAGAAGGACTTAGAGAAAAACTCTAAGATTGTGGGAGGTAACTCCATAGGAATCTAATATGTTTATGATATGTCAAAAATGTCTTAAAAAAAGAAAGGAACAAGAATGGACAGTTCCTATGCAGAGGAGCACAGAGTAAGGAAAACAGGGCAAAACAAAACAAAAATCCAGAGATAATCCACTTAGTACTGTGTGAAAATTAGAAATATCCTAGAAGTAACAGGAATGTGGTACTTCTTGATAAAATGTTGGTCACAGAGGTCTCAAAGGCCCCCAACCAATATAGGCTTCTTCCAGTGCTCTTGGTTGCTTGCCAAGAAACTGTCAGTGAGACCCTATTTCTGAAGATGGAACACAAATGGATCACAGAACATGGGCAAAATACATCAAATGAAATAGGTTTGAGAACTTCCTCTTTGCTGCATAGTTTATACATTACCAAGGAATACTGTAGAAGCTATCAGGAGAGCTCACAGGCCTCATCAGCTTGTGAGATCTTCAAATTGCAATAAAAATCACCATGGCAACAGTTACCCAGAATTGTAATAGTGGCATGAGTATTAAGAAGACAACAAATAGCTTTCTGATTGAACTCAAGACCTGCTGTCAGAATGCAACACATTTTTGTTACTTTTAACTAAAACCAGAACCTCAAAAAGGGAAGAAAAAATATCAATAGTGAAAACAGCCAATAAACCTATAGGTAGGAAGACAGTATATCAAACTGCTCTGTAGGCAGCTCTTATTACAGCCCATAGAATGGACACTTACAATGGAACCTTTGGGTCTAAAGCTGGATGAGTGAAGGGAAATGCACATATAAGTAGAATGCTGAAGAACTAGTGAACCTATATGTACTAAGACAGTACACCAAACTGCTCTGTAAGTAGCTATATTAAACTCACAGAATTGAAGAACACTTAGCACTTGGCATAGAAGTCTTCTTCTACAAGAGAGATAGGGAATCTCAATACCCTGACAGGATGGAGTCTAGGCCAGTAAAAGAGCAGGATATGGACAACGATGGCCAGCCATAATGCAGAATATCAGAGACCAAGCAATGTTTACTGAAAATCAGGCCATCCTAATCTGTCCCCATCCTAAGGCTTAGGAAACCTTGCAGAAGACGGGGTGGTGAGGTTATAAGAACTTAAAGATGGGGAGACCCACCACTGGTCAAGACATTCCATTCAAGGCAGGACTGCTGCATCCAGGAACTTTTCCAGCTTCTGCTGCCAGCCATGCCACATCTGCCATGGAAGACTGAATCTCCCCTCTGGGACTGTAAACTGAATAAATCTCCCTTTCTCCTTTAAGTTCCTTGCCTTTAGGTGTTTTTTCACAGCAACACACAAAAGTAACCAGTACAGATAGTGACATTCTGAGAAGGAATTCTGTAGTGTAGGAAATTAAAGAAAGAACTGAGACATGGAATTGCCTCAAATTAACATTTCTATTTAATAAGAACACAGTCATTAGAGTGAAGAGCAGCCCATGGAATAGGGTAAAACTTTGCTAAATATTCATCTAATAATAGATGAATATCAGAATAGGGCAAATAGTACAATCAACAAATGGTTGATGGGAATTAACAGAGATTTTAAAAGACAAGTAAATATATGAAAAGGGTTCAGCATCTTTAGCCATCAAAGAAATGCAAATTAAAACTACATGAAGACAGAAAGGGACAATATTTTGAGAGAGAAAGGGAATCAGTAAGAGGGTAGAAGGGGTGATGGGGTAGGCAGAGGGAGTTACATATGTGTACATATATGTTGCAGGATGGTGCAAGAGAGGGAACACATAAGAAATATATATTTATAATAATATCCACTACCTTGTATGCTAACTAAATTTTTTAAAGAAATAGAATGGTATTTGCAGCAGTAGCAACAGCTAGTAGAATAAAATTGCGTACCACATTAAGTCTCTCTCACCTCAGTCAGACTGGTCATCAAGAAAATAAACATTAACTGCTGGCAAGGATCCAGAGGAAGGAAAATGCTTGTTCAGTGATGAAGAAAATGAAAATTAGTGCAGTCACTATAGAACTAAGTGTAGAAATTTCTTAATCAGCTAAATTTGAATTTTCACATACATGATGTAGACATGCTTCTACTTTTGGGCATAATCCACAAGACCCAAAGAAAGACAGCATGCTGGGGAGATACCTGCATACCTATGTGTATCACAGCACTACAAACATTCATTGAATTATAGAACCAGCCTGAATGTATATCCACAGATAAGCGGATAAGTAAAACAACACACACAGATAAGTGGATAAGTAAAACAACACACACAGATAAATGGATAAGTAAAACAACACACACAGATAAATGGATAAGTAAAACAACACACAGATAAGTGGATATGTAAAACACATGTGTGTGGATAATAATCAAAAAGAAGAGTAAATTCATCTCTTTTATAGAAAAATAGGTGGAACTGAAGATCATCATCATTAAAATAATTTGTCACATCTTTTCTCTCATATGTGGAAAGAAGAAAAAATAAGAAGGGCAGGAAACTAAATGGGGAATATTAAGGATGGGAAAAGGGAAAGGAGAGTGGAGGGAATGCAAAAGAGTGACAGGTTGAATTAAGATGAAAGTATGTAACATGACTGCAGGGAAATGTCATAATGGAACCCATTGCATTACACAGTCACTGTATACTATTTAAAATAAATTTGATTCAATAAAATGACTTAAACTTCTGTTAAAAACTACTAATTGTAACACTTTCTGATAAAAATTCCATCTTTGAAGATTGGAAAACTTAAAATTGTTAAGATCTAACATGTCCTGAAAGTTATCATCAGACTCAGTGCAAGCTCTGTCAAAATGTCAGTTTTTTGATTTTGTGTTTTGAATGCCTGTAGTAGGAATGTGGGAAGTGACAGGTTAACTCTAAAATTTTATTGTAAATCCAAAGGACTTACATTTGGAGGGAAGGAAATGAACACAATTGGCAGACTTAAACTGTTAAATATATATACTTATCATAAAGGCATTGCTATTTTCTAATATCTGTATTTGCTAAGGATGGAATGTTAAATCAGTGGAAGAAGGAAAGGGAAAACAGAGAGGCATACAGTGGATCTTTGACACATCTATAAATGGAATTTCAATTAGAACAAATGTTCTTAAGAGATGACAGAGCAGTTAGTTATGAGAATCAGTCTCAAAAATTTTGAAAAAAAACATTGAAAAATTTTAAAGCATTGTAAAGTAATATAAAAGTTGGAAATAAATACAGGTATAGGAGTTGAACATACTTGTGTTTTGTTGTTTGGGTGTTTGGGGAACCAGTAATGATGTTTTGGTATGATTTGTAGCTGAGTAAATCAACCATACGTGTGGGTCAGGAGCTTAGGACTCTGTAAATTGAAGCAGGTAGATTCAGTCTGCAGTGTGTGCTTCTCTTAGCTTTTGACGGCCACTGTTGCAAATCACACAGTGACTTTAATCAACATGGCACATTTTCTATAATGTTTGTGAGTTGGGAATGAGATAGAGCCCACTGGAAGCCCATCTAGATGACTTCTACAGTCATCTCGGAGCATCTATTTTGTGTCCATCTTCCAAGCACCTGTTGAGTACATTCGTGACAATGATGGACATATTGCATAATCCAAGATTATCTCCCTTTGCTTAGATATCTGATTAGCATACATAATTTCTAGAGATCTGGATGTGGGCATCTTTGGAGGGGGCATTATTTTGGATGCTACACAACTCCAAGTAACACCAGGTTACAATACATGAACTTAAAATTAGGAAAGACCAGGCTTATAATTTTTATTTTGAGGGTTGGATTGACACTTCCAGTGGCCCAGGTCCAAATATTACCTAACTATGCTTCCTGCCAGCTTGTGGTTGTTAATATACTTAATCCACGAGACCCACCCCTTTTTTGGTTGGGCAATAATAAACTTCAGGATCCAGCTGGAGACAGCAGGAATCAACAATGGTTTGAAGTCCACATATTTTTAGTTTTTTTTCTGATTTCCTGCATTTTTATTTTCTCTAAAGGCTACCTAAGAAGATCCAGTGTTCACCAAATCCTTCAAAACCTACATTTATTTTCCTGGAATACCAAAAAAGCTCATTAGTGAAAATGAATTGCCAGAATAGCTAGCTAGTGGCTAACACTATGTCTCTGAGCCAGTCATGGACATCCCTGGGTTGTCCTATCTGGATGCAAAATTAGGAGCAATTGGGGATCAAGTGACTTTTCTCTTCCAAGTGTTTTATGTGCCACATCACTAACACTGCCATTGCTTGGAGGCAATAAATGTTGATTCTAAAGGGACTAAGTAATTTGCTGAAGGACATTCAGTTTATACATGCAGTATCTGTCTGCTCTTTAAAGGCACAGTTTTCTCCAGCAGTTACAAGGATCTTCTATACTCCGGAAATCTCACCACATAGCACACTGCCTGATTAGCTACACTGTCCAAGAATGTAAACTCTGTAACTCTGAACCATTGCCATCTTTCTCCTGCACACAGTGTGTTTCAGGTTGTAGTGAAGGTTCAACAGCATTCACTTACTTTATTAACATGTTTTAGCTAGTGCCATGGTTTGAATGTGAGTTAACCTCTGTAGGCTCATGCATTTGAATCCTGAATAGAAACTGTAGAAGCTGAAGTTTGAGACAATAGTAGCACCTTTAGGAGGAAGAGCATTGCTGGAAGAAGGCATGTCCTTTGCCTCCACGATGTTGACTGTGACCTGAGCCTTTTCCAGTTTCCACTTCCTGCTGTGCCTTTTTTGCTCTAATGGACTGTCTCTCCCTCATGGAGCCTTAAGCCAAATAAATCTGCTTATTGCCTGAGTATGAGGAATATCTCACGACACAGAAAGAAAGAGTAATTGCAACTAGATTACTGGGGTAAACATCTAAAAATCTAAGGGGTCACAACACACACACACACACACACACACACACACACACACACACACACACGCCCAGAAGCAACATTGACTTAAGAACTGATGGTAAGTTGGCCAAAAATTTTTTGTTTTTCTCCAAAAGCCATTTCCTTGATATTGACTTGGGTTTCTGGGGCTCATTAGTCACTCTTAACAATGTCACTCAGGTTGAATTAGTACTCATTGGTAATCAACTAGGATTTGCCCACTGAGATGATTGGGAGAGAAAATGGAAAACACATCCCTCCATTGACCATCTGAAATCATTCCCTCATTCCTCCTTCCCAATTTTATTTAAAATCTATCTCAGTTGCAGAGATGTACCATTCTACTTAAATGCAGAATTCTGAAAGCTAATTTGAGTTCCACGTTTCTCAGGGAGTGATTTATCCCCAATATATGACATTGTGTTTGCCCCCGTGCATTGGGATGATAAAGGCCTAGTTAACAATCAGTTCACAGAATCCTTCATTTACCTAAGATATAAATAATAGTGCATGGGTAATGCTCCATACAGTCTGTTTCTTTTCAGACTTATTCAGTCTTTTGAGGAACTTTTCATTTGAAAAACTTAAATATTGCATACTATGTTTAATCATACAAAGCCAATGCATCATTTAACAAATTGGCCTGAAAATATTGTTGAAATATACCTAGAACTGATAGGCCAAGAAAAAAGATGAGCACTAATAAATGCTTGGGAACTGTGCAAATCTGTAACTTTGTACACCAAGAGATTTTGTTAAACCAATTTGTTCTGTGGAACTTTCTGGCAAACAAAGCAAGCCACCATTTTGTCCGACCATCTCAAACTACTTGTAAAAGATTATTGAGGGCAGACTTGTTGAGAACTGATGTTACCTCAGAGACAAAAAAAGGCAAACAGGACCACTGGCCCCTCCCAGTTCTGACTGCTTCCTGGGGCACTTCACAGCCATCGGCATGTAATTCTGCCTTAACTGAATGTGTGAGTGTATGTGAAATTTCAGATATGTTTTGTTATGTAATTATAATTCTATACAAATGAAATAAAAAGATGCATAGGTGAGTCATATGTTTCAGAAGTATATAGAAATTTATATCAGTATATATTTGTCTTTTTTGTTGTTATTCTATGTATTGTGCCTGGGCCTTGTACATGCTAGACGGATAATTCTCTAATACTGAACTGTAGCCCCAGCTCCATTTATCAATGCAAAGAACAGCATGTATTTGAGAGAGAGGGCTCTGCAGAGAAAGGTACTTATCATGCAAGCCTGACTAAGTTTGTTCTGAAAAACTCACATAAAAGAGGAAGGTGAGAACTGACTTCATGAAGTTGTCCATGACTTTCATAAATGCATTGTGCCACATATACACATACATATTATGCCTCTTTCTTACACTTAGATCTACTAGAATGCAGGGATCCAACAATTATGTGAGATTCATTTCCATTTTGCTACTCCTCCCAGTAGGACCCACAAAGGATCTAGGCAACATTGACGTATTAAATAACTGCCGAACTCTGTAACTGAGTCTTCCAAGAGAGCTAGTGTACCAGTCTGTTCAGGCTGTCATACCAGAAAACACAGGCTGTGTAGATTAGCAACAAACATGAATTTTCTCAGGGTCCTAGAAGCTAGAAGCCTGAGCTCGAGATGCTTGCATCTTGTCTCTCTGGCTTGTGCAAAACATCCTTCCTGTCCTCATATGAACTTGCCTGTGTGCTGCCAATTAAGTGAGATTTCTTTTAAGAAATCTTCTAGAGATGCCAGTCTTATTTGATAAGTACCCACACATATGACCTCATTTCATCTTATCATCACCCTGGAAGTCCTCTGTGTGAAATGTAGACATGAAGTGGGGATTGGCAGAGGGGTGGAGTGATGAACAATGTGGACTGAGCATCTTCATTCACTCCTCTTGGGTTCCAGATTCTAATCCTCCATACTTGGTGCAGCATTATTCTTCAAGAGGTCAAACTCTATTGCTGTTAGCAGCTGACTCTTCTGGTCTCATATCTTCTCTTCTCAGACTGGCCTTCCTCGTCACCAACTGAGACAGCCCTTGGAAGAATTCTAACCATGCTGAATGTGACAGAGGGGTTCATCCCTGAGAATCTCTGATGTTTATCTTACAGTACTCCACCATTTTTAAAATGACATTCCATGTTTGCTCACAAGCAAATAAACAAGGAAGCAAACGAACAGCAAAAACCATCATGTGTGCCAACATTACCCACTAAACATGCACACCTGATGTCAAGAATCAGGCTAGCAATAGGTAACTTAAAATTCATAGAACTCTCTCTCCAGAGGCTTGATAAAATAAGAATTGTTCTCTTTGAAAAGCAGCAGTGCAGTTAACTTTCACTTGGCATTTGCATTCCACAGTGCACTCTGCATTGGTAATTTTAGATATGTGAATTAAGCCTTGGACACATAGGTCAATTCCTGTAGCAGAGAACATAGTGACTACAATTAAGAGTCTGACCCCAGTGCATCTTACTTCATATTCCCACTGTTTCTATTTAGACCATGGTTTGTGTAATACTATTTGATCTCATGTCCTCCCTGTTAGGTTGATATAAGGGAAGCCTACAGTGTGGCATCATCAGCTGCTTGCACTACGGAATGGCCCTTACATAGATTTCAATTCTTGCCTCAGATCCCTCTTGTTATTGTAAGGTAAGCTATCCTTGATTGCTACCAGATCCACATTTTGTAAACATGGTGCCCAGATGAACACAACTTTTATGCTTTATTAACATTATTTCCCTATTTAATGATGGCTTGTCCTAACTCCTGAAAGTGAGGCACTCATTAGAGCTAAACAGGGTCCAATAAAGTCTTGGGTCTTGTTCCCGTGATGCAACTTGCCATGTTCTTTTGAGGCTCAGTTGCCAAAGCAAGAAGGGAGCCTTTCTCTTCCTGCCTGACAATTAAAAAAATCAATCCTTAAACCCATGACAAGGAATTTTATATTATTTTTATTTTTTATAAATTTTTATTATTATTTCCGCTCATACAAACTTAATAGGTACAACCGGTTGCCTCCCTTCCCTCCTTCCCCCCCCGAACCCCTACTCCTCCTCCCCTCATCCCTTCCTTCCCATCCCCCAGTGCCTCCCCCCCAATTCCCAGAGAGTCCTTTATTGTGCATGCCTGACTCTCCTCTGTGCCCTCCTCTCCGATGATGTACAAGGACCCAGTGGCATTTCCCTGAACCCTTTCCTGTGTTCCCCTTAAGCATAGGAACACTACTGGGCTGTCAAACCCTTGCCTCCAAGGATCTTGTGCCTTTAGCAGATGCTAGACTTTGTGAGGTCAATAGTGTGTTGGACATTGTGCAGGGCATGCAAAGTCCAATTATGATTTCATGACAAGGAATTTTAAAGCAAAAGCCAGGTGTCCCAAACCCCAGCCAGGGTGCAACTCCTTAGCCCATCTGTTCAATGTTCACCACATGTGCTTGGGACCCAATAAGAGACTGAGAGATGACAAAAGGGGGTTTCACATTACTCAGTGCTGCTGTGCACGTGATCTTTCTGTGCCTATAGCAACTGAGAGACAGATGCTCGTATTCTCGGGTGGAGAAGAGGAATTCGAATCTCTCGGAATGGCGGCATAAAGTGATGCTTCTACGGTTGAAAACTCATTCTGCTTTTCCTCAGCATATCATGCCACAGAGCCTTGGAACACAGGCATCTCCCAGGTTCTCTTCTATCCTTCTTGCTCTAGACAAGGTTCCCTTCCCTGGAACTTGCCTGAGACTTTGAATCTAGATGAATCTAGACTTTGAATCGAGAATTCCAGCTTCCTAAGGTGTACTTCATGTTTTCTAACTAAGCTGTTTCTGTGATGACCTCTTCAAATGAAATGATACATCCCATATGAAAATGACACCCCCTCCCCTCCACCTGGCTCTTTGGTTAGACATAGTGACTTGAGGCTCCACTTTTCTAGAGATTGCTACACGTAATCACATGGTAGGCAGTCCACAAGTATTAGCTATCTCCCTCATTGGCTCAAAATTATGCACTGACACCTCGAAAATAACACTTGGAAACTGAGCACATCTACATTTATCTAGATTTACTTATTTTGCAATAGCATGCTTTCCTTCATGTCTAATCTGGAATAAAAACACAAAAAAGATAGAGGTCTCCATCTTCAAGCATCACGGGTGATTCTTTAAGCTACATCTATGACAGAAGTTAATGCATCATTTGATGCATTATACATATAAAATATTCCAGTTTTCTCAGAAAAATCCTTAAAGGGGTTAGAGTCAATGGGACCAGATGACAGTGTATGTTGAGTATATCAGAAAAGATGCTGTGGAGAGGCTTAGAGATTTAACTGAGCCCTGGAGAGAAAGCACTTTGGATTTCAAGCAGGAAACCAATGGATTCTACTGCAAGTCATGTTCTGCCTTCTCCACCCCAGCACCACACTTGAACATCATTTTTAAGTGTTCTTATTCTGGCCACGAGTTTGCCCTGCATAAGACGTAATCGTACAATCTCCACCTAACTACATTGTCTCTCATAACCACTTCATTTCTAAATGTGGAAACACTCATTCTTCCTAGACCATAGGGTGGGATTACAAGCAAGCGAAACTTGCTGTTCTTGGCTTTTTTCCTGTCTCCTGAATACATCATGCACTACCCTGCACTTAAGCTCTAGCTGCACTCACTCGTCCATAGCTTTGAATGGCTGCAACAGAGTCAGCCCAGTGCACTTGGAATCAGTGTGGCCGCAACCTAATCCCTGTGGTGCTCTCTGACATCCCTTTCGGGTTGTACACAGAGTGAGTCATCTTTGAAACTTCTAGAGTCTGGCTGCTTCTTCTCCAAGACTCCTTGAAGACTTTCCTTTTCATTTGCCAAAACTTCTGATAACTTGGGCCTATTTTTTCCAAAGAAACATTTTCCCATTTCCCTGATGGAGTTGTGACATGCTTTTTTTCCCCTTTCCAGCGCCTGTGTTTCTGTGGGTCCAGAGAAAGCCTCTACACAGCCATTGTTTGGAGTGTGGACACTTCTTGAATGAATCACAACATATAGGCACTTCTCCTTTTGTTTTCCATGAAGCTATGGAGTGTTGAACTAGAGAATTGTGAAGGACAATGGACAGCCATTCATTCAGTCATGGCTCAAATCCCTGTCATGTCACTCAAAGACAAATCTCTGTAATACCTACAGTAATTGCTAGGATTATGAACAGGAGGGATGGGGTAGGAGGGCCACACCAGAAACAAGGAGAGAGGGGACCATGTTACAGCAGAGAAAATAGGCCTCCATCAAGGACTGCAAGTAAGTAATGAGACACCTGGTTAAGTTCACAGACTTTCATTTGTGATCATTTGCAACTGATGGAGTATGATCTCATCAGAAGGGGAGGGCATATAGTCTGGCAGATAAGAAGTAACCATTTTGCAAATGGGTGATCCACTCCTCCCTCACTGTGGTTTCCTACTTTTATTATATCTACCTTTGAATATACTCTTATAACAAGACTCTAGTTTAACAGCTTTTTATTTCTGGCCAGGGGGTGACATCCAATGCCCATCAGGATGGAGTGAAGGGCATTGAAGGAGCAGCAAAACTGCAAAAAAAAAAAAAAAATCAACGAACCATAATCCAGAACTTCAGAGACTCTATATCAAACACCTAGAACTAGGCCAGCCTAATCTCTCCCCATCCTGAAGCTCAGGGAAATTTGCGGAAGAAGGGGCGGTAAGATTTTAAGAGCACAAGGATGGGAGGAGCAATGATATGCAAGATACTCCACACAAGTTAGGGCCGAAGCAATCATAATTGGACTTTACATGCCCTGCGCAATGTCCCACACACTATTGACCTTACAAAGTCTAGGATCTGCTAAAGGCACCAAGATCCTTGGAGGCAAGGGATTGACACAGTAATGTTCCTATGCTTAAGGGGAACACAGGAAAGGGTTCAGGGAAACTGGGTCCTTGTATGTCATCGGAGAGGAGGGCCCAGAAGAGAGTCTGGCATGCACATTAAAGGATTCTCCGGGGTTTGAGGGGGAGGCACTGGGGGATGAGGACGGAGGGGTGAGGGGAGGGGGAGCAGGGGGGTCGGGGGGAGGAGGAGGGAGGGAGGCAACCGGTGTACCTATTAAGTTTGTATGAGCGGAAATAATAATAAAAAGTGTTAAAAAAACAAATCCCTGTCCTGTGTGAGCTACATGAACTTGACTAAGGTCATGTTATTTGATCTGTGATATTCCCACCTTTCCATCTATAAAATGGGCTCTTGACATTTGAATCACTTACACAAAATGCTGAACACAGGGCTATGGCCATTAACCATGCTGTACAAGTACTGACTCCTTTATTTGTGAACTTATCAAATACTTCCTAGAGAATGGCTGTCGCTCTGTGTGCCAAGTACTGTGCCTATTACTAAATGTGAAAGGATGAATAATATTGGCAGGGTAAATTGCCAATTATTAAAACCGATAGAATCTGTTAGGGTAATTATGATCCTTTAGGTTAGCTCATGACATGAATGAACTTAAAATTTTTCTAAGTCCTATAACTCTCCATCTCCCTTGTCCTCCCCTACTTTTCTCCCTCTTTCCTTCTCCTCCCCTACCCTCTCTGCCCTCTTTCCTTTTCTTTCCTTCTTTCTTCTACTCTCCCCTTTCCTCCTCTCTCCAGTTTTCTCCCCTTCTTCCCTTGTCCTCACTCTCCTTCCTCCTCTCCTCTCTCCTCTCTGTCTCTCTCTCTCTTTCTCTCTCTGTCTCTCTCACTGTCTTTATTGCTCTCATTCTGCTCTGCAAACTGGCATATGTGTGACAGGCACAGTTGAGTTCCCTGTGAAGAAGAAAAATCAGAGAGGGGATTTTACATTGTCATGTAACTCCAGTCTTGGTTTAGCAGGAGAGCTATGAGGGTAAAAGCAAGAAGGACTGTTTCTCTTAATAACCAAAGTTATTGATTAATGTCTGATGCTGCTATGACGCTAGTCAAGCAGCCTCACAGTTGTGTAAAGTAACTGATGTTGCTGACAGGGCTGGTTAATCTTCAATGCCAACTGGATTTAGAATCACCTAGCAAGCATGCCAGTGGGTGAAATTCTGAGGATATTTCCAGAGAGGGAGAACTGAGGAGAGAAGACCTGTCTTTAATGTTGGCAGAACTGTTCTGTGTGCTGGGACCTTGGGCTGAATAAAATGGGGGGAAAGGAAGACAGGCAGCTGGATATCAGCCTTCCTATGACTCGGCTTCCTGGCGGTGGTCTCTGAGACCTGTTGCTTCATATTTCCATTGCCATTCTTTATGGCAGACCCTACCCTCAATTAGGAGACACAAATAAAAACTTCCATAAGTTGCTTTTGTAGGGGATTTTTTCTCACAACTAAAAGTAAAAGAACCAACATAGTGACAACCAAATATGATGAGAAGCTTGCATGTTATCATTCCAATTTTATAAATAAAAAATTCTACCAAGAAGTGAAAGAATCATTGAGTGACCTGCTTCCTATTAGAATGCTATGAAAACCATCTTCCCCTTAAGCTGCACCATCACTAAGCAGAAGTCATGATTTCAGATTAGAAACATTTAGCATTGGGCCAGAGAGATGGCTCAGGGGTTAAGATTTTGCCTTGCAAGCAGAAGGTCCTGAGTTCAGATCCAGGCCCCATATAAAAACGCCAGGTGGAAATAGCCATGGCCTGTAATTCTGGCTTTGTGGCTAGAGCCTGAGAAATCCCAGATGGAAGCAAGAACATAAAATGATTTCTGATGTCACCTTTGGTCCTCCACAGGGACACATAGTGCTCTCTCTCTCTCTCTCTCTCTCTTTCTCTCACACACACACACACACACACACATTAAAATAAATAGATAAGAATTTAAAAAGAAAACTTTAGCCCTGAAGCAACAGAGAATCAGCATGTCTCAATTTTAAGTTTCAAATCTTGGTTCTGTTAATCTCTCCCTATACTAAAGGGGAACACAAGAAAGGGCTCTAGGCAATGCTACTGAGTCCTTACACCTCATCAGAGAGGAGGACCCAGAGGGAAGTTTGACATGCACACTAAAGGATGCTCGAGGGATGGAGGGGGGGCACTGGGAGAAAGGGAGGGAGGGGAGAAAAGAAGAGGAAAAGGGGGGAGGGAGCGAGGGGATCCAGAGAGGTGTGGAGGGAGGGAGGGGACCGGAGTACCTATTAAGTTTGTATGAGTGGAAAAAAAAATCAAATCCAATAAAAGTATATAATATGAAAAAAACTCTCTTCTCAGATGACTTCTCACAATCATAGATTCCCAGTGTAAGTCCTTGTCTCTTGAAGAAAGAGCTAAATGAGCCCTTTTTGAAAGGGTAAATGGTATCCCAATGTGTAAGGTCCTTCCTCCAGTATCTGGTGAACATGCACATTAAATCGTGGTCATGAAGAGTCCGTGTCAGAGTTTCAGTGCAAATTGCCCACTATAAAGTCATATGGTGGTGGTATCGTGTGTGATGGTGGCAGGGACTTTGAAGAGTTGGAGTCCTGCTGGGGGAAACGTGGCTCTGGGGCAGACTCTGAGATCTGATAGTCCAGCTTCACTCTCTCTCTTTCTCTCTCTCTCTCTCTCTCTCTCTCTCTCTCTCTCTCTCTCTCTCTCTGTCTCTGTCTGTCTGTCTGTCTGTCTGTCTGTCTGTCTCTCTCTCTCTCTCTCTCTCTCTTGGGCTGCTGTGATATGAACCAATCTCCTGCTTCAGCTGCCTTCCGTTATGTGTTTTCCACCATAATTGTCAATCCTATCTTCAGTCAGCAGCCAAATAAGCAATCCCTTCTCCCTTAGGCTGCTCCGGTCAGAGCATTTTGTCTAACAACAGAAGAGTCACTGTCGAGGTTTGTTTTCTTCCTCTTAATCCTTTTTTGCTTCCTACCTTTCCTCCTTCTTATTACTATTTGTTATTACTATTTCTTGTCATAATATTACTACTACTGCTGCTACATTGTGGTATCATGGATTCTATACAGGGCTAAGTGTCTCTACTTCCAGTGCCACTACTTCTGTGCTTTCTTGATTTTCTGACCTCAGTGTCAGAAGATACATATTTCTGGTCTATTTCCAATCATTACACCATCTTGGTTGCAGTAGGGATGCTTTGCTAGACTGAAACAAGCAGTCCATTTTCTCATTCACTAATTTACTCCTGAATGCAACCAGTCTGAATCTAATTCATATATCTTTAAATCTGTATTAGATGAACAGAGCTTCCATTTAGTTATGATTAACATGAAAGACTTGCTGTCTTGCTGGTTGATTTAGTGTGAAATCTTGCCCATGAGTTACATCCTGTTCAAACAAGCAATCGCAGCCGTTTATCCAGACTGCTCTTCATAGCTGAAGCAAACAGACTCCACAGCATCAGAGAGTCTCATGAATTACAGAAGTATCTTTTACTTGCAGATATGTTGCCATAACATACTCTGAATGGAGGGAAACCAAGACAACATTTGTGGTGGTGAGAGGTTACTCCCAGAAACCTATTAAAGATGAATATCACAGAGGAAAGAATGAGAAGTCAGGACCACTAACCTTTGAGTCCTTAGCAGTGCAGCTATGGTCTAGTAGTTCTCTCTAAAATTTGATCTCCTCATGCTTAAAATGAGGCTAGAAATTGCAAATGTTTCATATAGCCAGCCTGACATGGTGCTCATGCTCAGTAAATTAGAGCTTTATATAATATATTTTTCACTGTTGTACAAAAGGATCACTTATCTCTCTGCCAGATGCAAAAGGTTCTGAATGTGAAGAGTCACTCTTTGTTACCCTCAACTTCCTTTTTATCCTTTTTCTCCCCACATTTTCTTCAGTCCAGGACCCTAGCCCATGGGATGGTGCTGCCAACTTTCAGAATGGTCTCCCCCGCTAGTCTGTATCAGAGATGAAATGCAACATCTGTGAATATTGAGCTCTAAATCCCACAATACCAGATGCTATGGTCAGTATTTCAGAAGTTTTATCTCATAAAGTATACACAATGGAAGGTTTCTTTTTAATGGTAGGAAAGATATCCTGAGAGGTTAATATGTTTGCTGAAAATTCTGCAACTGATAGGAAGAAAAGTTATGATTTGCCCTCTTGCCACACCAAAAGAAATCTATATTCTGTTGAATCCAACTGTGAGGAATTTATTGGAGCATTTATCACACAGTCAACTTCTGATAACTACTTACTATCTCCTGTAAGGTGAGAAATATCTGCAAAATCTCCAAAAAAAGACACCTTGTCTTTTGCTTTTCGTTCTTAATATTGGTGCAGCCAAATCATTTGAATAGTTGCCAGGTGGATGAAATCTGGATGTTCCCCAGCTCTGAGAGGGTCAAACTCCAGATTTAACGTCAACGTCATGGATCCAGACGTCAGTTCTGAAATAGAGAGCAGCAATGAGGCTTGTTTTTAACATATCTTAATGAATAGGAAAACAAGAGAAAACTTTTGCCAGGTTTTCTACATGCAATCCCCATGAGCTTCAAAGTTCAGACGCAATAAATAAGTAAATAAAATAAAGTTAAATAAAATAAACAAGAATTGCTGGCTGCAGTTTTCTAGAGCCTGAGACAGTTAATTTAGCAAACTGCACCAACTGTGGTGTAAGTCTTGCCCACAGAGATTGAACAAATATGTTAGCACATTGTGCTTCACATCAGTTGCTGACTTTGCACAGAAGGTCTGAAAATAACATCAGAAGTGACAGTAAGGCAATCTATGTGAAACTGGCTGAGTTTATCTGTCCTGTCAGCAAACCTCCTTTCAGACAAGACACAATCTTTCCTTAGTCCTAAATGTTACAAGTTTTGTCCTTGACCTTTACTCTATATGCCAAATATAATTAATGCTAGAAAGTGAACCAGATGACTGAGATGGGGATCCACTGGTAAGATATTAGGTTAGCTGGGCCTTACATCTTCCATGAATTATTTATATTGTTTAATCCCAGTTCTGAAGGAGAAAATGAGAACATCTTTTTTCCCTGTTTTTACAAAAATTTTTGTTTATTGGAGTGACACAATAACTTAATTTTCAAACAGGAAGAATCAAACCTATTTCTTGGTGTTTTCAAATATTACTTCTTTATTCTATAGGGTGGTTAAAGGAGTAAGTATGCATTTGTTTTCAGACGAGGGTAATGAAAACCATTTCTAGTCTATTACTAAGTAGTCTGACTGTAAAGCAGCAAAGAAGAGCTTACTGTGAACCTAAGATTTCAATCCAGACCTGTCGATCACCTACTGAGCACCTTTAAGAACCTTATGTAGCTTACATTAATCTTGGCTTTTGTGTTGGTCACAGAATGAATACTACTTTCCAGAACTTGTGTGGTTGAGGCTCTACCAGTCATGGTCAATATGATTTGCTCACTTTACATTTATGAAAAGTAATGCTTCCATCTGTACTACCAGCTGAGGAAAACTGACAGGATAGATTGAGTGCCAGACCTCAGAACGTTTACCATGAAAACCTATCATCTGCTTTATCATGTTTCTTTTCTCTGCACATCACACACTTCCTTGGATGTTGTTCATTTGAACAAGCTTACAGAAGACAGAGAACTGTCCAAGCTCTCATGATCCTTCTTGCCTTTATGGTGCCTAGAACTGTCTCCTTTTCTTTGAACAGCATCCTCCACAGCTCTGCCTTGTGTTTTTTGAAACATCACACGTTATCAGACCTCCATTTCTCCTTCTCAGATGGGCCCTCCTCCTCACTCTCCTTCTGACCTTTTCTATCTATAGGACCTGGCTGTGTCATGCCTCTAGCAACTTCTATTGCTTTACTTATTAAAGGCAAGAGCCAATTATCAAGGTCCCAAAGATGGGATGAGTCTTTATATTTTAATATTTTAGCTCCTACATCAGTTTTGATATCATCATAAGGTACACAAGAAATGTTGACAGAATGACAGAATCTTCTGGAAGTAGCACTTACTAAAATTCCTTATGAAAATGTATGACCTAAAAATAATTACACAATAAATTTTGCTTTAAGACATAAAACTTCCTGAATATTTTGTGGCTGGGATATTATCTATCTATCTATTACCTATCTATAATCTATAATTTATCTATACACTATTTTCTATGAACCTGCTGTCATATATCATCCATCACCTATGTATCTACTTATCTACCTATCTATCTATCTATCTATCTATCTATCTATCTATCTGTCTGTCTGTCTGTCTGTCTGTCTGTCTGTCTGTCTGTCTGTCTGCCTGTCTGTCTATTGATCTATATATTTGTCTATCTATCCATATATCGATCTATCTATCTATTATATACTTGGTGATTTTGTGCTTATCGTTTTATGCTATAAATTAAATTATCTGATTTCTCTTTAAGGTTTGTTTTTATATTGCTTGAAAGAAGTGCCCAATATAATTTAATTACTCATTCACTCTATCCAATCTTTTTAATACTCTTCCTAGAACTGGGAGAAATAAAGATATGCTAAAGCAAGGCAGGCCGTTACTCCACCAGTCTTTAATGTTTGGGAAACAGATAAGGAACAGTGATTTCCAAATATATTTAAAAATTTAAAAATCAAACAGAAAGAAGCACTTGGAAGGGAAATATACAAGTCTGAAAAGAATTCCTATTCCACTCAAAGAGCGTCAGGAAGGCTCCCAGAGAGTCATGGCGGGTAAAGGAGGTATTATAATGAGAGTGATAGGTAGACTGATGGACTGGTGGAGAGTGGGAAGCAATGAGTGAGAAGACACATTATTACTTTGCAGCAGGAAGCAGCCTTAGTAAGATCAAGGAGGCTTTGCAAACATTACCTTTCCTGAAACCCAAACCCAAAGGAAACAAACCCAATCCATTTCTTTTTAGAATGGCTTTCTGATTCCCATTAGTTCCCCTGCCTGCTTTTCATTAGATAAACTACCTATATTCCGTCGGATATAATCAGATTTATCTGGAGCCCTGGGCACTGATCGAAAAATCTGTATTTAGTATAGTCTGATCAAACAGAAAAAGTTCCTTTATGTGCTAAATGGGACAAGAGGAATTCTCATAGCAACGTTCTTAGGACAACAGAGAGGGAGTCTGGTATGCTGACTTCTGCTTGGTTAGTCTGTGAAGCAATTGCTTGTATATGTTGGGCTGTGTTCAGGAAAAGCAGTATCCAGGGAGCTGGCAGTATATTTAAGTCAGAGGATACTGCTGCACGAGCCAAGTGCAGAACATTGCACTTGGGAAGAGCACTGCACTTCCAGTTCCATCCAAATTCCAGCCTGTGTTTCACAGTGTCGGGGAAGTCACTTCTTCCAATTCCCCGATTTCCTCAGAGAAGATGGGTGACATGCTTCCTTTAGGCTCCTTCTGCTTTTAAATAGACATGGATCGGCCCTCCCATACTGACAGGAAATGGGACTGTATCTTCAAGTGAGAGTTGATTCAATCATTTCAGGTGCTTGAGACAAACTGCAGCCTCTGAGAAAATACTGAGAGTTAGATTTCCCCGGGGTTGAATGGACACTAGCAGCATTCCATGTACTTGGCTGGACACGATGCGATAAAGAAACAAGGCTGTAGGGCATTGATAGGCTATTATTCTCCAAATCAGTGTAGGGGACTTAAGTACATCTAATTAATAAATTCCGGTTGGGAAAGGAGACTTTCTTCATTCATTGTGGATATTTGGTCTGTGTAATTGAATGCCCTCTGAGGTTTATACTGACCTGAGACCCAGGGTCTGGGAAATTTCATTGCAGGCTATGACCAACAATTACTATTGTAGTTGCTCATTTTTAAAAGGCTATCGAAGTTGTGGGAATTCATTTCGTTTGACTTATGAATGACCTTGCTAGCATTTTGCTGTTTGTATATTGAGTATATCCAATGTTTGGTCTTAGTGTCAAGCTATCAATTAACACCCTTAACCTATAGCATCCATGTGACTTGACCTATGATATTTAGACCCTATAGTTTTAAATTTCTTCAACTAGCCAAAGCCAGTTTCTACTGGCTGGAATACAGTGAATTTAGTCTTACAGTTCTACCATATCTGTTCCCTTAACTGCTAACTTGTCCCAAGTTGGTAGTGTGCTTCCTTATCCAGTAATTCAGTAGAACAGCACTTGTCCCTTGGTTCTTAACCATAATATCCTACCTCACAGTCAATATACAGTTGTTATTAAAAATTGGATACTTAAAGGTTTAAAGAAGGATGCTTTCAGGGTTTCTAAAGGAAAGAATATTGAGGGAGAAAATGCTACAACAGAAAATCTATGTTGGCCAATTCTGTCAACACTTATGTAAACCCATTAACAAGTCACCCATATTCACCAAAACATAGTCTCTGGTCAGAATGAAGTAATTAATTATCCTAATCTCAGACACTGATTAAAGATTGGAGCAAACAGTTTCCTATTCAACTTCTTCCCCTCTTTCTTCTGTTCTTTTATGCCTCTTTTCTACTGTTTCTCTCTGAGTTTGCTTGATCTTCTCTTTCTGTGCTGTGTCTTATCCTTTTTGTAGTTAATGCAACTGTTTATTCTCCTTTGTAATTGTTAGCAAATACAATGCCTTTTATTCCTTTCATGGCCATGATGTCTTGGCTCTTCCAACCTAGTTTTATTTCCTTGATCCATGATAAGTACACTTTTTATAGCTCAAGGAATAACCCCATCATCATATTTCCATGGAAAGACATTTAATCAAACTTCCTGACTTTGTCCAGAAAAGGACAAACCTTAATGACCAACCAATTCTATGCCTTTTGCTTAAGTGGGGTAGTGTACATGTTCACATCCCACTTCAAATTCATTACCCCACAGCACCCTGAAGATAATGCCCATTAGATCTTTCTAACTAGGTCTCTGGAAGAGTTCTGATGCTTTTTTCCATGGAACTTGTATTATCCAGTTTTCCTTTTATTTCAGCAAGCAATTCTCTCATCTTATTGAGCTTTGGTTAGCAGGAGTGTGTTTCTGTAGCTCGCCTTCAAAAATTCTGAATGATTCACTCTCGTCATCAGAGATCTGTCTCTTTCTCATTGAGAGCTATTCAAGCTCAGTTTAAGCAGAAACACTGAGTCACACTATACAGAACACAAGTGGATGTCCTCAGTGCTTGTAAATCGGTGAGATCAAGATCAGTGTAGTAACCCTGAGCCATGCTTCTCATGGCCTGTGCTTGCCAGAGTGATGGAATGTGCCACTGTCCAGTGCTTTTTTCAAACATCAGGCAGTGGTAATGGGGTTCTCCTGGTTCATGGTGTGGCCATCTCTACCCTGACTTCTCTGTTATAAAAATTCACTTTTTTGCAAGAGCAGAGAAGATGGATTTGTGTTCAAGATCCATTCAATTACCTATTCCTGAAAGGATTATTGACTATATATTCACCTTTAACTGAAGGTTTGTTCTATGGACACACACACACACACACACACACACACACACACACAACCTTTATTGCTAGTGTTTCTTCCTCCAATCCAGGAAGAAACCCTGGAACCCTGATTGAACCCATGACAATTGTGCTTTACACACACACACACACACACACACACACACACACACACACACACACACACCTCCTTTTGGGGATAGATTTAGACTGCAGTCACTGAGGTATCTCCAAGCAAGACTGAAGTGTCAGTGTAAGGTAACACAGTCTGTCATTACACATACCTTTAGTTTCACTGTGTTATGCTGACACTACCTACTTATGATAGAAATACTAAGTGGACTGTACACATACTGAACAGGTTAATTTGGGGAACTTTCCACTCCAGGCTCAAGAGCTCTTTTCATCTCTGTTGTTTTCTTTCCTTAGTTTAAGGGAAATGACATTTTCTGAAACAAAAGAATGGAACAGTAGTTTTTTTGGTGGTGACAAGCATATAAAAGGAACTTATATTAGCCGGCTGCACACAGGCAATAATGGGGCTGTGCTCTCAGCTCATTGCCTGAAATGGTATAGGAAAGCAGAAAGACAAATATTTTGTGACCACAACATTACCATCATATCCAAGACTTATTTGTCTGTAAGGATTGTTAATAGCTCTGGGCATAGGATGTAAGTTCAAAAAATTTACCTTAGACAAGACCCAGGGCATTAAATGTTTTCTCTGATATGTGGGCTGCTGCAGTCTACTGCAACAATCATCTGTTTGCTTATTAGTTAGAATATTTGCTGCGTTGTAATTTCAAGGACAAGAAGTCTGAAGCTTGCGGTTCATTCCACCAGCAATCAGTGGGGTTCATGTGTCTGGCAAACAAATCACTATTTTTCTTTTTTGTTTGTTTGTGTTTTTCCCCCCTTGGCTTTCTTTCTTTCCTGGAGAAGCTTACAGTCTGATGGGCTATCACCCCTAATAGATACAATACATCTTCTCCGAAGAACGTACAAAAGAAATCAATGATTTGTTTTATACCCATTGTCTTCCTCAAATTCCCTCATCTATTTCCCTGGCCTGTGTTGGGTAACTTAAGAACAACCACACTTCTTAATAAAATGTTGGCTCATAAACATGCACTTGAGCTAGACACTTGCAGGAGCGTATATATTTATGGTATTATTTGTAGTTCTACCTCAAAATAAGCTTGAAAAGACATTCGGAATAGAAAAGGAGACAATAAAACTGATAAAGTACGCATTCACATAGGGTTGCTTGGTAAAAGGTACTCTAGAGTCATGGTATGTGTTCTCAAAGACAGGGGAGTACTCAAACATTCTTTTTTCTTTTCATTGTGCTTTTTTTTTTTTTGCCTAATCATATAAGCTCAAAATGTACTCCTTTCCCACTCCCTCCCCATCATCCCCTATTGTACTCTCCTCTCTTCTTTCCCCCTCTTTGCCTCCCTCCCTCCCATCCCCCAGAATATCCATTTATGTGGGCACCAATCCTCCCTTTGAGTCCTTAACCCTAGTGAGGGTTCAGGACTTGGCAGCATAGCCTGGGGCCCCTTCTTGGGCTGCCCACTAGTATGGGAACTCCATTATGACTGTTTAGCCTCTTGCCTCTAAGGATCCTACTGCTTGAAGACTTCTTCCCTGTGATCCATACTAGACTTTGGGGGGTCATTGATATGTCAGTCATTGTGCAGGTTAAGAAAAATCCAATCACATTGTGGCTATATCCTGACTGCTACAGCCCTGACTTGAGTGGAGTATTTTGCATATTGATGGTCCTCCGCATCTTTAGGCTCTAAAATCTTGCCTTCCCCTCTTCCTCAAGGTTCCCTGAGCTTTAGGATGGGAAGAGATTTATCTGATCTGGTTCCAGGTGAATAATGTAGGGTCTGTGGTGTTCTGAATTATGGTCAAACTAAATTTTAAAAACACTATATCATGGTTAGGCACAGTTGAGGGTTTGAGCTCTGGGCAGATTTGTGGAGAATTAGTAGTTGAGTTGAGCTCAGAGCGAACCTGAAGGAGATTGTCTAACTGATGGGGAAGCCTATGGTGAGTAGGATTAAGTCCTGGAATAAATCACAAAGAGCTGGTTGAAAGAGTCAGCATCTTTTTGTATACTTGGCCAGACATGCTGGTCTGGCAAGTAAGCTCTGTCTCTCTCTCAGCCATTAGGTAGAGATGGTGTGGCAGTTCCCTTAGCCCTGGTGTTGGTGCATGCTCTCCTGTCAAGCTGCACTGAGAATTATAACTGGACAGTCGTAACGAAATAAATCCCTTGTTCCCTTAAGCTGTTTGATGGTCATTTATCAGCAACCACACAGGTGAACTGCAACAGAATTTGATACCTGGGAAGTGGGGTGTTGCTGATAAGTCTGACTATGTGGATTTTTGTGGCTTTTAAAATGTTTGAAGATTTTGACTTTGTGGGTTATCAACACAGTTCTGCAGAGTTTGATAGACCATTTGGAAAATAGTGATGCTGAGAGAGTTGTGAATTATTTGGCCCAGTTTCTGATGAGGGGAACAAAGACTTTGGTGAAGTTGAATTTAAACACCATAGACTGGTTTGCTTGACAGAGGAGAGCTCTGTGGGTGGCCATGAAGCTCTGGAGGTAGAAAGGGCAGACAGCAGAGTATCTGCTGCTATTGGAGAAATGAGTATCAGTGTAGGAAAACCTAGTCACTTTCACTGGAATGGCGGAAGATGTGAAAATCACCATATGGCAAGCTCATGTTTGAAAACCCAGATTCCTTCAGGGGCCAAAAGCCCAAGTTAAAGCTGTTTCTTGCCCTCGAGTTTGGCTGCCTAGAAAAGAGGTTTTTCCAGAGTCAGCACACTAAAGTTGGTACAGGTGTAGCTCCAGTGGACCAAGCTACATGTCTTTTTTTTTCTAATATAGATATTACTTTTTAAAAAATTTCCGGTCATACAAACTTAACAGGTACACTGGTCCTCTCCCTCTCTCCACCACCCCCCAACCCCCATGTTTCTCCCTCCCCTCCCCACTCCCTCCCCATCCTCCAGTGCTTCCCACCAGTGCCCCCCCCCTCAATCCCTGGAGCACCCTTTAATGTGTACACCAAAATCTCCTCTGGGTCCTCCTCTCCGATGAGGAGCAAGGACCCAGGGGCATTTCCCAGAACCCTTACCTGTGTTCCCCTTAAGCTTAGGAACACTACTGTGACTATCATTCCCTAGCCTCCAAGGATCCTAGTGCCTTTGGTCCATGCTAGACTTTGTGGGATCAATAACGTGTTGGACATTGCGCAGGTCATGCAAAGTCCTATTATGATTGCTTTGGCCTTAACTTGTGTGGAGTATCTTGCATATCATGACTCCTCCCATCCTTGTGCTCTTATAATCTTACCGCACCCTCTTCTGCAAATTTCCCTGAGCTTCAGGAAGGGGAGAGATTAGGCTGGCTAGTTCCTGGTGGTTGATATAGAGTCTCTTAAGTTCTGAATTATGGTTTGTTGATTTTTTTGTTTGTTTGTTTTGCTGCTCCTGCAATGCCCTTGGCTCCATTCTGATGGGTATTGGATGTCACCCCCCGGCCAGAGATAAAAACCTGTTAAATTAGAGTCTTGTTAAAAGAGTATATTCAAAGATAGATGGAATAAGAGTAGGAGACCGTGGTGAGAGAGGGGTCAATCACCCATTTGCAAAATGGTTACTTTTTATCTGCCAGACTATATGCCCTCCCCTTCTAGTAAGATCATACCCCCTCAGTTGTAAATGATCAGGAACGAAAGTCTGTGAACTTAACCAGATGTCTCATTACTTACTTGCAGTCCTTGATGGTGACCTTATTTTCTCTGCTATAACATGATCCCCTCGCTCCTTGTTTCTTGTGGGGCTCTCCTTCCCCATCCCTCCCGTGTATAATCTTTGCAATTACTGAAGGTATTACAGAGATTTGTCTTTGAGTGTCTCTAAGTGTCTATTAGAGAGTACATATGGTGCTTAATTTTCTGTGTCTGGGATACTTCACTCAATATAATTGTTTCTAATTCCATCCATTTCCCGGCAAATTGCATTAATTCATTATTTTTGATGGCTGAGTAGTATTCCATCGTATAGATGTACCACATTTTCCTTATCCACTCGTCAACTGTTGGACATTCGGGTTGATTCCATGACTTTCCTATTGTAAACAGTGGTGCTATGAACATGGTCGTGCTTGTACTATCGAGGTGAATTTTTGCTGCATGGGGGGTGATTCCAAAAATTGGTATAGCAGGATGATATGGCACTTCAATCTTTAATTTCTTTAAGATTCGCCAGACTGCTCGCCAGAGTGGTTATATGAGCCTGCATTCCCACCAGCAATGTAGGAGAATACCCCTCTCTCCATATCCTCGCCAGCATTTGGTGTTGTTTGTATTGTGGATTTTTGCCATCCTGACCGGGGTGAGATGATATCTCAGGGAAGTTTTGATTTGCATTTCCCTGATGGCTAAGGATGTGGAGCACTTTTTAAGATATTTGATAGGACACTTTAACATCATTCCTGGTAAAGTTTCTTTTAAGTTCCAGGGCCCATTTTTTAATTGGCCCGTTTGTTTCCTTGGTGTTTAGTTTTCTAAGTTCTTTGTGCACTCTGGATAGTAGAGCTCTATCAGATATGTGGTTAGTGAAGATTTTCTCCCATTCTGTGGGTTGCCTTTGTGTTCCAGTTACAATCTCTTTATCTGAACAGAAGCTCTCTCATTTCACAAGATCCCATCTGTTGAGTGTTGGTTGTAGTGACTGTGCAATTGGATGTCCATTTAGGAACTGTTGGCTTAGCCCAATCAGCTCGAGGGGGTTCCTCTATCCTTTCAAAAATGGTTTTTATAGTCTCTGGCCTTATATTGAGGTTCTTGATGCATTTGGAATTAATTCTTGTACATGGTGACAAGTATGGGTCCAGTTTTAATCTTCTGTATGTGGATATCCAGTTTTGCCAGCACCATTTGTTGAAGATGCTGTTCTTTTTCCATTGGATTCTTTGGGCCCCTTTGTCAAAGACCACATGGCTGTAATTGTGTGGGCTTATATCTGGGTCTTTAATCCTTATCCATTGATCTGTGTGTCTATTTTGGAGCCAGTACCACGCTGTCTTTATAACTATGGATTTATAGTATAGACTTAGGTTTGGTATGGTAATACTTCCAGCAGTGTTTTTGTTACTCAGGATTGTCTTTGCTATCCTGGGTCTTTTGTGCCTCCATATGAATTTTGAGATTGTTTAGTCAACTTCTTTAAAGAATTGCTTTGGGATTTTAATTGGTATAACATTGAATCTGTATATTGCCTTTGGTAGGATGGTCATTTTTATGATATAGATTCTGCCAATTCTGGAACATGGGATGTATTTCTATCTTCTGGTATTGTATTAGTTAGGATTCTCTAGAGTCATGGAATTCACAGAATGAATATATATATAGGAAATTTATTGGGTTGGCTTACAGAAATGGCCGAGGTAGTCCAGCAAAGGCCATCAGCAGCTGAGGTACTCCAACAATGGCTTCCAGTAGCCGAGGTAGTTCCAACGATGGCTGCCAATAGCTAGCTGCTCAGTTCAGTAGTCAAGTAGGTGATGGCTGAAGGCTGGAGAACTCCTAGGGTCTTGGAAGGTCGAAGAATCCGGGCGGCCGGAAGGAAGAACGATTCCTAGCACAGCTGCAAGAAGGCATCTGTTCTCCTTGGTGGCTCCTTTTTATATGATGCAGTACTGGGAGAATCCTTTGAGAGCTTTGGAGGTCCTGATAGGATCTAGGGTGGGTATCCTTTAAGTAGTCTCAGTTGATCCTTTCCAGACTTGGTCTCAGCCCAGCTTAGTTAATACCGGGTGTGTCAAGTTAACATCCAGGCTTAACTATCACAGGTATCTTCTGCAATTTCTTTCTTTAGGGTTTTAAAGTTTTCATTATTAAGGTCTCTTACTTCCTTGGTTAGGTTTATACTAAGGTATTTCATTTTTTTAGGGGCGATAGTAAATGGGATTGTTCTCTAAGGGCTTTATCACTTCTTTCATTCTGTGCATATACAAAGGCCACTGATTTTTGTACATTTATTTTGTATCCTGCCACCCTGCTGAATTTATCTATTAGTTCTAGGAGCTTCCTGGTAGACTTTTTGGGATCACTCAGGTATAAGATCATGTCATCTGCAAATAGAAATAACTTGACTTCTTCCTTCCTGATTTGAATCCCTTTTATGTCCCTTTCTTGTCTTATGGCTTCAGCTAAGACTTCCAATACAATACTGAAGAGAAGTTTTGAGAGTGGAAAGCCTTATCTAGTTCTTGATTGAAGTGGGAATGCTTCATGTTTTCCCCATTGAGTATAATCTTTGCTGTTGGCTTGTTGTATACAGCTTTTATTATATTGATAAAGGTTCCTTCCATTCCAACTGTTTCTAGGATTTTGATCATAAAGGACTGTTGGATCTTGTCAAAAGCTTTTTCTGCATCTATTGAGAGTCTTGACATTTGGAATGGTTTATATGGTGAATTACATTTATTGATTTGTGTATGTTGAAAGAACCTTGTGTGCCTGGGATGAAGCCTACTTGATCCCTGTGGATGATATTTTTGATATGTTTTTGAATCTGATTTGCTAAGACTTTGTTGAGAATCTTTGCATCTGTTTTCATCAGAGAGATTGGCCTATAGTTTTCTTTTTTAAGTGTATCTTTATTAGGTTTTGGGATTAAGATGATAGTAGCTTCATAGAAGGAATTTGGTAGTGTTCTTTCCTTTGCTATTTGATGGAACAGTTTAAGGAGTCTTGGTGTTATTAGCTCCTTAAATGTCTGGTAGAACTCTGTGCTGAATCCATCTGGTCCAGGACCTTTTTTGGTGGGAAGATTCGAGATTACTTCATCGATTTCCTCATATGTTATAGGACTATTTAAATAATTCACAACTTCCTGATTCAATTTAGGTAAGTTGTGCTTACTTAGGAATTCATCAATTTCTTCTGTGTTGTCACATTTCACAGAATATGTTTTTGAAATATGACATTATAATTTTCTGGATTTCTTGGGTATTGGTAGTGATAACTCCATTTTCATTTCTAATTTTGTTAATTTGGGTTTTCTCTCTCTTGCTCTTGGTTAATTTAGCTAGGGGTGTATCAATCTTATTGATTTTGTCAAAGAACCAGCTTTTTGACTGGTTGATTTTTTCTATCGTTTTCTTAGTCTCGATTTCAGATATTTCTCCCCTTATTTTGCTAATGTCCTCCCTTCTACTGCTTTTGGGATTGGATTGCTCTAGTGTCTCTAAAGCTTAATCTGCATAGTTAAGTTATTTATTTCTGATGCTCCCATTTTTTTGATGTAGACATTAAGAGCTATGAACTTACCTCTTAGAACAGCTTTCATTGTGTCCCAGAGATTTTGGTAAGTTGTATATTCATTATTGTTCGCTTTCAGGAAGTCTTGAATTTCCTTTGTAATTTTGCCCTGAATCCAATTCTCCTTCAGCATCATAGTGTTAAGTTTCCAGGAGTTAGTGTATTTTCTGTTGCTCATTGTGTTGTAGATGTCAAGCTTTAGGCCTTGGTAGTCTCATAAGGTACAGGCTAGAATTTCAACTTTCCTGTGTATGTGGAGATTCATTTTGTGGCCTAATATGTGATCTATTTTGGAAAAAGTTCCATGTTCTGCTGAGAAAATGTGTATTCTTTGGTGCACGGATGAAAAGTATGATAGAGATCTGTAAGGTCCATTTCAGTAAGGGTTTGATTAAGCTCCAAAGTGTCTCTGTTAAGATTTTTTACCTATTGATCTATCCCATGTTGAAAGGGCAGTTTTGAATCCCCAAGAATTATCATTTTGGCATTGATTTCTCGCTTTAGATGTTGTAGGGTTTGCTTAATGAATGTGGGGGAGGCCTGTATTGGGTGCATATGTGTTCAGTATTGTGAAGTCTTCCTGGTGAATTGTACTTGTGACTAAAATGTAGTATCCTTCTGTGTGTCTCTTTTTTTTTAATACATTTTTTTATTATTTCCGCTCATACAAACTTAATAAGTAGACCAGTTCCCTCCCTCCCTCCTCCCCTTCTGTGTCTCTTATGTTTTTTTTTTTTTTTCTTTTGGTTTGAAGTCCACTTTGTCCAATAGCATAATGGCTACCCCTGCCTGTTTTCTGGTTCCATTAGCTTGCAGAATTTTTGACCAGCCTTTTATTTTTAGAGGCGTGCCTATCTTTTGTGGTGAGATGGGTTTCCTTCAGGCAGCAGATTGATGGGTTGTGATTTTTAATCCAAGTTTGTAATCTGTGTCTCTTGATCGGTGAATTAATTCCATTAACATTTAATGTTATAATGGAGAAATTATTTTTAATTCCAGACATTTATTTTGTTTAGTGGCTTTTGTAAGTGTATTGTTTTGCTTTTAGATTTTGGTGGTATTATACTTCTGTTTTCCTGGATATTCTTGTTCTTTTCTTCAAGCTTGAGTATCATTTCTAGCATTTTTTGAAGGGTTGGTTTGGTAGACATGTATTCTTTCAAGTTGTCTTTGTGATGGAAAATTTTTCTTTATCCCTTGATCGTGACAGATAGTTTTGCGGGGTACATCAGCCTGGGTTGACATTTTTGTTCATTCAATACTTGAAGTACATCTCTCCAAGCTCTTCTTGCTTTTACTGTTTTGACTGAGAAGTCATTTGTTATTTTAATAGGTTTGCCTTTTAAAGTGACTTGGTTTTTTTTTTTTTCCCTTGAAGCTCTCAGCACCATTTCTTTATCTTGAATGTGGAGTGTTTAAACTATTATTTGCCCTGGCAAGTTTCTATTTTGGTCATATCTGTTTGGGGTGTGGAATGCCTCTTATATGGATGGGCCTCTCTTTTTTTTTTTTAGATGAGGAAAGTTTTCCTTGATGATAGTTTGAAAAATTTCCTCAGATGTGATATTTTGGGATTCTTACTCTTTATTCCATGTATACACATGTTAGGCTTCTTCAGGGTGTCCCATAACTCTTGAGTATTTCTCTTGAGTGTCTTTTTGGCTTTAACAACCTCTTCCATTGAGCTGGTTAATACTCCCACTTTGTCTTCAAGGTCTGAAATTCTATTTTCTGCTTCATAAGTTCTGCTGATAAGACTCTCTGTTGAGTTCTAGGTTGAAGATAACTTGTCTTTTAGTTCAGTTTTAAACTCTGCTTGAGTCTGTTTTAATTGCTCTATGCCTGTTTTTGTATCTTGCACTGTTTTTCTCAACTCCTTTAAGTGTCTGTTGTGTTCCTCTTCAAAGTGATTGATGCAGTCATTTAATTCCTCCCGGATTTCTTCTTTCATCGTATTGATCATGGTAATGATCATGTTTTGAAAGTTGTTATTCTTGGCTTTCTTGGGCATTTTCCGTGGTGCGAGGACCTGAGACCAATGGGCTGCTTGGAGTTTGGGGGTGGGCGGGAGGAGCTTACCTAAGTCGCCATGAGTCGTAGCTGGACTGTGCTGGTCCCAGTCGGGTGGGAAAAGGAAGGAGGTGGCGGTGGCAGGGCGCTATTAACCTGGGGAGCTGGGGTGTGGCCCAGGACCCCCTCACCCTCCTCCCGGCCTGGCACAGGGCTGGCACCAGCTGGCTGATGGGAGGAGCTGAGACCAGTGGGCTGCCGGGGAGGGGGGGAAAGCTTACCTAGGTTGCTGTTAGTCCCAGCTGAACTGGGCGCCTCCCGGACAGGTAGGGAAAGGGAGCAAGCTACATTTCAACCTCACTTCAGAATCTGGCAGTGTCTCCCAGATGATACTGGTTTTGGTGTACGACTGAAGGATTCATGAAGAGCAGCAAAAGCTTGGCAACAATTGGTGGGCATAGAATTCCTGCAAGAGAAGTTGAAGCTTATAGCTGCAGAGGTGAACCCAAAGTGTTGTTTGAGATGCCAGAACCATGGGATGTATGCTGAGAACAGCTGTGAGTAGAGATTCAGCCTATTTCAGAGGAACTCTGCTCCTACAACTTTGACCTGCAAACAGTACTGGGAATTCCTAGAATCTTTGAGCCACCTTGACTACATGATAAGCAACAGAAAATGGACACTGAAGTACAGGATGCGGTAATTTGCTGGACTTTGGTCTTGTCTTGATGTTTTCTCATTGTTACAATGCTTTTATTTGGGATATTTAAAGAAAAATTCAGTTCCAACATTTTAATACCTGAAATATAATAAGAGAATACTTTAAGCTTGTTTATGAAATGTACTTATATTTTTAAGGTAACTTTTAACACCTATGGGGAAAAGGATTGATGGTTACAGTCTAACAGTGCTATGTTTTTGTGTCAAGTTGTCAAAGGGTGAAGTGTCATGGTTAGGCACAGGTATCAACTTGACAGTTGAGGGTTTGAGCTCTGGTCAAATTTGTGGAGAATTAGTAGTTGAGTTAAGCCCAGAGCAAACCTGAAGGAGATTGTCTAGCTGATGGGGAAGGCCCAGCCTATGGTGAGTGGGATTAAGTCCTGGAATAAATCACAGAGAGCTGGTTGAGAGTGTTGGCATCCTTTTGTACACTTGGCCAGACATGCTAATCTGGCAAGTAAGCTTCATCCTTCTCTCAGCCATTAAGTAGAGATGGTGTAGACAGTTCCCTTGGCCCTGGTGTTGGTGCAAGCCCTCCCATCAAGCTGGACTAAGAACTGTAACTGGAGTGTCTTAAGGAAATAAACCCCTTATTCCATTAAGCCCTTTGATGGTCATTTATTAGCAATCATGCAGGCAAACTGCAACACACTAATAAAAAAAAATCCATAAAGTTCTGAACAACTCAGTGATGAGAAATGATGCTGCTTTACTACATTTTAAATTAATCATTTCTCCTAAGAAAAGCATGATAGAAGACACATCTTCCTGGATTTGATAGAAGACACATCTTCCTGGATTTGAAGACTGAAGCGCTGAGCAAGTGTCAACCATAAATAACTGGGCGGATTGAAACAAATACTTTGGCATTTTTAAGACTTTTTCAATAGCTGCCAAATGGTGATGATTCTGAGCAGCAGGATTGTGATGACTGAGTGAAACTGGGTGTCCACCGTGTCTCAAATCTGGTTGCTATTCATTAAATGTTACTTTTGCTTTTTCCAGCAAGATCAAATGCCTGGCTATAGATCAGAAGGTAGGCAGTTGCTCTTATCATCCATTCCCCCTGTGTCCTCCTGTATCAGACTGCATGGCCGAGCAAATAGGTCAGTGCCTATCTTTTCCAAAGGCTGCTGAAGATCAAGTTCAATAGCACCTATGCAATTCTGGAAGGTGAAATTACAGAAGGTGCAAAATTTCTGCAGCTTTGAAGTAGCTCTTTCTGCTAACCAGAATGACAGAAAAGTCAATATGTACTCTCCTCTCTGACGGGGTTGACAAGTAGCTGCTGGGGTGATGCAGAAGCACTCTGAACTCCAGGATTCCCACAGTGGTCCTGGAAGCCACAGTGACTTTTATCTGGTCTCAGTCTGAGCTCAGCTATAGCAGCTCCCCTTCTCTTCTTCCTCATTCTAGGAGAATGTGTGCATCAACAGAGTTCTCTCCACCATCGAGCCTATCATCCTGGTCCTTCAGCAAGTTTTAGAGCAATGATGGCTCTCTTTTAAATCTCTCATTTCTTAGGATTTGTTATAATTGTTTCTTTTTACTGCCTCAAATCCTCATAAAGGTATAAAGATTGTGACTGAGATGCACAAGTTTATGAAGAATAGAATTGCCCATAATTAAAAATCAAGGGGAATTTAAGAAATGGGTATAGCTTATTAAAGTTTAGCATATCTCTCAGTTTAGTGTAAAGAAGATGCTTTGAAACAAAGTTGTGAATTTGCCAATGAAATCATTTTATTCTCTATATAAATTTAGTTTTACTGAAACTGTTACAAAGACGATTTGAATTTTCAAAAAAGGTTTTTTTTTTGAAAATTAACTGTAGCTATTTAATGAAGAGTTAAACTAAAGATTTTTGTCTTTCATTAAAGAGTTAAGGAGGGAGGGAATCATCATATAAATCATGGGGAAAGAGGCATTCTATTCTGAATAAAGAACTACAGCCATTGGGTGGAGATTACTGATCTTGGTTCAACACGGGAAAGAACTTTCTAATGTCCCACAGTAAAAGGCTGCCTTCAAAAGAGGCAAACATATTATTTAAATAGGAAACAAGTAGCCAATTTCCAGGGATAAATTACAGGGGATTCTTAAATACAGAGCTAAATTAGAGAAACCTTATGGTCTCTTCTAACTTAATATCCTATGATTCTACCATCATTTATTCTGACCTTAATTTTTTTCATCTCAACCTGATGTGTGAAAGCAATTTAAGCACAATTTTAAAAACAGAGCAATTATACAATGGAGGCCTATAAATGCCTCTTAGATATTAGTACATTTAATGAATATTGCTTTTTATTCTTTATGACTATGTATATGTGTAAGTATATAATATGCATATATATGAATGAGCGCAAATGTTAGAAGTATGTTTATTAATCATTTATTCAATAGTTAGTCTATACGGTTAGTCTACTTTTTGTTATTTTTTGTTTTTAAACTTTATTTAGTGTGTGTTGTGTGTGTATGTCTGTGTGTGTGTGTGCATTGTATCCCTGTGGAGTCATGGGTGACTTTGGAAATCATCCTGGATTGCTTCTACCTCTTTTTTGCTTTGCTGTGGAATTTCTAAGGTTCTGCCTACCATGGCTAGAAGTACAGCCCACTGTTTTTTCTGTCTGGCAATTTTACATGAGATCTGGGATCTGAACTGAGGACTTTCTTTTGCAAGGCAGAGTCTTAACCCCTGAGCCCTGTCTTCAGCCCTTCTTTTTTGCTATTTGACTTCTAAATTATTTTATCTGAAGGCTATATGCATATACATTTGCAGTTTTATCTACTGTGATAAATAAACAATGATTGAAATGGAAGTCAGAGCCCAAAGGTGCTCACACTGTCTTCTAAAAGATCTATCAAAACTCATTTGAAAATAATTTCAGCTCCACCAAGCAAAATTTCCTCAGTTTTTTTTCCTATCCCTTGGGCCTGTATTATGTCCTGGAACATTGAAACAAAATAGTAATATTATAATGCATTTTGACAGTAGGATTAAAATTTACGGCCTTCAGTTTTTTTTTCAAATATTCTTTTTTCCTCTTTATTCTTTGAAATTTTCATTCACGAACAGAACGAATGCATTTCTGCTCCTCCCTACCCCTCCTCTTCCTCCCCTCCCTCCAGTTCTCCTGCCTAGCCGTCTCCCTCCCTCTGTCGTGTGTGGACTATAGGCTCCAGTAGGGATGCCTTTATAGCGAGAGCCTGGGAGTCCATTAGCTTTGTTCTTTATTTACCGGGGCCAGGCAGAAAGCAGGCATGCCTGTGCTATGACACATGTGTGCCAGAGGACAGCTTTCAGAAACTGGCTCCTTCTTTCCACATATGGACTATGATGAACCATCTCAGGTTACCAGATATGCATCACGCAGATGTCTTTGCCCACTGAGCTGTCTAACCTGCTCCCAAATAGCCTTCATCTTACCCAGGAAACTCCAGAATTAATGTCATCCTAGCAGTCACAAGGAAGTATATAAATACTGTCTTGGTGATGATACATGTCTGTTATCCCCGTACTTGAGAACCTGAATCAGAAAGACCATAAATTTCATGCTGACCGAGACTATGTAGCAAGACTCTCTATTGAAAAAATCAGGAAAAGCACCTCTGACTTTCTAATTTACAAATAGAACTTATGCTGTATGCCTTCTATATTTTCAAAGCAAAGTCAGGTAGGGGGCAATGAAGTATGTTATAGGTAACATATTTTATTTTCTTCCTATTCACTTCTAGGTTCAGTGATATCATGGATTAAGTGATTTAGTAATTCCAACTTTCTAGTCAGAGGTTGTTATGCACATCATTGTGTGGACTTGCATGTCAGAGATGTGGATTATAATTCCTGACTTTGACACTACTTAACTAGGATTTAAGGTAATCTTCTGTATTTCTATTTTCTTAGCCACAAATGAGTATTAGAAAACCAATCTCACCAAACAGTTGTGGAGATTAGGTAACCTGTGAAAGTATTTGGCAATGAGGGTTAATTAATTATATGTGTTTTGGGTCTGTTTGAATCATAATGAATCGTGGGGACTCCGAAGAGGGAAGAAAAGAGGAAGAACTGTCAAGATGTTTGTGCATTACTAGTTTCAGTCTAAAATTATTTCTCAAGTACTGGTACCAGTATCATACTAATTCTCCATTGTATCTTTCAGTATTTCTAGGGTCTTGTGTATGTAGCCAACAATAGAGACCGAAAAAATTAAGTCTTTGCTTAGCTACCAAGTACAATAATATAACATGCAAAAGTGGGAGTTAGGAAGGGGCTTCAGAAGATCTATATCATTGTGCAAAAGGACAGTTATTTTTTCTGAATGTGTGTGATTCTCTATCTAGCACAATTACCAGATTATGGGGGAAATGAATGGTAAGTATGGGTTCTCTTTGCGGTGGTATAAATCATGTGCAGAGTTCTTAGAGTTCTGGGAGACTCTGGGAAACTCCAGATCATTTACTCTCTGTAATTACATTTCATCATATTTGCTTTTGGGTTTGTCTCTTAATGGATTCTCTTGATCTGTTTAACTGCCTCCTCTGTAATTAAATATTCAAGGAAAGCATATGGATAATCCTGTGCTAATGATACAGTTTTAAAACCTAGAATGATTTGAAAGGAAATCTTAATCTTCTATTTAAGTTTGGCCTTAAATTGTGTTGGTCATAATGGCAATGTTTTCAAACTATAAAATTCACGTTGAAGAATAAAAAATCTTACTCAACAGTCATTCAGAGCAAAATGAATCCCAATCTTCAATTTTTATCCTAATTTCTGGCTATGCTTGAACAGGTTCACATTTCAACTAAAAGGACAACTAAAAGGCTGCATCCCATTCCTAAAGTCATGTGTTGTGTCTGTGGTTAAAATTATCGATGGTGGAAAGGTGTGTCATGGGAAGGAGACTGATTAGGAAGAAGAAAGTTTTGATGGAAGAAAGGATTGTGAATATGAAGTGAAAATAGCATAAAACTATCACTTTCAAGGATAATATTTTCAAAGACTAAAAGCAAGTAAATTAAAGACAAACCGTAAGTGGAGCCAGTGAGCTGGCTTAGCAATAAAAGTGCTGGCTGCCAAGCCTGATGACCAGAGATGGATCTTCAGGATTCACATCATGGAAGGAGATAACTAATTCCTGCCAGCTGTACTCTCACCTTCACACGTGAATTCATACACCCATGCATGCACGTGAATTCATACACCCATGCATGTGCATACATATGTACACACTCACATACATACAAGTGCGTATATACTTTTAATTGTCTATAAGATCTATAAAAAGAATGTTCCATAGATTGATTTTGTTACTTAACAATGCTAATGTTGTTGGCTTATAATAAATAACCAGTTCATTTTGTGTTTTGCTTTTATTAATTATTTAAATTCATATTTAAATACACTATGAAATCATACAACTATTCATGACAAGAATAGCAAAACAGAACACTCAATTGTGGAGTCACAGATAAAGGTGGATAAGAGGAGTTTAAAGGAAAAAAAGCAGGGAAGCATCATATTTAGAAGTAATTTATATTAGTTTGGATTTTAACTATTGAAAATATATTTTAAGACTTCTAAGTTCCCTAATTAAACCACCTCATTTTTTCTTGAATCTCCATTCTACTTTTTTACTTTTCTGTTCTGAATCACACATTATATCAACCACAAATCTAGATGTTCCTGAAAGAACACATTTGAAAAATGTGCTGTCTAAAAAAATTAGCTTATTGCACGTATGCAAATATTGTGGCATCAAATTTCTATATGCTTTAACCTAATTTGCCTAAACCACTTTAATGAAGGCTTTATGTGAAAAAAAATATATAAGAAAAGTGACCTGTTTCCCTAGTCAAATATGTTCCTTAATTGTACAAGGCACTTAATAATCAGACATAAAACTTGGCAAAGATGTGGATATTAAGCTAAGATAATAGTAGTAGATGGTTAGTTCCTCAAAAGCACATTTTGAAATTCTGAGTTTTACTGTAGCAACTCATAATTTAGCTTTGCCATGTCTTTCAGTTTCCTAAGTTTACATTTCTTTGAAAAAGTCATGAAAGCCCATATTATATCAATGGGAATGTGATGAAGTTCTGCTTTTTTTCAGATAAAATTTCTTGTTTATAACAACAGTCAGTGAATCAGTGAGAAGCCCAATACTGATTAACTGCTTTTTACTTGAATGCAGCATGTAATATGTTAAAAACCTAGGCAAAGTTGTCCATTCATTAATCCGTTGTCATTTATTTAAATGCTTGGCATGTATCTTGCATTATGCTTGAGTCTGAAAATACAAGAGTAAAGGAGAGATCATTCCTATTTTTGGAGTGCCAATATCAGCACTGCTTGAATGCAACATTACAAATTTGTGTGTGTGTGTGTGTGTTTGTGTGTGTTTGTGTGTGTGTGTGTGTGTGTGTATGTGTGTGTGTGTGTATGTAAAGATATTTTAAAGTAGTATCATTTAACACAGCGTCAATATAACAAATCATCAAAGTAACTTAAATTTTTTCTTTACTGACACCATAAAATCTCTATGCACATTTATTTACAATGGTTTTCAATATAGCTGCTAAATTTCCAACATTTAAATAATGAACACAACGTTGGTTCTTAAAATTTTTTAATTAATATAAAAGTACAATAAAATTAAAATTCAATTCAGTAACCACATTGATCATGTTACAAATACTTGAATGCCACACGTGAAAAGCAGGTAGCAATGGAGGATACAGGAAAGGAAGAAGCCCCAGTGATTACAGTAAAAGGTTGGGGAAATAGAAGGCTTATAAGCAGCACAGTAAAAGTTATATTCAATGCTTTCTGGTGAGCATGAAAAATTTCAAGAGTTTTTAACTGCATATTATAGGCAAACTTAGTCTACAAGAATAGGGAAGCAGGATCTATGGAGAAGCTGAAACAGTCACAGAGGAAAGTGTTTAATACTCTTGTTGCTTCTGAATGAACACACTGGCTGTATATCATGATAAATGCTAGAAATCATTATGATATGGATGTGAAGATGAGGAAGCACTGGACATGTTAGTAAGTACCTACATTCACCCTTCATGTCTGCAACTTTGTAATGTTGGACAAGAATCTGGGCCTTTCCTCTTCTATAACACTGGAATTAATCATATACATCTTCACATGCTATTGGGAGCAACAAATAAGAGTATATGTATTAAAGTAACCAATGTACATCTGTGGAATCAGAATCCAAATAGGAAAGGTATGAATGATTAATATTCACACCCAATGAACAATAATTAGTTTATCTGAGACTTAAAAAGGGGCAAGACTTTAGTGGTAAATAGGAATTCTCTATCAGAGATAGAACAGGTCGAATTTCACAGACACTGAGGAATGAAGAGGTCTGTCTTCCAAGTGTTGCTTTCGTAGTAACTGACTAGTAATTGATGGTGCAGAATAGATGGAAAGAAATCTCTGCCTAAGAAGTAAATACTAAGACAATGAAGAGGGAAAGGAAAACTAAGAATACAGTAAGAGCCAAGTATAAAAGCTTAACTCTAAGCAAGGTCTATGGGTGAAAAGAGGTGTGGTGAAGAATATTCTATGTATCAGTTCATTTCTTACATGGCGTGCCACATCTGGTACAAAACATCACCTCTAAGTCTCTGTTTTCTGTTGGTATCAGTGTCCCCCTAATTCCATGTTCCAGTCACATTGCCACCTCTGTTCTAATCATGTCGCCACCTCCCCTTAGGAGGTAGATGGATTCATTTTTGTCTCTCGATACCTGTAACTGCTCCTTTCTTTTATCCTACCTATTTCATATTCCTTCTCGACTTTCAGGTCTTAGATTAAATATCTTCATAAGGGATCTTCTCATCTAGACCACTCCCATGAGCACTTCCACTGATTCCTGATCATTTTGCCTCTGGCCGCCAGACACTGGGTCTCCATGTGAATGTTTGCTTTCATTGTCTCTCTTTTGTTTCCACCCCATTCCAGAATGTCAAATAGAGGTAGACAGGGAAGTCATTATGACCTTAGGACCTAAGAGGTAGTCACTGATTGTATAATGACTGAGTGACTGAATTGTATCATTGTACAATTTGGCTTTTTGTTAATAGCTACCCCCTCATAATTCAAACAATTCAAGGCTAATGAAAAGAATACCCCAAAACTTTATGTTTGAGTAATTACTAACATCCTCTACTTACTACTATCCTGATTCCTTCTCTGTCATCATTATTGAACATTTATCAACTCTCTTCCTCTGAGTCTAAATGTAACCCTTTGTGTCTGTTTTGTTCACCCTTGGATTTTAGGTTATTTTGGATACAATGCAAATAGTCTAGTCCTATCTTTTGGAGCAATAACTCCTGAGTAAGAAATATGTAGAATTGGACAGAGGAAAGGGAGGTCACAAATGAAGAGTGTGAGGAGGAAAAGAGAAACACAATCTTTCAGAAGATGCAATAATTAATCATAGTATCTTCAATGCTTTAAGTTGAATATGGTTGACTTTCCAACAGTTTGTATGATGGAAGCCTGATTCAATGTAGTGGTGTGGAGATGGGACAGGATTTTTAAGAGGTGGGCATAAGGAAAGGGTTTAAGTCAATAAGGATGCTGCCTAGAAAGAAGCGCAGTGTGTATGGTCCCTGTTTAGCTCTTGCTATTCCTCTCTGTCTTTCTGTCTCACCATATGGTCATCAGAACTTGAATTCATAGAACCACCTGTGTGTGTGTGTGTGTGTGTGTGTGTGTGTGTGTGTGTGTGTGCTGCGTGTGTGTGTGTGTGTGTGCTGCGTGTGTGCACACACCACTAAGATTAACAAATGTCCACATTATCATGAGCCTGGGCACATGCTGAAACATGTGCAATAACACTTATTTATTAGTTCTTAATTCAGTAGCAACACCGCCCAGGGCAGTGATTCCCTTTCCCCCAGCCAGTATCAACTTTCAATAATCTTTCAGATAATATTATGGAATCATGAACTCTTCCTCCTTCCATGATGAAATATTAATGGGCCAAATCTTGAGCAGGTCTTATTCAGGTGACCGCAACTGTAGTCAGTTCATTCATGAGTGCGGCAGCCACGTCACACCCAGAAGGCATTGACTAGCAGTTCTCCCCAACCTCTGGCTCTCAGATTCCCTGGGTGATTGAGAGGTCACTTTTAGGGCCCAACTCTCTACAGTTGCTTACTGTCCGCACTTCGCTTGTGAGTATTCTTATTAACCACTATTCCCTACAAGAAAAAAACCTCCGCTCCTCCCTTTACCCCACCCCGCTCCACCGGTCTGGACACCCGCGCGCGGTCCAGCCGGGCCTCACCCCACGACCTAGGTAAGCCTCGCCCGCGCCCTCCCACCAGAACCCCAGGTCAGCCCAAAGGGACCCAGCTCCGACTCCTGCCATCCAGCCTGAGCCGCGCGCAGTGCCAAGGGAAGAGGAGGACCTCCCCCTGCGCCCGGGCCCCGCCCCAGCTGCCCTCGGGTTAAATAGCTCCACGCCTAAGCCCCCATCCTCCCATTCCCCACCCTGCTCCTCTGGTCGGGACATGCGCGCGGTCCAGCCGGGCCTCACCCGTGACCTAGGTAAGCTCTGTCCCTGCCCACCCCCAGAACCCCAGGCCAAATAATTCAGTTTAGTGAAATTGAAAGATCTTAAGAGTTAAAACGACAATGCCAAAGTCAAAGTGCAAATCCATGAGAAGCAACACTCAAGTAAACAAATTTCCCACTGAAGAAATTAATCCCATAATGTTAGACTCCAACCAGAACAAACCCGTGGAAAAAGGCCAAGAAAGCCTGACCCAGGATAACGACTTTCAAAATATGATCATTACCATGTTCAACACTATGAAAGAGGAAATCAGGGAGGAATTACATAATCGAATCAATTGCTTTAAAGAGGAACACAACAGACATTTGGAGGAGTTGAGAAAAACAGTGCAAGAAACAAAAACTGGCATAGAGCAGTTAAAACAGACTCAAGCAGAGTTTAAAACTGAGCTACAAGACAAGTTATCTTCAACCCAGAACTCTACAGAGACTCTTATCAACAGAACTAAGGAAGCAGAAAACAGAATTTCAGACCTTGAAGATAAAGAGGGAGTACTAACCAGCTCAATGGAAGAGGTTGTTAAAGCCAAAAAGATACTTGAGAGAAATATCCAAGAGATATGGGACACCCTGAAGAAGCCTAACATGCGTATTCATGGAATACCAGAGCAAGAATCTCAAAATACCACCCTGAGGAAATTTTTCAAACGATCATCAAGGAAAACTTTCCTTATATAAAAAAAGAGAGGCCAATCCATATACAAGAGGCATTCCACACCCCAAACAGATACGACCAAAACAGAAGCATGCCACGGAAAATAATAGTTAAAACACTCCACATTCAAGATAAAGAACTGGTGCTGAGAGCTTCAAGGGAGAAAAAACAAGTCACTTTTAAAGGTAAACCTATTAAAATAACAAATGACTTCTCAGTCGAAACAGTAAAAGCAAAAAGAGCTTGGAGAGACATACTTCAAGTATTGAATGAGCAAAAATGTCAACCCAGGCTGATTTACCCTGCAAAACTATCAGTCATGATCGAGGGAGAAAGAAAAATCTTCCAGCACAAAGACAACTTGAAGGGATACATGTCCACCAAACCAGGCCTTCAAAAAATGCTAGAAATGATACTCAAGCGTGAAGAAAAAAACAGGCATATCCAGGAGAACAGAAGGCAAATATAACACCATTAAAAGCGAAGCAATATACTTATAAAAACTATTAAACATAATAAATGTCTGGAATTAACAATAGTTTCTCTATTATAACACTAAATGTTAATGGAATTAATTCACTGATCAAGAGACACATTACAAACTTGGATTAAAAATCACAATCCATCAATCTGCTGCCTGCAGGAAACCCATCTCACCACAAAAGATAGGCACGCTCTAAAAATAAAAGGCTGGTCAACAATTCTACAAGCAAATGGAAGCAGAAAACAGGCAGGGCTAGCCATTATGCTATCAGACAAAGTGGACTTCAAACCAAAGAAAATTATAAGAGACACGGATGGATACTACATTTTAGTCACAGGTACAATTCACCAGGAAGACTTCACAATACTGAACATATATGCACCCAATACGGGCCCCTCCACATTCATTAAGAAAACCCTACAGCATCTGAAGCAAGAAATCAACCCCCAAACGATAATTCTTGGGGACTTCAACACCGCCCTCTCAACATGGGATAGATCAACAGGTCAAAAGCTTAACAGAGACACTTTGGAACTTAATCAAACACTGAAAGAAATGGACCTTACAGATCTCTATCGAACTTTTCACCCACATACCAAAGAATACACATTTTTCTCAGCAGCACACGGAACTTTCTCCAAAATAGATCACATATTGGGCCACAAAACGAATCTACACATATACAAAAAAGTTGAAATTCTAACCTGTGCCCTATCAGACCACCACGGCCTAATGCTGGACATCCACAACACATCAAACAAGAGAAAATACACTAACTCCTGGAAACTTAACAATATGATGCTGAGTGAGAACTGGATTCAGGAAGAAATTAAAAAGGAAATTCAAGATTTCCTGAAAGTGAATGATAACGAAAATACAACTTACCAAAATCTCTGGGACAAAATGAAAGCTGTTCTAAGAGGTAAGTTCATAGCTCTTAATGCCCACATCAAAAAAATGGAAACATCAGAAATAAACAACTTAACAATGCAGCTTAAAGCTTTAGAGAAACTAGAGCAATCTGATCCCAAAATTAGTAGAAGAGAGGAGATTAGCAAAATAAGGGGAGAAATATCTGAAATCGAGACTAAGAAAACGATAGAAAAAATCAACCAGTCAAAAAGTTGGTTCTTTGAAAAAATCAATAAGATTGATACACCCCTAGCTAAATTAACCAAAAGCAAGAGAGAGAAAACCCAAAAAACAAAATCAGAAATGAACATGGAGTTATCACTACTGATACCCAAGAAATCCAGAGAATTATAACATCATATTTCAAAAACTTATACTCTGTGAAGTTTGACAACACAAAAGAGATGGATGAATTTCTAAGTAAACACAACTTACCTAAATCGAATCAGGAAGTTGTGAATTATTTAAATAGTCCTATAACATATAAGGAAATTGAGGAAGTAATCTTGAATCTTCCCACCAAAAAATGTCCTGGACCAGATGGATTCAGCACAGAGTTCTACCAGACATTTAAGGAGTTACTAATACCATACTCCTTAAACTGTTCCATCAAATAGCAAAGGAAGGAAGACTACCAAATTCCTTCTATGAAGCTAATATCGTTTTAATCCCAAAACCTAATAAAGACTCACTTAAAAAAAAAAACAAACTATAGGCTGATATCTCTGATGAACACAACTCAAAGATTCTCAACAAAGTTTTAGCAATTCGGATTCAAAAACATATTAAGAAGATTGTTCATGGGGACCAAGTAGGCTTCATCCCCGGCACACAAGGTTGGTTCAACATACACAAATCAATAAATGTAATTCACCATATAAAGTAATCCAAAGCCCAAACCACATGATACTCTTGATAGATGCAGAAAAAGCTTTTGACAAGATCCAACAGCCATTTATGATCAAAACGCTAGAGACAGTAGGAATGGAAGGAATCTTTATCAATATAATAAAAGCTGAATACAAAAGCCCACAGCAAGGATTATGCTCAATGGGGAACAATTGGAAGCATTCCCACTTTGATCAGGAACTAGACAAGGCTGTCCACTCTCACCACTTCTATTCAATATTGTACTTGAAGTCTTAGCTGAAACCATAAGACAAGAAAGGTACATAAGAGGGATTCAAATCAGCAAGGAAGAAGTCAAACTATCCCTATTTGCAGATGACATGATCTTATACCTGAGGGATCCCAAAAACTCCACCAGGAAGCTCCTGGAACTAATTGAGAAGTTTAGCCGGGTGGCAGGATACAAAATAAATGTGCAAAAATCAGAGGCCTTCCTATATGCCCAGAATGAAAGAAGTGAAAAAGCCTTGAGAGAAACCATCCCATTCACTATAGCCCCTAAAAAATGAAATACCTTGGTATAAACCTAACCAAGGAGGTAAAAGACCTTTACAATGAAAACTTTAAAACCCTAAAGAAAGAAATTGCAGAAGACACCAGAAGGTGGAAAGACCTCCCATGTTCCTGGATTGGCAGAATCAACATTGTAAAACTGACCATCCTACCAAAGGCAATATACAGATTCAATGCTATACCAATTAAAATCCCAAAGCAATTCTTTAAAGAATTTGACCAAACAATCTCAAAATTCATATGAAGGCTATGGATGCACAAAAGACCCTGGATAGCAAAGACAATCCTGAGTAACAAAAACACTGCTGGAGGTATTACCATACCGAACCTTAGTCTATATTACAAATCCATAGTTATAAAAACAGCCTGGTACTGGCTCCAAAATAGACACACAGATCAATGGATAAGGACTGAAGACCCAGATACAAGCCCACAAAATTACAGCCATTTGGTGTTTGACAAAGGGGCCCAAAGAATCCAATGGAAAAAGAACAGCATTTTCAACAAATGGTGCTCGCAAAACTGGATCTCCACATGCAGAAGATTAAAGCTGGACCCATACTTGTCACCATGCACAAGACTTAATTCCAAATGGATCAAGGACCTTGATATCAGGCCAGAGACTATAAAAACCATAGTTGAAAGGATAGGGAACTCCCTCGAGATGATTGGGCTAGGCCAACATTTCCTAAACAGACATCCAATGGCACAGTCACTGCTACCAACTCTCAACAGTTGGGATCTTGTGAAATTAAAGAGCTTCTGTTCAGATAAAGGTAACTCGAGCTCAAAGGTAACCCACAGAATGGGAGAAAATCTTCACAAACTACATATCTGGTAGAGCTCTACTGTCCAGAGTGCACAAAGAACTTAGAAAACTAAACTCCAAGGAAACCAATGGCCCAATTAAAAAATGGGCCCTGGAACTTAAAAGAAATTTTACTAGTGATGAAATTAAAATGTCTAACAAATATCTTAAAAAATGCTCCACTTCCTTAGCCATCAGGGAAATGCAAATCAAAACTTTCCTGAGATATCATCTCACCCCGGTCAGGATGGCAAAAATCCATAACACAAACAACAACAAATGTTGGACAGGATGTGGGGAGAGGGGAACTCTCCTACATTGCTGGTGGTAGTGCAGGCTCATACAGCCACTCTGGCGAGCCGTCTGGAGATTGTTAAAGAAATTAAAGATTGAAATGCCATATGACCCAGTGATTCCACTTTTAGGTATAACCCCCCATACAGCAGAGGTTCACCTTGATAGCACAAGCATGACCATGTTCATAGCAGCACTGTTTACAATAGCAAAGACATGGAATCAACCCAAATGTCCAACAGTTGACGAGTGGATAAGGAAATCCTGGTACATCTATACAATGGAGTACTACTCAGCCATCAAAAATGATGAATTACTGGAATTTGTTGGGAAATGGATGTCATTAGAAACAATTATATTAAGTGAAGTATCCCAGACCCAGAAAATTAAGTGCCATATGTACTCCCTAATAGGTGGCTCCTAATACCAAACCCACCCAGCCCATCTTGAGACACTCATAGGTAAGTTTATGTATTACCTATGGTAATTGCAAGGATTATGAACAGGAGGGATGGGGTTGGAGGGCCACACCAGAAACAAGGAGGAAGTGACCATGTTACAGTAGAGAAAATAGGCCTCCATCAAGGACTGCAAGAAAGTAATATGACACCTAGTTAAGTTCGCAATTCGTTCCTGATCATTTACAACTAAGGGGGTATGAACTCACCAGAAGGGGAGGGCATATAGTCCGGCAGATTAAAAAGTAACCATTTTGCAAATGGGTGATTGACCCCTCCCATTGCCTAATGCCATATGACCCTGCGATTCCAATTTTGGGTATAAGTATTACATCTACCCTTGAATGTGCTCTTATAATAAGACTCCAGTTTAACAGCTTTCTGTGTCTGGCCAGGGGGTGACATACAGTGCCCATCACGATGGAGTGAAAGGCATTACAGAAGCAACAAAACTGCCAAAGAAAATCAACGAACCACTATCCAGAACTTCAGAGACTCTATATCAACCACCTAGAACTAGGCCAGACTAATCTCTCCCCATCCTGAAGCTCAGGGACATTTGCGGAAGAGGGGGCGGTAAAAGTGTAAGAGCAAAAGGATGGGAGGAGCAATGATTTGCAAGATACTCCACACAAGTTAGGGCCGAAGCAATCATAATTGGACATTGCATGCCCGGCGCAATGTCCAACACACTATTGACCTCACAAAGTCTAGCATCTGCTAAAGGCACCCAGATCCTTGGAGGCAAGGGATTGACAGCCACAGTAGTGTTCCTATGCTTAAGGGGAACACAGGAAGGGGTTCAGGGGAATGCCACTAGGTCCTTGTACGTCATCAGAGAGGAGGGCCCAGAGGAGAGTCAGGCATGCACAAGAAAGGACTCTGGGAATCGAGGCAGGAGGCATGGGGGGATGGGGCGGGAGGGGTGAGGGGAGGGAGGAGGAGGGAGGGAGGGAACTGGTGTACCTATTAAGTTTGTATGAGCTGAAATAATAAAAAATGTATTATATATAAAAAAAGAAAAAAACCTCCATGATGAAGACTGAGAGTTATACTCATTTATAAGTATAAATGTGAATATTTAGAAATAAGTTTGCCACCAGGTCCATTAAGCAAAACAGTGGCAGTAAAACCTCTTTTCTTTGAAAATTCCCTTGTTTCAGATATTTTGTTATAGCAACATAAAATGGACTTATATGTCCAAGATATAAATCTTAATTAGAAAGTAAATGTCCCTTGAAAGCTCTAGAAGATGAACATTCAGGAAAAGGAAATCCCTTGCAAAATCTCTTGAAGATAAAGTAGTTGTTTTAAAGGGAAATGTAACTATACTTGTTTAGGCAAAATTTCTTCTTATTGGATTTTCACTTGAGTACACATAAATTATTTATGTAACTCAGACAATAAAATGCATTCCTTTTCTGAAGAACTTACTTAGCCTGCACACATGGCAAAGCCTCTGTAATAGTATTAACTACTACAGGAACAAGGGCTGTGCCTAACCTAAGAACAGCAAGAAGTCAACGAAATGCCTGAGTCAAAAAATCCACATTATAGATGTGCTAGCTAAGGTCTAGGGAAATGGACACTTGGTCAACCCTGTGATTTCTGATTACCTTACTCTCAGATGATTCAAATCCAGAATTCAAATCATTACTATAACCCTATCTGAACCTTACCAGTTATTTCTGTGATGTCCTTGACTTTGATGCTGCATGTCTACTTGACTATGAGAATTAGACAATGCTTCCTGGGCAGAGAAATACACCCTGGTTCATGTCACTGTAAAGAATTGGAGGAGTGTTGGAAGAAGAGGAAATCTGACTAGAGAATGTTGATGGTAGAACATCCTATATAAGCTGCACATCCAGTGGTGATTATAACTCACATCTGTTGTATACTTATATTGTGCAAAGGATTGTTTTAAGTACTTAATATGGATATAGTTCAATATTCATAAAACCCACATTTATTAACTATTAGTTGTATTTCTAGGATGAGATGCTAAGATGGTGTCATAGTTAAGCGGAAATGTCAACTTGATATTTGAGGGTTTGAATTCTGAGCACATTGGCAGAGAATTAGTATTTGAGTTAAGCCCAGACCAAACCTGCAGAAGATTATCTAGTGAATGGAGAAGGCCCAGCCCATGGTGGGTGGAATTAGGCTCTGGAGAGGTAAATAAAACACAGAAAGCTTATTGAAGAAGTTGGCATCCTTGTGTATACTTGGCCAGACAAGCTGGTCTGGCAAGTAAAGATCATTCCTCTCTCAGCTGTTATGTGGAGATGGTGCAGCCAGTTCTCTTAGCCCTGGTGTTGATGTGAGCTTTCCTGTCAAGCTGGATGAAGAATTGTAACTGAACTATCATAAGAAAGTAAACCCCTTGTTCCTTTAAGTCCTTTGATGGTGCTTTTTATCAGCAATGTGCAGATGAACTTCACAGATGGAATGTAAAGAAGATTAAGTAACTGGTTCAAGGCCCAGTACAGAGATCATTAGAATCATAACCCAAACCAAAGTAGCCCTAGAATGTAGAGAACCAACTAAATGCACTTCTTTCTTCAAGATACCATATATACACTAACTTCTATTGGAAGGGATCTAGGAATATGAAGACATGTAATTCAATTCAAAGAATCACAAATTCACACAATTCAGAATCACAGGCTTTAAAATACCAAAGCTAAAATAAAATGTTAGGGATCAAAAGCACATAAAACAGGGGTGAGTTTATAGCACAGGACCAGAACACTTCCATAACATGAAAAAGACTCTGATTTCAACTTCCAGCACTGTGAAACAACAAACCAACCAACCAAACAAACAAACAAACAAACAGACAAACAAACAAATAAGATTTAAGTACATCTGATTGTGGATTTGACTTAAAAAGATGTGATTCATTCGTATTAGACAGTAATAAATTAGGGTAAAAGTCTTTCTTTTTTGTTGGTAGGCAATAGAGGCCTTCCTGGTTGACAAGTGGTTTGTGCACTATGATTCCATCACTCAGGCTCCAACCAGTTTCTGACATGCTGTCTTTTAGCACTGATTTTCATTGGGATTTAGTATGTGAAATGAGAAAGGATTCCTGGAGTACCTTGCTTCATCTTAAGATGAAGACCTGGATCCTAGTGATACATATGCTGTGTCTACTTAGCTCATTGATAGGAGGGCAGGAATGGGTAGAACTAAACAAGAAATGATCTGGAAAAGGTAGTCTAGCTGCGTGCTTAGGAAAGTGTACCAGTGGATGTCGATACATAATTAACAACTTGCCACCCCTCACAGGCAATGTAAATACATTGTGCCTATATTGGAATCCTGGTCTCCCTTTCTTCTGAGGAATATACATGTAGTTTACATTAAATCACTCAAACCATCCCTGTCCTCTTATTAACACTGTAAGGCTGTTGTCATGGTTAAATGGAATGACATGTTACTCTGCTCCCTAGCTAAAGCAAAAAGTGTTAAATGAATACTAATAATGATTATCATCTCTTTTCCCGAAACTGTTGCCATATTCCAACTAAAATTTTAGAGAAGAATGGATCTCAATACATGTCTGCAGCTGTGCTGGGCAAGTCAGTCATACCGTTATAAGGAAATGCAAGGGAAGTAAGTCTGGTCCATGGTCATTCTGATGTGAACATTTTCTGCATTCTGTGTTTCCCATGCTCCGAACCATTGTGCTGCATTCATCTGTGAGGCTGAATTAGACCTTCTCTATGGACATGGTTTCACTGAGTGAAGACTGAGAACAAGCATCAAGAGATGAATTGGAGAAGTCAGTCAATCTAATTGCCTGGCTCTGCTCTCATTTTCTCCAGCCTCTGGTGACTGGTGGCTATAACACTTCCATAAGCATGAGCCTTGCCATTTTCCTACCAAGCAGGGTGGCAAGCCCAAGAACATGAATAGTGTGCAATTACTCTTGTGCTGTACTAACAGGAGCCCTGTACAGTCATGTGACTGCAAGGCCTCATGAGTTTCCACAGGCAAACTGACTCTTATGAGCCCAACTCAAAATGCTAGGAGGACTAATTTTGTTTCTCTTGATCAAGATCATAAAGTAAAAACCCTTGTTTCCAAAATTAGCATGAGCTGGTGTACAGAATCGTCCCCAAGACAGCTATGGCAGGGGCTGGATGATTCAATACAATCTGTTCTTTCCATTAATATCTCTTCCGCAGATCCCTTGCAATTGTTGTTCTTGTTAATTGTTTGAGTAATGAACTGGTGGCAAAGTTGTCAGTTAGAATGAGGAGGGATAAAAGCAAGGCTGTCTTTCCAATCAGAGTCTCTGGGACACTTTGACATGTTGATGTTGGATAGCAGAGTGACCATATCAAAAGGCCAGTCTGACTCTGAATGCCACATTAGAGATTAATCTAAATATTCTACAGTTTCAAGTTTTTTACTCTCTATTCAATTTCCATGCAGATTTACTCTGACTCCCAACCTTGTTCTTTCAGCGCTGAAAAATTAGATTCTCTGAGAAAACTGAATAGAACTCAGTATTTAGTACTCAGAAATGAAATAAGCATGACCAAACTAAATTTTGCCCAAAAGTTACCAAGGTAAGCATGCCAGAATCTTCCTTTGTGTATGTAGCAACTTTTAACACAGAGCTATCCTCATCTGTTTTCTCTATCCAGCAGTCATTTTGGAATTCCTGTTAGTGAGAGTCTTAGTTTCTTTTCCTGTAATGAATTAACATGATGAAGGCAGCTTAAGAGAGAGAGGGTTTTTTTCTGACCGACAGCTCAAAGTATAGTCCATCATGGCTAGTTAATCACAACAGCAAAGTCTTGAAAGAGCCAGTCATATTGTATCCACAGAAAAGAACAGAGAAAGATGGACGGACACATCCATATTTGCTAATGCTCAGCTCCCTTAAGTACTTTATACCCTCCAGGGATGTTCCTCCATAATTAGTGGGATCTTCACACATCAACTAAAGCAATTGAAATCATCTCAAAAGGCATGACCCTCAGGTCCTCTGGCAAAGGTGATTCTAGATTTTATGTCAGGTTGACCTGCCTTCATTCCAGCCCTTTTCATTCTGTTTGCTTATGTAAATTTTTTCTCATCTTTCCTCTTTCAAGGTAAATAAATTCCCAAGACAATAACTTCAAATTACTTTCCAAACCAAGAAGCCAAGACACAGTGGCTGGAGATATGGTGGCTGTGATTACTCCTCCAACATCTCTTTCTTCACTTCTCTGTAGCTTGAAACACACTCCCATCAGAGACAGATGGACAAAAGGCTCAGATGCAGCTTTCGATGTCTTCCTTGCCCAGGCCTGCTGTGGAAAGAAGTGAATGACGCCTGTTGAGGTTACTTGGGAGGTCACTGTATTCAGAGGATCACAGTGCATTCAAAAGAGAAAAACTCTTAAGGTCGGGTCTTGACTGTCAATTTGTGAACCATTGATTTTCGGGAAAATCATCACTCTCCTGAGTCTCCTTGAAGACATCTCCTTTGAAGAGTGGCTTTTAATAATTATGCCACAGGGTGCTAGTCTGAAAGAACATGTTCATGTGTGGAAAGGGCATTGCAAATTACAAAAGGTCAAGGAAAAGTGGGGAGAAATCAGCTTCAGATCATTCACACCAAAGGATAGAGGAGACAGGGGGACTGAATTGCTTCCACCTAACCACATAACTTTGACCTTGAACTTCCAGTTCAAATGTTTTCCATTGGCTGCTATGTAGATAAGTCCTGGGTAGAGTGAATTCACAAATAATAGTATTAGAGTTAGCTTGCATATTGCTGATAAATTACCATCAAACAGCTTAAGGGAAAAGGAGTTTAGTTTTCTTATGATTCCTGGTTACAGTTGTTTGTATATCTTAGCAAGACAGCTCATAGTAACACCAGAGCAGAGGGAACTGGCCACATAATATCAACCTAATGGTTGAGAGAGGGACCATCCTTACTTCCCCAACTAACATGTCTGCCCAAGTATACATAAGGATACCTACTTTCTCTACCATCTCCCTGTATTTTATTCATCTGACCAGGGGACTAATCTCACTCATCATGGTCTGGGCCTTTCCCATCCACTAGACAATCTTCTGCAGGTTTTCTCTGGCTTAACTCAACTACTAATTCTGTACAAATGTGCCCAGAGCTTGAACTCTCAACCAGCAAGTTGACACCTGTACCTACTAACTATTACTAATACTGAAGACGAACAAAGAATAAAACATTATTCATTTGTCTTAGTCAGGGTTCTCTGGAAGAATAGAATTGATAGAATGTGTGTGTGTGTGTGTGTGTGTGTGTGTGTGTGTGTGTGTGTGTATGCATGTGTATAAAATCACGTCAGTGTAAGCTGCTTTGTTCTTGATCCAAATGTCTCACAAAACCAAAGGATCCTGAGAAAGCCTGAGCCTCTATCTCACTGGAGGGTCTAAGACAATGGGTTCCATTGGCAAAGAACAGCTACATTCCTGTGCAGTGATGAACAGCAAACAATGGCAAGGCCTACAAGACCAGACTCCAAAGATAAGTAGGACCAACAGCAAGGTCAAAAAGGCCCAACTCTGAGTCAGCCAAGGCAGCAGTGGCAGCAGCAACAAAGCAAGAAAGGACACTTGAAGAAGGGAATGATGCTCAAAGATGTAATCAACAGCAAGACCCTCCTCCTCACAGTTCCTTTTATTCAGTCCACCATTGCAAAGCACCACCCACTGAAGGCTGGGTTTTCCACGTTAATTAAAACAAGCACCTGGAGACTTGTTCAAGGGCCTGTGCCAACCACTGATTCTTTACAGTTGTTCCCCAAACAGACTGTAACTGTCAATTTGATGCCCAAATAGAATCATAACATTATCATATTATAAAAGTATGTCATAAATATCTTAAGTCAAAAGTTGTCTCAATTACAGCTTTATTGCAGTATATTGAATGGAAGGGATCAAAACTGCATTCATATGAAATCTAAGAAGATCCTAAAAACACACATGTACCTACACATACACTCACATACACGCATATGCATGCACACACACATATGGACAGTGACAAAAGTGATAATGATGTCGTCAAAAGAATAGATTTTGCAAGTATATGCAAATTGGGATGTATGGGGGAAAAACAAATTGTCATTGTTGAGACTAGAAGGAACACAGGCTATAAATAGTAGCTGGTTCTGTCTATTTAAATGCTTCTAATTTGTATTTCCTTTTATTTCTTCTTTTTCCTCTTATTCTATCTTCTTCCTCCTTACTGCTCTCTTTCTTTTTCTTCTCTCATGCCCTCTTCTCCGCTACTTCCTATTCTTCCTTCTCTTTTCCTTCTTTTATCTATTTACTGCCACTATCCCCTAGTTTTATGGAAAGTTGGTCAGTTATATAACCTACTTAACATTCAATTGCTTGAACTTCAAAAAATGGGCACTATTCCTGTTTTGTAGGATTAATTTTAAGGATGCACATAAGTTATCCAGCTTGTTTCCATGTAAGTTCCAAATATAGAATGATACATGTTCCTCCATCCTACTTTATCTCTAAACAATTTTGGGTGTTCAGAATTTTGTGAGTCATACCTTACATGATCATTTGTGCCTTTAGATGTGCATATGCACGGTTGCCAAGCTAACTAAGAATGCAGTGATTTGATCTATAGGTTTCTCTCAATTTATAATCAGAACTTATGATAGTATCTCGAAGTCATAGGAAAGCTATGCTCCTTATGTACTGTGGAGACTGCTGAAATCTGTAATATAAACAGAATTGAAGGAATCAATTATATTCAGAAATTTTTAAAAAATGAAAGTATATTGATAACTTCATTTTTTCATATTAACAAATAATTTAAGATAGTTGAACAATAATATAATTAGAAATAATTATTTCAGTGAGCTATGAACTGCTATCCATACTTGCTTGCCCCCAAAGTACTAGATGTATAATTCTCTTGGCAAGTGGAATGTATACACTATATATGCAATCAATCTTGTTCTCAAAAAAACTTCTAATTCATGACTTCACATGGCATGTTGTCTTGTTAAATGTTAGATTTTTGACACAGTTGCTCTTTCTACTGACGTGAGACAACATTTAGAGTCAAGCAACTTAGGGGTGACAGGGAGATTTATTTGACTTATAGTTCCAGATGAGAGATTCAGCTCATTATGGTAGAAGAGGTATGGTGGGCAGCAGAAGCTGGTGGTGCTGCAGAAGTCACAGAGGCCAAGAAAGAAAACAGCAGACTGCTGGAATATACTTCTTATGTAAACAGGGCAGGGTCATCTATCCTCAAGGTCCAGCCCTATAATGCACCCCCCCTTCAGCCAAGCTCCATCTTCTAAAGGTTCCACGACCTTCCCAAACATCAGTAATAGCCAAGGACCAAACACGTAAGCTGGTGGGAGATGACTCATGCTCAAACCATGACAACTTTCACATATTCACATTTAAGAATCATTGAGCCTATTTAATTTTAAGACTGAGGAAGTTAAAGTAAGTCTAATTTTTTGAGAACTTTACCTAAAAAATAGGAAGTTACTATTTTAAAAAATAATGGTAGTGGCCAGGAAGGCGGCTCAGTCCGTAAAGAGATCCATAATGTAATCCCCCACACTCACTGTGTTTCCAGTGGTGGTGGGAAGGGGTTGGGAAAAGAGATCACTGGGCATTGACGGCTAACCAGTCTCCATGCTGAGTGTTTTAGTAAGTCACCCTCCATCTCTGCTTTAAGACGGGGTCCTAACTGTATCTGGAGCTCACTAATTAATCAATTGCTGGTCTCCTCATACATGCACACATATAAACTCATATCATTTTTCCTGGGGACATGCCATGTAATTGTCTATCCACTCAAGATAAGAGTTCAATGACAAAGCAATAATTACACCAAGATCCAACTTGCAACACCAGTGAGCTTACTGGAGGTACCTATAGGAGTCCAGATGAGGGCCATTTACAGAATCAGGAATGATCCGAAGGCAGCTACATCAGCAGCAAGTCTCCCCTCCCAGCAAAGCTGAGACTCAGGTGTAAACCTGGAGTTCTCGGCTGCACCAGTTCCTAGGAGAGTCTCCTCCAGTCTTCTGTACTGCTCCATCTCTCTCTCTCTCTCTCTCTCTCTCTCTCTCTCTCTCTCTCTCTCTCTCTCTCTCTCTCTCTTCTTTCTTTTTCTTTCTTTCTCTCTCTGTCTCTCTCTGACTGCTAGACTGTTGGCTGGCTTCTCTCTTCAAAACTGCTTGGCTGATCTGCTCAGTAGTCTTTACAGATCTGGCTACTTTAGAGTCTTCTTCAAACTGTCTTTAACTGCCTCTTTCCAAACTGCTCTTCCAAATTGACTGGCATTTTCTCAGTCCTTTCTTCTAGGTTTCTTTGCTATCCAAGGGTTTCCTTCAGGCTGCTTGGCTGGCAGAGGTCTCCACTCCCCATCCCCCCACCTCACCCCACCCCCAGCTGTTGCTGTTTTTCCACATCCTGGGGGTCTTGTAATCTTGTTAGTTTCAGGACCTTCCGCCTAGTAAACTGCTTAGTTGGTGATACTTATTCCACGAAAGGGTATTTCATCATCTCCCTTAGCTTAGACTGGGGCAAAGTCTACAATGACTGCTCAGAGGGAAAAAAAAAATGCCATACAACAAGCGTGCATGTATCACATATGCTTGTGCATATGAGTGGATGGTAGACTTATACTTGTGATACCCATTAATCTGAAGAAATAGAGGCCTAATATGATCTCTTAAAAATGTTTACAGAGAACACACTGAGTATCTTCCATTCCCAGGGATGGGCTGCCTACTTTCCACATTCACCTCATCAAATCTTAACAGTTACTTAAGGAGGGAGGAAAGGATGTATATTCAGTTCACTGGGAGGAAAACCAAGACCCAGAAAGCTAAGCAGTTTTTGCAAAAATAACATCATTGGCAAATGACAGGGTCACACTACTGCTTATTCCTTTAATGAGTGTTTACTTAGAGCTTATATGTTTCAGAGAATAGTTTATTTTTTGATGCTGAGGAACTAACAATTAACAAGATGCATGTAGCCTGTTTTGTAAGGTTTTGATAAGAGTAGTCATCTTAAAGTTATTATACAAAATTTTTAGGAGGATGATATTAATAAATCTTCCTTAGGACTCTCCTAGGAATCTAAATTTTGGATTTTAAAATAATCTTAAACTTTCTAAAATATAATCCCCATATATTTTCAACTCCAGTCCCTCAAAATTTCAACTTTCTATAAAACCATGAAAAATGACAAAAACCCACAAAGTTATACAAACTCACAGGCCTTTCACAGACTTTACCACATTGCCCCACAGTCTCCTCTTGCAGTTTATGGTCCAGGACTCATTCTGTGTTCATTTTCATACCTGATCTGCTTGTACTTCTACCATCTGGATGATTTTTCTGGTGTTGCGAGGTCACTCTCTAGGAGTCTGTATGTATCTAGGTTATTGTGTTTGGAGTCGAAGATTGAAAACAGAACATGGCATAGAGGATTAAAGCAGAGTTTATTAGAGGAGAGAAAGAATGGAAGTTCACAGATTCCAGACATGGAGTACCATGAGGGACAAGGGTGCCCTGGAGAATTCATGGATTCCACGTTCATGGATTCTGGAATCCATGAGGGGACAAGGAGCTGGAAAAGAACTCATGGATTCTAGATATGGAATGTCACGAGAGTCAGGTGCCAAAGATAGCTGCCAAAGTCAAGTATAGTAATATATGTAGGCAAGCCTGGGAAAAAATGGTTTTTCCTTATTGGTTAGCTCATATTGGGGCCCAGCCCAGTTGATATTGTGCCCACCTTGAGGTGGGTCTGTTTCTTTAGATGGATTTAGTTTATCTGCTATGGAGACTTCATCTCCATATCCTTTCACTAGTAAAGGGTAGGGGAGGTTAGGGAAGGTTAAATTCCTTCAGGGCAATCCCAGAAGTGGAGGATTCCAACACCTTCAGAGACTGTCCCAGTATGACTGCTCTAAAACTGCCTGACGGGCTCATCTCCTTGAATCTTTGTTTTTCAGGCTCTGACTTTTTGTAAGTCTGTGCCAATTATTTTGAAATATCCCTTCAGTTTAAGTTTGCATAAATTCCTCCATGATTAAATTGAAGCTTGCATTTTGCTAAATATATCTGTGTACATCACCATTAAAGCAGTGCTGGACCCACAACTGGATAAGACTGTAGAAGGTTTTTCTCCCCAGCTGCCTGCATAATGCCTTCAGTCAACATGAACCTAATCAATAATGAGAAGGTTCTAGCTCAGCTCTAACTCAATTTTTCTATGTCTTGTGGACAAAGCGATTGGTTTCTTCTTCAATGGGGTGTCATCATCATCCAGTTCTAGGGAACAACCAAGAACAATGGCAATAGTGTGTTTTCTAAATCTTCTTTTAATTTTTTCGCTTAAAAGACAAAATGCTACTGAACAGTTTTGGGAAAAAAAAAGCAACAGTGGATCCTATCATCATGCTATTAAGGAGGTGTGTGGTGTTGATGTCTTATTGCTAGTGATTTTATGAGAACACTTTTATATAATTTCTTTGCTATGAAGTTACAATTCCCTCCTTTGTATTTAATAACCACTTTGTGGAGAGGTATTTTGAGATTGTGCAAACAACTGCTTCTCATTTTATTTCATTTACACCAGTTGGTTTTATTACCCACTAATGGTATTTCTTATAGCAATTAGTAGTTGTTTCCCACATACTCTTATTCCATCTACATTCATCAAGTAGAATTCTACTTCTCAAGTTTCTTCTCATCCCCAATGGCTCTATTCCCTTTTTAAACTCCACATTGTGCACATCTATAGGTACTTGTTCTCTTCTATAAGGCATATGAGCCATTACTATCTGTATTTATTTTACTACACACATTGACCCACGTGGGGATATTAGGTGCTCCATTGGTAGGCTCTTGAATGTTTTCATTGCAGTACTATGACTTTTAAAACATTCACGTTCTACCACTAGATAATTGTAGCATCTTGGTAAATTGGTTCTAAAGAAAAAAAAAAAAAAAAAGAAGAAGGAAAGCAAGATCTGAATTCTGATCATGCTAATCAGTACTTGGCTTCATTATATATTAACTGAGACAAATTTATTTAAGAAAAATTCATGTATAGGCCCTAGTTAGACATGAATCTAAGTTTATATCTATTCCTACCCATATATGCATTTAGAAATATGAGATATTGGTGTTATTTGATTCTAACCCATGGCCACAAGGCTTGCTCTTGACATATCTCTTTCCATATTATAAACCGTTTTGGCAATGAGGAAAGGATTGACTCTCATGGCTCTAATTCATATATGTATTTCTGGCAGTAAGAAACATGTTTCACATTCACACATACATACATACACACATATACACTTATATATACTTTATCTTGAAATACATGTAAATTTCACACTTGGAACCCTGTGCTTGTATAAACTCTTCCTGCTGTTATAACAAAATACTTGACACTGGTTAGTTCATAAATACAGTTTTTTTAAATAAAGAAAGAATCCAACCCCTTATTCTGGAAAGCACTGATCTCAGATTCTAAGATGACAACTTCTTACTGTGTCCTCTTCAGAGTAAGAAATGATTACTGTGTCCTCACATCATGGAAAGGACAGAAACCGATGGGGCATAAAGACAACAGGGCTCCCATCAGCCTCTATTCTGAATCATAAGGACTATTCCTGAGGACTGGGACTGCCTGTTTCCTGTTAAATCACTCACTTCTCACATATTCCATCTTTTAACAGCATTTTATCAGCATTTATGAATCAGCATATAATTTGTGTGGTACATTCAGGCCCTTAATCTATCTTTCTCTTGTGAAACTTTCATTTTTTCCTACCTGAAAAGCCTTATTCTAGAACCACGCTGAAGTCTAGCATTCAGAACTTCACCTCAATCACATGTATGAGACTCAAGTGCATGACTGACTAAGGCAAAACCTCCTCCTCAGACATATAAATTGTGTGCTTCCAAAATGCAGTGATGAGATAGGTGTGGCATAGATACTTTCATTCCAAAAAGGAAAAATAGAAAAAAAGTCTCATCTTGCTTTGAATGAAGAGAAATGAATGAATGGATTTTACTCTATCTGCCACTGTTTCAATTGTTTTAAAAATTGTGCATTGTTTTCTATTATCTGTTCTCATATGGCTAGCTACAGCAAGCATTTTAATGCCTGCTTAAGGATAAACCATCGTTATCCCACTGGTGGTGAGGATCTGGGCACACCTTCGCACAATACTTTATGAAACGTCTGTCAACCTCACCGCCTGACTTTTGCCAGTGGCTTTCAAGAAGAAAGAACATTCTTGCAGCGCTCCGTGTGGCTCACTCCCTCACTTGTCTGCAATACTCCTCAAATTGTCTGATCACCCAAGATTTCTGTAGCCATTCTACTTAAAATAGAGATCTATTCTTGTTCCATGTTTTCTACCTTCTTCCTTTGCTTGCTTTCTGCTCTAACACCAGTTCGGTTGTGCTGTGTTGCTTACCGTTGCCTGTCTGTGTTAGCTACTGAGAATACAGTTAGGAGAGAGTTGTGGAACTGTTGAATCAATTGCTGTCACATCGGTTTGATCTGGTTGCATTCTCAATAATATTTTTTAAAAAAAGAATAATAGAAACAATCATAGAAACTCATCGCTTTGAAAAAAAGGATTGATAGACTGACAAGATGGCTCAGCGATAAAGGAATTTTTCATACAAAACTCATGGTCTGAATCTGATCCCTAGAATCCACATAAAGACAAAAAGAGAAAATAGACTGCACGAGTTTGTTCTCTGATTTCCATACATGTGCTTTGGTATGCACACAGTCCATTTCCAACAATATATATCTACACATACATACATGCACACACATGTAAACATGCACACACAATTAATTGATTATGTAACTAGTTGAAAAGAATTTACACAAATGGTCCTCGTGTTATAACTGAAAATCAGAGAACATATGGGTTAATAGAACCATTTGATATCACGCACATGGCCATTTTCTATATACTCTATAAACTCTATTATGTTTTTTTATTCCTTGGCTTTTGACAAATAATTCATCCATGTCTGAGTACCCATATTTGTACAGTGAAAATAGTCACATGTTACAGAAGTTATGAAAATTAAGAGTGAAATATTTGGAGTAGAGTTCCTTATAAAATTTGAATCCTTCATAGAAGGTACAATTATAATTTTCACATTTACTGTTGCTATTTTCTCTTTCCTATTGGCAGCAGTACTGAAAAAGAGACTGCTTAAATCATCCTCATTAAGTTTATTATATTCACAGCCCAAGATATTGGCCCACAGATATCATTTTTGGCCCTTGACACAATGCAAGCCATTCCAAACATTTTTTAAGTCTCTACCTTTTTTTTTTAATTTATTTTTTCCCCAATCATAGAAGCTCAATAGGTACCCGGGTTCTCTCATTCCCTCCACTCTTCCCCAGTCTCCCTTGCACCCTTCCCTCTTTTCCCTTCCTTTCACCTCCCTCCCTCTTTCTCTCCTAGTACTTCCCCCTTCCCTGCTCCCATCCCCTGGAGCATCCCCCTGTGTGTACTCCAAACTTCCCTCTGAGTTCTCAACTCCAGTGAGGTGTAAGGACTCAGTGGCATAGCCCAGAGCCCCCTCCCCAAGCTCCTCCTTAATATGGGAACACTATTATGACTGTTAATCCCTTGTCTCTAAGGATCCTACTGCCTGTGATCCATGCTAGACCCTGGGGGGTCGTTGACATGTCAGTCATTGTGCAGGTCATGCAAAGTCCCACTATGGCTACTGCGGCCCTAACTTGTGTGGAGCATCTTGTATATCCATCTTTAGGCTCTTACAATCTTGCCGCCCCCTCTTCCACAAGTTTCCCTGAGCTTTAGGATGGGGAGAGATTTGGCTGGTCTGGTTCCAGGTGATAAATGCAGGGTCTTTGGTGTTCTGAACTAGTTTGTTGTTGCTTTCAGTCTTGCTATTCCTGCACCACCCTTGGCTCCTTCCTGATTGGCTGTTTAAATGAAGATATTACTATAAGAGGAGATTCAAAGGTAGATGGAACAGGAGTAGGAAATTGTCATGAGAGGGTGGGAGGATTAGTGTCCCATTTGCAGGATATCCAACCTTTTCTTGATGTGTTTGGATATTGAATCGAGGAGGGCAGTGCATCAGATTAACTGTTCCTTCCCTCGAAGGCAGCTTCTAGTATCTTCAACAGAAAGATGCAGTCTCTCTGCAAGTAGAGACAGCACTTGATCAGGGAAAGTGCCAAAAGCTTCCAGAGGAGAAAGGTCTCCAATATGTAGGTTATCTCTTGGCTTTTACATCAGACAAAGGTAGCGACTATTCCAGACAAGATAACAGGTTTTCTTTACTAACCCTTGCCTGTGCCCACCGTAAGATTACTGATCTTGATTTATCCCAAGTGCCTTCTGAATTAATAATTTAACCCTCATGTAGTTCTTGTAGGCTTAGGTTATGTGTTTTGTCTCCCTTAGACATACCTTGAAACAAAGCCATCTGTCAAAGACTTCTAGACCATCCCAGCATTTCATAGTTGAGGACATCAGACTGCTCACACACTTCCTTCGCCCCAACTCTGCAGGAAGTAGCCAGAGCTGTTCTTGCCCCTCTTCCCTTGAGCAGCCTGGGTCCTCAGAAGGTTAAGGGATACAGTAGGCAAGTGTAGAACAGCCTATGCTGAGACAATCTTTGAAAGTCTTTGAGAGTCTTTAAAATTCCAGATGGCCATCCCCCACTGCTGGGATCACCATGAAAGAATAGCCCTTTTTACCATTAGACACAGAGCCATCAGGGTCAGTAATTCAACACCATTATACAACTCAAGGGAGGACATGGAAGCCTGTGAGCTACCTGTTATTCAAACAATCGAGTAATCCAGAACTCAAGGGGGGAAATAAAGGCTCCACGGATGTATGTTATAAATCCCTGAGCTGGGACGGGGCTTAGAGGACTAGCCATCCACCATGACAGGCCCCGCCCAGGCCCCGCCCAGGCCCCCTGGGGCCAACCAATCAGGGAATAGGCCAATTGAGTTAGAAATCAGGGCACACTTCACATAGACACATTCTGTTCCTCACATACTGGCGTGGAACCAATAAGGTTTCTCTAAATATACGCATGGCTACTTAGCCAATCATCTTAGGGAGACAACATACCGCGAGAATGTGAGAGAATGTGACTATACTTGAACCAATCATCTCAGGGAAACGACACAAGGTGAGAAAAGCTTCCCTATAGGGCTATATAAGCTGCAAGCTTCCTCTGTTCGTGGTTGCCATTTTGTTCATCTTTTGGTGGACCCCAGGATGCTGGATTAATAAACACTCTTGCTTTTGCATATGTGTTCCAGGTCGTCTTTGGGGAGAAATCAGACTCTAACATAGCCCTGGTGATATGCTGTTCTCTGCTCCATGTCACATGCTTTATGAAAATTCTCTTGGTGTCATTGGCACTGTGGCTTTCTTTATTCCCATCTGATCAGGAATAACCTTCTCTTAAAATGAATGCCTTTACTTTATTGCCCACAAGTGGAGACATTTATCCATCTTAGTTCTGCATAAGAGGTGATGTTGAAGTTATTTTTACTTTTTAACAATCCAGCTTTCTCTCTCTCTCTGTCTCTCTGTGTGTTAAAGACTTAGTTCAGTTAAATATTATAAACAGAGACTATGGGGCTAATTTTACAAAAAGATGCTATATTGGAAGTTTAAGTCAAAAAGATAGTATTTGCTTAAAGTTTTTACTTGGAAAAAACTTCCAAAAATGTTTCTCAGATGATCCCTGGAACAAAGTAACTATTACACATTTAAAGTAGCCTAAGCATGAACACAAATGACATGCGAACAGGTGTTTGTTTGTTCTTCAGCTGTCCTACTAGTCAGCAAAATTATGCTCCTACATGCACAGAACATCACAAAAGGCCAGGAACTGTTTAGCAAAATGAATCTGATGGAGATACTCTTATGCGCAGGGTCTCAGTTACTATTACTGCTGCTGGGATGAAACAGGCTAACAAAAGCAATTTAAGGGAAGAAAGTTTTATTCTGGCTCACAGTTCAAGAGACTCACCCATCATGGCAGGGACATTAAAGCAGAAGGAGCAACAGGCAACTGGTGGCCACCTCACATCAACTCTGCTCCCTTCTTTTCATCTTACAGACCAGACTTCCTGCTCAGGCAATGATTTTGCCCACAGTTAAGATGGTTCATTCCACATCAATTATTCTAACCAAGATAATACCTCTTGGACATTATTGGAAATCAACCTTAATCCAGACAGTCCTTCAGAGGCATGCTCAGAAGCTTGTCTCTTGGATAATTCTAGATCTTGTCAAGTTGACAACTGCTGGTAACTGTCACCTCTAGTATTATTCATAAACAAATCTAATTAGGTTTATTTTTTACCAGAGAGGTAGTGATATTCACAGAGCTGAAGAATCTATGCATAATATAAGCATGAAATCATAAACTCTGACAGTCATGTACTAATTATTTGGTGCAACCTACATATTGCAATGTAGCAATCACTATAGCAGCTTCAGTTTGATAAGCAGAGGGTGCTCCAGAGCCTGCCTGGTATATTATGTTGACAGAATCAAATGCTTGGGTTGGGGGAGCACCATTGTATATGCTGCTCCCCAAGGCCTTGAATATTACTCTTGTTACAACATGGCTTATTCCAGTAATAATCTCATGTTCAATCTCTTATTCAATCAACTGAAGATAAAACAGTGATGGGAAAGAGGAAACATAAGACAGAGGGAAAAGGGGAGGATACAGACTTAAAGAATGCCAGGAGAGAATGCATTCATACAAGTCTTATTCCATGGTCAAATAGTTACAGGTTTCAAGTAAGGAAATGCTGCATAATAAAAACATTAGTTATCTCAGTTCATTTAGGGTGCTATAACAAAAATATAATAGACTAGGTGCTTTATAGGAAAGAGAAATTAGTTTTTCATGTTTTTGAGGGAATTGACCCTCAGAACCTTAGCATATTTGAAGTCTGATGAGGGCCTACTTTGTCACAGATGTTGTCTCTTGGTGACCTCATGAGAAGGATCTCTTTCATAATCCTATGCAGAAAGGCTCAGTCCCATGACCTGATCCCTTCACAATGACATTGTCTCCCAATACTACCACCTTAAATGTTATAATTTTAAATATATGCTGTCTACTTGAGAGAGAGAGGCAGAGAGAGAGAGCGAGTGGAGAGAGAGAGAAAAGAGAGAAAGAAAGGAAGAGGGAGACAAGAGAGGCAAAGAGAGAGAGGAAGAGAGAGAGAGCAGAGAAGACATATATACCACAGAGTATGTTGAGATCAGAGGACAGCTTCAAGAGTTGGTTTTCTCCCTCTGCCATATGGGCTCCCATAATCGAAAACATGTCCCAAGGTTTGTACATAAACACCTTACCCACTAAGGTACCACTGGCCTTGAGTGCTAGGATTTCAACATATAGATGTCACATGAAGATTTATCTATAAGTCACAGAGTAGACACATAGGATGTTCCTCTTGATGGGGAGAGAAGTTACCAGTTGATGGGGAGAGAAGAAAAGAAGGGTGGATGGAAGAAGAGTGTTCAAATGTCTCACTTGTCTTTACAGGAAATGAAGGCATTAGACTGTTGAACCGGAGTACTATAAACACAGGTTAGGACTTAATATCTGCATATGAATCAATCACTGAACATGGACTATCCTAGACAGGGGCATGAAATGTGTGTGGTAGTTCTCTAGTACCAAGAGAGTCATGAAAGGTCTCTTACTTGGGTGTCCAAGTAGTTCCCCAAAGGGGATGTGGTGCATCCAGTGTTCACAGCAGGGTCACACATCCATTTATTCACCATGCTATGCTTATGTATAAGCATGACAAATACTGAATCATAGGACCTTCTTCTATCTTCTTTTACCATATCAAGTCAATAGGTTTCTCTTTGAAATTCCCCAACATTCATCTTTACATCACTGACCCCTTATTCACAGTTCATCCCATCAGCATCTTGCAGTCAAGTGGATGCCTCCAGTCTCCACACCTTCTCTTTTCCCTGCACAATTGTTGATTCTTTCTGTTTCTCAAGACAACAGGTTTTCAAGGAAGCTTTCATCTTATTGACTCCTCTCTTCTGATTAAAATCTTGCTTTACACAAGTTTTTGTTTTTAATGAAAATAAGACCTGGAATGAATTCTGTCTTTGAAATTGTAGTCATAAAGCCATTTGGAATACATTTTAGGAGCTAAACAAGTATTTTGGTATGCATTTGAACTGTATGTGTGAAGGAGGGAAACAGAAAGTAATAAGAAAGAAAAGGGCATGTACATGAACATAACAAAAGCAATACACAAATGCAGATTCACATTATCAGGCAGGTAGAAGGAGACAGAAGAACTGGATCTTTGCAGACTTTCCACTGTTCTATATGATATAGTCCTTCATAGTAAAACCACCTGGCTCACCTAACATATTCCCCAAGAAGCATATCTTGGCATTCTACACTCTTCCTTGTCTTGTGTAATAGTTACTCTTAAGTGCTGCTTTGAGAGAGCACCCAAAGTCAAACAACTTAAAGGAGAAAGGGAGATTTATTTAGCTTACGGTTCCAGAGGGAGAGATACAGGTTTTCATGGCGGAGGCGGCAATGCTGGCTGGCTGAAGTTGGAGACAGGCTAAGTCACAGCCATCCAGGAGGTTGAGAACTGCCAGACTGCTTGCAGCTAATCAGACTGCTTTAGGACATAGGGTGGGATTCATCCACCTCAAGGCCCATGCCTTGTGACCGCCTTCCATGACCTTCCCAAACACATGAGACTATGGGAGGCAGATTTCAAATCATGACATCTCTGTTCTGAACTGCTTCCTCTGTCTGTATCAGATTCCACCTCATGAAGACATGCTCTCTTCTCATCATCCCATTCATCATCCACACGTGATCTCATCTAAATCTTGAACAGCTGAATTGGTTCCATGTCTTCAGTTACAAGTCGTACCTCCTTTACTATACAGAGCCACTAGTAGAAGGTGGTGTTTGGGATGCTGTCTGATAAAAAGAAAATCAAATTCCTTGATTAAAAAAGAAACATGGAAGGCTGAGAGGGACTGTAATCATGAGCTTTCCATGGAAAACAGAAGTATAGAAACCCATTGTCATCTAACATGCTGTTGTTCTCTGGAGTGTCTCATTTATTAATCTCTCTCTCTCTTTCTCTGTCTCACTCTTTCTCTCTCTCCCATGCTGAATATCTGGAAGGATTTGATTCTCTGGCTCTCAGGCCAAGCATGCACTGAAAGCTAGGAAAGTTTTCTCATACTCCTACCTCTTTTTCCTACCAATCAGAAGTTCCATGCTTGTATTTGCTTACAGATTCCCAACCCACTAATTATAAATAAAGTCTGGTGGGATTGGGCATTGGAATCTTCCCATTCTCCCTCTGGGAGGCAGTGGGTTTTCCCACCTGTTCCAGCCAGCCGTTGCCTAGATTTCCATCTCTGTGTGTTCTTTTTTCCACCTTTCGCATTTCCCAGCTCCAGAACAGCTTCAAGGGCCATCATGCTCAATGTGGTAAACTTAAAGAACTTTCAAGAAGCGATGATGGCTTGGAGAGAGCTGCCCTGGGAACAGCCCTCTTTCCATTCCATTTCAATCTTTCTTCAATTTCCATGTGCAATACCATAAGCAAGCTGACCTTCAAACGAAATCTCAAAGACCTCAGCTGACACCACAAGAAATAAAGGACCTAGACCCTCCCTGTGAGTTCTTCAAAGATGGGTCAGAAGGTTTGTTCCCACAAGCAGTGAACTTTTACTCTCGCATTCGCTTCCTGTTCTCTGTAATGGTGTCTGGTATCTAGCCCGCTCAGCAAGTATGATTGACTATCTTGGATACCTCAGATAGCTGCTGACCAACATCTATCTGTCTGTTCTGTACTTGCAGCCCTTGGCTGCAGACCCTCCCATGGACATGTCATTTTCTGTCATGTTATTCTGCAAATGAATGTCAGGTCAAAGCTGCGAGTTTGTTTACAAAGCAAGGATCTTCCCCGCCAAGAAGATCCTTACTGGAGATCAAGCAGTTAACTCCGGAAAGAGGAGAAAGTAGAAGACAATACAGGAATGGTCTTCATTTCCACAGGCATCTGCTTCCCCAAAATGAAACATTTGGAAGTTTTCTGAGGACTCGTGGGGGGGGGGTAGAAAATGCAACATGCGAAGTGAGGTTATTTAAATTCTGATCTTTCTGTGTGGCCTATCTCCATGCCTGCATTAAAATTGTTCAGGCTCTGACCATCCACCCCCATCATTTTGTTTGGATTAGCCCAGGGCTCCACTTGTGTGGTACGTTTTGGTTTTTGTCTGACACAGTGTTCCCATCCCGTCTTCCTTCAAGTAGATCTGGGGGGGGGGGTTGGGAGGGCGAACTTAGCTGAGAAGTCACAATCTCTGCTTTTTTATGCTTCCAAGGAAACTGAACAGGAAACGGCTGAGTTTTGCCATATTTAGGAGAGCTTGCAGTGCAGATTCTGAGAATGTTCCTCAAGTTACAGTTTATGCAGAAAACTCAACGACAGATGCAGAGGAAGAAGTGATCTCAGAACCCAATCCCAGGATACTGTGAGGATATTATCAGAGCTTTTCATCTGAGAACTGAGAGAATTAATTCCTCCTGAGGAAAAAGACTCTGCTAAATAAGCCACACAGTGAACCTTTAAGAACCCAAATTAGAACGTAGGTCTCTTGGGTCTTCTGCTACTACTAGACAAGAGAGATGAGTTAAGCCAAAATGTACTCTGGATCCAAAGAATTACATGCTTTCATTTTCAATTCTATAATTCCTAGGCACTGATCAAAAGCAGCATTTCTCATATTTGTTCCTAGTGTGTGGGAGGAGGGGTATGTAGGGACAGGGAACAATGTAAAGAATGTGAGCTATGGGAATCACCCCAAAAGGGTCTTATAGGTAATGTAAAAGTGGTAACTATTGGCTGAAAAAGTGGTAACTATTATTGCCTTTTCCTTACAAGCAAAAGGACCTGCATTCAGATCCCTGGATCCCATATAAAAGTGCCAAATGGAAATGGTGGTGGCCTGCAATTCCAATCCCGGAAAGCAGAACCTGGTAAAGCCCAGAGTGAAGCAAAAGGAGGTAGGACAATCCAGGATGATGTCTTATATCACCCTTGTGCCTCCAGAGGTACATACACTTAAGTACCCTCTTGTACATACACACACACACACACACACACACACACACACACACACACACACACACACACATGCATGTGTACAAGTACAAGTTATATTGTTCTCTGATTGATTTGGAAGACCCTCATAAGGATGCTTTTTCCTATGGCCTAAAAATGGTCTTATCCCTCCCTCCTTTGCACAGAAGCAGGAGGAGATGAGAGTCAAGGAAAGGGGCAGTATCGAATCTCATATCTTGCATTATTTATTTTAGGGGAATCATGAGGCCATCTGCATAGCAGTGAAGAGGAAATATACAAGGAGAACCAAACTTTACCCAGAAACTTTATTCAGGATAAGTTGTGTGTTTCAGTTACGGTATAAGAAAATCAGGTTTCAAAGGATCTCAAACACAGGGAAACAAGAAAAGCTGAGAAAAATGAAAGGTAGAAGGGTTAGCTTGATAGAGTCTTCTGGAATATTCCAAATTATACCTTGACTTCCTGCCAGCATTCCATAGATAGGCCAGCCTTTCAGGCTTTGATCCTCAGTACTGGAGGAAATTTTATCATGAATGAAGTTCTAATACACTGAGAGGGATGCCAGGGCCAGGAATTGTGAGACTTGAGAATGAAAGGAAGATCCGTCATACTAGGGGTAATGTGGCTTAGGTCAATGTAATGCCCACACTACACAGTGAGCCTTTCCTATTATCCTTACACTTTCCAAATCATGCTGGGTTACTGTGATTCCATTTCAGTTTCCTAAACAGCAACTTCTACTTTAGCTACTAGAATGTTCTGAGTCACTGACACTGTTATGCATTCACATGCATCCTATATGACCTTAGCAATGAACTTGAAATGCAAATAGTATTGATGAATTTTTTCATAGGAAAAGCAACAGAGTCTCAAAATAGCCCAAAGTTAGTTGATTAGGTAGTTTAATAGGTTGGTGATTTAGAGCACATGTTCTGGATATAGAGTAACTAGTTCAAGTCTTTTTGTTGTTTTTGGACTGAAAGTTGGATGGATGGACAGCTGCTAAAAGGCTCAAGTAATCCCCACATCTCTATGCTCTTAGGTTTCTATAATGACCATCTCAAGAATAAATTGCTTGTAACCAGCAGCATATGGCAACATAGTAGACTACCACTTGGGCACTTAGGCTACGAAATATTTATTGCTAGCTCTCATCTCCTCCTGGTTTTGATGTTGCACGTTGTGCCATAGAAGAGGCCCACATGCCAAGAAACTAAGGGCAGCCTGCAACCAACAAACTTCGAAGAACCAGAAACTTTGACCAAGAGCTGAATTCTGCAAAATACCATGAGCTTAACATGGAAACAGATCTTTTCGCAGCCAAGCATTCAAAGGAATCCCTGGTTTCAAGGGCACTGTTATAACAGTTTGATGAGAAACTGTGAGTAGAAACCCCAGATAGGCCATGTGATTAATTCTGCCTGATACATGATATGAAATGACAGATAGCATAATAAATGTCATTTTCCACCTGTAAATTTAGGAAACTCAGACAGGTTATGTAACTGCCAGCACTGCCTTGGTTTCTTTACTACTAAAATAGAGATCAATAATCTTATGTATTTCAGCAGATTGCTAAAAGAAATCTGCATGGCTGTCTGAAGAGCCTTTGCCTGGCAAATGCTGTCAAAATAAAGGGTGTCAAAACTGAAATGAAAGTGCATCCAGTTACTGCCCAAGCCCTTTGCCTTGTGGTGTGTACCCCTGCATCACGGCAGTCCTCAAGCATCCACATGGCACCCAGCTTGTACAATCATGTATGCTTTTGTTCTTTTCCTCTTTGCTACATTTCTCAATTTACCTTGTGTGTCTTTGGCTTCTAAACTCACTCTTGACCGGTGAATACAAGAGAGTGACTTCTCCCCTTTAACTATTCCTTGATCATCTGCTTCTTCTTAGATGTTGGCTAACTGTCCCCAGGTTGATTCAAATTAATTTTTAGGACCTAAACTTGGAATTCAATGAGATACTGCACGTGGTATCTAGGAAAACCAGGATAAAATGGAACTGAGGAGAGGGGATGCACCTTTTTATTCCTGACCTTCCTTAAAGTAGGCCGTTTTCCATTTTCAGCAGCTCAGTTTATCATGTAGGAAGGGAACTATAAGAGTTGTAATACCTGTCTTAGAGACAGGCCTGGTATTAAAGGAGGAAGAGAAAATGGGCTTTAACAGAAGCCTGTGACATGACAATCTGACCCTTCATGTCCTTGGCTCTTATATTCCTTTGCTCTAACTAGAAATGCTACAAATCGTGGATGGCCCTAGGAGATCTGTCCCTCTCTGTCATAACCTCCTTCCGCCTTTTTCCTGACTTCTTTCCCACTGGAAGTACTATTTCTATCTAGGAAAAAAAATAAGCTAGCTTCAAAGATGAAGCTTTCCTTGTTTCTTAGCTGTGGGTGGGGTTTCCAGGGAGGAGTGCAAAAGGCCAGACTGTTGACTATCCACACTGCCCTTTCTCATGTTCATTCATTCTCTATATCATGGGAACCCTCTGCCCTTCACATCTGTATGTGGAGTTCTGCTTGTTAAGGCTTCAAAGATGCAGACAGACATCAGCATTGTGACCCAAATCTTCCAGTTAGACCAACTCTGTCACATGTTTCTGCTTGTTCACTTGTTCTCCTTCTGGTCCATAACCCTGAGCTGCCTCTTTCATAAAATCACACAAGAACACCCATTTGCCAGTGCCAAGACAGTGGACATTAAACTTGATATGGGATCATTACTATCCTAAATGAAAGTCATGTAAAACTAAATTGTTATTTAGCTTCATAAAGCTTTCATTAGGCATTGTGTTCATGAATTAAAAAAATGTTGGGTCAGGTTGTGCATCCCCATGCAGCAAGATGTTCTTCAGAGTGGCATTAATATTGCCAATGTACCTGTGGTCAGTTAGGGAGGACTAGTGAGCAGGACGTGCATTGTGAACAGATGCAGCCTTCCTCTAGAGCTTTGACAGACTCCTTGACGTCGCAGACTCTGAAAATCTCCCCATTTGAGCACAGGGATTTTGTGTAGGCGGGCTGTCTGTCCTACAGTAGTTAATATGTGTCAGGTTGCTTTTCCTGACAGCATGGTCTTTTCAAAACCATTCATTTTTACTAATTGTCACATAGGATGTGGGTTTTTTGTGAGCAGGGTTCCTGAATGAAAGCCACCCAGATGGGGCACCTAACACAATACATGACCCCGAGCATGGACATCCCTCCACCCCCACCATCCTGTTCCTCCCACATTTGTTTCTCATCTAGGAAAAAAAACCACTCCAGCCTCCAAAAGGATGAAGGGGTCTTCCGAGGGAAGTCAGAGTTCTTTGTACGTTGCCAGAGAAGTTTCTCACAGAGAGGAAATTCTACAAATACTCAGATGACATCATTGAGAAAAGGGCCTTGTTCCCCCAGGGCCCAGCCTCCCTGGAAGACAACACGGATTAGGAATAGACAAACCTCGGGCCACTTGTCAGAGTTGGCAAGCGGCAGCCAACAGCTGGTCCAGCTGGCTAATTAGCCCCGCTCTCTGCTCCCGGACCAGCCTTTACTGGCAAAGGTAGAGGAAGAGGCTCTGGCCTATTTTCCTCTTTCTATTAACAAAGCCCAGTGCCATCGGATTGCCTTGGCCTCCTTCCAGGCCTGCGTGCCCTTTGCCTGCCTGTGGGTTGCCATGGTGATGGCCACCCGCCTTTGGCCAAAGCAGCAGCTGGTGAATGGGCAGCCGATTACCTGACAGTTGTAGATTTACTAGCTCTAGAGTACAAACCTGGCTCCATAAGTATAGGGGTGGAGTGGGGGTATTGTTTGCAGACTCAGAGCACAAGGAGGGAGGGCTTGCCACACCTGCACCTTTACCTTGGCTATTTTAATTTTCTAACAGAAGACAATGCTGTGTCATCTGTCCAGATGTCTGTCCGCAGAGTGAATAGGCGGGTTGTGTATCTTTTCCTGAAAAAGGGATGAACAACCTACTCTTTGTCTTTGCTGCAACACACAGACTGCCGCCCACAGCATCCTGACTCAGGATGCTTCTCGTCTTCTACTCTGCAATGTAGGGCCTTAGGACATGAAAAGGTCCCAGGCTGCGGAAACAAGTCCTATCCTGACAACACGCCAGTTCTTGCTGTGACAGAATTCTAGAAACTTGGTGGGAAACGAAGAGTGGCCATCGCTGTCACTAGGCAGGACTTTCAGACCTGCTGGCTATGTGTGGAGTCAGCATTTATGAACTTCAAGCTCCTTATCCCATTTTCTCCCAAGTGTGTCACATGCTCAGGTCAGGTGAGTTTGAAAGGCAGACACAGGAAATGAAAAGGCAGTGGACCCAGAGGGATGCAGAGGAAAGACTGAAGTGAGTAGTGACAAGCTCACCTAATGGCGTGGGCTTTGGAGCTGTCCCTGGGAGAGAGAAGACAGAGGTGAGGTGGAAGAGGTCTAGGCTGGGATTTCTGAGCATCGCAGGTATATTAGAGGAATGTGCACCTGGGACACAGTGTGCTGCTCTGCAAGAGTTCTGAAGCCAAAGGTAACAACTTCCCCCTTGATTTAGGATGGAAACTCACCTCTTCTTGCAGAACAGACAGGAGGAGTTGGGATACAGAACTCTGGGTGAAAACTCAGAACTGAAATAGGAGCTGGTGACAATGACAAGGGATGGAAGTCATGGCGTTGTCAGCAATGAGTACGTGCTGATGTCACCATGCTGATAGCCAATGCAAGCGAGAGACCTCCTTCAACCCCTCCAAAATGACTTTATGTTTCTTCTTTTCAGTCCACAGGAAGAACTCAGCCACAGTCATTGCTCTGTCCTCTCACCACCTGGCCAGATCTTGCTTTAACAGAGAGAAAACTGGGATGTTGCAATGAGTGCATGATTGGTAGAACTGGCAAAAGGTTCTTGTGTTTTAGCTTAGGGACGCCTGCCACAGGAAACCAAAGCAAGACTAAACAAATAGGATTATGTCAAACTTTAAAACTTCTTCACAGCAAGGGAGGCAACTGAAAGAAAGAAGAGACAATATACAAAATGGGAAAAAATGCAACCTATCTATCTGACAAAGAAAGTTGATGATCAGGATACAAGAAACTCCCAAATCTTAAGATCCAAAACCTAAAAGTTCCCATGTACAAACAATCGTAAATAAAACGGATCACTTTTCAAGAAGACATTTGAAAGTCTGAGAGAGTTATGAAAAAAATCTCATTCACTGTATTGGTATGCTAATCATCAGAGAAATGGAGATCAAAACCACAAGGAGATAACGCTTCACCCCAATTAAGAATGGCCCTTACCAAAAACACACCTGCTTGAAGGATGTGGAGAACAGGGAACCCTTGTACACTGCTGGTGGGCATGCAAATTAGCAAAGCCATATGGGAAGCAGCATGGAGGGTCTTCAGAAAAACTAAAAATAGCACCTCCATATGATCCAGCAATACTTGTGGGTATAGATCCAAAGAAAATGAAAGCAGTATGTTGAAAGGATTTCTGTGCATCCATGTTTGCTCCCGCACAACTCATGATAGCTAGGAAATGGAAACAACCCAAAGTGTCCATTGACTGATGGATGAAGGAAGAAAATATGGTGAACATACAGAATTAAATACTATCTGGCCATAAAAAAAGAATGAAATTCTCTTGTTTGTGACAAGATGAGTGGAGCCAGAGAGTGTAATCTGAATGGAACTAACCTAGGTATCACATCCCCCAGATCTCTCTCATATGCAGAATCTAAAAAGGCTGATCTGGAACTTGAGGGCAGAATGGCAGGGAGAGTAGAGGGCTGGAAAGAGCTACAAGGTTGAGCAAATAGTAGTAAATTACACTTTAATGGGAGCTGGAAGTTCCAGTGTGCTGTTATACATTAATATGAATACAACTCATGCAACACAGGTCAAAAGACTTTAAACACTTTCACTATGAAAACGTGATGTGCTGAAGAAGATAGATATGTTTGACTTGATTTACAAATGGTACATTTCATATTTGTAATAAAATATCACCTGCAGAGGATGACCTATTAACATGTTCACTTGTTACTTTATTCTTTTGCATGTATAGCTGTGGATGTGTGTGGGTGTATGTAGGTGCATGTGAGTGAGAGAAGAGGGCATCGTGGAAATCCAAGGATGACGTCAGGAATCATTCTGGATTGTTCTATCTCCTCATTGACTTTGTTCGGGGGTTTTGCAGGCACTGTCTTCCTGGGACAGAAATTCAGTCAACTGCCAGCATTTTTATCTGGGATCTGAGTATCTGAATTCGGGTCCTTTTGCTTGCAAGGCAGAGGCAACGTAGAGAGCCCTCTCTCTAGCTCCAATTTTTATGTTTTTAAACAGTGATTGAAATAATTTTTTTATCTCATAATTTCTTTTTTATTATTATTTCAGCTCATACAAACTTAATAAGTACACCAGTTCCCTCCCTCCCTCCTCCTCCCCCCCGAACCCCCTGCTCCCTCTCCCCTCACCCCTCCCACCCCATCCCCCCGTGCCTCCCGCCCCAATTCCCAGAGTCCTTTCTTGTGCATGCCTGACTCTCCTCTGGGCCCTCCTCTCCGATGACGTACAAGGACCCAGTAGCATTTCCCTGAACCCTTTCCTGTGTTCCCCTTAAGCATAGGAACACTACTGTGGCTGTCAATCCCTTGCCTCCAAGGATCTTGGTGCCTTTAGCAGATGCTAGACTTTGTGAGGTCAATAGTGTGTTGGACATTTGCAAAGAATTCCAAATCCTAAAGATCTCCCATATGATCACAGATACCCCTGCAGGGGCCCCAATAATGTCCATAACTTGTGTGGAGTATCTTGCAAATCATTGCTCCTCCCATCCTTTTGCTCTTACACTCTTACCGCCCCCTCTTCTGCAAATGTCCCTGAGCTTCAGGATGGGGAGAGATTAGTCTGGCCTAGTTCTAAGTGGTTGATATAGAGTCTCTGAAGTTCTGGATAGTGGTTTGTTGATTTTCTTTTGCAGTTTTGTTGCTCCTGCAATGCCCTTCACTCCATTGTGATGGGCACTGTATGTCACCCCCTGGCCAGAGACAGAAAGCTGTTAAACTGGAGTCTTATTATAAGAGCACATTCAAGGGTAGATGTAATACTTATACCCAAAAGTGGAATCGCAGGGTCATATGGCATTTGGCAATGGGAGGGGTCAATCACCCATTTGCAAAATGGTTACTTTTTAATCTGCTGGACTATATGCCTTCCCCTTCGTATGAACTCATAATTTTTAAGTTTATATTATTCCATATCTTTTAGTGTTAAATATTTTACCATACTATTTTTCAAATTCTACTCTATGTGATATGGAATACATTTCTGGACTATGCACAACTCATGATCTAAGGTGAAAGGTTGCTCTCAAACATTTTCAAGAATGAACCAGATAGTCAGCACTTCAAGCTGAGGGCCATACAGTCTGCCACATGTTAAACAGCCACAGACAATACACAGACAAAGTATACTGATGTGTTTCAATAAAACTTTATTTATAAAGTTATTTAGATAGCAGGATATATAGCTATATCTTGGTTGTAAAAGTGATACAGCTAAAATGAATTAGTGAGTTCAGAATAAAGGGATCCTGTAGTTTAAGAGACATACAAATTTAGATCTGGCCAGAACCTTAGAATTTACCTAATCCCAGGACTCCAAAACTAGTTATATTGACTAAATACAATCATTATTAGGAAAGGACTAAAAATGCAGGGCTGGGAATTTGTGTCAATATTTTTTAAAGCAACAAGGTAAATAAGCCTTCACTAATTTATTTTCTTCCTGGTAAAGCTCTGTGAATCCTCTTGGTTGTATTATACAAAAGTTAGAATAAATGGACATTATTGGGGCCCCTGCAGGGGTATCTGTGATCATATGGGAGATCTTTAGGATTTGGAATTCTTTGCAGAATTGCTTGGAAATGTGCTTGCATGTGAGCACACTCACCATTTGGCTTATGTGCCCTATACCTGCAGGGAAACAGTACAACATGGTAGGTGAAGACACTCAAGTAGACACTGTAGTTTCATAAGGCTGAGCTGTTATTCTGCATGCTCTAACACAAGCCTCTTCAAGAAAGGTCTAACACCTTCCTTCTTCTCTTGAGAATTCCTCTCTCCTCGCTAGATCTCCCCATTGCTTCCCCATGCAGACTTCTGTTAGCATTTCTGTGATACATTGACTACCTTGAATGATCATCTCTCTTTGCCTCTTTTGCAAGTTCTTAAGTGTGGGAGCTTGGTGCTACACATTTTTAAAGTCTCTGGACTGCAATACAATACCTGAAAATCTTAAGCACCTGATAAGAAATGTTTGAGAACGTCCAGTAAGAAATGTTTGAGAAGTTTGTAGTGAAAGACCTAAGCTCAGTGTTCATGATAGGAATGAAGAAAAACCCAGGATTGTGTCATGAGACACTCCTCATCAGCTGGAGGAAGCTATCGTGTGACTTCCATTGCAGTTGGATGTTACAGTGAAAGTTGACATAAATCTATGCTCTGCTAAGAATAACACCTATGAGACAGCAATGTTTGAAATAAGCCTGTCTCTGGAAAGGTTCCTGAGCCTTGTAATTTTACTTTTATAGTCATGCCCCGGGCATGTTTGACTTTTTGAATCCCTTTGTAGAAATCCAAGGGTCTGTTTATAAAAGCCATACTTAAACTTGCTCCTCTGTTAGGTACAAATGGGATTTGTACTCCTCTGGATAAATTGGTCCCCGGGAGCGACACTGAATTCTATTCCTGCAGTTTTCTCTGTTTGATAGAATGCAAAGAGAAAGCACACAGATCATACAGAGATGCTCATACATGTCATGGAACAAAGCTATATAGCAACAAGCATAACAATAGTTAGTATTTCCTAAGTTTCTGTCATTCAAAGGGCAAGAGCAAAGGGGTTTTAGTAGAAGAAACTGGATTTGTCCTAGAGAAACAATAGGACATTGTAAGTGTGACTCATTGTGCTACTAGTAGATGGCATGAGAGGCATGGGAGTAGAATTGGAAAACAAAGAATCACAATATAGCAAAAAGTAAAAGGACTCAAAAAGGGCTACAAGGACATTAAGTTTATGGGGTTCCATTGTCATCTGGATAAGTCCCATCAGCACATATCAGTTTTATGTGGCAACTTGGCTATGCTAGATTACATTTCCCAGGATCCCACTCCCAGAATATTTCTGGTTAGCATGCCCTCCAATAGAGAAAGGCTGTATGTAGATTGTGTTTGCTTTGGTCCATTTCTCTACTTACCCAGGAAAGTGCAAACTGATTGCTGATGTGCATTCATCATGACCATTTGGCTGGTAATCCACAACTTTGTTTTGCAATAAGATTGTTCAAAGGACCTCATCATATACTTAGCAAACCAATACAGTAACCAGCTCCAGTGTCATAAATGAGAACACCAAGGACTGGAGATGTCTACAGTCTTTCCATAACTCTTTGTATAATTTGAGAAAGAGGATCTGGTCTCCTTTTCTGGGCTTCGTATGTTTCCCCTTGTTTATCTAACTCGTATTCATCAAGCACAAGCATAACAATGAGTCATAGTTCTCTTGCTTTACTTTCAGTGTCTTGGGCTTCTTTTAACACATATTGGCTGCATGAATCACAAAGCAATTCCTCCTAATCTGTCTTTGATATGTTTTCTATTTCTGTTTCAGTGTTACATATTACTTTCTTAAATGTTTAATTCTTAACTTTTCCCTAAACATACAAATGGTCTCTCTGATTGTTTATTTGATAGAATGTTGCATAGCACCTGACACATAGCAAAACCTTCAAGAGTATTTATTCCTTGATCATCTAGTTCTGTTTTTGCCAACATATACTGAAATATGCATTCAAAGATGAGAATGGAAAGATAGGGAAGGAGAAGAAAACCAAGACCTGGAAGAATTAACTGCTATTCCACAACTCCCACAAAACCACATGTGGACTGGGGTCTCATGGTTCCCAGATTGACACTTTTTTTATTACTTCCTATGACCTCTGCAGTGGATTAACCCACTTAAGGGATGCTTGTTCCCTGGACTTCTTTTCTGTGACTTCTACCGTGTTAAATAAATGCAAGGGAGGTTTTCATTAAAGGACTTGTCACCAATGTGTGACAATATCCATCATTAATCTGCAGAGAACTGGTGTGTGTCCCAAAATACCTCCTGGTGTCAGGCTGTAGATTTCTTATTGTAAAAGCTTCAAGAGACCACTGGTAGTGACTCACCAGGGGCTCAGAAGCTGACAGGCAAAACCTTCGTCCCCCATTTTAGCAACTCTGTCTTCCCCCTCTCTCCCACACTCTGGTTACTAAGACAGGGGATTCGGGATGGGAAAGTTGACACTTGGGAATCTACAGCCAGGGGGCCATATGGAAATGTTTGGGGACTGGGACTGAGACACATGTGCTGGGCTCATTGTGAGGGAAGCATGCATACCCCTGCAGGGAAGAGGAAATCTCCTGAAATGACTCACTCAGAGGAAGCAAGCAAGGACTGAGTCAGCCCAGACTCACCTCCATTACTTTTCCAATGCGAGCAGCTGTGACCACTCATCACGAGTTAGCCAAGGAGCACATAACAGGCCCCAATGGTTCTTCTGCAGCAGCTATGGAGGGACTGAAGAGAGGAGAAGATGACTTAGGTCAACAGAGACTAAAGTCCTGACCCTAACTCCATCATAAAGGATGCTGTGAGTGAGATACTTTTAATTCTGCAACACTATGAAGCAGACATTAGCTTTCTGTTACAGACCAGAAACCTTGTAAGCATAGAACCAGGTATGGTGGCTCATGCTTTTTAACCCTAGCATTCGAAAAGCTGAGGCAGGAGGATCACTACTCTGGGTTTGAGTCCCAAGAGCACCAGGTCAACTTGAATTATAAATGGAGACCATGTCTCAAAGAAATAAAAAACAAGAAAATGAAATGGAAAAGAATTAGAAGAAGGGGGAGAAAGAGCAGCAGGAGGAGGAAACAAGTTGGCCTGGTCGTAGAGCTGAGAACCGGAGAAGGCACCAGGAAAACAAGTGCACTCTTCCAGGATGAGTGGGAATTTGGTGAAGAGCTCTGATTTTATACTTGCTTGGTAATTGAAGCCAGGCTACCTACCGTCATCTTGCTTCACCTGCTCATCTAGCTCTTGCCCCATGTTCCCTGGGTGAGTCAGTAGGTAGCATGCATGTCCAATCTACAGAATCGCCTTAGCCTCCTTTAGAATTTGCACAAATTTTTACCATGATGTTAGAAAAATTGATGTGCAGACCCACAGTACATAAACTGAACTCAAGCAAGATGAAGGTAGGTAGTCTGGCTTGAATTACCAAGCAAGTATAATATAAAATCAGAGCTCCTCAACGCAAATTCCCTCTCACTCTGGAAGAGTGCAATACTGAAAATTTATGCAAGGGGAGGAAATAATGTGTGAAAATTGTCACCGCAATCTCTTTTCTCACAAAGCCAAGCACTTGGTGTCTTTTTTTTTATTTTACAAGTTTGCAAAATGACAAAAAGACTCCCCAGGCTGTTGGGAACAGATTGTCTCCTTGGCCCAATAGAAGGGGGTGAGGCTCGGACCGCTGAGTAACGTGTCTGAAGTAGAGGCATGATGTTTTCATTTCAGCTTCGATAGTTAGCATGGGATGATGACGGACAAAGCTTTTTATAGAATTATTGTCTTGGCCCTGTGAATTCACAAACCTGTTTTCAATCAAGGCAGATCTTTGTCTCTTATAGGGGGAGATTCCAAAGGAGTAAGTAAGTGATAGGGTTGAGCTAGAGCTAGATGTCTTCTCAACCTTTCAGTCTGTGGAGCTGTACTAAGAAGCCTTACGGGATGGAAAGAGTCTGATTCTCTGAAGGGAGAAGGCTTGCTTGTCACCTGTCAGACAGCTGACCTTTGACCTTGGGTGCATGGAAAGGCGTTGCAGTTTCTATGCTAGTCTTAGCCTCATAGCATAGCGGCATCAATCATCATGTTCATTGCTGTCATCCCTTAATTTGGAAAATGTTTCGATTGAAAGAATTTCTGGAGCGAGTATCTTATCAATATTTTTTCATCCTTTATTTTACTTGCTCTTATCTGACATCATTTCCCAGATTCTGGATTTTCTACAGGGTTAATGCTGACTGAAAAGCATATGTCTTGTTCACCTTAGTTTGTCATTACTATGTGGCACTTGTTTTGCTGTGAGCATGTTTTAGTGTTTTCTAAGGTGATTCTCATTTCCCCAAATAGCCTGTGAAAATCTCATCAGTTGATTAAATGAAGCCAAAAGAGGGTCAGTATAAGCTCTTCATTTTTCTAACTGCTTAAGTCACAAGTGTCTTTTTCTACCAGAGTCCCTGTCTTTGTCTGGCTATCCTTTATTCATCCCATGATTCACTTTGGGGAATTTCTGCTCTAAGGTGATGTCATGATACAAGCTCTTGACATCTTTTCTGTCTTCTTTCAGGATCATTCTGGTTATACATAATAAGACAAACACTCAGAAGAGCCTTTTACTGGAAACCAAGACTGGACACATTTGCAGCAAGTCGAAAGGAAATTTCACGTGCTCTAATAATAACTCAGCAAGTCAACTAAGAATTACGTTTAATGGGTGTTGCATTCGCCAGCATCTGAAACGGTCAGTTAAAAGGAACAGGTGCTGGAATCTGGAACTTTGTGCTAATCTGACCAGTAGGTAGACATTATTTACCAAAGACTAAGAACTCTGGATCACTGGAAAATTGTAGCATTTTTCTTCTGCAAAATAGGAGTCATCTCAGTGAAATGACAAAGTGCTCAATATGATTTGATTTTGCTATTTGTTTGTTTGAGAGAAGATATTGAGACCGTCTTTTTTGTAACACAGACTTACCTTAAGCTCTCAGTCTTTCTACTTATACGTTTCCAGTGTTAAGATTATAGCTGTGTAATGGTTACTCTTAACTATTGCTGTGAGATAGCACCTAAAGTCAATCAACTTAAGGGAGAAAGGGAGGTTTATTCAGCTTACGGTTCCAGAGGAAAAATACAGTCTCTCAAAGCAGAGGCGGCATGGCTGGCTGGCCAAAGCTGGAGGAGGCTAAGTCACCGCAGACATCTTGGAATCTGAGAGCTGCAGACTGCTTGCAGCAAAGGCTGACTTCTACTTGAGGTAGGGTGGGACTAATCCACCTCAAGGCCCACCCCTTGTGACTGCCTTCCTCCAGCAAGGCTCCACCTCTCAAGGTGCTATGACCTTGCCAAACACATGAGACTGTGGAGGACACATTTCAAACCATGACAAGCTGTTTACCACCTTATTTCTAACAACAAAAATGTACTATGTATGCATACATATACACATGTATATATATATATATGTATACATACATGTATATATATACAGACATCTACACATACACACATGCATACACACACGTCACACACTTTGAATCATATATTCACATACATAAATGCACATTTTATGTAGCTTATAAAAATATATTATGTAGCTCATTAATATTCAAGCTTTCTGGAATATAATTTTTTTCTTCTTGTATATGTGTTTATAGCATGCATGCATGCATGCGCACGCGCGTGTGTGTGTGTGTGTGTGTGTGTGTAAAAGCAAGTGTGTGAAATGCTTTTCTACCTTATTGCTTTACTCTAGGGTTTTTCAGGCTCCACCTTCCAGTGCTGATATTACAGGTCACCACCACATATATCCACCAAGTACTTTCACACGGGATATGGACACCCAATCTCAGGTCTGTCTCTCCAGCCCTGGAATGTACTTTCAATATGGCATGAGTTTCGATACATATTTTCACCCAATGTGAAATACTCACTGTTTCCACTCTGCTTTTGAATATTATTTTCTCCAGTTTTGTCCCTTTGTCTCAGCAATGGTTTTGCAAGCACAGATCCATTTGTAGTAACCAACCTTATGCCTTTGAATTAGCGTATGGGCCAGGGAAAGTAAAATACTGTTCTATGACAGAAAATAGCATTTTTGTCAACACCCACAAAAAATCCTTCTGCAAAATTGACTGGAATGTTAGCAATTTGATGCCAGTCTCACCCCATTATACAGTCCTCTACCCATAAGATGGTGCTTTCTATAATCTGACCCTAGTCCATCCAAGTGTGTCTTGCTGAGCATGCAACTCCTTGGTACTTTCCCTTCTCTTAGGCAGTACTTAAGCACCCATGTAATGGATTTACTCCCTATTGAAACTGGATTTTCTTATTGGAGCTCTGTCCTATGGCCTATCTGCTTTTTATGATTGCATACTCCTTTCCACAATGAAATTAGAGCTCATAGGTCTGTGTTCTTTGGAGGACTCTAGAAGAGAATTCCTTGTTTTTATCAGTCTTGAGGCTGACTGCCTCTTGTGCTTTTTTTCCCCAGAATTAGCAGTGTACCCTTCTAACAACACGTGACTTTGATTCTTACTCCCTCAATTCCATTCATTCTGATCATTGTAAACATGTTGCTCACTCCCAATTACAGTCCATCATGGCAGGAGACTCTCCAGAAGGCACCAAGAGAATTGGCCACACCACAGTCCAAAGTCAAGAATGAAGTTGGCAAGGATTGAGGGTGCTATAATTGCTTCCTAGATTGCCAGCCTGCCAAATCCTGTCTTGCTCTTTCTCTTTTGTTTCTCCCTCCCCCACCACTTATGTAAGCATGGGCTGTGCTTGTATATGGGTATCTAGATGTGTGTGTGTGTGTGTGTGTGTAATTGTGCATGTGTGTATCAGAGGGCCCTAAGTGTGCCTGTAGAGGTCTGAGGGCAACTTCTGGGATCATCCTGGATGTTTCTACTTTCTTCTTCCTTTGCCCTAAGGTTTCCCAGGCTCTACTTCAGGGCTGGAGGAAGTACAGATAGCAGCCATTGATTCTTCTGTTTTTATGTGGGAACTTGGGATTTGAACGCAGGTCTTTTTGTTTGTGAGGTAAAGGCTACTGCTTGTGAACCATCTCTATCCTGCTAGCTCTTTCTCTAATACAAATTACCTGTGCAGGGAATAGTTCCATTCATTGAGCGAATGCTTTTCCACTTCAGTTAAAGCCATGAAGACATTTACCTACAGTCTTGCTCAAAGGTCTCCCTTACCTGATGATTCTGCATAGGTGTGCCCAGAGGCTCACTTGGAAAGTGTCAGGTTGAAAGCCGAGACGAGCTGATACACCCCGCAGATGAGATAATTCCCTCCCTACCTACTGACTAGCATATTTTTACAATAAATTTCATCTTTAATGTTAATTCAGCCTTGCCTCATTGCCCAACCTCATCAAAGGTTCCTACGATTAAGCCTGGACCCCAATTCTGTCTGCTCCAGGGCTAAAGTCACTGACTTCAATGGAGAGGATATTTGACTTGCAGTCACACTCCCTGTGCTCCCCTTGGTGTTGAGCATGACAGTCCATTCATGCTTCTGGGGGATGAAAACCCAGGGGCTCCAGCACTAAATCAACTCATTCGCTGCCCTTGTCACATGCTCTCTTCTCCTCTGGCCTCCTCACCTTCCTCCTCTGGCTGTGGCCTTGCTTTCATTACTGAGAAAGTAGAAGCAATTAGAAAAGAATATCCAAACTGTTCAACAATGTGTTTATCACCTCAGCAGCTTCAAAGCACTCTGTTTTGCTTCTGTTAACATGGGTAAATGGCCCTTGCTCCAGTGGAGACCACTTCCTAGGCCTGTGTGAACTGCGCTTTACAGTGTGCCCATGATACGAAACCTTTGTGGTTTAACTTATCTCTTCTTTGTGTCATTATTGTTCCCTCATTCACTTCAGGATAGAGGCAGGCTGTTATATTTCCCAACTCATAGAAACAGCAATGTTGGATATTATTTTAACTCACCCTTCAAGAAAGTTGGAGACCTTCCTCGTCACAGAAAAACCCAGCTCAGACAATTCTATACCTTGCTGCTTTTACATGTATTCTCTAAGCCTCTAGCTAGCTCACACAGCAAGCTAAGCTTCTTTATACAAACCCAGTGTCTCTGCTCTCTAAAGAGATTCCTCCAGGCTCCAAACCAGAGATCCAGAACAGAGTTTCATATTGATGTTGTCATTATTAACAACCTCCTTCATTTCTGTCCCATCATAGCAAGACCAGACATGATTTCATCTTTCGGGAGCAGGACCACTGCTGGTATGATTCAAGTTCAGTGGAATAGATTCCAGACTGGACTGGGCTGTGTATCTGGAGGCAGGGGCATGCCAAAAATGAATTTACCCTCACACACACCCTATTTGCCTATGCTTTGCTGCATTACCTTTGTTCATCATCAGTCAGTGCCTACCTTGTCCAAATAGCTACCAGAATAGTATATGAACTTTTTCAACCTTACAAATTAATAGAAAGAGCCAAAATATTAGCTGAGCTTGATGGAGGTCACATGATGAAAAAAACATAATATATCAAGCACTCAATGAAGATAATCCAATTTATCTGACAATCTTAACAATATGAAATAATGGAAGGTGGATGTTAGTTTCTATGCTTTTTTTTCCTCCGTCAGGCAATTTGTAAGACATTTGATCAAAGAAGATTAAGAGCAGTGTTTCTGGTCCTTGGTTAAATGAATTTTTATTTTTATTGAATTCCATGATAGGACACAATTAAATTTATAGTCACCTTTTTCTACAGATGATGAACTTGAGGGGAACGAGTTCTGAAAGAAATTAAATTGGGGGCACTAGACCACACAGCATCTAGGAAATAATTCTGTTCAACCTCAGTCCTGGAATGGATCTTTTCCAACAGGAAGTCTCACATACTGCTTCTCAGAGCAGCGCCACCCATCCAGGGCACGACTCCCCAGCAGTACGCAGGAGTGAACCCAGCTTCTTCCCTTTACCTTGGTCATCACCAATCCCTCCTAGCTCTGCTTGGGGACTGCAGCAGAGCCAGCTTGTATCCAAATGATCTCATCATTTCCATCCACCTGCACTACCTGCCCCGACATTCCGCTGTGCACACAGCATCCTTCCTCATTACATGTTCCCTGGAAGAACATTCGGCCCGATGGGAGAAGCTGAAAGGAAAGAGATGATTACAGTCATTGTCCCAGTGTAATGGTGGGGAAGAGAGAATGCAGAGGGACTACAGGAAGAAAGTCTTGGAGTTTGGAGGAAAGTCCTCTTCTTTTAGTATAGTTACTGTCATTTCCTGGCTTGGTTGAGCAGTTGATCTAGAGGCTGTTCTCCATGGAATTCATAACAAGAGGAATTTCATAGAAGAGCTATTTTTGAGAAAGGATCTTGTGCAACTCAGGCAACTCATCATGTAGTTGAGAAAGATATTGAAAGCCTGACTAACGGGCTTCCTCTGAAATTCTTGAATTAGAATATGCATCCAGACCTATGTTAAAATTTGATCCCAGGGCCTTGTTCATGTTAAGCAAGTACTGTACCATTGAACTGTATACCCAACCTTAAAAATAAGTAATCTTATCTTTTTGCTTCTCCCTGTATTTTTTTTTACAAATCTAATAGTTGCTGGAGGGAGCCTCAGTCAAGAATACTTAGAATAATTGGGCTTTTGAACTTTCTTCTGTTGCTAATATGTATGAGTATATGTGTGTACGTGCTTGTGCATGTGTATGTGTGTGTGTGTCCTTGATGCAAGGTCTCATGACAGCTAACCTTCTGTTGTATCATATTCTCCTATTATATAGTTTGGGCATAGACCTTTCAACTACCCATGGAATTCATCAATCCTTAAGAATTAAGTCCATGCACTATTGCAGAGACTTTAAAGTCTAGAGACTTGGGGCAGAAAGAAGTTAAGGTTATCGTTGCCACAGAATCCAGAGCATAAGGGGCGGCAAGCTGTGGAGAATCACCAACACACGATCCGTTCAGCTCCATGGCGGGAGTAGAAATCTCTAGGTCTTCAGCAAGTCCAACTGACAGATGTGGAATATTGGTATTTGTTTCCTTTTCTTGAGTAAGACAAGAAAATCACCATTTCCAACCTCTATCTAAGCTTTTTATACGGTTGTCATATTTTGACTAATTTATAAGCTCAGTAGTTTCTTTTGATCTTGTGTTTGAGGATGCACTTGTTCTGACTAAATGCACAGTGGAGTGTCCTCTGCTAGTTTGTAATCTGAGAGTGTGCAAAAGGGAATCTCAGTGGAGATTAACTGGGCTTTCAAACTTTGTATGAGGCCAAAGGGAGTAGTCAGCAACCCACTCAGTTTTGGGGACTTAATGAAGGTCTTTCATATATGCTGTGCTTCTCTGATGACCTTCCACAGGCTACTTTGCAGAAAGGATGTTTACAGTCAAAAGTCCATGGTTTTACCTAAAATATGTGCCCCAAACTCCTAACTCATGATTTCCATCTCTACTTCTTCTCAGTAGCCCAAGCTCATATATCCAAACCTTATGTTGTGGCTTTAGCTGCTTACGTAATGTGTATGCAAGGCAGCATGCTCAGAAACAAAAACTTCATTCTACCACTTTCTACATCTTTTGTTTCCTGGGCTCCCATAGCCAGAGAACAGAGTAACTTACCCTGTCATGGTTTGCAGGCAAAACTATCCACACAATGCTCATGTCCTCTTTTCCCCCTATCCTTCAGCACACCCTATCAACTCCTTTCAGGGTTGGCCACTGTCCTATAGGTGTAAAAGTCATTGGAGCCTCCCATGGTTTTCCATTGCTTATAGTAATATGTGGCCTCCAGGGGGTTTGATATTCCCATGCCTACTCTCCCACAATCTCCTCCCAACTTTTCAAAAAGCATAATGAAAATCAATGTTGCTACTTTACACTATAATTCAGTTCTACCAAACTTCCCTTGAGCTAGGAGCATGAGATCTGAGAGCTGACTAATGGCCTGTGATATAGAGATCAGGATACATTTTACATCAAGGAAACTATCGGCTATTCAATCCCAAGCTTTTTCTTTTCCACAATGATTATGTGAATTTAAGCAAGTTACTAAACATCTTTAATTTGAATTTCCAGTTCTGAAGAGTAAATTGGAAAATTATCACCACCCTTTCATTCATTCCAAAACTATTTTGTCAACTCCTATGATCTGCTAGATATTGTGATGCGAGTCCATAGAGAAAATAAATAACACAGATATGAGACTGTTTGGTAAATTCACAGTTTCCCATTATAAGTGTCAAACAAATAAATAAACACTCAAAAAACAATGGTTGTTGATTCTTTTCCTTGGCTGACACCAGAGGGATTATCTCTCCTAACCTTCCTCAGATACCTTTCAGTTCTTAATCTCACAATGCTTCATGTTGTCACGTATCACACAAAAATCCAGGTTTGTTTTTCAAAGATCTAAAATGATTTATCTTATAAAGGTTCACTCAAGTAATTCTCTTAATAAATTTAGAAAATGGAGAAATTACTGTCTGCAGGGTAGAAGTGGCATTTGTGCCACTGTATTAAGACTACTGGGCTTGCCAGCCCATGTTACACAGAGCTGGCCACTGGTTAGATAAATAAGCCAGCTTAATACAGGGACCAGATTCTCTTCTAGAAGATAAAACATTGGCAGACCTTTTTCTCCTCGATGCTTCCAGTGCAAGTCATAAAGGGAAAAGAGAGGGCTACTGGAAAAGACAAAGGTGATCCTAATCAAGATTAAAAATATGGAAGGACTGCCAGAATCGTAAATTAAACTGAGCCTTAACAATAGATTCCCTGGTTATTAATGGTCACTGGAGAGGCCAAACAAAATAGAGAATCCATGGCTGAAACAAGTAGCTACATGGCCATTCAGTCTTCTCACTAGGCAGGTTGCATTTGGAGAGACTCTAGCTAAACTTTGCTGAAATGTAGGTGGGTTTGAATCACTGGACTATAGTATAGTGAAGGTCAAAGCTATAATATAATAGACCATGCAATCTATACACACAGCAGTTAGAAGCTACAGAAGAGGCCATGCATGGATTAATCAGTCTTCACAGTCCCTTCCATGTGTCATAAATTCATGCCACATGGACATGAGCTCTGCGATCAACTGAGCCTAGAACTGAAAACACAATCAAAGACCAGAGAGCAGTTTGAGAAAGAGATAAGCAATCTCATGCTAGTAGACTTTAAATATGAGTTTTTAAAACTAAAGTTATGAGTATATTTCAACCAAATTCCTAGAGAAAAATGATCTTGTACAGGTTTCTGACAAAGGATGAGAGGTTCTTCAGCAATGTGTCTGACATGATGTGTTAAAGTCTATGAGGAGGTTTGAGCCATTCAGTGTTCATAGTTAAGTTTGTGATATTTAGAGTATAAGAACTGGGCTTTAATGACATCGACAGACATT